>CAWUFW010006175.1:0-600000 GCA_963921515.1 Calotriton arnoldi | reverse complement strand
GTATATAAGCATTTGTTCTCACTATAGACATGTACCTATCTTTGTGTATTGCTTTGTATAAACATGTAGAATAATTATGTTGTTGAGAGGGGAAAAAAATAATAATAATAAATAAATAAATAATAAATAAATAAATAAAAATCATCCTTGGTCTACATGTACTTACTTCCATTGTGCATCTATGTACCTTCCATGTACTTGGATCTGTGTCTCTGTTACTTTTCTCCTGAAAAAGCATATCCAATGCACTACCCTATTTCTCATCCTGTGCCTCTATCAATATCTTTAATCTACATATACTTACCTCCTTTATGTATCTATATACTTTCAATGTACTTATGGATCTATATATTTATCACTTTCTTCTAATTTAGCATTTCCAAGGCACTACCCTATTTCTCAGCCTATATTTCTCTCAATATATCTTCTAGCCCAACCTTCTGACTCATCTCAAACTTCTCTCTACTACTCTACTCTACTCTCTCTACTACACTAATACTTATGGGTTCCAGAGTAGCGTGCTACTTGCGCTTCAAAACCCCGTCAGGGGTAGCGAGCGCTATATAAATGCAAACCTCTTTCCCTCTTCTATCCCGCCACCTACCCTTCTCTACCCAAATAACTGAATAACATATCCACTACTCAAATTACTTCATATTTTACTATACTAATTTTCAACACTAATCCTAATGGGTTCCGGAGTGGCGTGCTACTCGCCAGAAAAGCGCTTCAATACCCATCAGGGGTAACAAGTGCTATATGAATGCAAACCTTTCTTCCCTTTTTATCCCTCCGCTATCCTTCTCACTCCAAATAACTGACTAATATCCACCACTGAAATTACTTTCATATTTCACCATATTCATTCACCACTAATCCTTTATGGGCTTCCGGAGTAGCGTGCTTCAACACCCCATCAGGGGTAACAAGCGCTATATAAATACAAACCTTTTTTCCTCCCCTATCCTTCTGCTATCATTCCAAATCCAAATAACTGACTAACCTATCCCCCACTTAAAATGTACTTGCATGTTTCACTAGACTAATTCAACACTAATCCTCTATGGGTCCCGGAGTAGCGTGCTACTCGCCGAAAAAGCGCTTCGACGCCTCGTCAGGGGTAGTAAGCGCTATATAAATGCAATTACAATACAATACAATACAATACATTTTAGGTGCAGACTGACCAACATGCCACTGTTAAATAAGTAAATAAATAAATGGCCCCTGAAAGCAGCTTGTTGGAAAAAGAGATAACTAGCAGATTGTGTTTGCAAAGCACTTCTTCCTGGCACAGAAAAGAGACTTCAAAGTTCTCTAAACGGACGTTCAAGCAATCCTTGAGAAACACAGGAAAATAAAGATTCTCTTTCGGCACTTGTAGTAAATCCAGAGCACACATACACGAAAACTGATGTTATTGTTTTGATTGTGAACTTGTCCCTCACCAAGATGGCTGCCACGGATAAACTTGCGTTGTACCCTCAACAGAAGCAAACACAGAGATTCTATTAGCCAAACCTTTACAAAAAATGTATCAGCCACACGTGTGGCCATCCATGATAAGTATGTGACTACAGTGGATGCGTGTATATGGTTTCGGAGTAGTAAAGGAATTAAAAAAAAGATAATGTGAAGAAACTGTTCCTGAGGCGAGTCAGAAGCTTTTGTGCAGCCCTGGTGATAAAATCTTTAGGGAGGCCACTAATTCTCGTTTTTAGTAGAAAGAAATCTGGGCCACATACACGTGGAGTTGGGAAAAAGGGGAGGCATTCCATGCTGACTTCAGTTGCAGTGGGCACAGGGGAGGCACTTTTTCCTGTGCTTACCACTGGAAGGAAGCCACTGCCCGCCCTTGCACATACATGAAGGTTGAGTGGCTGGTGCAATGTGACCGAAGTATGCTGTCGCTGAAGGAGCAAGGCAAAACCATGGACCTGATTAGATGAAAGCTGGTGGATGTAAGGGGGAGGAAAGGACAATGGAGGTAAGATTTGGGGTAAGGAGGAGGGCTGGTCCAAGGGCTGGCAGATTTTGCAAGAATATTGCGGATTTCGGAGCAAAGACCACAAGGACTTATTGCACCATTAAAGGTTGTGTGCAGTTTCAGAAATGTTACATGGGGTGGGATGTTGTGGTGGGAGCTGCATAATGGATGGATTAGAGGTTTATGCAAGTTCAGTTGGCAAGGTAGTTTGTGTGCCTCAGCCGAAGGGTTTGTCGTTAGTTCCCACTAATCCATAGGATCCGCCCGTCTGTTGGACAACATAAACTTTGGTTGAGGTGCCTAGACTGATTCCAAGCACCCCCGCAGAATATGTTGGCCTCGAGATCAGCTAGCTCACAGTGCCACCATAAGCCCCCCTAACCTACCAGCGAGCGAATGGTTTCTGGCAACCACTGAACACGACATCTCTGATCACTCAAGGATCGTGGTAACAGATCAGAACAAGCATTGCAAAGCGTCCTTTGGCACTCAAAGCAAGAGCATTAGAGTGACCATTTCCTCCCAATGTTCTCTGAAAGAGCAGCTCCAGTGTCTTGTACCAGCTAGTAGGGTGACCGCATTAAATGCCTCAATATGAACAAAACAGCTAAGCCTGTTTTGTTATTATATAAATAAGTTTTGTGGTAACAACTTAAGGACTTAAAAGTGCGTGCCCAGGTCACAGAGCTCCCCCATGCCCCTCCGTTTTGACCACCCTGCTCTACCAGAGTAAATATACATAGAAATGTATGAAGTTTTAACTTTTAATCTGAATGTAAGATTTTTAAGATTCCAGTCATTCTTTAGGGTACTGCAAACCGGGAAGGTGAATGCTGCACATCAGATACTGCTACACTTGTCACAAATTGCAATAGATAGATTCATTAGTGTTATTATCCGTGAAAAGGGCTCTATGTGGTTGGAAGTGTATGTTTTTTTGTGAATATTAAGAATTTGATCAGGTATTTCATCAAACTGTGACACTCACTTTGTGAATTACATTTGTATCCCCTTTTTAGGGTCCTGGGAATATCTTTTTTTTAACAATTGATGTCCTGGAAACAGATTGCCATGTCCTAAGTGGAAAGAGATTTACAGATTGTCACATCAGGCGCATTCATCGAACGGCAAGTACTTTTGCAGCAGCAGAGTTATGATAAGAATGTACACATCACCTAAAGTGTGGTTGAAATATACATTTCGCGGACAGGTTTGAATTATGAAACTATTTTTATGTATCCTCCATATATAAGCCACACATGAAACAAAAAAAAACTGATGCACAGGTACCTGTCCTGCTAGCTCCAACAACAACCATCTCCATTTGATCAGCATACTCAAGACTGCCGTCTTGCAAAGTGTACAAGTCATCAACCACTTAACTCAGTGCTCACCCCTGTCAAGATAATTGTACCAGAGCACACATTTTCATACTCCCAATTCTTAACTCTTTGCAAGTCATTGGTTACCTACTGCAGTAGATCCACGAAGCCTACATTGCAAAGGCCAGAACAAAGAATGCAAAGGTGCTTGATTCTCTACCAAAACACTAGAGGGTCTATTCACAAAGGAATTTTGGTGTATATAAACTAGTTCTCTATTAGTATTTTTTTTCATACACTTACATTCCTTTATGAATTGGTTCCAAAACATCTAAAATGGGAATAAAATGGAAATAAAACAGGACTATTCCAAAAACATATGTATACTGTAAATTCAAATGGAAATGACTGTGTCCTCTATGCACTTTTACTAATAGGAGTTGGATGTTTTGGGGCCAAGTCACAAAGGTCTTCACCTTCACCTTTTTGTAAAAGAGTACACTTGTAGTACTGCATCCCGTACTCATAAATGCTTTTGTGAATCGGCCTTTTGTATGCCAGAAAGTAGTTCCTATGTAGATTTCAGCATCTCTAGTTATAGACGTGTCCAACATGAAGGGCTTTACATTCCATCTTACCATATTACCTCATATACCACTATCTTACACACACACACACACACACACACACATGCACACACACACGCACGCACACATACACACACACACACACACACACACACTATTGATCAACTCACAATATACACAATCAGGGTTATTCACAAAGTTAACTTACACTTTTGAGTACCTTTATTACTTCTGGCTATTAACCATTTACAAGTGTAAAGTTACTCAAAAGTATAGCCTTACATGTCTCCACTTCCTGTGACAGGGGTAGAGCCAAATTTACAAATGTAAGTTGCAGCAGCCAAAAAGAGCAGTAATGAGCCCAGCAACATACATTTCCAACCACTGATACTAAAACACCCTCCCATAGAAATGATGGAGATCTCCCTATGGTAAAATATAAGGGAAAAGTTAAAATGTTTGGTAAACTTGAAAAATAATAAGTAAAAATAATTTGTTAAATAAAAATGTAAATTAATTATATATATATATATATTCATTTTAAATGTAGAACACACTAAAAATGCTACAGCGCTAATAACCTAATTTTATTTTTTTCTCTGAAGTTTAAAAAAAATCCTACGTGAAGTAATACAATGATATATTTTCTATTATGTATTAACAATGTTTAAAAGAGATGTATAACATTAATTAAAAGCAATTTAATTATATTTTCAATGAAAATCAGTGTTAAATTAAAATATTTAAAATAAAATAATAAATGTTTTATTTTTAGATAATCTTTTAAACATTAAATTACATGTATTTATATTTGTAACTATTTAAAGGGTGTTGCAGTGCTAGTGGATGCCAGGTGTGGTGCTTGACTTACTCCAGCTCTGAGCTGGAGTACATTTACTACTGTTCTGGGTTCTTTTTGGCTGTAGTTACTTTACAAGTGCAGTTTGTGAATAGCAATGGACTTACTATTTTGTGGATGGGTGCATGTCCTTACCTAAACCCCTCACTAACTCTCCTTAAGCCCCTCCCTACTCCTCTATAAACCTCTCCCATTTAGTATTAAGTATTCCCCCTTTTCCAGCCAGTTCCGCATATCTGCCCCACATTTACTACTAAGTACAATGCTTACACGTGTATATCGCCCCATAGAAAAGACAGGCGAAGTGGAGGTGGAGATTTACACTCCTAACTTTGGGATTTGCATTTTGTACTAAAAAGTACTACTTTACGTACTACAAAATGCAGTTTGTGAATCAAGTCCAATATACATAACACTACCTGCTTAATATGTCAGCATTCACCTAATATCCAGATCTATCTATCTATCTATCTATCTATCTATCTATCTATCTATCTATCTATCTATCATCTGTGCAGGTAGGGAACTCCGCAGCGAATCTTGGGATACAAAGTAAATGAAGTTTTCAGGAAGGGCTCTCTATCAAAAGCCTGGAGACACGTTCTGAGATTGTCTTATTAGGGTGATGATTAGCTGTAGGACCAACACTAAAGCATCAGGAAACTGAAATTGTCTTATGATCTGATTAGCTTACATGTTGATACTATAAACATTGGGTCTTGGAAATTGAGTTGAAACTGATGTCTGAAACATCGCTGTGGAAATGTGTAAGAGAGGTCACAAACAGGAGTAAGTCAAGAAATGTTAAAAGGTCTTGAATGCATTTGTAATGAATTCTGAGAAATTGTTTCAGAGAAAACTAAAATATATGATGTCATGGAATAAACAATACGTGGAGCTGTAATAGACTAAGCATGATGTGACATAGATTTCCTCATTGACTGGAATGTAGTTAAATACTTTCTGAAAGTGACAAGGCCTTTTGATCATGGGACCTGTGCATGTAAAAAAGGTTTCTTTTGCTTCCACTTCCTGGATGCAAGGGAACCATTTTTTCTTTCTCCTACTCTTATGTAGCCTGTCCCCATTTGATCAATGCAGGTTCCTCAGCAGTGTGAATTGATGCAAGTAAATAAACACCCATGTCGCATTCCCTAAACAGTCATGATGTGTATGCTACAAATGTCTTTCTTTCCTTCAAGATGAGCTTCTAGGTCCTACAGGTACGTTTTGCGATCTCTTGTCCCATCCTAGTTCAAATACTTCTATTAATAATGAAATATGGTGTGGTATATCAAGATTGAAACAGTCGCCCAACACCACTAACCAATAAACTCAGTAAATGCCATCTACCACTGAAAGTGCCAGACTCTCTTAAAGCAATGTCTGTTACCATTACAACTAACACAATATGCCATCAGCAAGCTAACACCATATTAATAGTGGTATTTTTTATAGCATGAACAAAGCTGTGTCTTTACTGAAATGGTTCAGTGAGTGGCTAAGTACAATTTGCAGAATGGTGTTGTTCAAATTCTAGCCTAGCTGAAGGCTTGCCTCTAAAGTTTCATGTTTCCATACTTTTTCACTTCAATTCTGTGATGCTCTGTTGCATTGACCGGGTGGGGGCTATACTGCACACCTTTCTAGATCTTGCAGGTGGTCTTTAAGGCAGGCTGCTGCATAGAGGGCACTCTAAAGTTGAGTTAGGTTCCTTGCTGAGCAGGACTTTTCGACTGTTCACTTAGTAGCAGAGCTTGGATCTTGGTTGGTAATTCTGTCGCCACTAAAATCACACCACACATTCATCTACTAACTAACAGGGTGCATGCCAATATTTGCTTAAAATATGGCATGACAGCACTTGACTAATGAAGTGCCTGTACCAGGAAACAGAGCACACACCATTACTCTACTAAAACAGTGTATGTGGTATTATACTACTGTGGATACGATTATCCAACCAACAACTAAAAGTACTAAGTGAGAAATCTATAGACATTATCTTGAGATAATTGCTTGTCACTAGCTTTATGGTTTTCACATTGAAGGGTTTCTTTCATGGATGAAGAACAATTATCCACACTACATTTACTGTATCACTTACAAAAGCTATTAGAAGTTCTTAGGTTTGCTGATGTTTACTCGGCTTCCCCATTGAAAATTTTCACTTTTCCCCTTTCTCCAATGGAGGCTTCAAGGAATGACAATTCTAACATGAACCTTAAATGCTGAGGTTGAGCAAAGGGAAGCTAGCTTTACCATTGCAGCAACTGTGGTATATGTTACTTCCTGGTTGCCCCCAAGTATTCTTTCTCTCTCCCCCACTGCCAGGGAAACACAGCAGCAGCCGAAACTTGCATATGTGTTCCCGCCTTCCTTCAGGTCCTACTATCGTTGAATGACGTTGGCATCTGGAGATGGTTGTACATGGGTCCTGCTGCAATCGGTCTACAGTGAAAGCAGGAGCGATGGTAGAGCCTGTGGAAGAAAGGATTTTGAATTTTAATCAGCCCAGGTCAGGGTGCTTGGAGTGCAGCAACAAATTAGATTTAGTGCCCACATTCTAAACCCTTTGAATGGCTGGAGAAGTGCCAACCAGCTTTCCTACTGGTTGACAATATTTTGAAAAATGAATGTTTTTTAATGGGACCTTTGCCAAAAGGTAGCAAATTGTTTGCCAAACAAGTGTGTGGTACAGCCTGTTACCCTTGCAGAATTGATGGGAACATTTCATTGCAAAAGACCTAAGATAGTTCAGCCATGCTGCTCAAGACTTGGGTCCCACCCAAAAAATATTTCTGTCGGTAAATTACTTGAGAAATTTGGTCAGATACATGGTTCATGTACTTCATTTCTATGGGCTGGAAGACTCACATTAATGATTATCTTGATGACATAATGCTGCATACCATCAAAACATATGGGTCCATAGCAGCTAGAGAGTCACATTAGAATTGTACTTGTGTCGAGGTATAACCATTCCATATCTTTTGCTACAGGTGTTTGGTCGGTGCAAAGCAGTCATTTATATAAATTTACCCTGGAGAACAGTCCAACTGTACAGTTACAGCTGTACCCTCAGTTCAGGTACAGTGTTGTTCTACAGTTCAAGATGTCATTTACTTCTATGTAATAGAACATGCGTGCCATTTAAATGCATTCAATAATATGGATAATCGAAATTAGGCTGCGGATGCGAAACAGTTAAAGTAAATGTGTACTTTAAAATGCCATGAGTTATTGTGAATTTAAGAATATAAACTACAATCTAAACAAAATGACCACAGTAAATTTTTTACTTATATGCACAAATATATAAAAAAAGGTGTGTAATTTAGGTGGTAAAATATGCAGCTGGGCATAAAATAATATGCAAAATTGTACTCTATAAAGAGCTTTAATTACTGTTTTTTCTTTCACAGTTCCTCCGGCGATAATTTCCCGCATGTGCCCAGACTGCCCAGTTTTCACCAGAGATACAGATAGCTATACGACAAAAGCTGAATCAATGGTTGCAACATACAACAAAGAAAGTAACAACACCAACTACTTCAAACTTGATGACATAGAAAGGGCAGCTATGCAGGTAATCATACCATTTCGCCTTATGAGACCCGATAGGCACATAGAAGGATGATCCATGAATGTAGGCCACCATGTATTACTATTGGTTTTGGAACTTTAGCTCAAACCATTCTCTTATTCTCTCTTTTCATAGGCTTTAAAAGTAGATGATTTTTCATCATATTGTCTGTTTCTATTGAGTCTCCCCCGTATGTGGATTTGCCAGAATGGGAACATGGTTGGCTATGCGTAGGGGGCCCATATTTCATTTCAGTGATGAGGTCAAAGCTCATCAGAGATTGCTTGGTGTCTAGTCAAGAGGGGGTGGTGGCCTAGTCGCTTGGGTGAGTATGTGTGGCTTAGTGTGGGATTGAACTGATTAGATTGGTTGGTCTTGCTTGGTAACGGCACAACCTAGTTAAAAAATGGTGGAATATGATGCCCCCACACTCCCAACGGTGAAGAAGCTTCAAATGAAGGATTTATATGTGTATCACAGTTCAAGTTCAAAGAACTGTTTTACATTTAGGGTGGAACAACCAACAGCTATCAATAAAATCAGCAATTTAAATAATCTTCACCCTATTTCTTTCAAAGCAGATTTTAGAGAGCAAAGCATGACTCGGTGAGGTGAGTGCTTACTGTGGGCATCTGTGTGTGGCACACAGCTCATACATTTGAATCCTGGTAATCTTTTCAATTTTTCACAGTAGATATATTGAATACAATTCAATCGAGTAAAAGTAACAACTTTCATTTAAAGTGGTTTTCGTGGAGAAATGAGGGTGTTAAAAGTCCTATAAAATAGTCAACCATTTCCTTTTTAAGTAACAGATGCAGTTTTAAAGTTTGAGTGTATATGATTTCTATCAAAATACTAATAATATTAGTTTAATGCAATGGTTCTTGAACTTTTTTAATCTGGTGACCCCACCTGAATCATTATTGAAATTTGGTGATACCCAACTGGGTCAATATTGGAATCTGGGGACTCTGCCCTAAGCAATTTCGATTATTTGTTTCACAAAACAATACAAAAAAATACAGAAACAAGCATTCATCAAACAAATACACAAATGATTACATGTTTTATTTGAATCACAAACAAATATAAAAAAATTCATATTTTTTATTTTAATACAAAGGGTGGAGCTTCTCTATACTCAACTGATGCCACCCTTTGTCCATACTATATTCTGTTTGATGCACTTGCACTGCTCAAACAAATCAGACCTAAGATATCAACTTTTTTTTAGCCTCCTCTTTCGAATTCCTTCACATTATAGTAAAATTTTTTATATTTTCAGTTTTACATTTTGTTTCTTCATTCATATACACTTTATAATCTATTAATATTATTTAATTTTCTAAGCAGTCGCAGACCACCTGAATAGGCATCTTGAACCCATAATTGTCCCCAGACCACTGGGTAAGAATTGTTGGCTTAATTCACACCTTTTTCTTCTTAATCTAGCAAGCAAAAACAACTCTTTCAAATAGTACCTTTTCTCAGTGGCACAGTAGGAGCATGCAAGACAATTTTGCATCCTGAATAATTTGTTTGCAGTTTTCACCTAACTTCATATCGGGCTTCAATGCTTAGGTAAGCGCACTTGGAGCCTTTAAGTCCAGAAAATCTGAGAAAACATTGGTCAGACCAATAAATTCCATATATTGAAAGGTTAAATAACACATAACCTTCAATTTTACAGCCAGTGAATTATTCTCAACAAAGCTCACCTCCAGTTATTTCAGTTTAATGTTTTCCAGAGCCCCTTCCTTTCTGTGGTTAGATTAGAAATCCTATGAATCCCAACTTTTTAATCAAGGCGGGTAGACTTTCCTAAAATTGAAATTTCTCCCAAAACCTTAGGCATGGCATTTATCAATTTTCTTTCCCAAAATGTTAACAGAAGGTCTTTCTGCCATATGTGCATTGGCCCCAGATTTAACGTTAAAACAATCATTTAGTTTTCAGACCATACCATTCACACAGAAAAAGTTGGTGAGGTTGTCTGTTGTCTTTGCTGAGACTGCCATTATTAATGGCTTCTTTCTAAAATTCTTTGGCATCTTCATTAGCACTTACTAAATGTGTTGCATGGTTTACATAGTTTTATCTAGACTGCTTTTAAACAATTGATTGAGTCCAATTTTTAGGTTCTGAGTTCTGATTCAATCAATTACATTTTTATTGAAAGGCTGTTACTTACAGTACCAGTCAAACCAAAAATATATTTTTGGATCAGATTCCTCATAGTTTGAAAAAAGTGGAGGAATGATTGAGTACCAGGCATGCAGGTAGGCTTCATTAGATGTCTGTAATTTTGGGTTCATGTCAAGAATGGTAGACAAATGACCTTATTTTTTAAATTTACCAAACCCGAAGGGCAAATAAACAGTTGCCTACTAAGTTATTAATTATGTACAGAGTTTACAATTTTGGTAGATAGAAGACTGTGTAGAATCGATGATCATGGGCAATTTAAGCAGCTATTATTATGGAAATAAAAAAATCCCTTCGCTATAGAAGCTGTAGTGCCAATAGTTTTTTCACTAACCAACCAATTTTTTTTCACATTGGTAGCATCAGTGAATATATAATTTTTATCATTGGCGAGGCCTTGCCTAAAGAAGTCTTCATCATCTGAATGGACGATGTATTTATACTTTTGCAAATGAGGATACATGCAACATGTTGGTTATTATTTGCTTAATATTGGAAAATGTTTTTCTTTTCTTTCAGTGGGTTTTTAAAGCTGCATACTTTATAGAATTCACTGTCAAGGAGACAAACTGCTCAAGGTTAGAAACAGATGTTTCCCACTGTGAGTTCCTGGACGATGAGCATGCTGTAAGTGCACGATTTATCTTACAGTATTACTACTTTTTCTGGTACCTCTTTAGGATATATGGTGAACCTTTTGGAAGTTTCCATAAAACAGAGTGAACCTTTTTCAAACCTTTCACTTCTATATCTTTATCGAGATATGCAGGTAGCAAATCATAGCTGCAAAATATAGCTGTCCTGTCACAAATCAGCTGTTAAAAATGTAAGGTGCAAATGATAGCATGATACCCATAACTAGTCAACACTAGGCCATTTCCTACTGATTTTAGGAGAGGCAGGACTACCTACAGTCAGGTAAAAGTGTGTGAAATGTGAATAGAGAAATTCATACCTAAAATCAAATCCACAGTGATGCGAGAACGTCATCTATGAGAAAGAAGCGATGTGCCATTTATATGGTTAAGAGTCAATACACATTACAAAGCAGTCTGTTATGCCTACATTAACAGAACTAATTTCAAGCTATTTCCTCAGACTCATCCAAAGTGTCTGCAAATCTTGCACTCAAATCCTGCACTGTAACTATACCCAACCTGCTTATACGATCTGGGGTTATAAAGTGAGAAACTGCGCACTCATGACATGTGACGCGATGGAGGTCCTCTTGGCTACAAGGAGATATCACTGGCTTCGGCAGTCACTGGCCTCTGCTGCCGCCCCACAATGTGAAGATGGTGATCCAGTGTATGCCCAAACTACACAGGTGCAGGCCATCCTGTACAACCCATATATAGTGCCACCTACAACAGGTCAAAAGTGTTGTCTGTAGAGCTCCATTACTACTGGTTGGGGCTACTAGTTAACGCAACCTTGTACAGCTAGACCTGATGAACCTTCATTGGGTTGTGACCTGTACAAAAGTATTAAGATGAAAAGTACCATGTTAAGCTATGATAATAATCTATCTAACACAGTGGAGTGGTGGTAAACAAGAGAAAAGAGGGATAATTGCTCAACCCATCACTGACTGGCATTATTATTAACCGGCCAGCAAGACCTGGTGCCCATGTAACAAAGGAGTGAGCTTTTGAGCTTGTGCTTACAGGTCCATCGGCAATAGATAAGCCTTTTAGTTGCTTGTGTCACATAGACTATCCTTAATCTATATGTGCAGGCTTACATCAACACTTGTGTCTTCTCTACGAACTGTCATTGGTTACATTCATTCATGTTACAGTCAAAGCTGATGCTTTGAAACTACTAGTGCATAGTCACAGTTTGATCCAATCTTAATGCAAGCCATTGTGATGCAATTTGTCAATGGGAAAACTAAATTATTTGATTGTCTAAATGTTGGAGACCACTGTAGACTGACTGACCGATTGGATTTATAACACTCACACTACTGTTGGCTGTCTTGTGGGTCTCGAGGAGCATTGTCAGCCATTTATCCCCCCAGTCACTCACAGACACCACTCAAAAAGGAATTTGTGTTTTCTAGTGGATAATAAAGGGACCATGGGGCACATGCATCAAGCAAAGGAATTGCGATTCCTTAATAGTGATTATTAAGGAATCTCTATTAAGGAATCGCAATTCCTTGTGCATGTAGGTTTCGCAGAAAAAATAGCGATTCCTACACATACCCTATTAGCGAAGCACAAATTGCGATTCGCTATTCGGGAATGCTTTCCCATTCATTCCTACGGGCCTATAGGCCTATAGGAATGAATGGGAAAGCATTCGCAATTTGCGATTACCAAATAGGTAAGCGCAAATTGCGAAGGCAATTCAAGGGTGCAAGGGGGCCAAAAGGCCACCCTGATGCACCCCCAAAAATGGTATTTGTGCACATGTTGCGCACACACATGCCCTAAGGGCATGTGTATGTGCCACATGGCACTTAGAAAAATGCAATTTTGTGCATTTTTCTAAGGAATTGCAAATTACCATCAACTTCAAGTTGATGGTAATTTGCGATTCCTAAATGCAAAGTCGAATTCTGCGAATGCTTCTTGCATTGCATTTAGGGAATCGCAAATTGCGATTCCCTACCTACATTCACAAAATAGGTAATCGCAAAAATTGCGATGACCTATTTTGTGAATGCCTTTGGGGTTGATGCATCCCAAAAAGGCTATGTACCGGTCGCAAAGGGGCCGATTCTGCAAATCGGCCCATTTGCGACAGGTAAATAGCTTGATGCATGTGCCCCCATATCTCCTCAGACCAGAGCGATTGCTAGAAGGTGTTGCTTTAAAATTACTCGAAACAATGACCCCCCTTTACTCATCAAATCATTGGGCTATTAGCCCCAGATGCTGCAGATACAGGCATGGACTTTTTCAGTCTCTCATGTACTGTTTATTAGCTGCATTTATCCACAAACATGTGCACAGTACAGCATGCTTTCACTCCCAAATTCTGTGCTCTTATGAAAAGGGATCACATATCTGCTGCCAGATGTGTTTTTGTTGCCATTTTGCAGGAGATAGGATCTATTTTAACACTGCTGCCTTTCTGGCATTCAGGAGCTGGGTACTTCTAGCATCAGTCTAGCAGAACTCCAGTTTCTATTTTTATTTTTATTGTAATGTCTTGGAGAGAACAGATAAGAAGTTAGTGCAATAGGATGTCATTTTTGGTAGCAGTGCACTATAGAAATCACCATTACAATGCAGAAAATTACAATTAAGTATTGAGGACAGTGAACCAATAAACCTTCCCCCATTTTGTTATGCAAATTTTCTTTATATTCCCCTTCTCAGTGTCAAGTGACCACCTACTTTTGTCCTACGTTCTTAACTTTGGAAACTGAAGAGTGGAAAAACTCCTTCACAAGAGAGTGAAACCAAAGTGGACCGCTCTACTAAGCCCAGCATGCCTCAGCTTCTCATTGAGGCAGAATCTAATGTTTTTTGCTGAATTAGCAGGATATGTGATGGTTCAGCAGTACTCATACAGGCATAAAACAGTGGAAGTTTTCTGAGAACAGCAAACCAATTTCACATATTTAAGGTCAAGATTGGACTTGTGCACCTCTGATGCACTCTAACAAAGGAGGGAAGTAACTTCAACAAGTTCCACCAGCCACAGTGAGCAAAAAAAGAAGGCTCTCCCACATTGATCCTACAATCTATTACCGCATAGCTGGTTCCACTAAAATATAAATACATTTCCCAAGAAGTTTGAAACTAGGACCTGTTTTGGCAGAGTAGTCTGGATCATTCCCTATTTATCCTAAAACCATATTGAAAGGGAAAACAACAATTCCAATCCATGTTAGTTAATTGGGAAAACATGGGTGAGACAGAATGGACAAAATAGAACTAATAAAAATGAAGTCAACTTTTCCCTGCTCACGATCTTCTTCTACCGGGGGCCCATGGGGACAAAGAAATAAATTGGGATACAAGAGTTTGGGGAATAACATATAGGAATCAGTATTTCCAGTTTAATTCTTGAATATTTCCCTCAGGATTTCAAACTGTGATTTCAGCTGCTTTTAGTGTGTTCTTAAAATTCTAACTCGGACTTAATATTGTATAGTAAGAGCAAAACAATGTGAATTATGAACTCTGCTTATCCAACAAACTCTATAGCTATATGCAATGCATGAGGATATGGATATACCATATGATGTGGCTCTGGGGCCTTATCGTGGAATACACTCGCAAATACTGTCTTGGATCAAGTCATGCTCGTTTACTTAACCTTCGCTCAACCCTGGGTAGCTGTGGCTTTAAGCAGTAAGGCTTGGCAAGGGAACTTACTGTAAGCATTTAACAGCACCAAACAATGAAATAAGAAAGTCACACACTACAAAAGAAATCCAACACCAATTTATAAAAATATAGTATATTTTTGGAATTTTATAAAGAGACCTTGATTAGCAAAATCCACTGGAGGTTTATGGCGATACAGATTTTAGATTTTTTTAATCACTTTTAAATGCAACTACAAACAAGCATTATTCAACAAAAAGTTCGTACACTTTTGAAAAGCTTGAAAGAGTTAGTGCAAGTACTCTGGGCTGGGTTGGGTGACCAAATACAGCAGGGTAAAGGTCTGGGGTACCAGAGGGGAAACCTTGAAAAGTTACCTGGCCACCAGAGCATTTTTAAGGCAAGTTGCAAACTTTACAGGATGACTACCATAGACCTCATTGGAGTGGTCCGGATGCTGAGGATACAGGCAAAGGATGCTCCTGGATCTGTGAGGTCGATAGGGGTGAGTTGCAGTCCTTGGTTCACAGGTGAGGTGAGGTGAGGCAACTTTTTCCAGGGTACTCGAGGTCCTACGACGTCCTCTTTGTGATGGCAAAAGGCAGCTGCAGCTGAGGTACCGATCTCGCATCACTGTGGTCACAGCGAATATCTCTGTGGAGGCTAGTGTCCCTTGGGTGCAACAAATCCAGACTTTGATAGCATTCCTGGATCCGGCAGACACGGGCGCAACTTTTGGCTATCTCGGATTTGTCATCTTGGGCACCTGGGGACAGGTAGTGGCAAAACATCTGCGGTAGCTACAATCTTGGCGATTTAGGCTTCTGCAGCTCTTGTGTACCAGGAGCTGGTTCCAGGGGATCAGCCGACTGATCGTTGTAGTCACTGTTGTGAATGAAGGCTGGAAATCAACTTTTCCTCGTGCCAGTCCAACATTCAATAGCCCAGGGTGTAGCAGGTGCAGTCCTCTCGACGGTGCAGCCTCTTCTCGTGCAGTTTCAAGGGCAGCAGGGCAGTCCTTCTCTGGTCCTTTCTTCAATTCCAGCATCTGAGGGGCAGGGTGCCAGGGGTGCTAAATTTATCCCTTGAAAGAGCTCCAAGGGGACCATGGAGTCACTAGCTAATGGGCTACTGGGCCTCTTCTTACCTAGTGTTGTGTTTCCTGCAATGTGTGGCATCTGGCTATGCCAGAGTGCCCCATTCTTGCCCCTTTCAAAATGGCACAACCTTTCCTTGGTCATCAGGAGTGTGGTAGCCCACCCTAGAGGTGTGGCTACCAGTGAGCTACACGCCCACAGGAAAACCGGTTTGGTGACAGGTTTTTCCTCCCTCGCTCTGTCTCCTAATCGTCTGCAGGAATAAAAGGCACCCTGCTCAGAGGTGTTGTTGCAGTCGGCCCTTCAACGGCGGCTTACCATTTGAAGCTCTCCTTTTAGGCTAACACCCCGAGTGACCATCCTGGGAGAGGAGGTAACACCTCACTCTGCTGCAACTGCCTATGTTCCTGGGCCTGGGAGTGGTTCATACGTCTCCCCAGGTGGGCAGCAATCTGTCTGAGTGCCACAGCCTTTGTGAGGTCACTGGACTAGCTGGAGTGCTGAGTGGCAATTTTTTAAAATTACTTAACTGTAATGGTGACATTAGATTTGACTTGGGCATCAGGCCAGTTTAATGCCATGATTAATTTTATACCATAGATGACCCTGTTAGGTAGTCTCATTCAAACGTTAGCCAGGCTGGGGTGCGAGCCAGTAACCCTGCGTTAGTCAATGGGGCTACTAACCTTTCCACAGCAAAATGACAATTTGCAAGTGTTGCTGCTAAGATATATGAAAAATATATGTCTTACTTAGTAATATATAGCTCCCTGCCATGAGGCTCTATAGGCCTTCTTTAGGGGAGACGTACAAATATCACTAAGGGAAGGGGTGGCTCTGCCATTAGTTGCAATGGCAAAGTTGACCTTGTAGTGTAAACACAGCCCTGTCAGTCTACAGTGGCAGGCAGGAGTCTATTTGTCCTTTGCCACATTCCTGGTAGCACAAACAGTGCTGCAGCCCTAGGTGGACACTCTGCCTTCCATGCCCTTGGTACCCTGGGTACCATATACTAGGGACTTCTAAGTAGGTCAGTAATTTATTTATTTAAAGTTTTGCATAGCGTGAACATGACCCAAGCGGGTATCAGAGCGCTTTACATACGGGTTGCGGAAGACATAGGTAGATAGCTGTGGGAGAAAAGAAGATAAATATACATCAGATACACAATGACATATTAACTGGCGACACTGAGTCCGTATCAAGTGCCAGGTAGCAGATTAATCGGCTAAACCAGGAAGGAGACAAAAGGAGAGAAGCATCTAGTTCAGCGCAGTGTTCATCAGTAGAGCTTTCACTTCCTTTTTGAAGGCAAATGTTGAGGGGATCAGTCTTGTTTCCACAGGTAGGGAGTTCCAGATTCTCGGGGCAATACCAGAGAATGTCCGATTGTAGGTTTTCATATTTTTAAATTTCTTCGGCTTGAGCAGCAATGTGCTGGTACTCCTTGAGGGCCGGGAGCCACCCGATAGTTCGAGCTTGTTTGTTAGGTAAATTGCCAATTGGGTGTATCCAGTTAAACATATCTTTTGTGTAGGGTTAAAACGCTGGGCCTTCGGCCTGGTTAGTATACCTCAGTGCACTCTAAAAGTCGAAAAACCAGTAGCATCAGTCCAAAAATGTTGGGTGAACATGCAAAATGAGGCATTTCCATACCCAGTGCCTTTTACTTGGTTTCTTTGCTGAAGTAAAACAACCTTCTTACAGAACCCATTCAGAAGAAAATTGTTAATACCTGCCTGCTGCTTCTCTGTCAACACTGGAATTTCATTTAAAATAGAATTACACTCTTTTTAGTCAACCAGACACCTGCCAACTTAAAGTGCACCTTGGAAATTTCCTCCTCCTCAACCACGCTCGGCACCCAATCGTACTTTGCTCCCCTGGCTTCTCATGGAGACATCTTGGTCAGAGAGTCAAACTGATCTTGAGGCAAGGACAATGCTGATTACCTGCTGCTTCATTTAGTCATTTAGCTAGCCAACACATCTACTGTTCTTTTACTTTTTACAAAAACAATCAAAAGCATTTTGAAATAATTAATATCTAGTGAGAAGAACCACATGTTTTGAGGGCAACAGCAGGAGGATGTACATTCCTTCATTTGGCCCTAATGCTTGAAACAACGTCCTTCTCCATCTGCAAAAGCAGCACAAAACGTTATCTTAAGGACACCACACAATGTGAGATCATTGAAGCCAAACAGCTGCAACTTGCACACCTGAACATTTATTTATCCCATCACCCTTCTTCCATTTATACATTTGGGCAAAGAATTAAGGAATATGATTAAAGTGCATAGGTGCCTCGCCTCATCTAAGCATTACTGTGCAGAATACGGGAAAAACAGAGAACGTTGCTCCCCTAAGTGTCAATTAGTTTATTTATTAGTGATTTATAATTCACTACATATTGCTAGAGGGCCCCTTTAGAGTGCCATGGGGAAAAAGGGAAGTGGGAGGCAAGACGTGAGCAGGGTATGTAACGAGAAGAAAGACGCCTTATCAGCAACCAGACTAAAGCATTCTAGTTC
This sequence comes from Calotriton arnoldi, assembly GCA_963921515.1. Classification (NCBI taxonomy): domain Eukaryota; kingdom Metazoa; phylum Chordata; class Amphibia; order Caudata; family Salamandridae; genus Calotriton; species Calotriton arnoldi. The sequence goes on along the minus strand of CAWUFW010006175.1, from coordinate 581,532 downwards.
CTGTTGTGGAGGAGTGTAATCTAGTCATTGATTATGTTTAGTGATCTAAAATAAGAAAGAAGGGATATCATTTTTCCGGTAGGGAGCATCCAACTATCTAGTGAAGCAAACTCATCCTTGTGAAGACATGTGGCCAAGAGATTTGAACATGGTGTCTGGTTAGATCTACTGAAACAGGATGGTCTTAAACTTGAGATAGTCTGGTTGGTTCCTATTTGCAAGAGTCAGCTAGTTCTGTGGTTTTGGACTTCAGGTTCTCAGCATTTTTCTCAACAATCTTATTAAAGGATGCAGGAGGGATTGTGTTGTCAAATATAATTGTGAGACTGCAAAAGGGTATGCACTTAGAGAATAGTTTAGTTAGACATTTTGGATCTCAAAGACCAATAGGCTCCACAAGTAATACAAAGCATCTTGAAACTTACCCTAAGTATGTTGGGCAGCCATCGGGAGCTTCAAATGGTTGGGGTAATCTGACTTTTTAATCCTGATGCTAGTCTTGCTGCTTGGTTATGAACTAGTTGCTATAAGTAAAGCTTTTACTTCTTGATGTCTGTATGCATGTTATTGCAGTAATTAATGAATGATAAAAGCACTGTGTGAACGAGCACCACTTCATGCTGAAATAGAAGCAATTTTAGGTTGAAGTGCGCTCTCTAGGTCACTGCATTCATGTGTGGAATAAACAAGAGTTCATGGTCAAGGATGAGACCTACATTTTTGCTTTGAGTGCAAGGATACATCGTACAGCCATTGAAATGAAAGCAGTCTTGGGTTGAGTTTGCAAAGAGGAGAATTTCAGGTTTTCAATCTTTAAGGTACAAGTTACTTTTCCTCAAGCTTTCCTGCAGAGATGGAAAGCGTATGATGATGTCTGTCCTTTTACCAACATTTTTGTCTATGGGAATCATGACTTGCATATCATTGGCATAGCTTTGGAGTTGTATACTGCATTTCTCCATGAAATCAGCTGATAGAGGTATGGTACCAGAATACAGTTGTCAGAACATCCTTTGACAAAAAACATAGCACCCTAAAATGTTGTCCCATTGGAATTAATTGTGGGGAATATACACTCAAAAGGACTATATTTGTGTAAATGATTGAGGACATAATCTTTTTGTCATACGATATCTCTTCATAAATATTTTGCTATACAACTGCTAGAAGGCATAAGCATACATTAAAGAGTCATGAGGTTAGTGATGCTGTGGGACTCCACATGAAATGATTTGGGTGTCTGATGTAAACCGCCCCAGTCTTATTTGCTTAGTTTGATTATGGGGAATGATTTTCAAAACTGTGTTACATACTTGCTTATTGTTACACTACTTCGATTCATGTTAATATCCACTAGACAAGAATTCCTAAGAATGGCCTCCTGCTTGAACATGTGCACGTTGACTGTTTACAGCAGTTGGAAATATAAGCAGTGACAAAAGTCACAACTGGAACATCCAGTGATCTTCAAAACAGAAAAATGCACAATAAAATGGATGTGTTGATGGAATATAGTATAATAAAGTGACAATTATGTATAATCATGTTTTCTTTTCTGATCAGCATGTGGGTTTTTGCAAGGGCAGCATGCCTGAAGTACCTGAAAGGCCTAATGAGCAGTTGAGAATCTCTGTAACCTGCGAAATCTATGATCCCAAGGTACAGTATAATATGAATGAATGTACAGACTTGTCTCAGATCTGTACATTTTTGAAAAGAAGGCTACAGAAGCATACATTCAAAACCCAAGTAGCAACTCACCCATTGTTTGCATAGAATTCATTTTCAGACTCAACTGGCGCTACGCCGGCTATAGTCATCCTAAGGTGGGTAAGATATTGGTGCCAGATGGAATACACCCTAGGATACTGATACTCTGTTAGCATTGGGAAATTTTGATATATACCACTGGCAGTTTTTTGCAGGAATAATGAAAAGAGTAGATGTTTCCTACCTTTGAAATATCTAAGCAGTAATTATGGTGAACACTATAAGCCTGGTCTATTGAAAAGTAGTGAAGTTGATAAAAACAAGTCCCATTTTTCCATGGCAGCAGAGCAGAACTGACCAAATTGAAGCTATGCCAGTAAGTCTAAACAACACCTGGGGGTTTGTTGTAGTGTTCAGAACAGGAAAAAGTGATGAAAATAACCTACATAAATCTTACAAAGGCCTAGGACTCTCCTCTACATGGAAGCTCCTAAAACAGTGAGTGGGTTTGCCTGCCAATATCAGGCAAACTCTTTGCATAATTGTATTTAAAATGCATAAGCATAGAACGTGGTAGTGTACCCCCCCACAATAGTGAGCTGTATTGGTAACATTGAGGTGATACAATAAGGGTTCTTAGTGAATGAAACCAATTCACAGGAGATTGGGTGGCCAGCAGGAAATCACAGGGACTGGTAGTATGCCCCTTAAAACATATACATGGAGGGTATCCAGTTTTGTAGTTAACCACAAGCCCTACATCAGTTTTGCTACACAATTCAATTCAAATAGCAACAAACTCGTGAATTTGGGTTGCGGAATGCATGGAGAGTAGTAGAAGATGGAAATGGGTATTGCAGTCCACTTCAGGAGGAGGGGGATAGTTTTCTTATCTCATCCAATTAACCTCAATTCTTTGTGGGGAAAGGGTCAGAAGTATGTCTCTTGGCTGAACTGACTATTAATGGTGAGCCAAATGATAATCTTATCAGATTGTTTGTACATTATTAACACCTTCAAAGAATCTTTGGTGCCCTGAGAAAGCTCATAGGCCAACACTCCCGAGTGAAACAAGCATTGGCTGTATTGAGAATGTACTTTGAGAAAATTGATCAACAATAAGAATAGCTTTTAATGCCAACTTGGACTGCAATACACATTTTGTGATGATGTGCTAGATTCCTATGACTAACCCCAATCATTACAAACATTCAATGCAAAGTCCAGTTTATATGTGGGATTTTGAGGAACATAACCAGTGGTTTCCCTAACAGAAAAATGCTGTGTTACGAATGTAGACAGAATTACTGAAAAAAGACAGCACAGAAAAGAGCAAAATGGCAAAGGTTATGGTTAAGGGATTATACCAAGAAAGATAATTTAGTCTGTAAGAATGAATGGTGAAAATAGAGGGAACAAAAAGTCTCAGGTGCATAAATAGGCAAATAGGCCTTAAACATTTTACATATACAGAATCACAAGGTATAACTATTTCAGATATTTACTGCAGCAATTAAAATGGGTGGTACATACCTAGGCTCGTGATAACAGCATAATTAGGTCCCAGTGAGGCAAAGGAAGATTTGCAAATTTGTGACTTTGGTTTGATCGTGAGGTGAATATAGTGGTGTGCTGCAAGCATTCCTTGGGAGATGAACCTTCATCTGAATCCACATGTCCATTAGTTTCTAGTGCAGTGCCACCCTGTATTTACTCTGAGCAGCAGAAATGGAAAATGCTTAGAGAATTCATCGGTATATGAGGATTCCATTCACCTGCAATAGGCAGGACAATTAGTATGTGAAATGCTGGCAAGACAATACCCCATTAAGAACTTGGCCCTTACCGGTGTTGGATATGTTATGTCCTATTATACCAATGCCTGCAGCCTGTTGCACCATATTTCGTAACAACAGCAGATGAAGCGTGATAAGGCATCAGTATTAACATCACCGTTGCTATATAATGCAAGCATACAGCACACAGAAAATAATAATAGGCACATCTCCAGCTATTACCAGAAGAAGTGTAGTCTTACTATATGACCAATTGCCATTGCCATTTCAAAACTCCTAAACTACCAAACATGACTGTGATGATGCTGAGAGAGCAAGAACACTTATACCAATTATGTGTTCCTGTCCAACTAAGCATTTCCCACAGTTAAGATTACAAGTAAACACTGACACCATTGTGTTTGGTTGTACTGCAAACATGATAAATAACATAAGTAGCTGCATTGCATATCTCATGGGTATGTGGAGGACATGTGCACAAGCAGAGAACGCTGCTTGCATGTCATTGACTTTACTCACTATTTCTATTGAATACCTCGTATGCTGTCTTATTGTGAGGCCCATCATGAGTCATGGTACCACCATGCTACAATGGAGTGCAGAATCATCCCTATGATTGATTGAATTTTAATTTCATGAGTTGTGTAGTCAGTAATACTCATGATGAATTTCTTTTAATGTTATTCCAGGGACACTGAAGGTAAAGATAGCTAAAGATTAAAAATAGAACTCTGACTTTTCTCTTGCCCATTCCCCTTCTCTTGTCTCCATTCCTTCTACACCAACCTCTGTGCACCCAGCCATCAGAGTTTTGAGCAATTCCTCTTGTGATCTCAGCCACAATAATGTGCTGGTCTTCTGGGAGTGGCCAAGGTGCACCGGCGATTGTCACACCAGAGGCTTTTTCATCTCTTCTTGAGATCATTCCACCTCTTTAGAGGTCCTTGTGGCACTGAATTGATCCTGACCAGCATTTCCTGTCAAAGCCAATATCTTGTTTGGGGGGATGTTGGAAACCAAAGCTTAGATCCTTTTTTGTAGCAGAGTGTACGGCCCCAGTGTATGCTAGGCCCTGCTCACAAATGTTTTGCCATGAGACAGACAGGGGTTGTGCATACATTTATTTAATGTGACACCAGATGACAATAAAGCTGGTCAAAATCCCTGATCAAACCTTTGGCCTGGGCCTCTAAGTCCCCATCAGTAAACTAGAGTTTATCTTGCTTTTCTAACATTTTCACAAGTTTAAGTTGGAGGAAGGGTTGAAACTGGTCATCAGGTTTTCAAAGTGCTGTAAACCTTATATCAGATGCCCTTGTAAGCAGCAAGTGTCGTGACTTTTGCACCCAGTATTACCAGATGCAAGATCAGCAGATTAGAAGATGTAGAATTTCCTTTTCCAGTAATACCTTTCTTGGGCGAGTAGCGTACGATATGTAATTAATGCAGAATTCACTCTGAAATGATATTCAATTGTCAAACATTTTTGCTTCATAAATTTCAGAATCAGGGCTTAAGTCTTTGAGGGTTTTATTTGCTGCTTCTATCAAAATCGTATCATTTCCATAGACACACTTTCTTATATTAAATGTTAAGTTTTTCACCTCAAATATTGTTCTTTATTGGGAATCTCGTTTGCAATGAGAGTTGGTTTCAGGAATTTAGCACGAGATCTTAGCATCATTTTTTAAGTTAACTTAAAGAAATAAACTTGAGCCCTAAGTTTTAATTTTGAGTTTTTTTACTTAATTATTTGAAGGCGATAAAGCTGCATAGATCTTGGAAAATATGTGTTAAGTTTAATGTGAATCAAAAGTAAATATTAAAATTCATACAAAAAATATTGATGATACCATTCTTAGGGTATTTTGTCATCCGTTGGATTCATTTTATATTTATCTAGTGTAGTTGTTCTGTTGAAAATTAAATGCAACACAAGACACCTAAGGACAAATAGGTTCGGCTAGGACCTGTAAAGAGTCTGAAGTTATTTGGAGTATATGCCTCATCCACTTGTATAGTGGCATGCTTCATCAGCGGCGCCTATCCACACCATGGTAGGATAATACCACCATGGCGTACTCAACCAGAGCTGGGAGTTCTTACATAAATCTCTACTGGATTTAAAACAGGGTTCCAGAGAAATGAGAAAGAGTAAAAATGTCTTAGGCTATACCCGAAGGACTCTCCTTTATTGTTTGAGTATCCTAGACATGATTAAAATCTATTGTGGGAGGTTTTAAGAGTATCAATAACTCAACTGCCCATAAGCCAACATGTTCCAGGCATCATTAAAAACCCATACAGGTCTAAGGCCTTCTTTATGGCTGATAGCATCCCTGCCTATCTACTCATTTGTACCATGCAATGTAATGAGGCCTAAGGCTCTCACCTTCTATTAAAACTCCTCTTGGAGGGAATCCTAATCATGGGTGATTCTGGAGACATGTGTGTCAGGCGGCAGGCAGGCATCTGTAGTCACACATTCATCAAGGTTGCTGCGCCTGTGGAATGACCTCTACCATTCCCGCGAAGACCGCCGATGAAACTTACATGCATCCAGAGTGATTGTTTGAAGGATGATGTAAAAAACACAAATAAAATGCCAGAACTGCAGTATTATCTCCATGCTCATTTAATCATTAAAGAAAACAAAGAAGCATGTGTCGTGTTTAGTTAGCATGTGCAGTAGACCATTAACCTCAGATTTCATAAGAATATGGGAGATTTGCTGCTGATAAGGCACTGATGAAAAAATTATTTTGAGTGATGCTATGATTAGTTGAAGAAGTTACAGTTAATTGTTCCCATAAATCATTGATTGCTATCAGTTGATGTCCTCCCTTTATATTTTTACCAACTTCGATTCAAATAAATTAGGACCTTTGCCTTTCGTAGTTAAAATGCTTTCCAAATGGATTTGAGCAAATATGAGTTAGATCATGCACAATATATTCAATAATGAGCATTCCATATGAAAATGCTTCTCTGGAATGAAGAGAACATAGTTAAGTGCCTTTATCATTAGCTTGTAAAGAGTCCTGCTGGCTGAGGTTCAGGATTTATAGATTGTATTTTCACATTTTGACGAAAGAAATATTGAAAATGAAATGTAAAAAAAGCATGGCAATGGCATTCCTAAGGATGCATTGTATCTCACAAATTATATCAACATTTCCTATCTTCTCTTATTACAGAGCACTGGCCATCCTCATCATAGGCACCATGATCACCATGGCAAAGGCCATCATGGCCACCATGGCCATGGCCACGGCCACGGAAAAGGACATGGACATCATCATCATCATCACCACCATCATCCCCATTGGCACAACGAAACTCATTCAGAAGATGGGCAACACCATCATAAGAAAGATCATGAGCAGAAGCATGGACACGGACCTCCCCCTGGAGAACCTCACAATCATCATGACCAAAAACATCATGGGAGCTCGTCAGAAGAACACACCGGGCCAAAGCCAACCCACCCACCTCCCAGAGAACCAATCTCGACAATGAAATACTATCAGATGGAGAATGCAACAGATTTCTTCCCAGATCCAGTCATTACTGACTTCTCACCTCCAGTAGTTCACCCTGAATCTCCTACTGCTGGCCCAGAAGGCACTGTTGCTCCAACTCCATTTGATCCATTTAGAGATCCAGTGCCACACAAGTTTCCCCTTCACCCTTCAGATTCCCCTGGATGCCCGTCAAAGCCAAAGCACGACTTGCCGCTCATTGAGCCTTTATTTCCAGTGCCTGAGCAACGTCCAACCCAACACTAGGAAAGGTAAAATCTTAACATAGTTTGAAACCTGCATCAACACCGTTTCTCTGGAGCAAAATATAATTCCAATGCCCTGCAACTTGTGGTCAGTATTAGCACAATCAATAGTAATAAAGTGATGATAAGGGCATCCTTTTATAGCTTCTGTATTTTTGCTGAGATTAAATGTTTCTTCCACCATTGCTTATTTATTTATTAGATTTTTTGTGTAGGCATTAATACCACTTTACTGTTTTTACCACTGAGTTAAACACAGGATAAGAAAGGAGTGTGGAATAGCTATGATCAGATTAGTTTTGCAGATAAAGCCAAAAATGATGGTGCAGTCTGATGCTTATCCTAAAGTAGTTAGGGTGTGCTGAACTGATGCCAAATGTCTCAATGATGTTTTACCTCTTCTACTAAGATTGGACACCACCCACGTTAATGAAGAAAACAAATCTCAGCATCATTTTCAACACTTACTGTAATGGCAATATTTACATTAGTAGTTCACTGTTGTTTTTCCAGTTCTGCACACAAAAGGTGTTACTGCTACCCTTTTGTTCATAGCACCACAAGGCTTTAGTAGTAGGAATGACTATTCACTCGAATGGACTATGCCAACAAGCTGCATGTGGGTGCCGCTAACATAACTATACAAAAGTTAAGTTGACCAAAATGCAATGGTCATTCTATTGCGTTCACAAAAGGGTTATATTTTAGAAGCCAGGGAGGCACTACACCGGCTATTGCTTCATTGACCATCTCATATGGAACCCAACTTCTTAGAATGTAAAATTAGTTACTACAATTCCCTTCAGTCTCTTAGAAGTTTTCATGGCCATGATATTGAAATTTCAGGTTTCAAGCTCATAACAAATGGCAAAAACTTTTTTTCTGTCAATAGCCTTGACTTGGAAGTCTCTGCTGGAGTCTATGTTAGAGTCAAGCCTTTATTGATGACAGCTAAAAGCCATAACAATACAAGTTACAAAATATTTTAATAAAACAAACCCACACTAAGAATTGTAGATAAAATGAGCATATATTAGAAGAACATCAATACATTTCTCATCTTTTCTCAAGCACGTTTTCAAAATCCATATTTGATTAGCTGTCCTTTTTCCTGCCCTTATTTAGCTTTGTTAATAGTGGCCGAAGCAGGCCAGGAATAAGAAGCGAATGTGGCATCAAAAAATACAGGCTCCATCCTAAACATTGACCTAGCTTCCTTAAAGGTAGTAGTACCGAAATTATTACATTAGTGCACCAGCCATTTTTTGTGTGCGTTGCAGGATTTGGTGTATAAGACCATAAAGGGCATGTATGTTTCCCTGACACCTGTTGTACAATTGCATCAACTCTTCACACTTGTAAAAGTAGTCTATTTGGTCTTGTAAGCAAATGCCTGTAAAGTGCCCAGTCTAAACTTAACATACAATGTACATTGCGCTCTGCAGTAATTTTGCCCAGATAAAACTCAAAGACCATCTTTTATCTTGACAGTTAACTATCCAGATGTTAAAGAACTTTGCTTAATATTTTAGAGCATTCTCTCTTTGTCTCTTTTTGGAGTAATATGCTCCCTTCATTTCCTGTATGATGCTGGGATTTATAAGTGATGCATTTACCCATAAAACCTCACAACTGTAGAATCCTCCCCAGCGCGGGTACATGTGAATGATCACGCCACACACGGAGCTCGGCATTACACATCTTTATTCTTCAGAATGTAACCTTTAACTGCCCATACTACGTCATAAATTTTCTTAACCACACCCAATCACTTATTTCACTACTCTACAGAGCCCGTCAGGGACCAGAAGGGTCCTGATGTCTCTAACACACGCGACACTACAACAACTATTCCCTTTATAATACTTTTGACACTGTTCAATCACATGCTCTAACTGGAGCCCCCTGTTGATATGATATCTAGGAGAGAACTTATATAAACATCTGCTTGAGAGTTATTTCACAACCAACCTATCTGAAAACAGAACTGGGCATAGGGAAATTATGTTAACAATTAGATTGATACATAATTCTAATCCTAAAGGCTGTAAAGCTGTAGTTGGCCTTATATGCAGGAGCGATCACAGAAACAGAATTTTTTGATATCCAAGACTTCAATGCGACCTTCCAACTCATGCCTGTAAATTGTTAATACTACTGCCTTGGTGAAATAAACTTATATAACTGCATTCAGCAGTTGTCAGTCAATTCTTTCCTTACATTGTAGAACAACCACTGAGGTGTGTTTCATGGAACACAATGATTTCACTTAATCTGAAGCTAGGTTAGACTTAAGCCAAAATGTATGTATGCCAGAAAATTGTGTTACCAATTCTAAAAATTAAATCATGAAGAGAAAATGTTCTAAGGGGTGTCCCAAGCTTCAAGATCATACATCTTGCTTTCACTGAGATTCTGGATCAATAACTTGGGGATGAGCCAAGTTTGCACTGTCACAAAGTTAGTAAACCAGTTTTGTAATAGGAAAAACACAGTTAATTTTAAAACGTAGTCTTAACCCATGAAAGTAATGCCATAATACAGGAGGCTATTCCCCAGAAAAATGCAAATATCTAAGTACTACATAAACAATATTACAATCAGAATACCAAACAACAAAATTACCAAACCAATTTAATAAGAAAAGAGTCTAAAATAAAAGGAGTCATAATTAAAAAGCAGTAATCATTAAACTGAGTCTAAAAAGGAATAATCATAAAAATAAGTCCAAAAAGATAAAAATTGTTTAAAGGAATCAGGAGATTAATTTTTAAAGACAAATGTCAAAAAATGCCTATAGGAAAAATGTGGCTCTAAAAGTCAATGTTTGTACATGTGCATTACAAAATGCAGCAAACAGAGACTACTCTTCTACCAACAATAAAAACAAGGCAAAATTGCCAGCAAACTGTTCTGCATCATAGAAGCCAGAAGCTCAGGGGCGGAATAATTTACCTTATAGTCGTGTAAACTCCGGAGCTTTTAAACTTTTTGAGTGGCTGATTAACTTTTTCCTGGTAACCCTCAAGTCTTCCAAACCGTTTGGGAGGCTTCTAGGGTCCAGGACAATGTTCAGTGGGGAAGCCAGTTTAGTTCACTCCCAACTTTTAATCTGGTCCTTACAATCCACGAGGAGTCATTCTTCAGCCTTTTGCACCCATAAGGATATAAAAGGACAGCTTTCCTGATCCTGAAGAACAGTCCCCAGAGTGTCAAGAGATGCTCAGAAGTTCTGCACTGGGGCAGAATGTAACCATTCATTGCCAAGTCCCTGGCACTGGTAAAAAACTGAACACAGACGAAGTACTATGGCAGGAACTGGGAGAGGTGGGTGGGGAAGGGGTGCTGGGGAGCTGATCCATTTTAGACACCTGCCTGATACAGAAATATTACTGAGAAGATTTGCTGGTTATGGCATGCACTTATTTGGCACTTAACTTACCTTCTTGTTGAGCGCCGATGCCAGCTTGCATCGGTAAGGAACTGATGGCCTGGTGTGCTAAACACAGGTTGCAAAATATTGGTTGCAACTTGCAACCAATAATTTTATAAGAAGTGTAGTATTTTGGGACCATTTTACTAATAGGTTGGTTAATAAAATACTGATTCGCAGTGGGTCACAATTCGACCTACCTCATCAACAGTAATGAGGTAGGCTCCAAATTGCGACCCACTATGACTTGTTGCCATCACTGGGATGGTGGCCTACCTAACCATGTCTAAAAATGGGAACAGAAAGTCAAGTTTCTTACATTTTCCCAGTCCAGATCGGTTTTTGCACCAATCTATCCACAATTTGCAAACCAGCTCAAGACACACTCGGGCTGATTCACATAAAGCATTTATGAGTAGGGGAAGCAGTATTACAGGACTACTCTTACATACTTTTAGAAAGGCATATAAGACTGCATAAAAGATCACTGTGGGAGTACTACTTCATGAACTTCAAAATTAATTTGTAAAAAGACCTTGAATATTCTAACTATAGAGAAAAGTCAACAGCACCTATAGACCCTCTCGGGTTTGAATGCACTCTATAGGTAAACTAATTCGGTAAAGCAACCACTCAATCATGTCTTCAGGATTAGATAGGAATTCAAACATGTTCTGATTTTCAGGCAATCGTGGTAAAAGCAGAGGTGAAGAGAATTCCATGGGAAAGGAGCATTGACAATAGAGCGATTGCCATTGCTTACATCTGTCGGTGGAAATAATAGGTAGGTTCAGGGAGGTCAAAGGAAGCAGTCATGTTGGCTGATACTAGTTTGTTGGATTTGGGCCCTCCCATATAGGGTCTTGTGGACATTGCACATTATTCCAAACTGCACTTACTGTTCAGTGAAAGGTTGTTATAGCAAATATGATGTGCTCAGATGAGCGCATATTCAGGATGAGACAGGCAGCTTCATATTGATCAGTTTGGAAGTTATTGATGGTTTTGGCTAGAAAACTATTTTAGATTTCTTTGCACTAATCTATTGTAGAAATTACAACTTCACAGGTAGGTGTGTTGGAGGTCAGAGAGTCAATTTCACTAGTATACCGCAGACTATGCATAAGTGGTAAAAATCATTTCTTTTTCAAAACATTTTATTAGCATTTTTTAAACCACAACAAAAAAAGAAACTTAGTCAAGGTCAAAAGTGATATGATGTGTAAAACACAACAAATACTTCAAAATAATGGAAAATAAAGCAAGAAGTTATTTGAATAAGCACAGTAAGCCTGGTACATGGTGGTAACAGTGAAACACTAAAGATGGGTGGCAATAAACTTTGTGTAAAACCATTCAGCAGGTAAGGAGGGTAAGAATTGTCAACATTCCAACTTGCCGAGACGTCATACAAGTCAAAAGATCAAAGAGTGAGTACCAACCTGCCAGAAAAAGATGGGACAGAGAATACAAGGAGAAAAGAGGAGAAAATGGAAAGTAGATACTAATGAAGCTTCATAGTCAAGTGGGAGGAAACCAGAAGAAACAAATGTGTGATTTATAATCTCCCTTTGGTTAAATTAGGATGTGAGGTTCTGTGTAAAGGTGTTCAGTGTTTTCCATATTTTCTGTGAAATCTCAGGATTACGTTTGACTTGCTTTGGAGATGAATGTGTGCTTCTGAGTTAAGTTACCCAGACCCACAATATATGAAATCAGACATGATTAGCCTTTTTCCAATTGAAAAGGACAACCTTGACTGCAATCGTCAATAAGAGATCTATTAGCGCTAAATCATTGTCAGCGAGAGGAGGTGACTTCTTGATTGCATATAGGCCAAGAATAATTGTGGGAAAGTCTAATGTATTAGTGATAGTAAAGATGTCACTCAACTGGTATGCAAACTATACACATAGACATCATCGAAAATAAATGGGTGCTAATGACCAATATTTAGGTCCCCATATATACATTACTGTCTTGATGTTGCAACTAACAGTTTAGGCCTCATCTGTTTGTACCTTTCGATACCATACACTTACCGTCACAATATCCACCGCATGCCTATCGCCAAGTGACTTGTACACTATGTATGTCTGTATGGTTGCTGAAAAATTGAAAACTTAATGAAAACAGATTGGAAAAAAAAAGAAAAAAAAAAAGATGTCACTCAACTGGTTAGCAAGTTTTAGTAATTTTGGCCCAGTAAGGGGTCAGCAACCTGCAACCAAAAACATATGTTCATGTTCACCACATATTGAATGACAAGACAGCATGTGTCCTACTCACTAAGTTTCAATTTAAATAATTTATATGTGATCCAGTACAGAAGTTGTAGCTTGAATAATATAGTATGAACTGAAAAAGGAATACGTTTGTTCTGTAGAGAATGAGTGATGATCTTTCCCTATGTGTCCAGAGCGGGTGGTGGTCTCTCTGTGGTCTTTTTTGTGGTCTCTCTATGTTATGGAAGTATTTGGACCATTTAGACTGAATTAAATGGGGGAGTGTGGGTAGGGGAGTGCAGTGCACCATACATTTTAGAAGCAGAGTGTCCTGTGGCTAGACATTGAACAAGAAAAGTTATGTGGGGCTGGTGGCTGAAGAGATCCTAATTTGGACATCTTCCCTTTAATTGTTAGAAATTGATGGAAATCCATATTAGACATAGAAATTTATTTTTGAGGGTAAGCAAAGGATAGCGGTTCTAAATCCAAGTAGCGGTCAGCAAGCAGATTAATGGCCTTAGCCACCCAAATTGGACCAATTGCATTGGCGACTATGGCCTCCATTTTTTTGTTATTCCATAGGGACAATGCGTTAGTATTGGAAAAGTTACCAGAAAGGCGCTTGTCCAACAGTCACAGGACTTTCAGAGAATCCACCATGATTTGGGTAGAGTAAGCGAGACCTATTGAGGACATTGTTAAAATGGTGTTGATGGAATAGGAAGAGCGTAGGGAGTGTTCAATCTGTAAGCAAGGCGGATGATTGCTGGAAACACAAGAAAACTAGTGCACCCCCCTGGTTAGCCAGGAATGCTGTTTGATAATCAAACCAATTAGGAAGATTGCAGCCACCTGCTCTATGGGTGGAGCGGAGTATACTATATCTAATTCTAGGTTTCCTATTATTCCACAGAAAAGCGGAGGTATTCTTATCTAATATGGAGAAAAAGGAGGGAGGTAGCTGTACAGGAAGCATACCAGACATAACAATTAACTAAGGGGGAAGCCATAATTTTCAATGTTTCCACCCCACCCCATCACTAGCCATATTTATGTGACCAAGGGTTTTTTGTCCAGTGTTTTTTGTTCATTGAAGGATACAAAAGCAGGCAGATCATGGCTTAACAAATATACCAATTAGATTGGCATAATAAGCCTGTGTCACCAAAACAGGTTGGTAGGCAATAAATATTGAGGGGTAAGACTTTAATAAAGTCAACCACCATCTTAACAATGTTAAGAATAGCCAGGATCGCTGAGTGAGGATGTTCTCTGAATATCAGAATGTCGTCAGCATAAGCCGCTCTTTGAAATAGGATTCACCAAACTGGAAGTCTTGGATGTCAGATGAAGGCTTAAGCATTTATAGTAATGGGTCAATGGTGAGGAGTAAAAGCAGGGGGGATAAGGGGCATCTCTGCTGAGTATCCTGATGTGGCACAAGGGAAGCATATGTGGCACCATTGATTTTGATGCTAACAGTTGAATTTGAATAAAGAGAAATGGCCATCTTCTTGAAACAACTACCAAGATTATACTGAGATAGGACTGCTTTCAGGTAAGGCCAAGTCACTTTATCAAATGCCTTCTCTGCATCCAACAACAAACGCCACCAGTCACCAAAATCAGGAGCAAACAGACCTGTATAACTAACATTTACAGAAGAACCAAAGTAGAGAAGACATCCAACATGTAAATAAAAGATGCAGCTACAATGTAAAAACAAACATTAAACCACAATATATGTTTTACAATTATTAATATATTTTTATATTCTAAATCCCACAGACAAAATGTCAGAAATGGCAATATACATCAAATCCTCTAAAGGGAAGATAACATTCAGTAATATAGTCCTCCAATGTATGTTTTTTTACCGAACAAAGTGCAACTTGCAATAAAATGCTAACACATATAAAACAATAAACTAGCAACTATAACCCTCAAAAAACCACAATAGATTTTGCACATACTATGATTTTTATTATAATGAAAACATACCAACACTTGCAATTCAGGGGTTCTGCTATCATTACAACAAGGCGATACAAAAGAGGATGATGGACGGAACGTTTGAGCCAATCAAACACTCACCCCCAGTCAACTGATCTGGGTTTAATCCATCATCATTCTTTAGCTCACTCCACCACCCCAGTTCAGACATGGCCATATGCAAATCAGTCTGACCCTGTGCCTCATGGGAACAGTCCAGCCCGAACTGCCAAGCCATGTCTTCCCTGGACCGGAAACAAGCATCCTAGGACCGGTTTCTGGCATTTCAGCCGTCATCAGCCAGGCTTGCTTGAATCCAGTGGCAAAGTGAGCAAGGGACCCACGTCTGGGCATACCCCGCCAACTTAGGGCGACCAAAGCGATACAAAGAGGATGATGGACGGAACGTTTGAGCCAATCAAACACTCACCCCCAGTCAACTGATCTGGGTTTAATCCATCATCATTCTTTAGCTCACTCCACCACCCCAGTTCAGACATGGCCATATGCAAATCAGTCTGACCCTGTGCCTCATGGGAACAGTCCAGCCCGAACTGCCAAGCCATGTCTTCCCTGGACCGGAAACAAGCATCCTAGGACCGGTTTCTGGCATTTCAGCCGTCATCAGCCAGGCTTGCTTGAATCCAGTGGCAAAGTGAGCAAGGGACCCACGTCTGGGCATACCCCGCGAACTTAGGGCGACTAAGCGATACAAAAGAGGATGATGGACGGAACGTTTGAGCCAATCAAACACTCATCCCCAGTCAACTGATCTGGGTTTAATCCATCATCATTCTTTAGCTCACTCCACCACCCCAGTTCAGACATGGCCATATGCAAATCAGTCTGACCCTGTGCCTCATGGGAACAGTCCAGCCCGAACTGCCAAGCCATGTCTTCCCTGGACCGGAAACAAGCATCCTAGGACCGGTTTCTGGCATTTCAGCCGTCATCAGCCAGGCTTGCTTGAATCCAGTGGCAAAGTGAGCAAGGGACCCACGTCTGGGCATACCCCCGCCAACTTAGGGCGACCAAAGCGATACAAAGAGGATGATGGACGGAACGTTTGAGCCAATCAAACACTCACCCCAGTCAACTGATATGGGTTTAATCCATCATCATTCTTTAGCTCACTCCACCACCCCAGTTCAGACATGGCCATATGCAAATCAGTCTGACCCTGTGCCTCATGGGAACAGTCCAGCCCGAACTGCCAAGCCATGTCTTCCCTGGACCGGAAACAAGCATCCTAGGACCGGTTTCTGGCATTTCAGCCGTCATCAGCCAGGCTTGCTTGAATCCAGTGGCAAAGTGAGCAAGGGACCCACGTCTGGGCATACCCCCGCCAACTTGGGGCGACCAAAGCGATACAAAAGAGGATGATGGACGGAACGTTTGAGCCAATCAAACACTCACCCCCAGTCAACTGATCTGGGTTTAATCCATCATCATTCTTTAGCTCACTCCACCACCCCAGTTCAGACATGGCCATATGCAAATCAGTCTGACCCTGTGCCTCATGGGAACAGTCCAGCCCGAACTGCCAAGCCATGTCTTCCCTGGACCGGAAACAAGCATCCTAGGACAGGTTTCTGGCATTTCAGCCGTCATCAGCCAGGCTTGCTTGAATCCAGTGGCAAAGTGAGCAAGGGACCCACGTCTGGGCATACCCCGCCAACTTAGGGCGACCAAAGCGATACAAAGAGGATGATGGACGGAACGTTTGAGCCAATCAAACACTCACCCCCAGTCAATTGATCTGGGTTTAATCCATCATCATTCTTTAGCTCACTCCACCACCCCAGTTCAGACATGGCCATATGCAAATCAGTCTGACCCTGTGCCTCATGGGAACAGTCCAGCCCGAACTGCCAAGCCATGTCTTCCCTGGACCGGAAACAAGCATCCTAGGACCGGTTTCTGGCATTTCAGCCGTCATCAGCCAGGCTTGCTTGAATCCAGTGGCAAAGTGAGCAAGGGACCCACGTCTGGGCATACCCCCGCCAACTTAGGGCGACCAAAGCGATACAAAAGAGGATGATGGACGGAACGTTTGAGCCAATCAAACACTCATCCCCAGTCAACTGATCTGGGTTTAATCCATCATCATTCTTTAGCTCACTCCACCACCCCAGTTCAGACATGGCCATATGCAAATCAGTCTGACCCTGTCCCATGAGGCACAGGGTCAGACTGATTTGCATATGGCCATGTCTGAACTGGGGTGGTGGAGTGAGCTAAAGAATGATGATGGATTAAACCCAGATCAGTTGACTGGAGGTGAGTGTTTGATTGGCTCAAACGTCCGTCCATCATCCCCTTGTATCGCTTGGTCGCCCTAAGTTGGCGGGGTATGCCCAGACGTGGGTCCCTTGCTCACTTTGCCACTGGATTCAAGCAAGCCTGGCTGATGACGGCTGAAATGCCAGAAACCGGTCCTAGGATGCTTGTTTCGGTCCAGGGAAGACATGGCTTGGCAGTTCGAGCTGGACTGTTCCCATGAGGCACAGGGTCAGACTGATTTGCATATGGCCATGTCTGAACTGGGGTGGTGGAGTGAGCTAAAGAATGATGATGGATTAAACCCAGATCAGTTGACTTGGGGTGAGTGTTTGATTGGCTCAAACGTTCCGTCCATCATCCCTTTGTATCGACTTGGTCGCCCTAAGTTGGCGGGGTATGCCCAGACGTGGGACCCTTGCTCACTTTGCCACTGGATTCAAGCAAGCCTGGCTGATGACGGCTGAAATGCCAGAAACCGGTCCTAGGATGCTTGTTTCCGGTCCAGGGAAGACATGGCTTGGCAGTTCGGGCTGGATTGTTCCCATGAGGCACAGGGTCAGACTGATTTGCATATGGCCATGTCTGAACTGGGGTGGTGGAGTGAGCTAAAGAATGATGATGGATTAAACCCAGATCAGTTGACTGGGGGTGAGTGTTTGATTGGCTCAAACGCTCCGTCCATCATCCCCTTTGTATCGCTTTGGTCGCCCAAGTTGGCGGGGTATGCCCAGACGTGGGTCCCTTGCTCACTTTGCCACTGGATTCAAGCAAGCCTGGCTGATGACGGCTGAAATGCCAGAAACCGGTCCTAGGATGCTTGTTTCCGGTCCAGGGAAGACATGGCTTGGCAGTTCGGGCTGGATTGTTCCCATGAGGCACAGGGTCAGACTGATTTGCATATGGCCATGTCTGAACTGGGGTGGTGGAGTGAGCTAAAGAATGATGATGGATTAAACCCAGATCAGTTGACTGGGGGTGAGTGTTTGATTGGCTCAAGCGTTCCGTCCATCATCCCCTTTGTATCAAGCTTGGTCGCCCTAAGTTGGCGGGGTATGCCCAGACGTGGGTCCCTTGCTCACTTTGCCGCTGGATTCAAGCAAGCCTGGCTGATGACGGCTGAAATGCCAGAAACCGGTCCTAGGATGCTTGTTTCCGGTCCAGGGAAGACATGGCTTGGCAGTTCGGGCTGGACTGTTCCCATGAGGCACAGGGTCAGACTGATTTGCATATGGCCATGTCTGAACTGGGGTGGTGGAGTGAGCTAAAGAATGATGATGGATTAAACCCAGATCAGTTGACTGGGGTGAGTGTTTGATTGGCTCAAACGCTCCGTCCATCATCCCCTTTGTATCAGCTTGGTCGCCCTAAGTTGGCGGGGTATGCCCATACGTGGGTCCCTTGCTCACTTTGCCACTGGATTCAAGCAAGCCTGGCTGATGACGGCTGAAATGCGAGAAACCGGTCCTAGGATGCTTGTTTCGGTCCAGGGAAGACATGGCTTGGCAGTTCGGCTGGACTGTTCCCATGAGGCACAGGGTCAGACTGATTTGCATATGGCCATGTCTGAACTGGGGTGGTGGAGTGAGCTAAAGAATGATGATGGATTAAACCCAGATCAGCTGACTGGGGTGAGTGTTTGATTGGCTCAAACGTTCCGTCCATCATCCCCTTTTGTATCGCTTAGTCGCCCTAAGTTGGCGTGGGTATGCCCAGACGTGGGTCCCTTGCTCACTTTGCCACTGGATTCAAGCAAGCCTGGCTGATGACGGCTGAAATGCCAGAAACCGGTCCTAGGATGCTTGTTTCTGGTCCAGGGAAGACATGGCTTGGCAGTTCGGGCTGGACTGTTCCCATGAGGCACAGGGTCAGACTGATTTGCATATGGCCATGTCTGAACTGGGGTGGTGGAGTGAGCTAAAGAATGATGATGGATTAAACCCAGATCAGTTGACTGGGGTGAGTGTTTGATTGGCTCAAATGTTCCGTCCATCATCCCCTTTGTATCGCTTTGGTCGCCCTAAGTTGGCGGGGGTATGCCCAGACGTGGGTCCCTTGCTCACTTTGCCACTGGATTCAAGCAAGCCTGGCTGATGACGGCTGAAATGCCAGAAACCGGTCCTAGGATGCTTGTTTCCGGTCCAGGGAAGACATGGCTTGGCAGTTCGGGCTGGACTGTTCCCATGAGGCACAGGGTCAGACTGATTTGCATATGGCCATGTCTGAACTGGGGTGGTGGAGTGAGCTAAAGAATGATGATGGATTAAACCCAGATCAGTTGACTGGGGTGAGTGTTTCATTGGCTCAAACGTTCCGTCCATCATCCCCTTTTGTATCGCTTTGGTCGCCCTAAGTTGGCGGGGGTATGCCCAGACGTGGGTCCCTTGCTCACTTTGCCACTGGATTCAAGCAAGCCTGGCTGATGACGGCTGAAATGCCAGAAACCGGTCCTAGGATGCTTGTTTCCGGTCCAGGGAAGACATGGCTTGGCAGTTCGGGCTGGACTGTTCCCATGAGGCACAGGGTCAGACTGATTTGCATATGGCCATGTCTGAACTGGGGTGGTGGAGTGAGCTAAAGAATGATGATGGATTAAACCCAGATCAGTTGACTGGGGGTGAGTGTTTGATTGGCTCAAACGTTCCGTCCATCATCCCCTTTTGTATCGCTTTGGTCGCCCTAAGTTGGCGGGGGTATGCCCAGACGTGGGTCCCTTGCTCACTTTGCCACTGGATTCAAGCAAGCCTGGCTGATGACGGCTGAAATGCCAGAAACCGGTCCTAGGATGCTTGTTTCCGGTCCAGGGAAGACATGGCTTGGCAGTTCGGGCTGGATTGTTCCCATGAGGCACAGGGTCAGACTGATTTGCATATGGCCATGTCTGAACTGGGGTGGTGGAGTGAGCTAAAGAATGATGATGGATTAAACCCAGATCAGTTGACTGGGGGTGAGTGTTTGATTGGCTCAAACGTTCCGTCCATCATCCCCTTTTGTATCGCTTTGGTCGCCCTAAGTTGGCGGGGGTATGCCCAGACGTGGGTCCCTTGCTCACTTTGCCACTGGATTCAAGCAAGCCTGGCTGATGACGGCTGAAATGCCAGAAACCGGTCCTAGGATGCTTGTTTCCGGTCCAGGGAAGACATGGCTTGGCAGTTCGGGCTGGACTGTTCCCATGAGGCACAGGGTCAGACTGATTTGCATATGGCCATGTCTGAACTGGGGTGGTGGAGTGAGCTAAAGAATGATGATGGATTAAACCCAGATCAGTTGACTGGGGGTGAGTGTTTGATTGGCTCAAACGTTCCGTCCATCATCCCCTTTTGTATCGCTTTGGTCGCCCTAAGTTGGCGGGGGTATGCCCAGACGTGGGTCCCTTGCTCACTTTGCCACTGGATTCAAGCAAGCCTGGCTGATGACGGCTGAAATGCCAGAAACCGGTCCTAGGATGCTTGTTTCCGGTCCAGGGAAGACATGGCTTGGCAGTTCGGGCTGGATTGTTCCCATGAGGCACAGGGTCAGACTGATTTGCATATGGCCATGTCTGAACTGGGGTGGTGGAGTGAGCTAAAGAATGATGATGGATTAAACCCAGATCAGTTGACTGGGGGTGAGTGTTTGATTGGCTCAAACGTTCCGTCCATCATCCCCTTTTGTATCGCTTTGGTCGCCCTAAGTTGGCGGGGTATGCCCAGACGTGGGTCCCTTGCTCACTTTGCCGCTGGATTCAAGCAAGCCTGGCTGATGACGGCTGAAATGCCAGAAACCGGTCCTAGGATGCTTGTTTCCGGTCCAGGGAAGACATGGCTTGGCAGTTCGGGCTGGACTGTTCCCATGAGGCACAGGGTCAGACTGATTTGCATATGGCCATGTCTGAACTGGGGTGGTGGAGTGAGCTAAAGAATGATGATGGATTAAACCCAGATCAGTTGACTGGGGGTGAGTGTTTGATTGGCTCAAACGTTCCGTCCATCATCCCCTTTTGTATCGCTTTGGTCGCCCTAAGTTGGCGGGGGTATGCCCATACGTGGGTCCCTTGCTCACTTTGCCACTGGATTCAAGCAAGCCTGGCTGATGACGGCTGAAATGCGAGAAACCGGTCCTAGGATGCTTGTTTCCGGTCCAGGGAAGACATGGCTTGGCAGTTCGGGCTGGACTGTTCCCATGAGGCACAGGGTCAGACTGATTTGCATATGGCCATGTCTGAACTGGGGTGGTGGAGTGAGCTAAAGAATGATGATGGATTAAACCCAGATCAGTTGACTGGGGGTGAGTGTTTGATTGGCTCAAACGTTCCGTCCATCATCCCTTTTGTATCGCTTTGGTCGCCCTAAGTTGGCGGGGGTATGCCCAGACGTGGGTCCCTTGCTCACTTTGCCACTGGATTCAAGCAAGCCTGGCTGATGACAGCTGAAATGCCAGAAACCGGTCCTAGGATGCTTGTTTCTGGTCCAGGGAAGACATGGCTTGACAGTTCGGGCTGGACTGTTCCCATGAGGCACAGGGTCAGACTGATTTGCATATGGCCATGTCTGAACTGGGGTGGTGGAGTGAGCTAAAGAATGATGATGGATTAAACCCAGATCAGTTGACTGGGGGTGAGTGTTTGATTGGCTCAAGCGTTCCGTCCATCATCCCTTTTGTATCACTTTGGTCGCCCTAAGTTGGCGGGGGTATGCCCAGACGTGGGTCCCTTGCTCACTTTGCCACTGGATTCAAGCAAGCCTGGCTGATGACGGCTGAAATGCCAGAAACCGGTCCTAGGATGCTTGTTTCCGGTCCAGGGAAGACATGGCTTGGCAGTTCGGGCTGGACTGTTCCCATGAGGCACAGGGTCAGACTGATTTGCATATGGCCATGTCTGAACTGGGGTGGTGGAGTGAGCTAAAGAATGATGATGGATTAAACCCAGATCAGTTGACTGGGGTGAGTGTTTCATTGGCTCAAACGTTCCGTCCATCATCCCCTTTTGTATCGCTTTGGTCGCCCTAAGTTGGCGGGGGTATGCCCAGACGTGGGTCCCTTGCTCACTTTGCCACTGGATTCAAGCAAGCCTGGCTGATGACGGCTGAAATGCCAGAAACCGGTCCTAGGATGCTTGTTTCCGGTCCAGGGAAGACATGGCTTGGCAGTTCGGGCTGGACTGTTCCCATGAGGCACAGGGTCAGACTGATTTGCATATGGCCATGTCTGAACTGGGGTGGTGGAGTGAGCTAAAGAATGATGATGGATTAAACCCAGATCAGTTGACTGGCGGTGAGTGTTTGATTGGCTCAAACGTTCCGTCCATCATCCTCTTTTGTATCGCTTTGGTCGCCCTAAGTTGGCGGGGGTATGCCCAGACGTGGGTCCCTTGCTCACTTTGCCACTGGATTCAAGCAAGCCTGGCTGATGACGGCTGAAATGCCAGAAACCGGTCCTAGGATGCTTGTTTCCGGTCCAGGGAAGACATGGCTTGGCAGTTCGGGCTGGACTGTTCCCATGAGGCACAGGGTCAGACTGATTTGCATATGGCCATGTCTGAACTGGGGTGGTGGAGTGAGCTAAAGAATGATGATGGATTAAACCCAGATCAGTTGACTGGGGGTGAGTGTTTGATTGGCTCAAACGTTCCGTCCATCATCCCCTTTTGTATCGCTTTGGTCGCCCTAAGTTGGCGGGGGTATGCCCAGACGTGGGTCCCTTGCTCACTTTGCCACTGGATTCAAGCAAGCCTGGCTGATGACGGCTGAAATGCCAGAAACCTATCCTAGGATGCTTGTTTC
The DNA here is from genome assembly GCA_963921515.1 of Calotriton arnoldi. NCBI lineage: Eukaryota > Metazoa > Chordata > Amphibia > Caudata > Salamandridae > Calotriton > Calotriton arnoldi. The sequence goes on along the minus strand of CAWUFW010006175.1, from coordinate 558,544 downwards.
CGGTCCAGGGAAGACATGGCTTGGCAGTTCGGGCTGGACTGTTCCCATGAGGCACAGGGTCAGACTGATTTGCATATGGCCATGTCTGAACTGGGGTGGTGGAGTGAGCTAAAGAATGATGATGGATTAAACCCAGATCAGTTGACTGGGGGTGAGTGTTTGATTGGCTCAAACGTTCCGTCCATCATCCCCTTTTGTATCGCATCATTACAACAAGAGCATATAAAAAATGTACCCCGAGTTTAGAGTACACAACTAACCTTGAATTTGCACATGAAATTAAAAATATATAGCTGTAGCATACGTCCTTCTAACAAAACTCACTAAACATTACAGCATTCTGATCGAATCCCAATTATCAAATGAATGAAACAAAACTTGCCATTGGAATGGATTATTTTGAAGATACTTGGGTTGATCAAATGCATCGATCAAGATGCAGACGCCAACCTAGGTATCATATTCCAAGGTGGAATCTCTATGGCAGCACCATGACCCTAGAAGCAAAGACAAATAACATAGCCACATTTGGGACACTGTTTATCTCTGAAGGGTGTTAGATTTTCTATTACACTCTAATTTAACCACACTGAGGAAAGTGTTGGACTTTGCAGAGGGCCATATTTGCTATTCATGCTCCAGAGTGAGCCCCGTAGGGGACAGTGAAAGTTTTCGGGGGCAGAATTAATATTCACATGCCTAATTCAACAGCCTAAAACAAAATTCAATATTAAATAAATAAAGCTAGCAATAACATAAACAATCTTGTTTTTTAAACTAAAGACATACAAAGTACAATAATACATAAATAAAAATTACAAAAGAAAAATATTGCAAAATGTAATATGCATGAAACTATATTTAAAAATTTTAAATAAATAAATAAGAAATAAACTATAAAAATGAAGTAGAAATACCTTTCTTATTTAAAGTTGGATTTCCAACTATTTAAAAATCAACAATAATTTCTGAAATGTTTCTAAAACAATATTAATATAAAATATAAATTATTCAATTTTACAAGCAAAATACTGATTAAAAACATAACAAAATATACGTATATAAATAGTATTGGTAAAAATAAAATATACTTTTATACATAATTTTAAACCTTACTAAATATTATTGAAAATGTAAGCATGTATGAATATTTTCTTAAAATTATTAGCTATCTGACATTAATTAATCCCCCAAATAAAAAATAAAAAACAAAAGTAATTATCTAAATAGACCAAAAAAATAAAAATATCTGAAGAACAATATAAGAGACAGAGTAAAACATCAAAATATAAATGACATACCCATGTTTGTAAAATATCATAAAAATACATTTAAGCTCCAATTTAAAAAATAAACTAAATTTTTTCAAATATTCCTAAAATAAATTCATTCATATCTCACAACAATACATTTAAAAAAGTCAAATCAAAAATACAAATTATTCTTCACCCTATTCCCCTACAAACCCAACATCCCACTCATTACAAAATAAATATAATGTGCTTTATAAAAATCAAAATACTATTTTAAAACATTAAAAACATACACTAAATACCCACAATAATCTATCACATGATATTCTTTACATTGCAATATTTTTTGACACAATATTTGTGTCTCACAATATTTTTCAATCAATATTATCGTGACACACTATATAAAATGGTCACAGAGTGCATGGTGTTGGATGAAAGAGGCAGAGATAGAATCAAGTCTTGGTGGTCAGCTCCCCTGACATTCAGCAGTCCCAGCTGCTGGCGTCTGAGAAGATCTTTGAGTCCCAGCACTTTTCTTTACAAATTTAGCACAGCCTACTGAATGAAATAATTTTTGGAGAAGGATGGTAAATGAAGAGGACTACCATTGAAAAAGTCTTTCTCAAGGATTCAGAAATGGTATCAGACTTCCCAAGCAGAATATTTGCAATAAATGGGATTGTGGCAGCTCCACATTTGATAAAATGAAAATGGAACAATGAAGCTGTATCACAACTATTTGTGAAATCCAAATGCCATGTGTGGCACAAGCTCACCTTTGGAGCTTGGAACACTTTGACCTGGGGAGGAGGGAGAGTAAGATCTGAATATGAAGCAATGGAAATCAGGGAGTGTATGTAAATGAGAGATCTGTATCCAAAATAAGCTTTCAGTTCATTTGAAAGGGAATGAGTTAGCCCAAGACATTTAAAATATTACAACTGACTTTTCAGGGTGACCAGAGAGGGATGAATTCCCTCACTTATCAGCAATATCACACACCATTCACAGTTACTGACACTCAAACGTCAAACTAGTTACCGCAAGGTTATATGAGCCTTCTGGGCAGACTTTTCGAACCTTTTGCTTCAAGTGATCTGCAAGTCAGAAAGGGATTGTGTGGCAAAATTGCATACCGAGACTGAAACAAGGTCCTGACACACGTAAGGAAGTGCTTAAGCAATTCTGAGTTGAGACAGATTCAATTCAAAATTGTACATCACACATACATTATACAGGTACTGCAACTTCAATCAGATGCTACAAAATCAGAAGAGCAACCAGAATACAAATAAATGGATGCTACCTTTCTGCATATGACATATTCATGTCCGGACATACAAGTACATTGGGGAGATGTAATGGAGACATATGTTAGAGAAATGGGACAGAAGATTGAGAAGACCCTGGCTATGTGTTTTCTGGGGATAACTAGAGTCAAGATTAAAGATAAAATGCAATGAGGGCACCAGAGGTTACCCTGCTTCTCGCTAGATGAGGTGGGCATAGATCCTTTTAAAATGGAAGGACCAGTCAGGAATATTGAAGGGAGGGCAGCAGCAGCAGAAAAGCAAGTATCAATCGATTCATCTGGATGAGAAGAGCTAAGAATATCATGTAGATTGGGGACATATATACAGGATCTCATATGTCCACCAAGTTCAACCATGAATAAAGTTGGATGCAGATCTAATAAACTGAATAGGAATGTCATAAAGGAGACATGATAAATACTGTATATATCCCTGAAAACTCATGACTGTGATAAGATAACGAACAACAGATAATCAATTGTTTTGTAAGAGCTGTAACCATGAGTTGGTTTGTTCTGTTACTGTTATGTTGCAATATTTGTCACTGTGTTAATAAATATTTTTCACTGTGTCAATAAATAAAAAAAATAAAGATATTCAGAAAGTTAAAAGATGGAATGATCATTGGGGTCTCGTTTCAAATAATTTACAACATAGTAATGCATTTTAGCTCAGTTTTCAATACTAGGACACAGCCATGTGGAAACATCACAATTCATTAGGCAGCTCATTTGATGGTATTGAACACAATTGAGAACAGACCAAGATCCTGCTAAGTTTATCAGGGACTAGTTATGAATCATTTCCTGTGAGTATAATTGGTAACACAAATATTTTCAAGAAGGAGATGAAGCAAAAAGAACAAATAATTTGGATAAAGTTAATGGTAAAAAAAACAGGACTAAATGAAACTCTTCTAGCAGCAGGTGCATGGAATACCAATAGGGGCAATACAAAACAATCTCTCAGGTTGTTAGGTATTTAAAGCCAGATTTCCACAGCCTGTCAAAAGGGCTGTTAGATAATGGGTCTCTAGTTGGCAGAGGGATGACTGAGCCACTGTATAACTTCCCAGCTCAAACTCCATGGCTCAACTTGAACAACCCTCAGAGTCATGATGTACAGGACGGATCAAGATGCAACGCAGGGAAAAATAAAGAAAACTCAAAATGGTCTTCGATGTGGATGGGTAGTGTACATGTAGCTATTGTATGGCACTGCACAAACACAAGTCCTGCCCTCACCACTGATCACCAATGTTGGAATGTGGGTCCCTAGTTGGCAGAGGTATGCACCATGTCCAAGTAGGGACCACAATCCTAGTCAGGGTAAGTTACAACACAATGCTAAATTATCCTATGATCACCCTCTGGTAGCTTGGCACAGAGCAGGCAGGCTTAACTTAGAAGGCAATGTGTAAAGTATTCATGCAATATCTCATACAACAACATAGTAAATGCACCACAAAAAGACTCCACACCAGGTTAGGAGAATAGATTATTATATTCTGAACAAAACAAGATCAAAATAATCAGTTTCCATCTGGTAGAAGTTGAGATATTGAATTTTGAAGAAATAAATGCAGTAAAGGGCTTAGAAGCATGTATCGCTAAAAAGGTTACTTAAGGTCATGCTGGATCGGAGCAAAGTCAAAGTTCAGGCCGACCACAATGGAGCGCCAGCCGGCTACAGGACCCACGCAGGCCCCTGTGAACAAAATACCTTTCCTGGTTGCAAGCAACAAGATGTGTTGATCTTCTTCACACAGTGAGGGCAATGTGTCGGTTCCAAGTCACGGGGTTGATTCGTCCAAGTTGAACCTCGCAATCGGGCCCCACATTTTCATCGAGCCATGCAGGGATGTCTCCGAATCGACACTGCTTCGAAGAGCACTGCGTCAGTTCTGATCGGCACAGTGAGGACAATGCATCAATTTTCTAGTAAAACAGCTGCAGAATTGGAGAGGGCACCTCAGGCAAGGGTAGGACTCACAGATGGCAGAGTCCACCAGCACCAGCAGAATTGCAGGAAGTCTTTTGTGTCCCTGAAACTTCAGAAAACAGGAGGCAAGCCAGCAAGCCCTTGGAAATCTCTTAGCGGGAAGGCAGAGTCCAGCTCTTCTTCAGCAGAGTCCAACAGCAGCGGGCAGCAGGGCAACAAGCAGAAAAGCAGTCCTTCCAAAAAAGCATTCCAGTTGAGTCCTTTGAGCAACCCAACAGTTCTTCTGACAGAGGTTCAGTTCAAGATACAGAAGTATCTGATTTAATGGGGTCAGAGACGTAGTGCTTATACCAAAATGTGCCTTTGAAGTGGGGGAAACGTCACAAAGTGGTTTTGAAGTGCACAAGTATCCCTTTCAATCCAGTCCTGTCTGCAAGCTACCTGTAGGTAGTAATCAGTTTTTTTGTGTGGGGTCAGGCCACTACCCTTTGAAGTGTAAGTGTGAGCCCCTTCCCTTTTGCCCAGGAAGGGCCATCAGAATGTAGATGTATGTAGATGGGTACTCAGCCACACCTAGCCTTCCTTTGTTTGTGGCTGTCCGGGGGAAATACACAAAGGGGGACTGTCGCCCAGACGTCTATTGGAGGCAGGCTACAAGGTACATAGAGCAGTAAGAGCAGAGAAATGTCCACTTTCTAAAAGTGGCATTTCTAAAATAAAATCTTTTCCATTTCAAAGATATGAAACATGAAAAAACTACTTCTTTCTAATCAGGAATTACAGCTTAAAGGTACTTTAAGGAATTTCCAATGTTAGCTTATGATCTCACAGCAGCGAAAAATGAATTTAGCAGTTTGTCACTACCAGGACATGTAAAACATAAAATTAAATTTTCTACCTTTTACTTACGTAGCACCCTGCCCTTTGGGCTACCAAGGGCCTTCCTTAGAGGTGACATATATGTAATAAAAGGGGAGGTTAAGGCTTGGCTAGTAGTTTTATATGCCAAGTCGAAGTGGAAGCAAACTTCACACACAGACCTTGCAATGGCAGGCCTGAGACATGGTTAAGGGGCTACTTATATGTGTGGCCCAATCAGTGCAGCGGGCCCACTAGTAGCAATTAATTTACAAGCCCTGAGCACGGCTAGTGCCCTTTATTAGGGACTTAAAAGTAAATTAAATATGCCACTTGGGTCTGAGCCAATGTTACCATGTTTAGGGGAGAGAGCACAAGCATGTTAGCACTGGTTAGCAGTGGTAAAGTGTGCAAAGTCCTAAAGCCAGTATAAATGAGTAGAGAAAAATGGAGGGAGGCAGGAAAAACGTTGGGGCGGGGGACCACCCTAAGCCTGTCAGGTCTAACAAAGGCAGAACATGTTAAATCCAAGAACTTTGTTTTCTTTGCTATTTACTCTGAGCCTTGATGGGCCAACTTTTTCTTTGTGGTGGATAATGGTCTTTGGGCGTCATGGCTGGGAGTGGAAGCACCATCTGCCCTGAAATATCAAGATTGATTTGCATATGGCCGGGTTTAAACTGGAGTGGCACGGGGAGCAAAATAACGATGGATTTAGGCCCAGATCTCTGTACTGGGGTGAATGTTTGACAATGTTCAGCATTCTGTCCATCAATTGTTCTTTTTACATTTGTCACCTCGAGTGGGACAGGTATGCCCAGGCGTGGGTCCCGCGCTCTCCATGCCACTAGAGTCAAGCTAGCCTGACTGATGAGGGGTGATATCCCGAAAACGGTCCCTGGATGCTTGTTTCTGGTGAAGGGAGGACCTGGCCTGGCAGTTCTGTCTGGACTGTTCCCACGGGGAACAGGGTCAAGACTGATTTACATATGGCTAGGTTTAAACTGGCACGACATGGGGAGCAAAAAGCGATGGATTTAGGCTCAGATCTCTGTACTGGGGTGAATGTTTGACATTGTACAGCATTCTGTCCATCAATTGTTCTTTTTGCATTAGTCACCCCGAGTTTGACGGGTATGCCCAGACATGGGTCCCATGCTCTCCATGCCACTGGCCTAGAAAAGTTCCTGAGGCCTGGATCATTGATCTTGAGTCCTCCACCCCACCAGATACTAAAGACCTGGAAGAGGCCCATGGCAACTGGCTAACTTGGATAAATAGTTCCATTGATCGGAACTTCAAGAAGCCAGGCCCACCGATGCAAAAAAATTCGAATAGATCGTCCTGGTTCTGCCCTATGCTGGTCGCTCAAAAGAAGAGCTGTAAGAAACTAGAACGTGACTGGAGGAAATCCTATGATCCAGAGCTCAAAATAGCTTACAAACTAGCCATACAGCTCTACCATAAGAGCATCAGGAAAGCACAAGCAGCCTTCTTTGAAGAAAAAATAGCAAAGTCCTCCAACTCCTCTAAGGAGCTCTTTAAAATTGTCAAATCTCTTACCACAATTGACCATGGAACAAACAGCTCCCAATACTCCAAAGAAAGATGCAATGGGTTAGCCTCGTTTTTTAAGAGCAAAGTGGAAAATATTTACAATTCTCTCCACCTTAATTCCACCAAGACATTAGGGACCCCAGAAGACCCCCAAAGCACTTTAAACTCCCCAAGGAAGAGTGAACGAGCAGGACCTCCCCATCCCCCCGGCCCTGCCCTCCTGTCCTTTCCGAAAATGAGTGAAGATCTGGGGTGCTCCATATTACAGAATATTAAATCAGGTTCCCCGTTAGACCCGGCTCCACCCCACATTCTTGCCCAGGGTGGGAAAGCTGTTCTTTCCAACTTTCCAATTTAATCAATTTCTCCTTTGAAAACGGCAAAGTACCCAAAGAGTGGAAACATGCCATTATTAAACCCCTACTAAAAAAAACACAACTAGACCCCGCAGTTCTGGCCAATTATCGCCCAATATCCCTGTTGCCTATCCTAGGCAAGATAGCAGAGAAACACGCGAACAGCACGATCTCCAGTTTTCTAGAAGACAACAACATCATACATCAGACCCAGATGGGATTCCGACCAAAACACAGCACGGAATCAGCATTGCTTGTGGTCACTGAAAAACTTAAATATATTCTAGACCAAGGGAGATCTGCGGCCTTAATACTTTTGGATTTAAGCGCGGCGTTCGATACGGTAGACCACACAGTGCTTATCCAAAGGCTTGAGGATGTTGGAATCAGAGGAATGGCCAACCAATGGGTTGCGTCATTCCTGAGTGAGAGATCCTTCCAATGCAAGGAGGCCGGATTCACGTCAGACTCCCTCTCAGCTCCCTGGGGAGTCCCTCAGGGATCCTCCCTAAGTCCTACACTCTTTAACATATACCTTAGCCCCTTGGCCCATATTATACAGGAATTTGGCCTCTCCACCGTGTCATATGCGGATGACACGCAACTAGTGGTCTCAATCTCAGACTCCCTTGACTCGGACCACAGACAACTTGTCCCGTGCCTGGAAAAAATTGAATCTTGGATGGCTGATTGCAGCCTTAAACTGAATGGGGACAAAACCGAGCTAATGATCCTGGGCAGCAACTTTAGCCCTCGCTCGGAGATTCCCTGGCCAGCCAATTGGGGGCCGCCACCCCCTCCTAAAATAGCCATAAAAAACTTAGGCCTGTGGCTGGACCAGAACTTGACGATGGAGGTCCAGGCCAGAAAACTTTCAAACACCTGCTATGGGATACTCCGTATGATTAGAAAATTAATTGCCCTGCTCCCAGAGAAGTCGAGGAAGACTGTAGTGCAAGCCTTGGTGGTATCGAGGCTGGACTACGCCAACTCTCTCTTTCTGGGCTCTCCTAAATATGTCACAAATAGACTGCAAGTCGTACAGAATGCAGCTGCCCGATTGCTGTTGAATATACCGACACTATTCAGCCAGACCCTCACTGAGGGAGCTTCATTGGCTTCCAGTCCAAGCAAGGATCAAATTTAAGTCCTTAAGCCTGGCTCACCGGGCCATGTACGGGAGAGGCCCCTCCCTGAACCAAAAGTTGGTCTCACATTACTTACCCTGTCGCCATCTTAGGTCAAGCTCTAACTTTCTGATGAATCCTACTAGATTCAAGAGAGCCAGATGGGGTGGAAGGTCATTCACTCATCTGGTACCCAAAATGTGGAACAGCATGGATCCAGAACTCCGATTAATTGAAAACGAAGTGTCCTTCAAAAAAAGACTTAAAACATGGCTTTTCCCCTAATTCCTTGTGCTAACATATGCCTATCCTGTATCACTGCAGCGCTGAGATGCCCAAGGGTAGTCACGCGCTTTATAAATCCCCTAAACCTAAACCTAAACCTGGAGTCAAGCTAGCCTGACTGATGAGGGGTGATACCCTGAAACCAGTCCCAGGATGCTTGTTTCCGGTCCAGGGAGGACCTGGCCTGGCAGTTTGGGCTGGACTGTTCCCACGGGGAACAGGGTCAAGACTGATGTGCGTATGGTTGGGTTTAAACTGGAATGGCACAGGGAGCAAAAAACATTATGGATTTAGGCCTGGATCTCTGTACTGGGGTGAATGTTTGACATTGTTCAGCATTCTGTCCATCAATTGTTTTTTTTTCAACTGAAATATTCATTGTCAGGTTTCTTGCCTGCCATTTCCTTACAGCAGATCTATTTTCCTCCTTCTTCAGTAGAAGCATCTTTAATACTTGGAAAATATTGCCTGTGTTTAAGTTAGTCTGACAGGCCCTAAAAATATTGCATTGACATCATTTCTAATTTGCAGAAAGAAAGCATACTTTTAATTTATGTGAACCAGCATTCCCCACATGCATTTGTGCTTTTCCACTTCAGAAAATCAGCAAAATAAAAGCCGTAGTGTTGTTGATTGAATTAATAGTTTGTATTATTGTGCCTTCCTCATGAGGAATCCATTCTCAGGATGTTCCTATCTTTGTAACACATCAAGGTCCTTTGTTCTAGTCTTTTGTATTTCTGCATTATATAAATGCCACACATTTCTTCTTCATTTCATATGCAATCCTCTTTATTAATATGTACCAAAGTAGGTGTTTACTAGATGTATTTTGTTTGATGTATCTTGTGTATTTGAAAAGCGATTGGTTTACGTGAATGTATCTTTGTTAATCCAGACCCATGAGCTCATGACTCACCTTACTAAGTGTGTGACGTTCTTTGCCTAAAATCTTATAAAAGGTGATGTTTATAGGATGTGTGGCAGAGCTTTTTGTACTCGCTATGTTAGTCCATCTACTGATTTGTTTAGACTTTTCTTGTTTTCCTATCTGTGCATACTCTATGTCAGCCTGTCTACTCATTTATACTTAGACTTTCTCTCCCTTTTACACTGAGCAAACTATGTGCTAGCCTGTTTACTTAATTGATACCTAAAACTTTCTTGGCCTTTCTATTGAGGCAGACTCTATTTCGGTCCTGTTGCTTAACTATACTTTGGTTCTGGATTTGCTTTGGAGACTGACTTTATGTTATTCTCTTACACTATTTGATTTTGACTTATTATGTTTGCTGATTTCCCATGATTTAACTAACAACTTTTTGCCTTCTGTAATGAATGTAATTTTGAATAGACCCTTAATGTTATGATTTGAATTGTGTTGTGGGTGTTTCATTTATTGGTTTTGGACTTAGTCTTATGAAAACTCAGATACCAATCCTACGTCTCAAATCTCTTAATTGTTTAATTAGAGAGTCAACGCTTACATCAACAGCTGTACCAAATAATAATTTATGAATCAGTAGTCTGCACTCCTTGGAAGCAGATGGTACCTACTTCAGAAGCTCAAAACCAGTCTTGGGCTCGCTGTGAATCATGAAGTGGTATATCAAGCGGAGAAGCCTATGGTGCACAGTATTGCCATGCTCTACCTTCCATTTTATATTCTTCAACTTTCTCTTTCAGATGGTAGACACACAAACAAAGGAGGCAGCACCCTTTCCCGACTGCACCGCACCTCACAACTCGCAACAACATAAGTCCCATCACAATGTAGAACCATGGGCCGTGCTCTACCCTCCGTTTTATACCTCTCAACTTTCTGGTCCAGATGGTAGACACATAAACAAAGGCACAGCACCCTCTACTGACTGCACCAAACCTCACAGCCCACAACATTTTAACCCCCATCACAATGTAAAACCATGTAAGTGCCACAGAGGTCCATTCACTGGTCCATTCTTGTACGGTATAAAGAAGCTTCCAGCCCCCCATGTACTAGGAAAGCAGGAATGCATGTTTATCATGCACAGATTACTAAAAAGGGTACCATTTATGAAAAAGAGCATGAGAAGCTTGATCACTTGGAGAATTTTCAGTTTCTTTGGTGTAAGGGGCCATATCTTTGGGGAAAAAACTGTGGGATTTGCATAATTATGCTGCTTGTGAGAGAGTGGATCCCTACGGTACGGCCATTTTTACTGTGGAAAGGCTAGTAGCCTCATTGGCAAATGTTAAGTTACACGCTGACAACTCAGTAGTGCTGACTACTAAATGGGACTCATAAAGTTGGTACTTTCAAGGTATCAAAAGAATCTGTGCAATTAACCAGACTTGTTGCTCGAGTCATATTTAATGTCACTAGTTTACAAAGTGCAACATTAGAATGTTGCTACTTTGGTGCCCAAAGTCCCCAGTAGCTGTTTACGGTTGCACACAAGTTGCTGATCTCGAGACAGACTTCCACGCTTTTTGAGAGACGTGAATGACTCTCAGGAAGAGGAACAAAGGATCTGTCAAGAGCAGAGGTATGCCGTCCTCCTGGCTGGATGGCCAGTTTGGGGAAGCGGCCTTTGAAGGGCAAATGGCAGTCACATTCAGGAGGGTCTTCTCTTTTGTTTTAGCAGACAGGCTGGCTCTCAAAAGGGAGAGGGTAAAGCTGTTGCTAAACAGTTTTTTCAAGGGGTATGTCGCCCCCAGGTAGCCACACTCTGAGTTTTGCTAGAGAGCTCCACACACCGAGAGAAGGGTTCTGCCATGTTGAGAGTGGGAAGAATACTGTACCATGGGATAGCTAGATGTCACACTTCACAAGAAGTCGTCATGAAGCAGGAGGGACTTAGTAGCCCAATTGACTAGCTAGTAGCCACATCCCCTAGGCTTGCAGTGGGCATAAAAGTGGCTCCCCTAGCACAGAGAACTCAGTTCACCCCTGTCTTGGAAGAAGGACTGAAGAAGGACTTCTATGCTGCTCTTTGGACCCAGCAAAGAGAGGCTGCACCAAAGACTGGACTGCACCTTCTGCACCTTGGGCTACGAAAGACAGGGCTGTGCCTGTGGAGTTCCACTTGAAGAAAAGTTGCCTTCAGCACCTGATAGCAAGACTGACTCCTAGAGTCAGTCGGTTGACTCTCTTTTACAGCCAAAGTGCCATAAAAGCTGAGAAGCCTGCTACTTAGAGAGCCCAGTGCCAAAAAGTCTGATTGCCACTGGACACCAAGGAGCAGTCTGGGAGACCAAGTCCTGACCCTCAAATGTTGGACCTGAGTCTGCTGGACATGTGAGAGTCATCAGAGTGCAGTTTGGTCACCCAGCACGGAAGGTACTATAAGTTAAAGGGACCCATTGGTTTTGCTGTAACCGTAAACCAGTGTCAACTAGTTTTGTGCTGGACTTCAACAGGACTTCGCGGGACGTTGACCCCTCATGCCAAAGTCACCCCGCTGTGTTTGTGGCCCAAGGTGTGGCCACAGGAAGACCTCAGACAGAGGCTCAGCATCCTCAGCATCCTTGAGCGTCTTTAGCATCCTATATCCCTTGTATCACTCCATTGATTCCTATGGCAGTTCGCTCATAGACCCCGGAATTGGTCTAGAGGCTGCTTTAACTGTGAGGTAACTGTTCAACTGGCCCTTATTGGTCCCTGTGACTAACTCCCTTTTTGAGTTGGTCCCCACCAGAGTGCCATTATAGCTGATTTCAAGTTGCTTATTGTGGCTAAGCCTAAATCGGGAGTCGCAGTAGAGTACAATGATAAGTGAAAAGCTTTGATTTATTGTTTCTTTAAAAATTCATATCGCTGGTACCCTCCAGTGGATTTTTGCCTGGATTGTTATTGTGTTGCATTTTCTTCTTATTCAACTTTTTTGGTACTTCTTAATGCTTTACACTCGTTCCTTGGATAAAGCCTGACTGCTCTGAGCCTCAGATACCCAGACTGAACTAAGGTTTTAAAAACTAACCTGACTGGAACTGATATGGAATTGTGCCTTTACTACATGGTTATTTCACACACCACATCATATAATAAATCACTTTCCTCACACTGACTACCATGGCTGCTCTTCTTCCTTGATCACGGTTCCTGCTAGTAATGCTGCAATTGGATCTAATATGGCTGTGCAGGTATTATGGATGCAAATGTACTTGGCAGCTAGGGCATGTAATGAATTGACAGGAACTGTATTCCGGACAGTGGCCACATTGTTGATAGCTAATTTGTGATTAATGAGGGTGAGCTTACGGTTGGTCAATGCTGCAGTGTTGATTTTGGAAGGCCTGCATTGAGAGTGCTGCCTTCTCAAGACATTATCAAGAAGGGTGGTGAAAAAATTGTTGACGATAAATGTTAGATTCTTTGGGGCAACAGTAAGAATTTGTTTGTGATATAGGTTTGCCTTAGTGGTGTCCACAGTGTTTTGTCAAGGAGGCAACAATGTTGCAGCTCAAAACGGAGTTGGAGATATTTGGGCCTGTTGTGGAGTGGGTATTGGCAGTGAGAAAAAGACTATGGGGCCGATTCCGATTCAGGCCGGAAATCTCTCCGACCGAGCCGGACCCGGAGAGATTTCCGACCGAATCGGACCCTAGCAGTCCGACCGAACGAGTACGATGCGTTCGCATGCTATCGGACTCGATTCGGTCGGACTCCCATTGAAGTCAATGGGAGCTGGTTGTACAACGCGTACGCGGGCTCCCATTGACTCAATGGTTGCGAGGCGAACAAGGGTGCCCCCTACAGCGGGTACGCGTCGAAGCGGGTCGCGCCGTACATGCACAGGTAGGGGGGACCCATGGGTCCCCCCTGTGTGCGACTCACGCGGCTAGGCGTACAGGGGGGTCCGACACGGACCCCCAAAGTGCGGCTCCGACTGCTCTTTCGAGCCGGACGGCGCGAGTCGGTCGGACTGCTCGCGGCGCGCATCGTACTTACCCGGCCGGGGAACGTCTCCATTGCGCGGTGCGAGTCGTGTCCGTGCGAGTCGGTCGGAGCGGTTGGGTCCCGCGAACGAGTCGGTCGGCGATTTCGCATACGTTCGCATCGTACTCGCTCGCCCGGACGCACGTCCGACTCGGTCGGGAAACACGGCTCCGAATCGGATCCGGTAATGCCGAGTCCGATTCGGAGCCCTACCGGCCGAGATCGGAATCGGCCCCTTTGTGTGGTATTTGGCTGTGGTACCAAGTTGACTAGATTAGAGTTACGCCTGGGTATTTAGGTGATAGTGGGCATTGCTTATTGGGTAACTAGTGGTGTGACCCACTCATAAAGTATTATAGAGATGTGTGCCAGGTATCGGTATAGAGGAGAGAACCTGAGAGGAGCAAAGTTGCATTTCAAAACTTTTAAAACCTGATTCACAAAGGTAAACTTACACTTTTGTGTAAGTTTAAGATTGTTTGCTATTCACAAAGCGATTTACGAGTAGTATCTTTACAAGTGTGGAGTCTCTGCACATAAAAAGACCTTTGTGAATCAGGCCTCCAGTAATTTGTGAGTGGCCTTAAGCTTGGTCATGCCACTGTCATACTGGTTAAAAGTAGTAAATCATCTTTATTATTGGAAATATTGATGGCAAATTGACATTCTCCAAAGGCCCTTTACAAAGCGACTATTAGGGAAGACTTTAGGAGGTTGAATAGTCAGACCAGATTGGTAGTTTTTCATAATTTAAATCAGTATCAGACCTGCCAACTTACATGTTGCCAACACGTGACACACAATATCGCCTCCCATCACACAGTCACCAGGTGAGGAGCCTAAATCACACAGTGGCAAGGAAAATGAGCTGAAAATCACTGTGAACTGTATTTTTAGTTTGTTTGTGGAGGGTTTGGGTGTGGGGTGAGGGCACAAGTGCCTCTTAGGTGCTTCTTAGCACAAGGCCCTCCTCCTACCCAGGCCCGCCCCCTTCTTGCATGGTATGATTTTTGATTTAGTTGCCCAGTCTGCAGTATGAGTGAAGCCTTTTCTCATGTTTTGATTGTCGTTGAGAATGAGAGATTCGGGATACTGTCACAGTGAAGAGTTCCTATAGTTCTTCCTTGTGTTTTTGTGGCAGCTCAGGAGGAGTAATTAAGCTCCCATATGATGCACCAGCTGCTGAGAGATTTTGAAAATTGGAGACTTGGAAGATGAAGAGACAAAGAGCGTGTGGGGTGCGTGCTGGCTTAGTAGTGATTAGGACAGTGGGATCACGTGAGTGCAAATCCAGTGAAAAGACCAGAGGAAATAACTCCTCCAAATGGAAACGCTTTACAATAAATGGAGGTCTAAAGGTGGTGCACCAGTATCCAAAGAGATACAATGGTAATAGATAGGTTACAGGGAGCTGGTATTGTAATATAGCACTGTTGGAGATACCCCAAATGCTGGAATCTCAACCTTCAGAGGCCAAACCAGAAAGCCATCTAAGGCTTCCTTTGGAAACCTGTGAAAACTTGTCATTAGATCATGTTTTGGGAGGGTAAAAGGGCTAAGAGCGAAAGAGCCTAAACATGTACTTTAAAATGTAGCATCACTAATGGAAAACCTGCCTGGCTTCAGAAATGAAAATGCATTTAAAAAGTGACACACAGGCATTTTGTGCTGCAACGTGAAACATGAGTCTTTGAAATTCACATGTTTTGGTCAGACGCTTTCCATTTAGCAATTCATGTAAAACATTGCACAAGTAATTCATAGCTTGACTTAAATGTGTTTAGTTAGATTTTGTCCTCACTGTGGAAAATTTGATTTTAACTTGTAAAACTGTTACATGTGCATTAGTAGAATATAACTTGTATTAGAATTAGTGCGACATTTTATAATGTAGAAAACAGAACCAGCTCGTGATTCAGCTCCTGCTCTCAGAGTTTCTGTTGGCCTTCAAGATAAGCAAAGGAATTTCTCTCTCCATGTGAAGAACAGTGGCATAATATACAGCTGTTACCTCAGAGCTTTAACTCTGTAGTTGTTGGAAATGTTTAAACAAAGCCTCATTTAATTCTTTGCTTTAGTGAGAATAGAAAACACATGTTATTTTAAAAGTGCATTATCATTTTATGTTTAATGCTTCTTGCTTAATTAAAAAGTTCTTTTGCAGCTCATGTTATGTTTTTAGTTAGAAATAAAATGTCTTTTTTAAAGGAAGGTTAGGAGATGAAGTTGTATAACCCCTTCCGCGCTGCACGAATTTTCGCGCTGTGCGGGCGTTTTAATGAGTGGGCCGGGTTCGGACGGCCCCCGGCCGTCCTCCGCACACGCCCACCGTGACATCGGACGGCCAGGGGCCGTCCGAAGCACACAAGGGGATAAAATAAGATGCAGAATATGCCGTGGGAAGGATCTTTGTCTGTCTGAGAGATGACGTACGCAGCCTGCCTAGGGGGCGGAGGTGTCCTTTTGGAGAATGCTGGATTCCAGGTGGAGGAAGATGAAGTCACACTACATGCTTTGTAACATTATTCTTTGATAAACGAGCTCCTAGTTAGGAGTTTGAGAACACTTGTAGAACACTTTCGGAGCCCTTTGAGAGAGAAAGACAGATTTAGAGACAGGAGGCTGCAGAGGAGTTTCAGACTCCGATGCAGAAATGAAAGGGGAAGAGCAGATGTGATTTGCAGATGCAGGGAAGGAGAGGACGGACCTTGATGGAGAGCAGAACAGAGGCAGATGTAGGCAGATTAGATGTAGGTTTAGTTCCATTCTGACTTTTATTAAAATCCCCAAGCTTTATGCTTTGACTAACTGGCTTTGCTAAGGCTTATTTGCTCTATGCATTATTTCTCTTCATGGGACATTCTGCAATTATTAATGATTGATTTAGCTTCATGCTAAGCTCACTTTTGCTTCTATTCTTGAACTCTTCATGAGTTCTGACTGACATCATTTGTGCCTCATTGTCATTGAATAGGAATTCTTCCTTTATGGAACGCGCTGATTGCAATTTATGTTATGCTTGTACTAACTTAATTTTTCTATTAGCAATTCTGTAACCTGATTGATATCTGACTAATGAATAAAGAGTCAGAAAAACTTAAATTTTGATTGGAAAATAAATCCCTTTAAAACTACTCACAACTGTCATTTACTAAAATGTTTATTTGCATTTGATTAATTGCTCATGTTTATGTAGGTCGCCAAGATCTATCAAACCGTGAGCGGAAATAAGGGTAATGGTAATCCAAGGTGATGGTGCCACATTTCCTAAATTTTCCAATGAGGGATTACAGCGGGATTTCTGCTACAACAGGAGCTAGTGAGGCAATACCAGTGGCGGCTCCTCCACTAAGGTGGAGGAGCGTTGCCCCACTGCTCACTGAGTGAGCAATTAAATATGGAAAAATAAAATTATAATAACTTAACGTTATTATAATTTTATTTAAACGTACTGGCTCCATTGTTTGGGGCGAGGCGGGTCTGGGCTGTTGTGCACTTTGCATGTTCTACACCCAAGGCTGTATTACAGCCTGGGTGGAGAACATGCCCTGGGTCCCATTCCCTCTCTGAGCGCCGAACCACGGTGCTCAGACCAATCACAACGCTGCATTGCAGCATTGTGATTGGCTCAGGGGAGCCTGGGTGCTTCCTGCTTCCACAGAAGCCAGGAAAAGGACGGGGAAAGGCGGTGGCAGGACGCATCCAGGTAAGTGGGTTTTTAAAATTTTATTTTTAATTACCTCCCCCTCTCTCCGCTTCCCCGCCCCCAAATGCCTGTTCGGTAGCAGCCGCTACTGGGCAATGCAAATGGTGTGCATTCTTCTATTTGCCTGTTTGACATTTAATCGCATCTAATTTTGTTTACTAGATAAGGAGTGAGGGTCTGGACAGCCCAAAGGGCACTTGAAGTGTTGTTTTCTTATCTGGTGTTTGAATTCATGTTTCAGTGAGATAGTACACTGGGTTTTGCTGATTTCTCCCATTTTGCCAGCCTTAAGGAGTTGATAGCCTAACAGTAAAAATTTGACTAGGTAACAGCTGTAATGAAGCTATCTATAGATCCTTATTCAGTCAGATCCTTGCTGCTCTGGTGTGTTCTGGAATTAGTTTCAATCAGCAAGTGTACTGCAGCTTTCAGCATTTGATATGTTGCCATCTAATGGGGAAACAAGCAACCATGGAGGAGACCAGAGTCCTGAATCAGTTTTCCAAAGGAAATATGGTTATGTTCTTGCTGGTTGGTGTATTTGAGATTTGCATGGATGACTTAGTGGTAGAGCATCGATGGATCACCTGTGTTGCAGGTACCCCATATACTCCACTTTCAAGTGCAACTCTAATGTTCATTCCTGTATCACACGCACAACACTCTTGAAGTGATGCTTGGCCAATACTTACCTGGCATTCAACACATAACCATATCCTTATGTCCACTTGGACCAAAAGGTAGGGAGGCAAGCCCACACACGAGGATGGTAGGTTTGGTGCTGCCAGCACTCTGTGAGGAGGATATCTTTGCACAAAAAGATTCTCTGCCATGTGATCTCATTAACATTGAGCCCTCTGTGTATTCCGGGGACAACCACCTTAGGGACCATAATACCTACCTCCATGAGCAGCATCAGTTCAAGAAGGACAAGAGTAAGCTCCTACAGGGCACATTAGAGAAGCACTGGCAACAGTTACAGTTTATGAGCGCAGACACAAGGTAGCCAGGCTCCTGGTACATTTGGCTCTCCCATGTCCTAGTATGTTTGTCAGGTAACAACATGTGTAATGGGCACATGGTCCTTTACCCCCTAACAAAAATGTGCATTTCTGGTTTGTAAATATTTGCACATTGTAGCATGTGATCCGGGTCAGTTGATACTGATGTTGGACAAATATGTTGTTAAGGTTTTTCTACTTTGTTAAGTAGTTGCGGTGTCACAAATACATACTCTAGAGGTAGCCCCAGATGGGAAAGCCTGCACTGACTCTCCTCCATCGAGGTGAGTTTATCTTTATTTCGAGATTCACTTTCCTGAAATGGGCAGAAAGATGCATTTGTATATAATTTTATGCCATGCTGTATTTTTGTCCTCCCTTTT
The DNA here is from genome assembly GCA_963921515.1 of Calotriton arnoldi. Lineage (NCBI taxonomy): Eukaryota > Metazoa > Chordata > Amphibia > Caudata > Salamandridae > Calotriton > Calotriton arnoldi. The sequence goes on along the minus strand of CAWUFW010006175.1, from coordinate 539,840 downwards.
TCTTTGCCTTTCTTCAAGTGTTCTTGACAGTATTGATCCATCTGGCTTATTGACAGAGCTTCTGCCCATGTGTTACCAACAGTGTGGCATGGTGCTTCACCAATTAGCACACCAGAATCTCAACCTCCGGGTATGTGAAACTACTTTTCCATCTGGTGACTTTCTGTGGAGAGCAGGTTTCCATCTACTCTGCCATCTTAAATTTCTCCTAGGGTTGCAGTCGGCACTGTAACAGGGTTCACACCCTGTTGCAAATCCCTGAGACCTGCTCATATTTTACCCACACCCCCTTTTTTTGGAAACAGTTTGGAGTTGGTGGTGGGATGTGAGGTTCTGTAGATCTGCACACATATTTGATACTTGTTGCTGCTCTGTGATTATGTTTGCATTTAGGTGCTGCCCAGTATGATTGCTTTCACTCTGCTCATGTTCTTGGAGATATGAGTAGACTGTATCATGGAGTGTGTACATTACTCATCTCTCATTCAGGTGTAATGATATGTTGTGATGACGCATATCTTACAAATAGACTGTATCTTAAGTTGCATCTGCTTTTGAATTAGTGCTCTATACATTGACTGTCCATGTAACCATTACTATATAAGTGAAAGTAGTACATAAGTGAAGATGTATATGCCATGCAAGTTAACATAAATGAGGACAAATAAAATGTTATTTGGAGCACTAAACTAATTTAGGCTAATTTGCACGTTTAGTACTACAGAACAGGTCAAAAGAAGTGTTAGCATCATAATACGGTATACATCATAGGAGAAATCACAGCTTACTGCTTCACAGATTGTAAAAATTACTTTACAAAGGGAATCAACTGTCCTAATAGTCACAAGGTCTCTTTAATGTCTTTTTACCATACTGTAAAGTAAAACACCTTGCATCCTGGATTTACTTAAATATTGTTTATTGAAACAAATACTCATGAAAAAGTGCCATGGGTATACTACTGTTATTTCACACTCATTACATCATGGTGCTGTTACCACAATGTGTTTACTTTGAAGTAACTTTTACATCAGGAGCATTACATCTCGTTACTATCTTGGCAGGACTTTATATTATAATGGTTTAGATAAGTATTAGATAATTGGAGGATTATTGGGTAAAGGAATTAGCAGGCATTTTTAAGAATCCCATCAGCTGCACCACCTCCAAGGACATATCATCCTCCAACATGGAACAGCTATCATTAAAGCTCCACGTCACAACCAACTTCACCCTAAGCGGCACTCTCATCTACAGACTACTGTGGCAATGTACCAGCTTCAACGACTGCATTACGGATTTTGTCTCACTACTTGCTCCAGACGCTAACAATTACATCCTGCTTGGAGACCTGGACTTCCATCTCAAAGACCACGCCGATCCCAACTCAAAAGCACTCATCAAAGACCTTGGAAGCCTGGGCCATATCCAATGAGTAAACGGACCTACCCACGCCACTGACAGCTCCTTGACCCTATTTTCACTGCCTTCAACAACATCCAAGTGGACAAGCCCACACCAGGCTCCTGGAAAGACTGCACCCTTTGTCAAGTTCAGCATCCTCATCCCGGTCTAACACACATGCCCCACTGCCACACCAGACTCCTAAACTGGAACAGCATCACTTTTATATACATTTTTCTGTCATCCCTTTAAAACTCCGCCCATAGTGTTACAGAAAAAAGTGAACTTTTTAAGGTGACCTTGCTGCCATAAGTAGTGAGACTATGCACTGTCATCTCTCAACAGGCCTCTATTCTTCTTGGGGGGTGGGATTCCATGACAGGACTTGCTGTCCCAAAGATAAAAAAGCAACTAACAACTAACTACTGCCTCAGGGATAGAGCCAGAATAGTAAGAAGCAGAGGCGCTTCAATCTTCTGAATGGAAGGAGAATGCAGAAAAAGACAACGAAATAAAGGGCAAAGATTACCAAAGAATACAGTGTTCATCAGAAGATGACCATCTGGAAGAAGAAGCAGTCCTGGCCAGGGGATGCTGATGAGCTATAGAGGGAAAAGAGAGATTTTGCATCAAACTCTATTGCACATTAACATACCATGTTCAGTGAATTCTTCCCAGAACCCAATTCATGTGTACAACCTGTCAATGAATGCCCTTAGACCATGAACCAGAGGCCAGACCACAGTCTAATTGAAGGGCAGCATGCTTGGTGGGGTTGGAGAGGCAGATCAGGGAAACAGGAGCTTCGGGATGAGGAAATACCAGAATCTGGAAGTGGAAAGCACCAAGACATGTTGCACATACAGCACTATTTGGGGGGAAAGCACTGTGCGCCACCTCTCCTGTAAACTCACACTGGTGGATCTCAACTCCTGTGTGTATAGCTTTTCCTCACCCACTTCCTTATATCAAATGCCTACACCTCCAGAACCTTTTTTTATTTCCTCTGAGGAGAAATGTACCAATACTCTAGCCATTGTAAACCTATATTCAAACTCCTACTCAGAAGAGCCCAGAAGGAACAAACCTGAAGACAAAGAGATTTATGTTTTTTTCTCAAAATCTTCATCATTTTCAAGGAACTGTCTGGCTGAATGATAGAAATCTAACAAAAAACAGTAAAACAAACATGTAAAGTTCAAGACCATGTCCAGTGGCTTCCTCTCTCTACAGACGGCTAGTTCAAACCTAATGTTCACATGTTGGAAATTATTTAAAACTAAGAAAAATAAAATGAAGATTAGAGTTTTGCCTCTGCCCAGAAACCTTGGTGGTCTCTGAAATGTAGATGCTGAAGATGTGTAAGCTGTTAGTATTGTGCTCTATTGAGCGACAAGGTGTGATTATGCCAATGCACGCACCTGTTAAAATTCTAAACATCTTAGGGGTATAAATGGTGCTATCTTGTTCACGTGACCTAGCAAGGGATTTTGTTACTGGGAATCTACAGGTATACTAATGAAAATGAAATTCATTGGAATTTAGGTATCAATCAGAGCCATTTTGAAAGAGCTTCTCATTATAAGTGAAGCCAAGAAAGCTTAAAACATGTTTTTTATCAGTGTTCCCGGCATTGGATTAAGTTACTATATAAGAATTTGAAAAACCGAGGGCCAGATTCATAAAAAAGTTGAAAATCTTCACCAGCACGCTTACACTCTCGAATATGTGCACATTTACACCTCAAGGCAGCACACAAAGGGGATGATTCATAAAGGCATTACGTACGAATCGACCACAAAACATGTAACTCCCTATTAGTGAAACTGCAAAGAGAGCACAGTCATTTCTGTTTGTTCTAGATGTTTGTCGGTCAATTCACAAAGATTTTTAAGACTACGACTAAGAGTGGTGAAAGAGAACTGCAGGAGTACTCCCTCAAGTACTCATAGTTGCCTTTGTCAATTGGTCCCAATGATTTTCAGGAGTTTGCATGGAAACCTATGCACTCAAAGGTTTCAGCTGTACTCCTGGAAAACCGTTGTGATTCTGCATTTGCAACTATGCACACACATTTCTCGATACACAATTGAAGCTAGTGAAAGAGTGCTCAAGGAGAAATGCCATCAAATTAGTACCAATGGCATTGCTATTTCTCCATGGGGAGTATCATCCGTCTCCGATACTCTCGCCAATTTGGGGGATGTTACCTCACACTCCCGATCCTGGAAATGGATTTACTCTGACTCTTTTCAGAAATTAATCTTTCACTGGTCCAGGTTGAGAATAGATTTAAAAAAATTGTGAATGCTCACAAATTCTCTAAGTTGTGGGTGCTCCAAAACCTTCAATTTCATTTTCTTCCTGAAACGTTGACTTTCCACCTACAAAGTGGAATGAATCATGAGCAATATTATTCTGACTCTACTTGTTAATGAATCTTTGACTGAGGGTGTAAGTAACCTGGAGAAAACTTTGTGAATGCCCACAAAATCTCTAAAGTTGTGCTGCAAAATATTCAAGCTAATTCTCCACATGAATCGTTGACTTCCAAACCATGAAGTGGGATTTAATTGTGTTCAGTATTACACCACTAATGAACGTAATGGAGCTTGAGAAAATCAATTTAGGAGTTGAAGGTCAACCTTCATAAATACCTTACACAGTTAACTTGAGGCATTTCAGTGTATGCACGTAGCTCTGTAAACATGGGTCCAGAAGTATAAAGCATTCCATAGTGAATATGATTGGTAGTGCAATAGTAATAAGAATAGGTACTATAATACATGGGTTCTTTTCTGTGTTATGGTTTTAATTTGATAACATAAGCTGATAGGGAAAAAATGATACCCAACATTGTGATAAATGTACACTAATTAGTGGGTACTGGAGAAAAACATGCAATAGAAACTATGATGAAACACAGCGTGACAGCTTAGTTCAGCTGCGCAGTATAAAAAAACAGTATTCAATGCCAAACTTCACTGGCTCCAAGTCAGCAAAAGGATCACCTTTAAAGTACTCACATTAGCACACCGGGCCCTGCACAATGCCGGACCCAGTTATCTGAGCAAAAAAATCAATGAGTATCAGGCCAGCAGAAATCTTTGCTCTAGTAAGGCGCACCTCATTGCAATCCCAGCTTTGAAAAAAACTAGAGGTGGTGGGTCCTCCTTCTTAGTATGCACTTCTGAGATCTGGAATTGCCTCCCACTCCACCTCAGAAGGATAGAAACTGAATATGCTATTCACAAACCCCTAAAAATCCATGTATTCAGCCAATAACAACCTCTCTCCTGTCCTTCCCTCAGGTGACTTCTTGTGGCAGCGCAGGGGCACTCAATTCTGAGTAGCTGTTTGTGCTAAACGAAACACCGTCATTCATTCATTCAACCACAAACATCCTATGAGTAAAGTTAGAATCCGCTGATGCATTGATTGAATAGTGCTTAATAGTATGCCCCAATCATTTTTCCACTATCTTAATCACTGCATGATTTTGTACAAACTGGTAGAAATAACAGAAATGTGAATTGATCATTCGTTTTAGAAATGTTTGATCTGTTTATTTTTACTGTAATTTGAGGATATATTAATTGCATTCAATATCAATGGCAAAACAGAGCAGATATAGGTGAGTGATATTGTTATTAATTATGTAATACTTGGGGTTGGATAAATCTACGTGAAGAAGAAACCTATTTAAAATGTAAACATATTGCTTAAATAACAATGACAACCAAAATATTGGGACCCTATAGTTAAACAACTAAAATAAAAACATTGACAACAAAAACATAATTGAAAAAATATCTAAAATACAACAAAGCAACAAAACAAAAAACATTGTGACTACATTAAAACTCTTAAAACATAACAATGACAAAAAATTCAAACTTCTCCCCAAACAAAATTTTAAATTAAATTAAAAAAAAGTAAACAAATAAAATGCTTTCTGAATTAAAAAAAAAGTTTAAACAGGACTCAGATCATAAAACAAAATGTATCCTAAAAACCTACCACAGCAGTTAAGTGTCACTCTGCCAGATGGAAGCTCCACATTAGAAGATTGCTGCCTTTCAAAAGAATACTACATTCAACTCACAAGGTAAGTTATACATACATATTACCGCAAACTAGCTGAAAAATATAATGGAAGAAGTAATACAAATACCTAAAAATATACTATACATATATAACAAAATCAAGCAACAGATAATTGAAAATTAAAAGTCTAAAAAAGTCAAAATCAAAAGTAAGTATTAGAACTGAGGCACAAAATTAATTTTAAAACAATGCATAATTTATAGACATAATTTAAAACTAAACTGAAGCTAACAAAATAAAAGAAAAATGACTATTTAATAAATCAACACAACTAATACATCTCTTGGTCTCAACAGACTTTACCATACGCCTGCTGTCATCAAAATCAGAAGCAAACAGCCCTTCAAAAAATAAGTATACAGAGGAATGGAAGTAAAGAGAAAATCCAAAATGTAAATAAAAATGTGCAGCTAAAACATTAAAATGTATAAACAAATATTGAAACTTGTAATACATTTTAGTATCATTAATATATAATGTTTATATTCTAAAATCAACAGATACAATTTTGGAAGCAGCAACATACAACAAATCCCAAAAAGTGAAGCTTTTATTTATTTATGCAGGATATATTTAAAGTAAGGAAAGCAGTATTAGTGGAAAGAAACTCTAGAAATGCACCAAATATTACTCAAATGCATTGTATGGGAGGGCAACTCCTAAAAATGACATTGTAGAAAATGTTAGCGAACACAATCATCTCCCTTATTATAGAGAAATAGAAGTGAGGGATATTCTACAGGATCCGAAAGAGTCCAGCGCAAGCTCACAAGAGCCAACAGGAATGATACTAAAAATATTATTACAAACATTCCCGAAGAGGCAATAGATCAACTCCTGGTAAGACCTAAAAGTTGAATTGCCAGATCAACTTCTTGGCAAAACCTAAAAAGATGAATTGCCATACACATAGAATATCTGGCGAAACAGCAGTAGCTTCTAGAAGATATGAAGAAATAGACATACCCCAAAACTTACTTTCTACTTTTTGTAACTTTATTTATGTAATTGGATATGGCCACTAATACATATTATGCCAATATTCAATTACAACATATTTTATTTAAGCACTCACTAGATGGCAAGAGTACTTGACAATGTGCAGGATGAACACATAAAAAGGCAAAACACAGCAGTGCAAAAAAAGTCTAAAATCATCTTGTGAATACTGTGGCCCACATATAATTAAGGTGCGTAGACCCCTTATTGCCTTTTAACCTCAAGATAGCTGCTTCAGTTTCATATATCTGTCAAAAAAGTGCCTGCAATTCACATGCCGTGGAAGGAGCCTGACTAATCCATTTACTAGCAATACACAGATGAGCTACTGTAATTGCAATTAAAATGATTACAGGCAATCTGGGGCTATCAGTTTTAATTGTCAGCATATTATCATGTGTGGATAGCTGAATGTCACATTCTAACCATTGAGATAACAACTTAACAACATCTGACCAGTGACTATTTAAATGCAGACATCTAGCAAACATGTGGACAATATCCACAGTTTATAGCCCACACTTCGGACAACTGCACTTATTATTAAGATTGCTGGTAGCCCACTTGTTAATCTTCTCTGTTGTATAGTACAGCATACAAAGGTTTTATATTGCTGGTGCTTTAAATTAACTCAGTCCACAGAGATCTTATTATATCAAAAGCATTAGAGATGTCCTCTGATTGAATTGTCTGACCTATCGTAAGGCTCCACTTTTCTCCTAAATTAGCTAGACCATCCTCTTATAATTCTATATAGTTCTCTAATCGTCAACTTGACATCTGTGGTTTGCAAATATACCAAAATATCCGGATCGTTTAGATCAATGTTGTAATTAGGATTATGTAGCACATAAACACAAATTTGAAGGTACTTTAACTATTGTGAGAGATCATATAATGTTTGTAATGTAGCAAATGCATATAAGCCATGATTACTGTATAGCTGCCCAAATGTCTTTACTCTATGGACGTACTGTGATCTAGCTACTGTGTCATGAAATAAGGAAGGAAAATTTGGATTACCCCAGAGTGGTGTAATGGAATAAACAATAAGTATATAATATACAGTGCACATTTTGCCACAAAACCCCATAATTTACTAACCACACATTATTTTACTATATGGCAACCACAATAACGGCAGGAACATTATAATATATGCCATAACAATAATATAATAACCTTAACACAATGCAACCCATGGATGATGGATGGCACATTAATGTCACTCCTACCATCAATCAATCAAATATATACCATACATGGTCACTACCAAAACACAAACATCCCCTTACTGTTACCATATAACGAAATTGCAACTTACAATGAAATGCTAACATATATAAAACAACAAACTAACAACTATTACCATCAAAAAATCATCGTAGATTTTGAACATGCAATGATCTCCACTATACTGAAAACGTACCTACACACTGCAATTCAGGGCTACTATTATCATTGTAACCGGAGCATATGGAGGCACCTAAAAAAATCCCTTGAGTGTAGAGTATGCAACTAACCTAGACTTCACAATTGATATTAAATATGTATAACTTTGACATATGGCCCTGTAACAGAAATCACCAGACTTTATGAGATTTTGTTGAATCACCCTATCATCAAAAACATGAAAAACTGGCCCCATGAATGGATTACTTTGAAGATCCTTGGGTTAGTTGCCTGCACCAATCAGGAGGCAGATGCTAAAACAAGTATCATATTCCATGTTGGAATGTCTATGATGGTACCGTATCACAAGAAGAAAAGGCAAATAATGCCGTAGAAGGGTGGCACAATTCCAGTGCTTAATTTGAGCTGTTGGTTGCCTGTGCTTGGATCCAGCATTTAATTGTCAACACTGGCACTCATGACAGTTTGCCATTGGCGGCACTGGTAGGGGCAGTGGGAGGTGCAAGCTACAGTAGCCTGTTGGTGAAGGCCCTGGTACCCATTATTTTACAAATTAAGCACTACACAATTCCTTCCAAGAAATACTTGCAAGAAACACCTCTACACTACACCAATATTTAGAAATATTCACAAAAGAGAAAAGCTACTAGCAACCTAGAATGGAACAATACCTATTACAAATCAGGACAATCAAATCTAAACAAGCTATTGAAATACATCAAGTGTAAGCATGCAATGTATTAATGTTTGTAAACAACCAAGGCATACAATATATAGATTCAATAACAAGAATCGTACTTTAAAATCACCACACTAAACAACAGCACAATTTAATATTTCCCAATGATCAAAACACACATATTTTATAAATATTGATTGATGAATAGTAAAAAACTATTTTGAAATATTCAGTACCCAGTTATTCAAAATGATAAGAAAAAAGGATATATATTGGTGAATATATCAGTGAAAACAGTAAAGTTTTGAGCTTGAAAAAAAACCACAGAAATTTCACCAGTTATAGTTATCAGAGCTAACTATAACTTGTGCCCCACCATGCACTACTTATGACCTCACATACTACATCTCTCATGACATGTTCTATTCCATCACTGATGACATCTCAAATGACATCATTGATGACATCCGGCAATGTTCCAGTCAGGAGGGAGCAGCTATTTACACTGTTCCCTCCTGGCAGGAGCAATCGGTTGTTCTGTTTCCCTACCCGCATCAGTACAGGCAGGAAAACAGATCTCAAGTCTGCTTCCTGCCAGCCGGGGCAATTTTAAAGCTCTTTCCCGCTGGGAGCAGCCTCTATGCTTGCTCCTGTTTGGCGGGGGATTTGAAAATGCTCCTGCCAGATGGAAGAAAACACAAATTTCCCTGCCTGTGACCATACAGGCAGGGAAACCACTGTGTCCTGTGGGTGGGCTCCCCAGGATACAGCAAGTGAGCCAGCCCAAGGGAAAGGGGTCCTAGGGCCATTAAAGGTTCAGACTGGGGGGCTACATGGCTACCTTCCTTTTTAGTTTAACATATAGCACTGGGGGCTGGGGTCCCCAGGGCCATTTGAAGGCTCGGGTGGGGGCTGTGAGGTCCCCTTCCGTAAATAATTAAATTAGGCCCCGGGATGGGGTCCCCAGGGTTAACAATAGCTCGGGGGAGGCCGCGTGTCCCTCTTCCCTAAATAAATAAACTGGCTTCCGGAGGATGGGGTTCCTTGGGCCAAAAATGTCTTGGGCAGGGGGTCCATGTGCCCCCTCCCTTTAATTAAATAATGTGGCTCCAGGCCAGCGTTTTTTTTTGGGCTGTGATCCCACGTGAGTCCCTTGGATCCCAGCAAAAATTGCTGGGTTTTTTCAATATTGGCACTATGGGGGTCCCTCTATGTCCCTCTAGGTCTTCCCCATGGTGCCTAGCCTTCATATATCGTTTAAAAAAAAATCAGACACTCATCATCATCATCAAAAAGAATGTTTATTTAGACCATTGGTCCTCAAACACATAAAAGCATTTCAATCTTACATAAATACTATCTCACTAAGGGGTATATTCACAAGAACGTGTGAAAACTACCGCAAGAGTAGCGTAACGCAACTTTCAATATGGCAGCCTATCGCGGGAAAATAACCCCGTGTCAACGTGGAATTCACAACAAGGCGGTAGCATGCGATAGTCACCAGATAACGCGTCAAATGTCAGCGTGAAAATCGACGCCACGCCGAAAAAACGCGAACGCGAGAAATCCTGCGATGAGGCCAATCGCGGTACAAAAAGTAGCGAAAAGCAGCCACAGGCCTGCAAATCCCACGCGTCTGGCGGGAAATTGCACCATAAAAACCACAGAAACAACTCACCAGAAACAAGCCAAAGCACGTAGCAACATGGATGCACCCTGACCCAGCGCAGAGGTCAACGCGAACCCCACAACCCCCACAGACCACCAGCAAGGAACAACTGGGTTGGGGAAGGACAAGGAGAAAAGGGAGAGGAAGACGGGGTGCAGACCGCAGACAAACAAGACCAGCATCACGGAGGTGACAGAACACTACCAGCAACTGACCCACAAGCAGACCACCTGGAATGCAGTCGGAGTGCCGAGGAGGCCAATCCAGGAGGCCAAGAGGCGCTGGCAGGACGTGACAACCTAAACCAGGTACAAACCCGCTGCCAACAGGAAGGCAGCAACGGCGACAGGAGGTGGCAGTCCTGCGCCACAGGAGGAGCAGGAGTAAACCCAGGCCACAGTCATCAGTGTGTAGACGGTGCAAGGAGTAGGGAGTACGGACACAGCTCGAGAGGACCTGACACAACATCAACAGGGAGTGGAACGAACAGGGACTGGGGGGACGGGGGGAGATGGGCACAATGGCACACATGCACAACGAGGTGTAGCACACTGCACACCCACAATTATCCAGGATTATGTCCCAGATCCCCTTGGCACACTGCAGCACACACACATAGCAAGAACAGCACACCCACATCGACGATAATGTGGTACAATGCGCATAGCCGACACTGCAGAACAGAGGACACAACTGGCTCCGCACATGCCCAGAAACATGTGAAATGGAAATGCACGCGTACGACCTCACATCCGTCATGTAGTCCAAATGTACACTGTCCCGCAGAAGAACCCAGCACCTCCCAAACAGTCACAATGTACATTGCCAGACAGTCTGCATGTAAAATGCGCCAACATACATTGCAACACAATGTCAACACGCACCTCCCCTGTACATTGCAGAGGGGCACACAACACCTCCAGCAGAGCACAGAAGACAACACATCTGCGATGCCGGAGAGGACCACCACACCGTCAACACCGACGCCCTACAACAGCCCATGGATATCCCACGCAACCCACCACCAGGACCCGGGCAGCCGAGCTACTCAGAGGAGAACACAGAGCCTGCAACAGACCACACAGCAGGAAGCACACACAAGCACAGCTGGCTCATGACACTTCACCCACCCACACATGGCACCCCAATGCCAGGTGTCAGAACGCCAAAAGGAGGTGGCCCAACAGGTGCGGGTGTTGCCGAACGTATGGAATGCGAACTAGAACACATACGTGGGTGTCCAATACCCTTCAGGGACCACCTACACCCCACAAAGGAGACCCACACTGCCATAGAGACACATGCAGATGCACATACCCAGTACAGAACCACGCCCAGGGGCACGCACATATCAGTCACACACCCACGTTGGCTCTGCGTACGACGGCACAGTCCACTCCCCTTACGAATTGAGTGGGTGACGACAAAGCTACATGTCCAGGTTCTAGCCCGCTGCCTGCGGTGACATGTCTGCGTCCGCTGTACACAGCACAATGTAATGTCGTAGGGCCCAGGGCCCCATGCATACAACAAGACCACGGGGACACATGCACATATCATGTTGAACTGGCTACGGGCACGTGCGCCCGGCCCCTTTATTGGCAGGGCCACATGTACAGTGATGCCTGTGCTGGATGTGTGTGGAGTGAGTATAAGCCAGCCCGCATGGAGTGCTTGGTGCTGGCAACAACCTGAACAGTGGACACCAGTGTAATGGAAACAGAAAACACCAGCATAACAGAGTCAACTGCAGAGCAACATGGAGGGATCCGGAGTAAGGACAGAGGTCACCCAATTTTCAGACAGGAGGTTCCATGAGTTGCAGTGCACTGAGGTAGGGGCACTAGAGAAGAGAGCGCTCATGTGAAGAAATTGCTAGGATTGTGTCCCTTCGGGTTAGTCCTGATGCAGATGCAGTGGGGTGTGTTACACCTGCATCAACTTCCTCATCAACGTCCCAGGTCTCCCACACTGCCTGAGGTGACAGTTGCGTCCGCAGTCCACAGCGCAATACCCAGTAATAGATCCGGGTGTGTAGCTTGACTACCACCACCAGTGTGCATTCCTGCCTTGGGGCTGTTGCCTCCTGCCCTCCCATTGTCTGTGCCTTCTCCCGTCCGCACACTTGACACATCTTCCTCATCATAGTCCCAGGTCTTCCCCACTGCATGAGGTGACATTGATGCGCAACCTCACAACAGCACACAACTCAATCAGTAACGGACAATGGCTTGCAGTGCACTGAGTCACTGGCACCTGTAGTGCTGAGCAGGGTATCAGGCCGATGATGGCATCCACAACAGGTCTGAGCAACTCCGTAGGTCTGTCAGGACCACCGTTTCGACTCTGGCAGATGGCGGTTGGAGGTGGTCCTTGCGGTGGTGGTGTGTGCCTCCTGCGGTAATGCCATGTCCGGGCCGGTCAAGACTCGATGCTATGTGTGGGCCCTGGTGGCCCGCAGTTGAGGCCGGAGGATGCGGTCAGCGCAGGGCCACAGACACATGGCGTTGATGACCCCAAGACCATCGCTACAGAGGCCATTCAATGTCTCAGAAGAAGGGGTCCCAGGCCGGAGCAGCACAGAGTTAGTGGCCCCGGATGCACTGCGGCCGGCACAGGCACCCAGCCACAGGACGGTGACTTGCGGTGCAGTCAGATGGGCCATGCGACCTGAGCGGGTCCCCATCAATGTCCGAGGTGTATGCTGCGGAGGGTTGCGGGGGACAGTGGAAGGTGTCCTCCAGGGCATGATGCGGAAGGTCTGATGTTATCTGGAAGCAGTAAATGGAGGAGTGGAAAGCGCAACCCTCGTCCTCACCAACAATTCGGTATCAGTTACATGAGGATGAAAACTAGCCCCTATTCCATAGACTCAAACGCCACCAATGTACGACCAGTGAGTGTCCATGAATGTCGGGGAACAGACTTAGTGGCACAGGTGCTGTGAGGGGATGCAGTCTGCGATGATGCCGGTACACTGATATGAACTCCAACATTGCCAAATCAAGACTCTGTGACCTACTGGACTGCAGTGTAGGCCGGAGTCAGCAGTCAGCAGTGGCCCACAGCCACGTGTCGTTGGCTCGCGAGGCACAGAGTCAGTCACACAGTGGCAGTTGTCGGTAGTGTTCAATCACCTCCGTAACGATGATCCTGTTCCCTCCGGACTGCAACGTGTCATCCTCTTACGCCTCTCCGTGCGTGCGATGAAATGTATTCTGCCTCTTGGATTACCGATGTTCAGTTCCAAATCTGTGATCCCACTCGTGCACAGCGTAGGCCGAGGGCAGTAGTCCGCGTAGGCCCACAGACACGTGTGGTTGTGATGCCATGCACAGACTTGTTGCCACCACATCGAAGGGTGTATAGTGAATTGTTCTCTGCCTTAGATAATGTTCACTGCCATGGTGTAATCAAGACTCAGTTCCAAATGTGTGACCTACCTGACCGCGGTGTAGGCCTGAGGCAGCGGTCAGCACGGCCCATTCACCGAGTGTCACCGGCATAGGTTGGATGGCCCCACCGGCCTGCATAATTCAGGTTCAGTGGCACCACGTGTTCGGTCACCTCCGTGTATGTGACCCGGCATTCATCCGGACTGAGCCGCATCTTCCTCTTACACCTCTCCGTGTGACCACTGGTGTGGACTCTGCCATTCGTGCTTTGCGACTAGGTGCTGGATGTGTGACCTACTGGTCTGCAGGGTAGTCCTGGTCCCTCATCCACGTGTCGCCGGCTGGCGTTGAACAGGGTTAGTGGCACCACGTGTAGCCGACTGGCGTTGAACAGGGTTAGTGGCACCACGTGTCGCAAGATGCCCATATGGAACTATGCCTCACTGATCGGGGGGGTCTGGTGCTGTGGCAGCTGGCCCGGATTTGGGGTCACTGCCATTCATGACTCAGGACACAGTTTCACATATGGGACCTACTGGTCCGATGAGTAGGCCTAAGGCGGCAGTGGAATACGTCAACGAGAAAGGAATAAAGCGGGCCTGTGTTGTGGAGGCCGTGATGGTCTGAGGTGGCTGCCAAGGTTGCGGGACTCGGGCTTGGAGCTTGCGCCGGCACGTGGTGGGCCCACCTTGACACACGCTGGTGTCGGCAGGTGATCAGTGTGGCCTGGCTGCGCAGGGGCGGGCCTGACGGGTTCGTGGTCCAGTGTGCTGGGGTCCGGTAGGCGCACAGCATCGCAGGCAACTCCGCTCATGAGGACGGCGTCGGCCTCGTGGCGGGGTGGGAGGCGCCGCCCTGGCAGAGACGTGGGTCTTTCCGGAAGAGGACCACGCCCAGGCCTACGTGCTTTTTATTCACACCCCTGCCCTGGCATGGCGTACGCCGGGCCATCCGACTCAGGTGACGCTTGGGGGGGGCGTAACAGGCAACATTTCCGCAAGGTCCCCCACTGGCTGGGGTGACATGGTGGCGTCCACTGTCCACTACACTCCATACACCAGCGGTGTATGTCGCCATGGATAGGGGTGTGTTCTGCATACTGCGGTGTGTCCAGCACATCTCCGCCACTCATGGCATTGTGTACTTTCCCAATCATGGTTCTACTGCATCCTTCACACATGCCTGGTTGCCACCTCTCCACACATTCGGCTATTATGTGGCTGTGGTGCCATGCCGTTGCTGGCTCATGTTCAGGGGTTGCCCATGTGAACATTGTAAGTTGTTCTGTCGTGTTTGGTGGGTGGGCATGTTGTTGTGCCTGTTGTATGTGATTTTGTGACGTGTGCATTGCCAGAGTTGTGAGTTGCATGGTAGTGGAGTTGAGGTGTGTGGGGTGTTCATTTGGATATTGCCAAGGGGCTGTGCATTTCCCTTGTTGCCATCCTGGGAACGCTGGTTGATGATGGACTGTCGGAGGATGAAGGTATCATGCACACTGGCTGTGTATTTGAAGGCGACATTGTTGGGGGTTCCACGGTGTTCTGTTGTTGCCTGCACATTGATGTGAGACGTGTGCTTCCTGTTGCGGTGATTGTGTGCTGTGTCACCAGGGGGCACAGGTAGTACATGTGTGCTGTTTATTGCCCCCAACACGTGTGTGCATCCTGCTTGGGCGTATGGTCCTTGCTTGGTCTCCAGCGGATCCTGCGCATTGTGTTGTACGTATGGGAACTGGGGTGCCAGGGTGATGGTGATGTCCAGGACAGGTGTGGGGGACTTGGATGTGGCTGGCTGTGAGACTCCTCCGACTCTGGTGGGTGTTGGTTGGGGGGTACCAGGGGCCAACAGGTGCAGCCAAGCCAGCAGCTTTGTGTGGGGTGGGATGTTGGTTGTCCGCTGTGTTGGTGCCGTAGGCCTGTTAGGCGATGATGGTCAGGATGCGTAGGATGGTTGTCACTTTCAGCCTGTAGTGGACGGTGACATTGTCAGATGCTGGGTCTGTGAGGCTGGTAAGCTTCCTGGGGGTCCGCTGTCTTTGTCTGCGCTGCGTCTGTGGTGGTCCGGGGGGCTGTTCCGGGTGTGGGTTGGGGTCCTGGGGTGGTGGCGGTGGGTGTTGTGGCCCTCTTGAGTGTCCGGGCCGCATGATGTGTGGCTCCATGGCATCTGTTGCCCTTTGGATGTGGCCCTGGGCTGTGCTCCCTTTTGTGGTGCTGGCTGCCGTCCGACTTTACACCAGGTCAGAGCAGGTGTAAATTTCCTGGTGCTAACGCGCCTTATCGCCTGTTTTGTGTTTTTAGCGCCGATGTGGCTGGTCGTTGTGAATGTTGAGGTGTGCTGTTGTCTCGGCTTTTGGCACGGGAACGCCTACTCTGCATCTCATTAGCGATATTTGCGGGGGTCCTCTGTGGCGACATTTTTTGAGGCTGCTATCGCGGGTAAACTGGTGCTGTGGGCTGTTAACACCGGCTTTTGAATGGGGAGGTAAATTTATCACGACTTTGGCAGCGATAAAGTGCCATTAATTCGGCGATAGCTCCTTGTGAATATGCCCCCTAAATACACTATAGATAATAAAGATAAAGGGGCTTATTCACAAACCCATTAGCCCTGGTGCATCACTTTTAATATGGGAAAAAGTGACGTACCAGTGGCGCAAGGGGCTTGTAAATAAGCCCCAAAATTGCTTAAAATGGCACGTTCCTTAATAATTCAGTTTTCATACCTCATTACATTTCATCATAAAATATAATACTTACATTTCAAATTCTATAAACTCTTAGAAACTTTTTTAACTTCGAGCATAAACCTACCAATTGCACATGCTATGTCCAGAGAGTGCATTTCAGCTTCAAGTCAGCTGCTTGTGCACGATTTTTAGTATCATATTTTTGAAAATTGGACGTAGAAATAATTTCCGTGCAGCAAGGACTTTTAAGCAGTCTAATAGTATGTGCAAAATATCGCATTTTGTGCCTAGGTTGCAGGTACATTTTCCTTCAGAATCCATCATAGCCCCTTTTATCCCATTGTTCTCATAGCCAGGATTGATTCCAATTCGTAACCTTAGTATTTCATTTCTAAGCCATCGATTAGAGAGTATTTCTATATATGGGAACTGTTGATCGATTTGCAATGACTTAATCGTAAAGCGCATCGATTCTTTCCCCTTCAAATACTGTCGATTCTGATCTCGAGAAATTTCTTTCCCTAGTATCTTTAGTTCTCGCTTAGCAATATCAATTTGTAAATTTTGTGGGCACAATTTAACTCTGGATTCCCTGCATGCCGTGGCTAACGTTTCCCTAACCCCCTCTGCCCATTTCAGTTCACTCTGCAAAATCTCACTTTTACACTATTGTGATATTTTTTGCTCCTCACCGTGCCCCAGGTGTTGCCAGATTCTTATTAGAGCCACATGTGCCATTATCCCCCAAGATACCATGCCAGTTTTGGTTCTTATTGTCTGAATCATAGAGGACCTAGGTAGGGACAATACGTTTTTTACACATTTTCCCTTTTCGGCATCCCACCCCCTTTTGCCACTTAAGCATAATAATTCAGCTCCATATTGGAACTGAGGCAGTATCATGGCCATATAAGTTTTCAAAACCGATCTATCTGACATTTCTGCATAGGTTTTATAAAAAGAATTCAGCTCACTAACTGAAGTCAGTGCCGGATCATCTGCATAAAGTAAGCAAGCAATGTGTTTCCCATCTAATTTAGGGCTGGCACCCCCTGCCATGCCCAAAGTAGTTGGTAAGTCAGCTGTAAACAAGGAGAAAAGCAAGGGGGCCAAGACGCACCCTTGTCTTAACCCATTTCCAATTGGAATCTTCTTCGACAACATCCTGTCTGTATCCAGGATAACCTGTGCCCAATTGTGGCTATGAAGTCCTTGTATTATAGCCAAAAGGCCCTTGGGGATTTCAAAACTGATTAACGTCTCCCACAGTCGATTTCGGTCTACTAGATCAAATGCCGCCCAGAAGTCGACAAAGCAGCTGAACAGTCTATCCCCCTGCTCCACCGATTTCCCTGGGATAGACCAAAGGGAAAAGCAATAATTGATTGTGGAGTGCCCCTCCTTAAAGACCCCCTGTTCAGTAGGCACTATCTGATTTAGTTCAGCCCATTCCTTGAGTTTTTCGAGGATTATTTTTGCACCTTCTCTCCACATCCAGTAGATTAACTAACCTATAGTTTTTAGGTCTCTTTATATCTCTTCGTTTATGGATAGGTCTAATAATTGCTCCTTTCCAGTTTTCCTGGATCTGTCCTGAGTCAAGAATGCCGGTAAACATTTTGGCAAAGAATTCTGCCCACCAGTCTGATCTGGTCTTTATGATCACTGCCGGGAGATCATCAGGGTCAGCTGCTCTAGTCAGTGTTAGGTTTGCTATGGTGCATCTAACATTACGTACCAAGAAGATAGACCTAATATCCTCCTCCACCTCTGTCCATAGTATGTCTTTCTGCCTTGCTTGATCTACCCCTTCCCCATATATTTCTCCCAAATATCCCTCCCAAGCGTCTTCTGTCACCACAAAAGTCATATTCCTCTGTGTCTACCCAGATCCTTCTTGGACTAACTTCCAAAACCTTTTTACATCTTTTGTTTCTATTGCCTCCAATAGACTTCCCCAGCATCTCTCTTTGTATGTTCTTTTTTGTTTCCTATTGACCATTTTATATGTTTTCTTTAATTTCTGTAGTAATTCTAGGTATGCCATGGCTGACCGCCCACAATCCCACCATAGATTGGGTAAAAAGGAGTATCTCATTTGATTCTGTAAAATGCAAACAAGAATGTATAGCCCAAAGACACGCTAATCAAGAAACTCTGTCTCATTTTATAGCCAGTGCAATGGAAAATCACTTAGTTAATAGTAACCAACAACCTTTCTATCATGCCATAGCTACTGCAGCGGAACAAGACACAATTTTACCCCAGATATATGAGTCATATCGGGGTGTTTTCAGTGAAACCAGTGCAGACAAACTGCCACCACACCGCACTGTGAAATCAAATTGGTTCCTGCGGCCAAAATCCCATGTGGCAGAATTTATGCCTTAACTGAACAAGAGAACCAACATCTACGAGAATATTTGGATAAATATTTAAAGAATGGTTTTATTCATCCCTCTAAATCCCATGCTGCGTTGCCTCTCTTCTTTGTCCCTTAGGCTAATGGTGAGTTGCGTGCATGTATCGACTACAGAGCCCTAAATGCTATCACAGTTAAGAACCGGTATCCTTTACTACTTATACCAGTGCTCCTCGATCAAGTTAGATCAGCCACCATGTACACTAAACTGGACCTAAGAGGAGCTTATCATCTTGTATGCATCAGTTCAGGGGATGAATGGAAGACAGCTTTCAGAACCTGATATGGTCTGTTTGAGTATTGTGTTATGCCATTTGGCCTGTGCAATGCGCCAGCGGCTTTCCAGTTTTTCGTTAACGATGTACTTCATGAATATCTGGATAGATTTATCATAGTCTATATTGACAATATTTTAATATATTCTACATCACAGTCAGAACATGAGATACATGTGAAAACAATTCTAGGCACCTTGCGACAACATGGGTTATATTGCAAATTATCAAAATGCGAATTTCACACCTCAACAGTGGAATTCCTAGGTTTCATACTGTCACCTCAAGGAATAACTGAAGAGGTGTGGCGCAGCAGCCAGGGTGCCTGACCCCGGACCACGGGGTTCACGGTTCGATCTCCGGCGCCGGCGGCAGGTTAGCCCAGCACCATGTGACTCTGGGCAATGGCTCGCTTAATCTTCCTGACGGCCCCCAGCGCCGGGACACCTCTACGGAGGCAGCTGTGCGCTTTACAAAGGCTGGTATTTCATTTATTTCAATAACTATGGCAGATTGAAAGGTGCAAGCAATTCAAGAATGGCCTAAACCAACCTCAGTAAAAGACATCCAACGGTTCTTGGGATTTGCTAATTTCTATAGACGTTTCATTGACCAGTTCTCTGCCAAAGCAGCTCCCTTAACTCGTCTGTTACAGAAAGGAGTACAATTTATCTGGAATTCTGACACCGATAACGCATTTCAGGTTCTTAAACAAGCCTTTATGTCAGAACCAGTAGTAAAAAATCCGGATGTTACCGAACCCTTTATTGTAGAAGCTGACGCTTCAGAAATTGCCCTTGGTGCCATCCTGTCTCAAAAAGATCCAAACACCAATTCCTTACATCCTGTGGCGTATTTGTCCAAAAAGCTTTTACCAGCAGAAATACTTTACACTGTAGCTGAGAAGGAACTCGTAGCTATTTGCCTTGCCTTTAAGGAATGGCGACATTATTTACTGGGCGCAAAATTTCCATTCAGTCTACACAGACCACCGGAATTTGCAATTTTTACGGTGTGCTAGGGCCTTAACACCTCGCCATTTACGAAGGACACTATTTTTTGCAAAATTAGATTTTACTATTACTTATCGACCCGGGATTAATAATAATAAAGCTGACACCTTGTCACGATACATGGAGAACACTTTCTCCATAGTCAAAACAAACTCCCCACCTATCATACCACCGACACAAATAGTGGGAGCTACCATATCTACTCAGTTTCTTGAGGCAATCAGACAACAGATGCTATTAGGCCAACTGGTAGCATGGCAACAAAGGGATAAAAAGAGATCCATTTTAGAAGCATTATCTTTCCAAGAAAAGCTCTTATATGTCCAATGCCAAGTTTTAAGATGGTGTCATGATCAACCTTTGGCAGGTCATCCTGGTCGTATGAAGACTTTAGAACTAGTAAGTAGAATTTCTGGTGGCCTAAGTGGAAGCAAGATGTTCTTACCTATGTGCAAGACTGTGAGAAATGTATACAAGCAAAAAATGATCACTCAAAAAAGAAAGGACAATTAGTACCACTACCGATCCAAAACAAATTTGGGAAGATATTTCCATCGATTTCATTACTGTTCTACCAAAAGATCAAGGAATAAACACTATATTGGTCATAGTGGATCGATTATCAAAAATGGCTCATTTTGTAGCATGCTCAACTCTGCCTACCGCAGCTGAATTAGTAGACCTTCTGTTCCAACATGTAGTACATATTTATAGTCTACCTCAAACTATCACTTCAGATCGTGGCACACAATTTACTTCACGATTATGGAAAGCCTGGCGTAATGCATTAAAAATTCGCAGTAATCTATCTACCAGCTTTCATCCCGAATCCGACGGACAAGCGTAACGTGTAAATCAAAATTTGAAATATATTTTCGGTGTTACCTATCACTGAATCATGGATCCTGGGTTTCTCTTTTCTGGGAAGCTGAATTTGCCTACAATAATCACATTCATGCTTCCACTAAAATGTCTCCATTCTATGCCAATCATGGATTTCACCCCCATTTTACGCCTTTGTTATTATCACAAACAGAGTCTCTGTTACCACACGTAACATCAAGAATACAAACAATGACAAAACTTTTACACCAACTTCGTACCAATGTAATCAAGGCCGAAATTGCATATAAATGTTTTGCCGATAGAAAATGGATACCAGGTCCAAACTATCAAGCTGGTGACAAGGTCTGGTCATCTACGAAAAATATACACTTCAAAAAAAGGCATAAATTTCAACCGCGTTTCATAGGACCTTTTGAGGTGTTGGCAAAAATCAACCTGGTCTCTTTTAAATTGAAATTACCTAAAACCATGTCTATACATACAGTGTTTCCCACCTCATTACTAAAACCAGCTAAAGCACAATTAAGACCCAAACCACCGCCGATTGTAATCGGCGATCACAAAGAATATGAGGTACAAGCAATTCTGGATAGTAAATAGAAAAAGAAAGACATGGTATTTCGTGTCTTGGAAAGGATATGGTCCAGAAGAAAACTCTTGGGAACCAAAAGAGGCCATACATGCACCACGTTTACATCAAATATTTCATGTGTCTCACCCTTCAGCACCAAGGTGAGAATAGTGGCACCATTTTTGAAGAGGAGGACTGTCATGATCTCTGCTTTACTTGATGATGTACAATTCATCTGCAATGTACTTTACGCAAAGTTAGAGATACCGTTAGCACTACTGAGAAAACACCTGATGGTACAAGGTGGACAGTATGAGACCCAAGTTGCTATGATGCTTAATAGCAACTTCTTGCTGTACAGACACTCATACCGGTACTCAGACAACCAATCAACCACCAATACAGCCACTCATGTTCCCATTCACACACCCGTACAGCCACTTAGACACCAACTGACAGACTGATACAAACATTCACACAACCAGTCACTCACCTATACATTCACTGAGACACCTAATCACTCACTTATACATTCAGTCATGCACCCACTGAATCAACCATACAGGCACTTATACACACACTGATTCACCAATACCTCTTGGTATATATATTTAACACTCATAAACTTTTTAAAAACACTCACAGTCACTGGATGATGTAATCACTTGTCATTTGAGATGTCACCAGTGATGTCACTGGCCATGTCATGAGTGATGTAATATGTGAGGAGGTCATAAGCTGTGTATAGTGGGGGTACGAGTTATAGTTAGCTCAGCTAACTATAACTGCTGAATTTCACTGGTTTTGTAAGAGTGAAATCTTAGCCTAACTATAACGTCCCTGTAACCTTTGTTTTTTTCATATATTTGTATATATATATTTATATATATTTATATATATCCATATGAACGAGCTTCCAACATTGAAGGCGCCACACACGGTCGTGTTATATTCCTTTTTTATTGCAGGGCATACAGGGCATCAACATCGCTTGTTCCAGTTCACAAATATGCCAAGAATTCCATACGCGTTTCGGGCGTTCCTTCGCCCTTGCTCACTGGCTTGGCCTGTAAAGAGAAAAAAAAAGCGGCCTGCTCTGGTCTCGAGGGCGCCCTGCTGCTGACGATGCGGGTCCAGCGCCTTGACTGACAGGGTGCGTTTGGAACGGCGTGTCCGTATTGCATGGACCTTCATTTGAGCAGAGCTACAACCTTACCTGTATTCAGTAACCCACTGTGGTATTTAAAATTTTAATTGAGGAGAATTTGCCGGCACCCAGTTGAGATTTAAAGAAATAAGTGAACTCCCAAGACCAGAATGCAATGGGAGTATACGCCTACATAGCCGGGACATAAAAACCTATCGTGAGTGCGATGTAAGTGACTGCCGCTTTTTTTTTCTCTTATATATATATATGCACCACACCAGTCCCAGTTAGTTATGAGGCTGTCTCGTAGGCAGTCTGAGTTTGGGTTACCGGGTAACCCTACCAATTATAAAGTTCTCCTCCAGTCAGCAGGAAATACTCAGACACTCCAGCATGCTTGAATTAAGTTTAATGACAAAAAACGATGCGTTTCGGCATTACGCCTTGTTCACGGTCATAAACACACACTATCCCCTTTCTGTATTTAAATTCATGTACAGAAAGTGAAAGAGACTACACCCCTACAATGTGCTTTCAACAGTATAAAATGTGGCGGCCATCTTAATGCACTGATTTATACTTGATTCTACTATAGCAAATCAATCCATGAATATTCCGGAAATAATACAAAATGCAGTTGGCCTCATTACTGTCCCAAAATAACAAATTGGACACAAGGGAGCTTAGAAGTTCTTGGTTACCACAGGTTTACCATACTCCTGACCAAACTGTCAAGAATTTACATGTGCCTGCACATACACTGTATTTTATAAATTATTTACGCGTGTGCAGCAAATCAATTATTGCAATTTTATCACTGCCCCAGTGGGCTGTCAATTCAATTGGCACATATGTAGCTATTCTAACCCGCCCCAACATCCATACATTGTGATTTCGACAGTATAGAACGTGGCAGCCATCTTGATACAGTGATTAATACTTGATTCAATCCTGCCCCGGTGGGCTGCTAAAAATTTATAATATATGTCCTAGTTGCAAAAGTCTAATTGCTAAATCATCACTTGTATATACATATGTAACGATCATTTCTCGAAAAGTTTCAGGACAGAAAATTCCACATTTATCACTATCAAAAAGAAGAAAAAGGAAGGGAACAAAAGTGTCTGCACCTGTGTGAAAATAAAAAATATAAATTGTTACAAATTTTAAAATGTTAAAACCATCAGAAAAGATTGTGCAATTTCATCATCAGTTACCTAATCATTTAAATGAGTAGCAAGTTCCAAGCTGGAATGCAAACCCTGCGGTAGCAGAGTTCCAAAATCAATAATATATTTCGATTCCAGCTTTCGCAGTTCTAATTCGCGATTTCCACCCCTCACATTACTGTACACTGCATCAATTACCAACATTCTCAACAATTTTTCATTTTGAAAATGTTAGTCAAAAAAATGCCGTGCCACTGGATAGTGTATATCATTATGCCTAATGGCACGGACATGCTCTAAAACTCGTTTTTTCGCACAATGTATGGTGCTCCCTATATATATCTTATTACAGGGGCAGACCAGAGCATATACACAATGAGTGGTGTTACAGGTCAGTGATTTATTAATAACAAATTCTCTCTTGGAATTCGGTATTTGGAACTTGGTGCAATCGATACTGTTACTGCATGCCTTGCAGTTTTTACAGCATCGAAAACCTTATCGGCCAGTGTTCTTACTCACATCACCTTTTGTTATCAAATTTTGACTTAATTCATCACGCAAAGATCTACTTTTCTTAAAAGTGATCTGGGGATTACAGTTCAAACATTTCCTCAAACTGTCATCAGTCCTTAGAACATGCCAATGTTTATTTAAAATTTTACGAATTTCCTGTGCTTGATATGAAAAGGTGGTTATAAACCTCATTGTACCAAGGTTCTCATCTCGTGCAACTGGATGTAACAGTTTGTTTCTAGTGACTGCTTCAACTCTCTTACTAGCTTGGTCAATGGTCTTCTGACTATATCCCCTCTCCACAAATCGCCTACACATGATTTCTTTCTCTGCGATGAATGCCCTCTCAGTGCTACAATTGCGTTTTGCGCGTAGCAACTCCCCATAGGGGATACTGTAAATGAGGTTAGGGGGATGTGCACTTCTTGCATTTAACAAGCTGTTTCCTGCCGTTGCCTTCCTGAATAATTTTGTCTCCAGGGCTCTATCTTTCACACATATACGCACATCTAAAAAATCAATTGATGTCTTGCTAATATGTTCAGTGAAAGTTAGATTGCAAGCATTAATATTCAGCTTTCTTACAAAACATCTGGCAGAATTCTCATCTCCATTCCAAATGCAAAAAATGTCATCAATAAAACACAGCCACAGGACAACACAGCCTTCAAACTCTTCCAGCTGCACATGCGTAAATAATTTATAAAATACAGTGTATGTGCAGGCACATGTAAATTCTTGCTACTTTCCTTCCCTTCAACCTGCCTTAAACCACTTTCCGATACTTGCCTTCGATTTCACCTGACGGCACTTACACTGCACTATCACGGGTGATGTATGTTGATAACTGCATCGTTGCTTACGTTGTAAATATGTTCCCAATCTTGACCTTTGTTCGTTACGATCACATGTATGTACAGCCCTGAGGAAGCCCCGGGCCGGACGGCCGCGTAAAGGGGGCGAAACACTTGTTGGCTGTAACCTTCACACTTTGATTTGTAGATCGTTTATCTTGTATTTACTCTTGCACATGACTCTGAGTTCTGGAAAGAGTCAAGCCTCATAAATACCTCATACCAAAACCGTGTATTGGAATTTGTTCTGGGAAAAGAGTGACAATTTTAACCTGTCCTGACAAACCTTCAAGCTTAGTGTCTATAATGGGGAAGGGGTCTCCCATTGTCAAGGACAAGTAAAATACCAATATTTTGCTCCCAAAAACTACGGATTGCAAGGGATCAGGACCCAATACCCCCTTGTTCCTGATGACTTCTTATCGGTCAGATCCCTTAGCAACCCAAGAGCTCAAACACTTCTAAAGACAACTATCCAAGAACAATCAGGCTGATCCAACAGATGGCATTCTGCCAAGACAGAAGAGCGCAACGTTCAACCAGGGTTGAAGAAACTTTTTCAAACAACCCAGTCACTACAAGACCAGCAACAAGTAAACCCAAGCCAACATCCGCAAGAAGCACATTTCAAACACTAGAACGTGCGGTTAAAAAAGAAACATCGAAATGGTGGATCCTTATCTTCCCACCAACAGACAGGATAAACCCAGACTACATCGGGAAATGGGAAGGAAACTTGAAGGAATGCTCCAACAATATGATTAGACAATTAATAGACTTCGCAGAAGAAGAATATAACAAGGCGTAAACAGAAGTGGATAACCTAACAAAACATATTGAGGACTCCAACTGGGGGGGAACTAACCACTAAGAACTACGAAGTATTAAACACCATTATGGACGAATTTGAAGAGGATATAATTAAGCGAAAGAATCGCAAGTTCCGCCATGACCAGCTAGATTATCAGTTTGGTAGAGTTTATACATTTGCCAAACGATACGACGCCAAGCCAGTAACTAATACCAACGAGGATAACACAACACAGCAATCGGGACCCTCATCCAGCTCAGACATAGACTCACCAACGACCAACTTGGAAAGTGATACTTCAAGATGCAAAGTACATTTTTTCGAAGAGGTCCTTCGCTACAGACTAGGTATAAAAACAATAAACGCCCAAAATACCACAATTCCAGTAGCATCCCCTCAATACCGACGACCACCAACATCGACAGTAGGGGTAACTACAAGGGCCAGGCAGAAGGAACTGGACAGAAGAACCTAGTTACAGAAAGTCTGGTAAAAAACCTCTCGAATATCACACTTGCGGGCTATGAATTGAGTATTTTAAATAAAGGACTGTCCTTCTGCCCCACGGCCTCCTGGAATCTAGTACAAACTCAGATAGATCTCTTTAAATTTACTAGAAAGCTCAAATTAAAAGTATTTTTTGCAGATAGAGTTAACCAACATCGTGAACCACAACATTCTTCCATCTCAAATCTTTCTATCCAAGATATGGAGAACACAGACCTACTCACTAAGCTAAGCAAACAAGGGACTGATCCAAACTCACTAACTAGAACTGCAATGGAATTAGGAATTAGCACAGACCTGACCATGGATACTAATTTAACCAAGAAATCTTCCTTCAGTCCACAGTTACCGGCTGGTAACAGCATTGACGCTTTTCATCTAGCAGTGACCCACGATCTAGAAAAAGAACACTCAAAATATCAGAAGAAACAAACATTTCTACCACAAAATATCACTAAGGAAGAGAGAACGGCCATCAGAACACTACAAGGGAGGCAGGACTTGATCCTCAAGGACGCAGACAAAGGGGGTAACCCAATGGCCTTATGTGGATGACTACATCCATGAAGCTAATCGTCAACTATCAGACATTACATGCTACCAACTCCTTGCACAGGACCCAACATCAGACATCCTACACATAAGGGAGAAACTAGATAAAAGGTATGGATCTGGACTTATATCCTATGAAGAAAAATCATTTCTTTACATCGAACATCCCACTATGCCCTCATTCTATCTTCTTCCAAAAATCCATAAGGGCTCCTACCCGCCTCCTGGAAGACCGATTATAGCGGGCATAAATTCACCTTGCTCCAGAATCGGAGAGTTCATTGACAAGAAACTTCAAGTACTGATGAAAGACATCCCCTCCTTTGTACAGGATACCAAAGACATTCTACTTAAAGTCAAAGACATTACGTGGGAACCGGATTTTGTACTAGTATGTATCGACATTGTGAGTCTTTATACCTCGATCGATCATCAAGACAGACTAAGGTCAGTGCAACAATCACTTTGGACACAACCGGCCAACTTTTTGGAAACCAATAAAATGATCCTAGAGATGTTAGACTTCTGTCTATATAACAACATTTTCAGCTTCAACAGAAAGAGCTACAGACAGATACGCGGAACTGCAATGGGGGTCAAATTCGCGCCGCCATATGCCTGTATCTTTATGAGCCATGTGGAAAAGTTCTGGCTATGGGACCCAAACTTTTCTGAGTTCACCACGCATATTGTACTGTGGCGTCGCTATATAGACGATATCCTTTGCATATGACAGGGAGACATACAACTACTAAAGAGGTTTCTATACAGCCTAGACAACAACCCGTGGGGCATCAAAACAACTTCTAACTTTTCCAAAGAAGAAATTAACTTTCTGGATCTCACACTCTATGTCAAAGACAACCTCCTGCACAGCAAACTATACAGAAAACAGAAAAGAGGCAGTGGCCAACTCCATCTTAAGGGCAGAAAGTTGCCACCCTAAACACAATATCAAAAATATCCCAAAAGGTGAGCTACTACGAATCCGAAGGAACTGCAGCGAAGAACAGGTGTTCGTAGCCAAAGGAAAAGAAGCAATATCACGATTGGAACAGCGTGGCTATGACCCCAGAACACTACAAAACACTCTGACCACTATCTCCAAGATAGAGAGAGCCAATACTCTGAATCCAAATACGAAAATGAAACAAGAAGGGGACACCACGATTCGCTTCATTACAGACTATCATAATGGACACCATAACATTAGACAAATCCTCAAACGTCACTGTCACTTGGGACTCAAGGATCACCTCAGGAACTACCCAGAAATGAGCTGCCGAAGAGCATTGAATCTCAAAAGAATGCTATGCAGCTCAGAATTTGAGGACAAGAGAAAAAAGATAACCACATTTCTAGAGAGACCGGCAGGTTTCCACACGTGCCTTAATTGTAACATCTGCAAACTGAGTGTCAACAAAACCCAACTTGTACCGATACCACTAAACAAACAATTCATTATTAAGGAATGGATTGACTGCAACAGCAAGTTCACCATCTATGTGATTTTCTGCCCCTGCAATCGACCGTACATAGGAAGTACGATTCGACCTCTACGAATACGTATTCAGGAACATTACAGGAACATTCACAGATACAATACAGGCCACCCGCTAACAGATCATTTCCACATTGCTCATCCTCACAAGAAAAGTTTCACTTTTTATGGCATTAAAGTTGTGCATCCGGCAAAACGAGGAGGAGAACGTGAGCTCAAACTACGAAGAAGAGAGAGTGAACTCATTCTTAAATTCAACACAGTCAAACTTGGACTTAACAAAGACGCAGAAATGCAAGTCTGGCTAGGCGAAGAATAAATAACCCTTAAAATACATTTGCCACAACGCCCTTAAACACGTATAACAATCACAGTAGACCTAGGCCAAGTAGGTGACAATGGGTCACTTTGCTAACTAGCCCTGAGCCGGCCCTGAATTATATACATGTTCAATTTGCACCTTGAACCCTTGTACCCTTAGGATTACTATTCCCACTCAGAACCTGGTCTCCCTTGACATGTCTATCCAACTGTGGGTACGTATACCACTAAGACCCTAACTGACATCCTAGCTAACCCAAATAATATATCCATACATTTTCCGTGCCGCCCAGATCACCTTTTATCCCTCAACATACCGTAAAAATTTAGAGGATACCCGACTTAAATGGAGAATTCAACCTTAGTCCATTTAAACATACTCCTTTAAGATGGCCGCCACCTTTGACCATAGACCGATAGATGCCTACCCGGGCACAGCCTTACCAGGCTTCTGCTTCTCACTAGAGAATATTTTGCTCGACTAAGACCTGTAGATGGAACCTTATGAGCACCCCATTTTCATTGTCTGACAATACCCCATAGAGGGACGTCCTTCTCCCCTGTCCCATCATATATACCTCATCCTATTGCGGATCCTTCAGAGTGAGTGTTCTTATACCACTCCAAGATGGCGGCGAACCCGGTTTGCCAATTTACTGTAACCCGGATCCGGAAACAGATCACGTTCCCGGCACATAAAAGACATCAGTACCCAGGGTTCTGTGCTGATGCCGATAGATACAGACCAGACGCTAATGACCAGACGTCCTTCATCCCAAGTAAGTTACGAGGTCCGCCAGACAACAAGCGGACTCATACCCATCCCGCAACTTCTGTCCCGTGGCAGCATTCTACCATGTGGGCAGCCCGTAATTTTCACTCATCCATATTACGTTTTTTGTTTCCCCGTCTCTAGATATTCTTCAATTTACAGCGTATATTTCAGGACGAATTAAGGTCCTGTACCTATTCTAACGGTAAGCGCGGCCCCACGCAGCATGTACTTTTTAAGCACAGCCATCCCCACTCTTGGCTCATTGTCGCCAGCTTTAGAGTCCTGCATGTCACTCACTCCCTGAACCCTCTAATTTGCGCACTCCGAACATTATATGCTAAAAACAGGCCTTTATGAACCACCAATTGATTTCCCACACAGGCCGTAGAACATCATAACACCACGGAAACCACAGGCTTCCTTATGTACACTGGACCATTGAGTTATGACGGTCATACAGATCTAAGCTATTGATTTGGTCCATTTCACACCTCACTTTGATCTACACACCCAGACCCGAAACTAACAGAAGTGTACAATATCTATTTGTCTCCAATTTTTCCCATGACACATGGCCTTGTGACCTGGACATCGCCCTGACGTATGTAAAAATATTGTAAAAATATTTTTAAATGAATATGTTTGTTGTTATTGTTGTACTATCTGGGACTGCTGGGTATTTTTTCTCTCTCCACTTTCCATAAATATCGCCCGATTATCATGATACTACTCTGATTTTCACACACCCCGATCTTGTGCCTCATATTGCCTAAAATGTCACCGACTTCTACTAATACACGATATGTCTGTCTCTCTGTAATTTGGACTTCCTCTCACGCTTCACCTCCGACTATATAATCTTTCCGACTCTGTTCTGGAATGCTCTTCATGATTTGTGCTGCCACACCATATTTAAATTACCCATGCCCCATACATACTATCAAAACTATTTTACCGCGATGTCAAAATCCTTTTCACTTATCCTGGCCTTCTCATCCTGTAATTATGAATGTCCAACTTGCTACTTTCCTTCCCTTCAACTTGCCTTAAACCACTTTCCGATACTTGCCTTCGATTTCACCTGACGGCACTCACACTGCACTATCACGGGTGATGTATGTTTATAACTGCATCATTGCTTAAGTTGTAAATATGTTCCCAATCTTGACCTTTGTTCGTTATGATCACATGTATATACAGCCCTGAGGAAGCCCCGGGCCGGACGGCCGCGTAAAGGGGGCGAAACACGTGTTGGCTGTAACCTTCACACTTTGATTTGTAGATCATTGATCTTGTATTTACTCTTGCACATGACTCTGAGTTCTGGAAAGAGTCAAGCCTCATAAATACCTCATACCAAAACCTTGTATTGGAATTTGTTCCAGGAAAAGAGTGACGATTCTAACCTGTCCTGACAAACCTTCAAGCTTAGTGTCTATAATGGGGAAGGGGTCTCCCATTGTCAAGGACAAGTAAAATACCAATATTTTGCTCCCAAAAACTACAGATTTCAAGGGATCAGGACCCAATACCCCCTTGTTCCTGATGACAATTTCTCTCTCTCTACCTATAGCTTCACCGAGTGAGCAGTTGTGCTTGCTCCATGGCATTGTGTTTCTTAAAAATGGTGGCCCGTCTTGATATGGTGGGGGGCCTTCTTCCACGGTGGGAGGTCAGCGCACGTTCACCATTCAGGTGATTTCAGGTCATTAGTCAACTCTTCCTTAGTTTAAGTGGGGGAGGGGGTTGCTATCATACATGTGTTGATGATCTGTCCTGTCCATCCTTCTGCCCCAGGGCAGATACTAGCCGAGGGGCAGAAGGAGTTACGGGCAGCAGCAGTCATACAAGAGGGGCAACACCTTGCTAAGGTGATCTATTTCCTAATCATCTCATGTGGGGCACTCTGCTTCTTGAGCTGGTTCACGCGACTCCTTTCTAAAGGCAAAGGCAGAAAGAAGCAGCTCTTCGCTCCTACCTTTACCCAGCCGGACACTTCCAAAAGTAAACTGGTATATATTCCTTCAGGGCTGGCTCCAATGTGAGTTGACAGTTGTTTTTATTTAAACTGGCTGCTCAAACTGAGTACTTTCAGATTGGAAATAGGGTGATTTACTTTCAAGTTGGTGAAACCCATAAATGTGTGTTTGTATAGCTGAATGCTGCCTGCCTGGCCGCAGCAGGGGTGCCTGTGGACAGGGGGTTCCGGTCAGCACAGTGCCTCCTCCCCTTACTCCCAAACTTGCATCTCTCTCTCTGTCCATATCTGTGTGAAAACAGAAGATAATTGCCAAACAGGAAACCAAAGGAAAATCTGCCTTCCTGGTGGCTTGCTGTGTATGGCAAGGGTATGTGTTTTTTTCCTTGGACAACAGAAGCTCTCAAACCCATAACTTAAAATGGCAACTCTAATTTGACTGCGGCTCATTCATTAGCGGTGATCACACACAGGGCCTGGGACACTATGCTCGGCTCTGCAGCGAAAATAAACTTTCAGGCCATTCTCTCCCCATATGATTGACGTATTTTCATGAGTTTTCATTGGTAGCAGCACACCTCGCACACCCACTCAAAGACCCATTCAGCAATTCACACACCCAGTCACAGACCCATACAGCTACTCACACACCTACTTACAGATCCATACAGCCACTCATAAACCCTCTCACACACCCACACAACTATTCACATACCCACTCATAGACCCCTAGAGCCAACCAGCCACTCACAGACCCAAACAGCCACTCACAAACCCACTCACACACCCACACAGCTACTCACAGCTGCTCACAGACCTATATACCCACTCACAAACCCATACAGCTACTCAGAAACCCACTTATATACCCACACAGCTACTCACACAGCCACTCACAGACCCATATAGACACTCACAAACCCACTTACAGACCTGTGCAACCACTCACACACCTACTTCCTGACCCACACAAGCACTCACACACCCACTCACAGACCCACACAACCACTCACACACCCACAGAACCACTCACATACTCAAACAACCA
The DNA here is from genome assembly GCA_963921515.1 of Calotriton arnoldi. NCBI lineage: Eukaryota > Metazoa > Chordata > Amphibia > Caudata > Salamandridae > Calotriton > Calotriton arnoldi. The sequence continues at coordinate 507,179 of CAWUFW010006175.1, read as the reverse complement.
CTCACATGCCCACACAGTCACTCACACACCCACTTACAGACCCACACAACTACTTACTCACCCACTCACAGATCCACACAACTACCCAACACCCACTTACAGACCCACACAACCACTCACACACCCATACAAGCTCTCACACACACACTCATAGACCCAAATAGCCACTCACTCACCAGACCCATACAGCCACTCAACACCCACTCACTGACCAACAGACACTCACAGCCACTCACAACCCCACAAAACCACTATCACACCCATTCACAGACCCATACAGCCACTCACACGCCCACATAACCACTCACATACTAACTTACAAGACCCATACAGCCACTCACACACCCACAAAACCACTCACACACCCACTCACACACCCATACAGCCACTCATATACCCACTTACATAAAGCCATTCACACACCCACTCAGACCCAAACAGCCTCTCATACACCCACTTACACACCCATACAGCCACTCCCAAAGCCACTCACAAACCCATACAGTTACTCACACACCCTTCACAGACCCAAAGAGCCTCTCACACATCCACTTTCAAAGGTTACAGTTAGGAAATACAATTTGAAAAACCTTAGAATTTCACTTAAAAAACCAAAGGGTACAGGGACGTTATAGTTAGGAAATTCAATTTGAAAAAACTTAGAAAATCACTCAAAAAACCAAAGGTTAAAAAAAAAAATATGTAAGTCCGTTTTTATATAGCGCAGCTACTCACCCTTACGGGTCTCAAGGCGCTGGGGGCCGTAGTGGAAATTAAGTGAGCTATTGCCCAGAGTCACATGATGCTGAGCTGAGCTGCCGCCGGGGATCGAACCGTGAACCCTGTGCTCCGAAGTCAGCTGCCCTGGCCGCTGCACCACACCTCTCCAAAGGTTATATAGAAATTAAGCAGTTATAGTTACCTGAGTTATCTATAACTTATGCCCCCCGCAATGTACTGCTTATGACCTCACATATTACATCAATCATGACATTGTCAGTGACGTCGCTGATGACATCTCAAATGACATCACTGATGACATCACTGATTACATCATTCAGAGAACCACTCACACATCCACTGACAGACCCAGACAACCCCTCAAACCCACTCACACATCCATAGAAACACTAACACACCCATTTACAGACCCATACATCCACTCACACACACACTCACATACCCACACAACCACTAACACACCCATTCACACACCCACACAAAACCACTCACACACCCGCTCACAGACCCATACAGCCACTCATATACCCACTCACAGACACACACACACAGTCAGATACCCAGAAACCACTGACACACCCACTCACACACCTGCATACCCACTCACACACCCACTCACAGACTCATACAGCCACTGACACACCCATTCACACATCCATACAGCCACTTATACACCCATTCACACACTGATACAGGCACTCACACACCCACTCATACACTGATACAGCCACTCTCACACCCATACAGCCACTCACACACCCAAAAACACCCATTCACAGACCCATAGAGCCACTCACACACACACTGAGAAACCTATACAGCCACTTACACACCCCCTGACAGATCCATACAGCTACTCACGCACCCTTTCACACACCCATACAGCCACCCAGACACCCACTCATACACTGATACTGACAGTCTCCCAGCTACTCAGATCACATATGTTAGGAATAGTATCACTCATTAGTAGTACAGAAAGTATTCTAATTTAACTCATGTAGTAGCTTAGCATATATCTTTACATCAAGCAAACGTTTATGAAATGCTCACTCACTGGATGATGTCATCAGTGATGTCATTTGAGATGTCATGAGTGATTACACTCCCCATGTCTTTAGTGATGAATTAATATCTGAGGTCATAAACAGTGCATTGCAGGAGCGTGAATTATAGTTAGCTCAGGTAACTATAACTGCTTCTATGTTTTTGTGCGTGTAAAATCTGAGCCTAACTATAATGTCACTGTAACCTTTGTTTTTTTTGTGAATTTCAAAGTTTTTTAAAATTCTATTTCCTAACTATAATGTCCCTGTAATCTTTGTTTTTTAAGTGAATATGTGAATATATAAATATATATATATATTTTTTCAATCAAAATCAGCGATGTCAGAATGCTCAGCCTCACGGATCATGGCTCGTGGCTCGGGTGCAGTCACCACAGCAGCAATATTCCAAATGAACGGTTTTGCTGCAAACTTATAATGAAAAAATGAGCCACTCCAGACCAGGCAGAATAAAGGTTTGTTTTATTTCACAAAACCAAACGGATGAAGCGTTTCGACCACAGCAGGTCTTGGTCACATGACTTTAGGTCTCACTCGTTACCTTGTTACATCGTCATTGCTGATTAACATAAACAAAAGACTCAGCGGCGGGTGTAAGGATATACAATCACCCTAGTGTTTAACTTGTTTAAATAATACATTTGTGCATTTTGAATGTGGGACATTTTTTGCATTTAAACACAAGGAAAATAGAAGTGGCCATCCGCACTGTGCACATTTTACTGTGTTCATTACTGCATGCACTGGTAAACCATGGCATAAACATTCATAGTTCATTTTGTTGATTTACATATATTAGAAAGCAGTGGATCAATTCAATCAAGGCTAATGAGCCATTTTGGTGCTCTTGGCACTGTTTGATGCTTACTACTGTATTTCAGCGCTGTTTCATTAACCGTCAGTGGAACGCTAAGTCAGTCTTACAGATAGTTTTAGGGTCTGTAGACATTCTAGTAATTGGGCTGTAGTAGGCAATTTCAGAATCCATATAGCGGTGCTCCCTATGGTCCTACAGGGGAAGTTACAAAAATATACTTCAATTTTTGTACAACATAACTTGTGCAACCCTTTTGACCAAGACCCTTTTGGTCGAAGTGCACCATCCGTTTAGTTTTGTGAAATAAAACAAACCTTTATTCTGCCTTGTCTAGTGTGGCTCATTTGTTTGACTAAATGTTTGCAACAAAAACTTTTATTTGGAATTTGTATGTATTTATATATATATATATATATATATATATATATATATATGTATACATATGTACACACACACACATATATATATATATATATATATATATATATATCTGCTTGAATTTCTATGGTTTTGTGCGTGTAAAATCTGAACCTAACTATAATGTCCCTGTAACCTTTGTTTTTTAGTGAAAAAAATAAATATATATTCACTAAAAAACTAACGGTTCCTAGGACATTATAGTTTGGTTCAGATTTCACACACAAAACCATAGAAATTCAGTAGTTATAGTTATACTTATCTGAAGAAACTATAACTCGTGCCTCCGCCATGCCAGTTTTCCCATCAATAATTTTATTGCAAATGTTGCAGTGATATTATCAATGAACTCATAGATGTCAAGACATATGTAATATGTGGGGTAATTATCAGTGCATGGCAAGGGCACGAGTTATATTTACCATAGGGCATGAGTTATAGTTTAAATCTGAACCTAACTATACCGCCCCTGTAAGCTTTGTTTTTTATTGAATATCAAGGGTGAATTTCTAACATGTGCTTCAGCTGGCCCACAGGCTTCCCATTTGCTCGCTCCATCATCTGTCTCATACTCTTTGTCACCATTTGTCCCTGGCATGAATGTCGTGCCTCTTCTTGTGTTTAGTCCTCCTCCCAGAGCATGGACCAAGTACTTGTAAACATCCACTGCTCCTGTTTTTACAACCATTTTAGGAACTACATTTTTTTTTTTTTTTAGCACTTTACACAGTGTTCTTGCTTGTACCAGCTCTGTCTCCTCCTACCGGCCCTCATGCCCCATCCACAGATCACCCCCACCCCATCACTGCTTTTCCCTTCGTTGCTGCTTTCCATTTCCCCCACCTCCTTCCTCCTGTCTCTGCTTGCTCCCTTGCACCTCCCGGTGCTTGCCCTTTCCACAAATCACCCCCTCCCCTGACCCCATCACTGCTTCAAACTCCCATTGTAGTCTATTTCTTCTAGTGAGTGGTGATGTTCTTCCTTTTAATGTCCTATTAGTGTATTGCTGCAGTGCTGATTGGAGCATGTGTGCACGGCTGCTGTTACTTGACACACATGTAGTCTGTTTATTTTCCGCATGTGTGGGTATTAGGTATGTGTACGTGTTTACACTATATGTGTTTGTTCGGCAATGGTATTTATAACTGGAAAATCAGATCTCAATTGAATCAGGTATGCGCTATCACAGGGCATGTCAGAGCTTCTAAAGTACCTGTGTCTTCTCCTGTAATTGCATAGCCACGTTTCTCGTGCACAAAATTATTGAATTCTTCGTGTATCACTTTGTTGCTTCTCATTTCATAGGGGGGGCTCTATTTTTTCAAATTCCTTCCCTCTGGACACTTTTTTACCACCCAAAGGTATTGAGCGTTTTATATTAACACCAGTTACATTTCACGAGGCCCCTGTAAACTTAGACAAATCACTTAATCTCCCAGTGGAAGTCCGCATTTGCTGTCAGTTGCCCGTCAACCTCCCGCCCATCACTGCTTGCCTGCGCTGAGCTCCCACTTTTTTGTATGTAGTTTTATATAGCGTCAAACACCACCCAAGGTATTGGAGTGCTTTACATTAGCACCAGTGAATTTACACAAGGGCACATTCATTTTTGTAGGCTCGTGGAGATTAAATGATTTGTCCAGAATCAAGGATGTTAAGCCGATGCCGAAACTCAAACCTGGTTTCCCATCTCTATAGTTGGCAGCTCTGGCCCTTATGCCACATCCTCTCCCAAGAGGACGCCGCATCATCTTCCTAGCCTCAGACTCAGTTCCACATTTTGTGATTAAGGGCAAATCACTTAATCTACCCATGGCTGCCCGCATTTGCTGTTGGTTGCCCGTCCACCTCCCTCTGTCACTAGTTGCCCCCGCTGAACTTTGTTGCACAGATCCCCTCCTCCACCGACTCTGTTTTAAAAAAAAAATGTGTGCAGTTTTATATAGCGCCAACACCACCCCAAGGTATTTGAGTGCTTTACATTAGCACCAGTTACTTTTTTTGTGCATTTTTTTATTGTGCCTACACCACCCGAAGGCATTGGAGATCTTCACATTAGCACCTATTACCTTTTTTTGTGCAGTTTTATATAGCGCTAACACAACCCAAAGGTGTTGGTGCATTTTACATTAGCACCAGTTACTTTACACAAGAACACATTAATTTTTGTTGGCACAGCAAGTTTAAGTGATTTGCCCAAAACCAAGGATGTTAAGCTAACGCTGACATGGCTCTCTTCAGAACCCCTCCCTTGTCGCGCTGCTTCGTAATGGAGCGATCTATTGGAGCTACTTTTGAGCAGCAAACTTGCGATTCAATTCGCACTGCTACTTGTAATACCAAGCGACCATCCCTTTACCCAGGGCCCTCATGTTACCCTTCAGTACATTTATGAAAAGGAAAGAGGACGAACAAGACTTAAAAATCGTGAGATTCTGATTTCTCCACTATGTTTTTTCTTGGGACTTGGGCTGAGTCCCAAGATGGCTGCCAACACTTCCTGGTTGAAGTGTTGGCAGCCAATCAGATCTCCCCATGAGATCTGTCCTTAAGCTCCGCCCAGATATCTATATTTCTTTTTTCTTTAATGACTTCAAAACTACTGAATGGATTTACACCAAACTACAAAAAGGGCTCTTTCTAGACCAAGAGATAGCTTTATGCCAAATTTGGTGTAATTCCGTTCAGTGGTTCAGGCTGTAGGCATGTCTAAAATCCCTATGGAAAATTGCATGTGGAACATGCATTTAGGGACCGCCCCTTTTTCTCAGCCCCCACTTGACTAATCACACCCCAAAACTTTTTGCAGAGCAGCTGAACTCATGTGTGTTTTAGTTTTGAAAATTTCATAAAGATTCGTCAAACAGCGCCAAAGTTATTAGCAAAACAAAGAACTCTTTTCCTATGAAAACGAGGTCCTAGGTATAACTACCTACTGGCGACATATATATAACTATTCACTGAAAAAAACAAAGGTTACAGGGATGTTATAGTTAGGCTCAGATTTCACTCGTACAAAACCAGTGAAATTCAGCAGTCATAGTTACCTGAGCTAACTATAGCTTACGCCCCCACAATGCACTGCTTAAGACCTCACATATTACATTCCTCATGACAAGGTCAGTGACATTATATATATATGTATATATATATTGCAAAACAAATATATAGATATGTGTGTGTATATTTCTAATTAAATATTAATTATGATAAAATCAAAATATTAGATCTATTTTATGGTTAGGGCCTCATTACGATGTTGGTTGGATCGCAAATGACAGGCCGTTGGTTGCGGTCTGACTGACATCTGGTGCCGTGGTTTGACTGCTGCATTATGATGTGGGCGGTCGGAAGCAGAAAGGAGGGACTGGCCAACACTTCCAATGGGCCCAAGGAGCCCGTCCGCCCATCGGTCGGAATGTAATACCCTACAATAGGGGTGGTACCTGCTCAGGCACCACCGTAGGGATTATGATATCCCATTCAGACAGCCTTTCTATGGTGATATGACTGCCGTAGAAAGGCTGTCGGGAATGGTCTTTGGGGGCCCCACGGCCTCCGCTATGAGGCCTGGGTGACACCTGTGGTGCCCTCCAAATATTCATACCTTGTGTGCTAGGCACCACATGGTGCCTGGCACACGATGCATGGATGTTTGAAAACATAAATTTTTCCAATGCAGCTTGTGCTGTGGCCCTTTTCCGGTCGCAACACAAGCCACAATGGAAAAATTGATGTTTCCGACCACCTTATGGGCAGTCGCATCCTAGTTTGTCGGATGGTAACTACTTGTCGGGCAGTTTCCATTCCGAAACAATGTCGGTTGGACGCGCGTCCGACCGGATTCGTAATAAGGCCCATAATATCTATATCACAGCAATCATTAATTACAAGCAAAATGAAAATCCTACATTTATTACCCTAATAAAATAAAAGAAAACACACAATTGCCTAAAAATATTTAACACAATATATCAAACCCCAGCATCATATTCTAAAGGGCCCTTACCTACATTTTCAAATGATATACAATTAATGCTTATAAGGAAAAAATGTATTAACTCTTTTGCCATCTTTTGTATAAGCATACCTAAAAACTTTTCATAAAATAATTCACAAAAAATACTCCTTACCTTGTTCTCCTACAAGCCCTACATTCCGCTCCTAAAATTATATTGCAAAATGAAACATACAATAAATAAATAACCAACATATTTTAAACAGTAAAAGAGTAGCCTAAATAATAATAGAACATTGGAATGTTGAGAGCTTTATTAAAGACAATGGAGTAGCTTCAGGCTTAGCTGGTATAAGATTAACACAAAAAGGGCCACGGGTACAAGAGAGAGGTGTGGGGTGCAGCAGGATTTTATCAACCATGTACTAGAGGGGATCCCTTTAAGGACGGTTCCCCTCACACACCAAAGGTGTCATGCTTCATCATAGGGGTGCCTCCTCGCGTAAAAGACCTGGTCTCTACGTGGGCTACAACCCCCTCGCTGCGAGGGAGGAGCACAGGGATGTTTTTAATGTTGATGAGGAGGGTTGGACTAAAACCCTATGTGAGCGTGGTGTGCTTGATGTGAAGTGCAGTGCTAAGGTGAACGTAGTTAAAACTGGCCACAAGGTTAGCTATGTGGCAACTTTAATTGGCTACCTTGTGACAGGATTTAAAACAAATAGCTGATAATACAGCTGCCGTCATTAGAGGCATCTGTATTAGTGTATGACCAACATGTTTCGGCCTAGGGACCTATCAAAGTGTCGTGGCCTTCATCAGGATCGAGCATACAGCTACTGCAACAAAGTGAGGTACATGCACATTTGAAAAGTAATACGCAGTGTCGACGGTATATTATACTGAACCAGTGGTCCTACTGTTCAGTATGTTCAACGTTGAAACCTGTGGTAAGACAAAAAACAACGTGCGCTATTTACAATAAGAAAGTGCAATGGTGAAAGTGCATGAAAGACATGGTTGAATTAAAGCACAGTGAATCCGCACAATAGTCAAAACACTGGACATCGTGTAACCACTTAGTTCACATGAAAATTGATAGAAGGATGCGTGACTCACCCACATTGGTTAAAGAATTCGCCGCATCTGTCCTGGCCTAATAGCCGAAAGGTACATGCGCCAATCCAACGTAACAGAAAAGGTGGTGGCGTTAGAGTACAGAAGAGGTCAAAAGAGTGATTCAAGAGTAATATTGTGTGCCTACAAGAGCAAAAGCATTCAATAGGACTGAGAATGCAGAAGAAGAATATGCCAAATTGGTTTGCATGTCCAATAGGCACAATGTAGAGTGTGTACAAAAAAACCTATAGCACACATGGTCAAGTCACCCAGGTGGTGACAACCAAGATGATCAGAATAACCGGGGTGTGACCCAATCTGACATTATCAATGATGTGGTGAACAGTCTTAAGAGCAGAGGAAGATGCAGTGTGTGACACAACAACGACAAACCTGATGGTTGCAGGGCCGATGTTTGTGCCAAACGCGTTACTGGAAGGGGGGAGGGAGGTTGTGAGGATTGGCACAGACCTCCGTCACCGGCACAGGTGTGCCTAGACTACAGAATATGAAAATGATCGAGGTGCTATCTCGCAATGGGGGCCCAACCAGATGCTACTGAGCGGGCTGTGGCGGGCAGGAGTTACAAAACTCGCAGAGACCGCGAGTGGTGGCATGAGTGAAAGCCAAGCAAGGATGTGTGGCGTGTGGGGGAGTCGGGATACCTCACCCACATATTACTCTGGAAGAGGTATATCGACGATATCCTCGTGATATGGCGAGGAGATGATGTCACGATCAATGCCTTCCACGAGTGGCTCAATACCCGTAACGACCATCTTCGGTTCACGTGTGAATACAGTAAGGAGAAATTAGCTTTCCTGGATCTCTCCATTTATCCATCAGGGGGCACCCTAGAGACAGAACTCTACCAAAAACCTATGGCCCGGAATGCCCTGCTCCAATATGAGAGCCACCATCCCAAATCGCTGCGTGAGAACCTGCCCTTTGGCCAGTTCCTAAGGCTTAGGCGGAATTGCTCCAGTACGGATAAATACAAGGAACATGCTTCAACACTGAAGAGCAACTTATTGGACAGACACTATCCGACCGCCCTAGTCAAAAAATCGGCCAAACGTGCCCTCAACAATAACCGCGATGCCTTGCTGGATCATCCATCTATTAAACAACCACAGACGAGATTGGTATGCGTTAACACCTTCAGCTCTCTCTCCAATACTGTGAAGAAAACTATCCTGTGCAACTGGAACATCCTGAACAAAGGACAATTGTCCCTTGACAAACCCTTGTTCGCCTTCAAAAGGGGCCGTAGCCTAAGAGACAGTTTGGTCCACACCAGACCTCCACCCACAGTCATACACAGACCCAATACCCTCTGGCACCTTCCAAGCGTTCAAGGCCATTTTCCATGTGGGTCCTGCGCAGCTTGCCCTCAGACTAAGGTCACAAAAACCATTGATATTGGGTCATCTAGACCATGGGTCCTACAACACCACACTAACTGCAATAGCGAGCGAGTCATCTATCTGATTACCTGTCCATGTGGTCTCAGATATGTAGGGATGACCACTAGGAAGGAACGCACACGCATACTCGTGCACAAGAGCACGATTAGATGTGCCAAACAAATGACTAAACTCACAAAACATTTTTTTGAAATGCGCCACCAGGCAGATACTTTAACCTGGACAGTCCTTGATAATCTAAACCTCAGTGCGACGACACCAGGCCTCACGACGAAACTCCTTAGGCTTGAGCAGAGATGGGTGTTTAGATTGGACACCTCTAGTGTGGGACTGAATAACGACATTCCTTGGTTGGCGCTCTCCTGACCCTTGCAGCATACCGACCACCTACACTCCTTGGGTGGCGCCTTACTGAGCCTTGCAGTACATCGACCACCGCTATCCATGTAGCAACAAGTATGACTACTCATACTCACCATTATGCTACTACCCTCCACCTAGAGGAGTTACTGGGGTGACACTTCACCTCCTAGTCACGTTCTCCTATAGTGCTCCACCCTGCGCCTCCCCCTCTTAGAAGAGCCATTGCAGTGACACCTCAGACCACAGTCACTCACCCCTATAGCCGGTCCGATCCGCAGTTACTCTTATAACCGGCCCTTTTGGCTTTTCGTTTACAAGAGACCTTTCACCAGCTTAGGATTCGGGCTGTGTCCAGATTCCCAGCCTCCTTCTACTTTTAATTCTTAATTTTTCATTCTTAATTTTAGTTAACATTTTATACTTAGTGGTACCTTCAGCCACTTTCTCGTCCAAATGGTCTGTTCAATGCCATGCTTACTGGTTCACTACGTAGGTGAACTTTCGTTTTACCTGGTATGTCAGGCGCTGCCCAGTGGCAACCTGACTACATTTCCCATAATTCCTACACTTCCGGCGGTAGCGCGTCCTCCAGGAAGTGCTTTCACAATTCCCATCATCCCCCCTGCTTTCCAACAGAGAGGTGACTGTCCAGCACTACTTAATGCGCCGTGCTAGTACCTACACAGTCCCTGTCCCGAGGACGTGTGCCTCTTGACTCCACGCTACATTTGAGCGGTGAGTCGCGCTTGCGGTCTTTGTGACCGACACGCCGCCCAGCCCTCACCAGTGCGCTGCAGCGCTACAGCACCCCGCACTAGCCGCTCCCGCCGGCGCCCTGCCATCTGCTTAGGTGCCGGCTTCACTCTTGGTCTGCCTCTGCGCCACGGCTCACGGTTCCCGCCCGGGCACGGAGGGTACTCACAACTGGAACTTGCTTCCCGACTCCCCCATGCGCCATGCATCTCTGCTTGGCTTTAACTTATGCCACCACTCGCGGCTACCGCAAATATTTCATAACTGCCTGCTCAGCCTGCTGAGTTGCATCAGGCCGGGCCCCCATTGCAGGACATCCCGACTCCCCCACATGCCACGCATCCTTGCTTGGCTTTCACTCATGCCACCACTCGCGGTCTCCGCGAGTTTTGTAACTTCTGCCCGCCACAGCCCACTCAGTAGTATCTGGTTGGGCCCTTATTGCGGGATAGCACCTCGATCTTTTTCATCTCCTGTAGTCTAGGCACACCCGTGCCAGTGACGGAGGTCTGTGCCGATCTGCACGACCTCCCTCCCCCCTTCCCCTTCCAGTAGCGCATTTGGCACAAGCATCGGCCCTGCAACCATCAGGTTTGTCGTTGTTGTGTCACACACTGCATCTTTCTCTGCTCTTAAGACTGTTCACCACATCATTGATAATGTCAGATTGGGTCACACCCCGGTTATTCTGATCATCTTGGTTGTCACCACCTGGGTGACTTGACCATGTGTGCTATAGGTTTTTTTGTACACACTCTACATTGTGCCTATTGGACATGCAAACCAGATTGGCATATTCTTCTTCTGCATTCTCAGTTACTATTGAATGCTTTCGCTCTTATAGGCACACAATCTTACTCTTGAATCACTCTTTTGACCTCTTCTCTACTCTAACGCCACCACCTTTTCTGTTAGGTTGGATTGGCGCATGCACCTTTCGGCTATTAGGCCAGGACAGATGCGGCAAATTCTTTAACCAATGTGGGTGAGTCACGCATCTTTCTATCAATTTTCATGTGAACTAAGTGGTTACACGATGTCCAGTGTTTTGACTATTGTGCGGATTCACTGTGCTTTGATTCAACCATGTCTTTCATGCACTTTCTCCATTGCACTTTCTTATTGTAAATAGCGCACGTTGTTTTTTGTCTTACCACAGGTTTCAACGGTGAACATACTGAACAGCAGTACCACTGGTTCAGTATAATACACCGTCGACACTGCGCATTACTTTTCAAATGTGCATGTACCTCACTTTGTTGCAGTAGCTGTATGCTCGATCCTGATGAAGGACACGACACTTTGATAGGTCCCTAGGCCGAAACATGTTGGTCATACACTAATACAGATGCCTCTAATGACGGCAGCTGTATTATCAGCTATTTGTTTTTAATCCTGTCACAAGGTAGCCGATTAAAGTTGCCACATAGCTAACCTTGTAGCCAGTTTTAACCACGTTCACCTTAGCACTGCACTTCACATCAAACACACCACGCTCACATAGGGTTTTAGTCCAACCCTCCTCATCAACATTAAAAACATCCCTGTGCTCCTCCCTCGCAGCAAGGGGGTTGTAGCCCGCGTAGAGACCAGGTCTTTTACACGAGGAGGCACCCCTATGATGAAGCATGACACCTTTGGTGTGTGAGGGGAACCGTCCTTAAAGGGATCCCCCTCTAGTACATGGTTGATAAAATCCTGCTCCACCCCACACCTCTCTCTTGGACCCGTGGCCCTTTTTTGTGTTAGTCATTTTGAGTGGGGAGGTGGCCCACGCAGGCCCTAAAATCTCCTCCAGCCCCCCTAGTGTGTACTCTTAGCTGGTATAAGCCCAGAGGCTCCAACTTTCCAATGCTTGTCTTCATGTGTCTCCCTCTTCATTCAGAACATTCTATCCTTAGGGGATGAAATGTTCTAATAGCCTTACAGCCCTTCTGACATGGGCTATCGCCTGCGGATCAGCCAATAACTTGGGTTCAGGGCCTTTAACAACTGGTATAGCCCTCGGCAGCAGGCTATAAGACTATATTAAACAACAATATACATTAAAACAATATTAAATACAACAATATTTTCAACAAACAATAAAAAAACGTAAGAATTATATTCTTACCTATGATATTCTATTTCATGACATTTTGACATCACAGTATTATAGACACAATATGTATGCCCCACAGTATTTTTGAAAAGAATAATATGATGGAATACCAATGCTTGGTAACTGAAGAGAAAATATCCCACTGGAGTGCAATCTATTTTGTACCAAAAAGAGGACCATTTTTTTGCTTCTGATATCTATTGTTTTTCTTGTTACTTAAAATGGCAAGCATTAGCCTTAATGAGCTAGCTTCCTGACTATTTAGATAAATAATAATTTGGTGGCCTGAGAAAGTGGAAGCTAAATACCCACTTATGAAGTTTGGAAATAGGGACTCATTAGAACTGAGAGAGCTCCAGAAATGCTGTGCTCCAAAGGTATCACAAACAGTAGATCATTGTGACACTGTAAAACCTAAATCTCTCAAGGGATGCTTGTAGAATTGTGATCCCCAATAAAGAGATCTTCAGATGCTTGTCGCCGAGAATTGTACCAGGAACTGTAGGTACTCTGATTCAGTCTGTAGAATTTCTTCCTTGGCAGATTCTGGGTGGGGCCACTTTCATGCATACCAGTTGACAAAGCTATAGAGGAATGCCAGTCAGTCCGTAACTATAAGGGCCTGGAACAAAATTGATTTAAAGAAATTTGTTGAGTCTTTTGATTCCTCTAAGCCTATTATAGGCAGCGACCCTAATGAAGCTGTAGTTGAGTTTATTAATTGGAAGAATGAGGCAGCTCTTAAGGTGGCACACATCAAATTTTTGAAAAACCACAGAAGTCGTCCTACAGCTTCCTGGTACTCACAATCGTTGAAGGATTCTAAGAAGAAGTGCCTGAAACAGCAAGAGTAGTTATTCCTTAGTGGAAATGGTGAAATACAAAGTGATTAGCCAGGAATATAAGTCCCTGATTAAAGTGGAAAACACTACATTTTTTTCAGATAAAATTTGATTTGCCACTGATTCTCCTAGGGAATTATTCCAAATGGTACAGACGCTGTGGCGCCTGCCCTCTGTTAGTCCAATACTCCCAAGTAAACAGCTTTGTGATGATTTGGCAGAATGTTTTAGGAAAAAGGTTGAAGATGTCTATGTTGAGTTAAGTGCGATGCAAAAGGATGTTTTTCCACTAGGTGGAACACCCTTTAGAGGAAAACCATTTGCCTTTCTGTAATTTCCCACTTTTTACACCAGAGCGTGTAGAGAAACTGATATTGACCACAAAATCAGGGGCCCCAGCAGACCGGTGCCCTCCTAAAGGGCTACATAATCACAGGATGTATTGCCGCACCTCTTGCTGCACTGTTGAACATTATTAGGGTAGGAACTTTTCCTAAGAAATGGAAAGAGGAATTGATCCACCCTTTATTAAAAAACCCCTCTTTAAACCCCAATGAAGAGAAGAATTGCCACCCAATCTCGCGACTCACCATTGTAGCTAAACTTTTAGAGAGGCCCTTAAATATTTCAATCTCTGAATTTATGGATCAGAACAAAATCTGAGACGAGGCCCAGTTTGGGTTTAGGAAAGCCCACTGTATGGAATCAGCCTTGGTGGAGCTACGGAGGAGATTCGAGATATAATGGATAAAGGTGGGAAGGCTATGGTGGTGCTTTTAGATGTGTCCTATGACACTGTTAGTCATTCAATGTTAAAACATCGACTGACAGAAGTAGGAATTGGAGGGTCAGCTTTCAATCTTCTCTGTTCCTTCCTTGATGACAGGGAACAATCAGTTGCCCTAGAAGATTTTTCTTCTAAATCCTTTACCTTGCTGTGTGGTGTCCCACAGTGGTCATCATTAAGTCCCACGCTGTTCAATCTGTAAATGGCTTCTCTACTACATCATATGCTGATGATACCCAATAGTGGTCTCTATCATCAATGGCATGAAGTGGCAGAGCGATTTCACAACTGCATAAGAGCTATAGTGAATTGGATGAGCACCTACTGTCTTAAGCTTAATTCCAATAAGACAGAGGTGCTGATCTTTGGTAAAGATATTTCCTTTAGGGATAACGCATGGTCGCCTCAAGACCTGGGCGTTTTGCCCACTCCTCTTCCATCAGTAAGAAATCTGGGTATTATGTTTGATTCCAAGCTTACCTTGTGGAACAGACAAACCAGCTTATGTCATCATGCTTCTTTGTGTGAAAAATCATAAAGAAGTTTCTTCCCTTCATACCATACGATCTCAGGAAGACTGTTATCATTACTCTAGTTTTTTCGAGACTGGACTATTGCAATGCCCCTTATTTGGGCATGCAGCAAGGGCTATTACAAAAGTTCTAAAGGATTCAGAATGCAGCAGCTCGGCTACTCTATAATATTAAGAAGTTTGATTCAGTTTTGACCGCTTTGGCTGAACTTCACTGGCTCCCTGTTAAGAAAAGGGTAACCTTTAAGGCTCTTTGCACAGCCCATAAAGCTCTTTATCTGACAGGCCCTGACTTTTTAAGAAAATACTTTCTTGGTACTTACCTAAGAGGGACCTGTGATCTACAGCCTCAAAGAAAGTAGTAGTACCAAGGATTTATAGAGCCTCTTTGGGCAGCAGAGGTTACCTCAAAGCTCTGGAATGCCATGCCTGAGATGCTGAGAGGACAATCCAATCTGCAGACGTTTCAGAAACAGTTGAAAACCTGGCTTTTTACTCTCTCATTTTAATTTCTGACTAGGCCTGGTGTAGAGGATCCAGAACAGTTGTACAGCGCCAAGACTCCTTTGAGCATACATCTCGCGTTATAAATTAAAATCAAATCAAGGCGCTAATACCTGGTAATGTAATCTATGAGATGGGAGGGATTAAATGCAAAAGAAGTAATATCCTTCCCCATCCTTTCAGATTGTAAGCAACAGTTGTTAAGTCAATATTTGCATTTGTTATTTTTCTGTCAGTCAGCTATTTTGGTGAGTTTTTTTTAATTTTGTTGATGCTTGTAATCTTAATTAAATACAAGAAATGATAATGTTTATGCATGAGATCTACTTCAATAATATGACCGATGTTACACAGTCTTCATACGTGGAGCTGACATTTGCTGGACCTCCAGAATTTTCAAGACCGCCATTTTGGTTGAAGCTGAGAAGACAGCATTCTTGGTTGAGGGACAAAAACTAACACTTAAATAGAAGTTGCTGGCATCACTCTGGGCATGGAGTCCTTCAAGTACAAATGGAGCAAAGATTATTATAGGGAGAACCTTACTACAAGCACCATGAAGTCCCTAGCATAGAAGCTTCAAACACTGACTTGGGGTTGAGGAGAGCAAACATTGGGGCCATTCTGCAATATTGTTCTTTGACAAACTCAGTGACAGAAAAACATAATTTTGTGTAATGTCACTACAAAGTTGGGCCTTCAACCCTAGAAGGTAGCCGGTTTTCAATTGTACTTTCAATCATGTAGAGGGAGAACTGCATTTCTGTGCCAGTTCTATTGTTAGAGCTCAAATTTACCAGTTGTCCCAAAGCTAATACATGGCGCTGTGATGTTTTCAGAAGGGTGGACAGTGTGTGCTTATGATGGTAGCATGAGTGAGCCATGACACATGTGAGTACCCTGTCCTAAAATTAGCTGCTGCAAGAAAGAATGCACTAAAAGCAGCTACTGGTCAGGAAGCACTGCATGGGCAAAGGTTGCACCCCATTAATATCAGTTAACACCTAATACAGCAATCAACATCTAAAAGGTGACCTCCACTTGCACTACAGAGGGCCTACCACCGTGTGGCAACATGTATGGTTGATTGAGCTAGAAACAGTTTTTTGTTGAAATCTGAAAATTATACAGAAGATGATGATTTATGTGTCATCCATAGGATAGTATAGGAAAGAGAATCCTTTGGAATAAATTGCTGGTAACAGTGGAACTGGGAGTTTTGACCCTAACAATGTCATGCAACACACACTCAAATACTATCACTTCAAGTATATCTTTGGGAAGACTGCTCATACATCTGAAAGACAATCTAAACAATGTACCACATTTTTAGAAAAGTATCAAAATCTTTTATTAAAAAGTCTCATAAACATACAAAACTACAACGACATAAATCATAAAATTACAATGCACAAAATATCTGAATGAGCTTGAACAAACTCCTAAGTGTAATTCATGCACATATATATCAGAAAACAATTTAAAAGAAACATATGAGAGTACATCAAAATAGACGCCCCTTTGAATACAACCTAATCTGTGTCACGGTCTGGGCCTTTGAGTATTCAACGAAGTGAGACATACCGGGCTCCAGCCCTAGATTTTGTGTAATCACGGATGGTTGATTTTTAATGACATATTATTTCTGTCTATTTTGATGTACTCTCATATGTTTCTTTTAAATTGTTTTCTGATATATATGTGCATGAATTACACTTAGGAGTTTGTTCAAGCTCATTCAGATATTTTGTGCATTGTAATTTTATGATTTATGTCGTTGTAGTTTTGTATGCTCTATGAGACTTTTTAATAAAAGATTTTGATACTTTTCTAAAAATGTGGTACATCGTTTAGATTGTCTTTCAGATGTATGAGCAGTCTTCCCAAAGATATACTTGAAGTGATAGTATTTGAGTGTGTGTTGCATGACATTGTTAGGGTCAAAACTCCCAGTTCCACTGTTACCAGCAATTTAGTCCAAAGGATTCTCTTTCCTATACTATTGTATACAACCCTATTCCTTTGGCATTAAGGGGTTCCTCTTATTTACTCTTAATCATCCATAGGATATTCAGGGTGTGATACCTGTATATTGTTTGTGAGAAGATTGTCTGACATAAATATTGTGTCCTAAATATTGTATACAAAAATATTGCTTCTTTGGAGTTAACAGAAAAACTAAACGCAGTGGGACCATATTTTTGTAAACAATATTTAAGGACACAATATTTGTGTTAAGCAATATTTGCGTATGCTATAATCTGATATAAATCCATTTCAAGAAATTTGTATCTGAGTTCCCTAACCACCAGCACTCCTGGTGCTCTGAAATCACTTTTGGGGTCATGACCCGACAGGAGCTCTGATGAAGGACAGTCATCTCCTATGCAACATCTATCTATCTATCACTTATTTTTTTTTGCATTCTAATACCAAAGTTTTTTGGAACACTGAAAAATATAAAAGAAATAAAGTACAACACATATATTCTATCAATAATTTTTATAAAATACCTGCCTTAGTATTATTAGTTGAGTTTGTATCATGAAATCCTTTAAAATACACAAGAGCAGTCAGGCACTGAGACTGGGAACGCAGCTTGAAAATATTTAATGCCGATCTGACGAAAACAAGTTGGCACATTGATATCAGCGGCTGACCTACTACATTTAAGAGACCAGTTGCACATGATCTTTGTTAAACATCACCTATCAGTCATTTACCTCGAACTGTGCTGGTTCACCTCGGGTTAAGGTCAAGGTTGCATTCACCTCTGATTATTGTGGTTGTATAAAAACATGTCAATCTGAGCTGCATTTATTCCCATCAAGGGTTAGTCCTCAGGGTAGCTAGTTCTGCAGCTGAGAGTGGAAAGAACCTCCTTCATACTTTGAAGAACATGAAGCACTTTGTCCCTTTTCTATGTCTCACACTGCTGTTCCTGAGTGGTGCCCTCAGCTCTGTGCCCCCCGTCCCCCCCATGCCTGTGATACCCGAATACTGTAACGCTACAGTATTTCAAGCAGGTCTGGCCCTGGAAGAGATCAATAAAGACCGAGATGAAGCCTATGTTTTCGCTCTTTACCGTGTAGCTGACGCACACCGCCAACCCGTGGTAAGAAATGATTTCCTTTTTATTTCTTTTTTTATCGCCTTTAGGAAGATGAAAGGCTGAGAAAACACAGAGTGGTGGATCTCTGCAGAAGACATGCTCATCCACTAAAGAAGACCAATTATTAATGTTTTGTTTAACACTGTAATTGTAATTGCATTTATATAGCGCTTACTAACCCTGCAGAGGCGTCAAAGCGCTTTTTCGGCAAGTAGCATGCTACTCCGGGACCCGAAAAAGGATGATGGTGAATTAGTATAGGGAGAAATGAAATTAATTTGAGCATGTGAGTTTGTTCTTTGGATTGAAAAAAGGATACTGGAGGGATAGAAGAGGGATGGGTTTGCATTTATATAGTGCTTCCTACGGGAAACAACCATTAAAATGCAGTCATTACAATGCACTACCTTTACAACGCAGTCATTATAATGCAACATCCTTTACATCGCATGCCATTACAACGCAGCCATTACAACGCATGTCACTAAAACGCATGCCATTACAACGCATGCCACTACAACGCATGCCATTACAACGCATTTTAAGGTAAGTAATGGGAAATAGTAATTTTTACCCCTACACTATCCAACACTTACCCTACTGTTGCACTCACTGGAGTGGGAATAGTAATTTTTACCCCTACACTATCCAACACTTACACTACTGTTGCCCTAAAAGTATTATGCATTGTAATGGTATGCGTTGTAATGGTATGCGTTGTAATGGAATGCGATGTAAGTGTAGTTTCGAAAAACGCGTTGTGATGGCATGCCTTGTAAAATCATGCGTTGTAATGGATGTTGCGAAGTAAAAACCGCATTGTAAAGGCATGCGTTGTAAATGTTTGCATTGTAACGTGTCCTACTCCTTCCTACACCTGATGAAATGTGGAAGTGCTTTTCGACGGGTAGCACGCTACTCCGGAACCCAAACAGGATTAGTGTGGAATTAGTATAGGGAAATATGAAATTAATTTGAGGGTGGGCATGTTAGTCTGTTAGTTGGATTGAAAAGGACAGTGGAGGGATAGAAGAATGAAGGGTCTAGAAAGTGGGGTTCTTTGTAGCTCATAGCAGTAGGAGGAGGTTTGGGATGAGTAAAGGGGAGATGGAGAGGGAAGAGTCAGAGGGAAGGGTTTAGAAAGGCTTCTTTGGGAGATCTGAATAGTAAGAGGTATGAGATAATGCAAGGAGGGGTAGAGGAGGGAAGAGTCTAAAAAGGGTCATATTGGGGATCACAGTAGTAGAATGGTGTTTGGAAGAGTCAGAGAGTTAGGTAGAAGATATATTGAGAGAGGTATAGGGTGAGAAATAGGCTAGTGCATTGGAGAGAGTAGTAGAATGAGGTTTGAAATGAGTCAGAGAGTGGAGGTAGAGAATATTTTGAGAGTGGTATAGGGTGAGACATAGGGTAGTGCATTAGAGATGCTGAATTAGAAGTAAAGTAATACATATAAAGATATATAAGTACATGGAAAGTATGTACATGGAAGGTAATATATGTAGAATTAAGTTGTATTTAATACACTCAGACTTTCAACTGTTGCTGTATTTTAAGTTAATTTATTTGTTTAAATATTTTTGTAATTCAATAGTGAAGCAATTGTAGATAAATAGTTATGATAAATACATTTGTTAAGCAGAACAAATGAATATCTATATATTTATAAACATAATTATTATACATGTTTATACAAAGCAATACACATATGTAGGTACACATCTATAGTCCAAATACATTATTATATACAGAGAGATATGCTATATATTTATGTTTGAGTATGGTGGTTATGTGAGGAAGAACTCTTGAGTAGTCTTCTGAAGATAAGGTAGTTATCCGTGGATCTTATGTTTGGGGGTAAAGAGCAGGCGCGGTGCGTCCATTCGGGCGTTGGGGCGTAGCCCCCCCGCCCGCAGCTCCCTCGGCGTCTTTGAACTTAAGTAAACTGAATCAGTTTACTTAAGTTCAAAGACGCCGAGAGAACTGACAATCATGTCAGTCAGCATGACGTCAGACCGCCCACCCCCTTCAGAGTCTGAAGGGGTGGGCGGTCCGGCGTCATGTTGACTGACATGATTGTCAGACGGACCAGGGGCAACAGGCAGCAGCACAAGTGCGCATGAGTGGGGAAGGGCAGCGAATTTTCGCGCCGTGCCCAGTCATGCGCACTTGTGTTGGCACTGGCTTGCGCATGCCCATTAGGAGAGCGAGGGTTGAGCAAAGGCTCAAACCTCGGTCTCCTAATGGGCAGGCGGGTTAGTACTAACCGTGCCCTAAGCCAATCCTGGCGCTGCTGGCAGCGCCAGGATTGGCTGAGAGGGGCTGTAGGCGCCAACGGACCCGAGGCAGCGCGGACGGCAGACCTGCTGCTCAGGTAGGATTAAGGATCTCTTTTAATTATTTTAAAACTTAACTCCCCCACCCCCACCCCCGCGCGACACCCCCCCCCCCCCGCGAGCCGCGACTGGCCAAGAAATGTATATAATGAGTACCTCATATATGATGAGGATCAAGCAGCCATTCGTGTTAAGTTTTCGCGCCACTTTTGATGTATTTGCAAGACCGAGGGCCGTTTGGAGTAGCCCGGGCTCCAGTATATTCTCAGAAATTGAATGCCATTCCACAGCTGAGTTACGAGAGGGAGAGAAAGAGTTTAATGCCATATTTATATATCCCGATGCAGCCGCTCATTTCCAGTGTCCGATTTATATGACTCGTGTCAGACAGAGAAAGAGTCCTGGCCGCCGCTCCTTCCTTCATCTCGTGTAGTGTAACCTGAATTCCATTAGGGAGGTATTTAAAGCGGCTGCCTGGCCATAAATGTATATCTGCAATCACGTATTTGGTCCTGGTGAGTTTCGTTGTAATTGCGTTTATGGTGGAAACGGAAGTTGGCTAAAAACTGCACTTACGAGTTGCTTTCTGTACACAGATTTTGCCAATAAAAACATGGTGAAATGCTGGGAAATGTCTTCTTTGGTAATTCCTCAATCTAAATACAGAATTCTGCGCACATTCCAGCACAAGGACAAGCCTATCCCTGTATTGAGGACATACACAGCAGGTTTTGAGGGCAATCTCATAATAAGTACATAAAGCATTCTTCAAATGCACAGTATATGCGATGCTTATTATGTACATTTCACACGCGCACACTTCCTGCATGTAAAAGTGCAAATGTAGGGGTAAAAACAAGAGTGTCAGAGGATAGCAAAGGGCTGGCGTACACCACAATGGGGGTAGTGTAAAGTGTGCACAAAGTGCCGTAAAATGCATTAATCCTTGTTGTTGGTCAAAATGCCTGTCCGAATGCACAGCCTGGATGTAAAATCTTTACACACGAGACCTAATCACAAGCATGCCAATCAGCAATGTTGCAACACACAAACGCAACACCTGAGCCCACACTTAGTACGTCAGGGCAAAAATCAAAATGACTGTATTTGCATCAAAACACCTGTCAGCATAATGCAGTGTCAGGGCCAACAGCGCTGCATTCACCACGTGACATTGAGTTTTGAACCTAGGCGGCGTATGGCCAACTTGACTGGATCTGCTTCACTGCACCCCTCAGCAATTACGAAAAAGCCAGACCAACTGTTTTCGCCAGTGCTAGCTTGTGTATGTTTGTTAGTACTTACTCTTAAATTTCATTCTGCTCAGCGCAAGTGAAAGGGTCTTACTTTCATATTTATAGTATTTGTGACGTTGTTATGGTCACTAAAAGGGTTACATTCATGCAAGTCATGTTATTGATCTGCTTAACATGTGGCCTTTCTGCCCGGCACTGGTCACACGGGCAGAGCTTAAACCAGTTTGTGTGTGGTGTGTGTTTGCGTGTGGTGTGTGTGTGTTTGCGTGTGTGTGTGTGTGAGAGAGAGAGTGTGGAGAGAGAAAAATTATATTTTTTCAGTGATATGTATGCTCCATCACGGTAGGGGTTCTGGTGACAAAGTACACAAAGACGGCTTTTTGTATTTGTTATACTGCATGTTTATTTCAGGTGCTATTAGCTTTAATAACGTACGTATCTTCCGCAGAATAATGTTTATTGAAAACAGTATGTGAAACACTGGGCAGTGCGGTTCGGTTGCAATTAGTAACAATACCAACATGTTCAGTTATGTTAGTCACAAGGTGGAGTTTTTCTGATCACTTTATGAGACACCCATCTGTAGAAGATGGAGCATTTCTGGCAGGCCTTTGTCACTGAGCACTTGAAGTGTTGTTCTTATGGGCGCAGTAAAACCACGGAAGACGGGATGCTTGGTCTGACGGCGTCATTATGCAGGTCAGGCGCAGCACTTTGTTCAGCCACTCATTGGTATTAACATTGACGAGGTGAAAGTGGACATTTGCAAATTAGTCGAGAGGGGTTTCTGTGACCTCAAATTTGCTTGAAAATGTACCATTTGTACACTCTTTTTTCAAAATGTTCTCGCCACAGTGCAGTACGACTATTATTTTACGCTCACCACTTTCAAATGTCACCAGCCGCCACTGGTAAAGAGTTCCATAGTTTGGCTGCTTGAACAATATGCCACATCTAGTTGTTTTTTTGTATGGTGGGATTTTGAAGCGAGGTGCCAATCTAGAGTGGAGGTTCCTTCGTTGAATTTATTTGGTGATTTTATTCCTGATGATGTGTGGTCTTGTTCCATGTATCGCTTTGTGGTTGATACAAAGCAGCTTGAATGTGGGTCTCTGGCAACCGGTAACCAATGTAGGGCCTTCAAGGAATGGGAGATGTGGGCTTGTGGCTTTATATGTAAAAGTAGTCTGGCAGCAGAATTCTGAATCCGTTGTAGTCTTTTCATAGTTTTTAGAGATGATCCGTGGTAGAGGCTATTGGCGTAATTGAGTTTAGACAGCACAAGAGAGATAGTAGCTTGGACCTTGTGCGGAAATCCCAGGTGGGGGAGGATGCATTGCAGAGCTTTTAGAGGAAAGAAGCATGATCTTGCTAGTTTGTGCACTTGGGCATTCATTGATAGATTGGAGTCCATGGTAATTGAGGGGTTTCTTACTTCCTTAGATACTTTTGGCAATCTTCCCAGGCCGTCATGCCAGGCTGTGAGTGGGTCATAATTTTTCCAATTGCCACATGTGAGTATTTCCGTTTTGGAAGCATTCAATTTGAGATGGATCCATGTCATCTACTGTACTGATCCACAGCTCCAAGGCAACTGACAATTTGTGAGTTTCCAATGACTTTGGGTCTTTCCAGTTTCAGGAGTATTTGTGTGTCATCTGCAAAGTTATAACATGTGATGTGAAACTGATTGATCAGTGCCGGTAATGAATTCATGTAGATGTTGAAAAGCATGGGTGAGATGATAGAGCCTTGAGGGACCCCTGCTTTTGTGAAGTACGGTTTGGACAAGAATGGGGGTTATGGATGACATTAGTTCTGTTTTGAAGGTAGAATGTGATCCAGTCAAGAGCAGTCTACTCTATGCCGGCTTCGTAGAGTCTTTGTATTAGAGTGTCATAGTCAACTGTGTCAAAGGCAGCTGAGAGGTCCAAGAGAGGTCAACTGTATTCTTAAGGTCATCCCAGATGGCAATGAGGGCGCATTCTGTTCCTCTTCCTTGATGGAATTCTGTTTGGAAATCTGAAAGTATGGAATTATCTTCAATGAATTGTAACCTCTGGGCGAATAATGCTCTTCCTATCAGTTTGCCCAGGGAAGGTCCATTTGTAATCGGTCTGTAGTTGTTGGGGTTAAGAGGGTCCAGCTTTGTTTTCTTTAGTAATGGGCATACGTATGACTTTTTTAGATCATTCCCGTAGTTAAGGAATTGTTGATGATTCTTCTTAGTGGTGTAAAAGCAAAAGGAACAAATGATGGAAGGAATGCTGTTTACTGGTGTGGCACCAGAGGTCGTAAGAAGAATTTTCTTGAAGGTTTGTGGTGGACATTTTTTACTTTGATACGCCTAATTAAACTTTTTAGAAAGGTTTCGAATTAATTATTCATAACTTGTTGCCAAGTTTAAAAAATAATAAATACATTATTTTTTGTAATTTTTCAAAAATGATTGTAAAGGTCATATATTTAAATCAATATATAATTTAATACACATTTACTTTGACGAATTAATGTGCTGTAACAATTTATTTGACTAGTTCCAGGTTTATAATAAATATTTGAATTGTTTGCATTTAAAATTATTCATCAATTGTTTTCATATTTTCTAAAGCATAATAAAAGTCAGTAGTTTTCCATATACTTTCTCATGGGGAAATCTTCTCTGTGGTGGTGGACTTATTCAGCAACTACGTGGAATGTAAAATATGGTTGTAAAATAAGTTGCAGTAAATTTACGGTTACACATAGTCATAGGAAGCTCTAGCCTCTCATTGGAGGGGGTGTAGTCATGTAGGTCTACACTCGGCTTCTCCAACAAGTAGCTTGTGAGCTACTAGTAGCTCTCCATCTACCTGCAAGTAGCTCTCCTGTGTGCAGTACAGCCTAATAAAGGAGAAGTTTTTGCTTGGCTGAATAAATATATGCATACCAAAATTGAAAAGTGTGTATTTATTACACAAATGTGTGTATTGTCTGAACTCATTGGCTGTTGTTTGGGGAAAAATGGTTGTATTTCCAAAATAGATTTAAAGCTGATATTTGAATGATAAGTCATATGGCGTTGGGGAGACGTATTACAAATATTATTACCCTGGTGCCAGGGACATTACAGAAATACTGTTATGTAATACCCATATAAGGGTATTCATTATTGGCAAAGATTTTTTTTACATTACTGCTGGCAACCCTGCCTCATGCACTGATGTGATTACTACTAGTAAACGTGCGTAGGTGGCCACTAACGCACCCTTGTCTGATTTGCTAGCCAATACAACACTAACAGGCACATGCATCAACGGTTTTTGCGAGCGCAAATGGTGCGATTCGCAAAAATCGTCCGTTTGCGCCCGCAAAAAGGCCTTTTTGCGATGCATAAAAGTGAAAGGCACTCGCAATTTAAGAAATCGCGATTTCTTAAATTGCGATTGCATTTAAGGAATCACATTTTGCGATTCCTTAAATGCAATGCATGTACCCTCTTAGAAATAGCGAATTCGCTATTTGGGGCCGCAAAATACAGAGAAATTACTCTGGTCTGTATTTTGCAAAAACCTTGAAAAATGCACTAAAGTGCATTTTTCAAGGTTTCAGGTTACACACACACATGCCCTTGGGGCATGTGTGTGCGCAACATGGGTGCACATCACAATTTCAGGGGTGCCACAGGGTGTCATTTTGACACCTTTGCACCCTTGAAATTGCATGCGCAATTTGCGAGTACCTATTGACGCATGCAATTTCCCATTCATTCCTATGGGCCTGTAGGCCCATAGGAATGAGTGGGAAGCCATTCCTTAATTGCGACTCGCAATTTGCGAGTCGCAATTAAGGAATGTTTAGAAATCGCTATTTTAATAGCGATTTCTACATGCATAGGCTTTTGAGAGTCCCTAATTGCGATTCCTTAATAATCGCAATTAAGGACTCGCAAAAGCATTTCTTGATGCATGTGCCCCAAATATTAGTATGAGATCATTTGCAGCGAACAGAAGTAGCTCTTATTACTGAAAAGGTTGGGGAACCCTGGTCTTCACCTGGGTGTAAACCCCCTACTCAGTCATAGTAAACACCAAAAAGTGGAGAGTTACACCTAGGTGTAGACGTATACAAATGAGTAAATATACACACACGCATATTTACCTTTGTGAATCAGGCCCAAAATGTCTGTGCATACAGCTGGCTGATGTGTAACACACTATGGCATAAGAACTACAAATTCTCAACCCCCTCCAGGCAGCGATTCGCTTCTCCTTCCTTGAATGCGAGGGGAGGGTGTATGTGCTTGTTTGGGCCGTTGGCCCCTTTTTATCCCCCCCTCGCCCTACCCAGCTCGCCCCCTGATTGAGGGGTTCGCCTTGTATGGAGGGGGGCCAATCCTGGCCCCCGCCGGCTTAGCCGGCATGCAAATAGGAGGGGGGGGAGGGACTCCCGCCTCCGGACAGCGTTTTACCCGGGCCCCCATCGGGTCCGGCTTTGCCTACCCAGCCCGGGTTCTAATACTACGTTCAAGCTGAAACAGCTTTTAGTATCAAGCCCCTCATTACACTTGCATTTTAAATACTTGTGCAGCATACACAATACTGATTGATGCTCCAAAGCATCGAACAATGTAGGCGTTTTAAAGTGATGGAGAATGGGCACTCTGATTAATACTCAAGTTTTCTGTTTAACTAACTCAAACATCTTGAAATATTACACACCAATAATAGTTGGTGCCTGTTTACTTTTGCCTCCTTGGTTGCCCTCCCATTTCTAAATCCTGAATCTCCATTCGACTAACACCAATTGACAACGCTAAGAAGGGGGGCAGAAGCAATAGGAAGCGCTTCATTAAAAGTGAATTATTACTGCAACTCACTGGATAAATATCTGCTCACGTCTCCCTTAAAAAAAAAACCTTCAGTGAGTTGCACATTGATATATATATATATATATGTTATGTGTGTGCGTGTTTGAATTATAGAAGAACCAATAAAAGGATGGGGTTCGTTCTGCACTGGGTCAGCTAATAGCCGGGCCCCAGGGAGAACTGTGAGTAGGCAAACAATCGCCCGGAGCCAGTGAATAATAAATACTCCATTGGGGTAAGCGGAGGAAGGCGGCCGGCCGGGTACCCCACACTCCCAATGCCAGTCAGGTCCGCATACTTGGGGTCCACCATCTTGTTTCATTGCAAAACGTCTGCAGCACACCCTGTGTTTACTCCTTAATGTTAATCTTATCGTTTTACTCAAATTTAGCGTGCATACACTCCAAGTGCACTCCGTTCCTTTTAGTGCACGATTCTGACAATTTCATTCACAAAGTTGTGACACGAGACTTGCGTGTCACAGAGGAGTTGCACAGCTCCATGCACATTTGAATCCAATATAGACTCGTACTCAGTAGTAAACTCGGGTTAATCCAATTTTTATTCAATGTTCTATTCATGTTAATCCGTCACGTCACAGAAATAAAGTTCCAAATTTTCACGCATACTAATTGCTCTCGAATTGCCCATCCGGGCGTATTCATAGGCACGTGTAGAAACTTCATTCATCCGTTATTTTATATCACCCAATGCATTTCGGTCTTGTTGACCTTCCTCAGGGGTATCTACAATTATTAAAAAAATTATTAAAAAATACATTCATCAACCCCATATCATTTACATATAACAATAATTCAACACTAACATATATTGTGCCTAAACCCCAAACTCTTAATTCATCCTTATTACGCGAATCACTGCTCCTGTACCTCCCCATTCGTCTTTCCCCACGCAAATCCTGTACCTTCAACTTCTGTGCCCTCCTTATCCTTTGCCCAAAACATATCACCCGTCCCTCTACAGATCGAATCACCAATAACGCTGACGTTCAACCCATCGGTAACACCACCTATCTCACTCTCCCCTGCTCCCCAGTTTGTACCTGTAATCATCTGCTGTTATTTCAAACGGTGAAACCGCCTTCTAAAAATGCCATGTTCAAACCTCCGCTCTGCGAGGCATCCGGTCTTTAAGCCGAATGCTTATCTCCCACCTGTGTTCACTCCCACCACGTGACTCCCTCACTCCGCCCTCCATAAGTTCCCAAACCAACAGTGTTAAACTCCCCATCAATCCTTTCACAATATCCCCTAGTTGCCCCTGAATCAGTGCACTTATCGTAAAAATAAATATGCTGAATACATATGAAAATAAACTCCCCAAAGCAACACATTCTTTAAACAAATGTCCATCATGATATGATTAAACGTATTCTTTCAATAACTTCTTTTGTTGATAACTTTTTCGGAGAGTCCATGACGTGACCTTGTTACTTTCCTTTTTCAACTTTCCTTCTCGTCTGGGGTGCTAACAGAAGTGGAACGGCGGTACTATGATTCATTGCAAAAAGTCTGCAGCACACCCTGTGTTTACTCCTTAATGTTAATCTTATCGTTTTACTCAAATTTAGCGTGCATACACTCCAAGTGCACTCCGTTCCTTTTAGTGCACGATTCTGACAATTTCATTCACAAAGTTGTGACACGAGACTTGCGTGTCACAGAGGAGTTGCACAGCTCCATGCACATTTGAATCCAATTTAGACTCGTACTCAGTAGTAAACTCGGGTTCATCCAATTTTTATTCAATGTTCTATTTATGTTAATCCGTCACGTCACAGAAATAAAGTTCCAAAATTTCACGCATACTAATTGCTCTCGAATTGCCCATCCGGGCCTATTCATAGGCACGTGTAGAAACTTCATTCATCCGTTATTTTATATCACCCAATGCATTTCGGTCTTGTTGACCTTCCTCAGGGGTATCTACAATTATTAAAAAAATTATTAAAAAATACATTCATCAACCCCATATCATTTACATATAACAATAATTCAACACTAACATATATTGTGCCTAAACCCCAAACTCTTAATTCATCCTTATTACGCGAATCACTGCTCCTGTACCTCCCCATTCGTCTTTCCCCACGCAAATCATGTACCTTCAACTTCTGTGCCCTCCTCATCCTTTGCCCAAAACATATCACCGTCCCTCTACAGATCGAATCACCAATAACGCTGACGTTCAACCCATCGGTAACACCACCTATCTCACTCTCCCCTGCTCCCCAGTTTGTACCTGTAATCATCTGCTGTTATTTCAAACGGTGAAACCGCCTTCTAAAAACGCCATGTTCAAACCCCCGCTCTGCGAGGCATCCGGTCTTTAAGCCGAATGCTTATCTCCCACCTGTACCGCCGTTCCACTTCTGTTAGCACCCCAGACGAGAAGGAAAGTTGAAAAAGGAAAGTAACAAGGTCACGTCATGGACTCTCCGAAAAGTTATCAACAAAGAAGTTATTGAAAGAATACGTTTAATCATATCATGATGGACATTTGTTTAAAGAATGTGTTGCTTTGGGGAGTTTATTTTCATATGTATTCAGCATATTTATTTTTACGATAAGTGCACTGATTCAGGGGCAACTAGGGGATATTGTGAAAGGATTGATGGGGAGTTTAACACTGTTGGTTTGGAAACTTATGGAGGGCGGAGTGAGGGAGTCACGTGGTGGGTGTGAACACAGGTGGGAGATAAGCATTCGGCTTAAAGACCGGATGCCTCGCAGAGCGGGGGTTTGAACATGGCGTTTTTAGAAGGCGGTTTCACCGTTTGAAATAACAGCAGATGATTACAGGTACAAATTGGGGAGCAGGGGAGAGTGAGATAGGTGGTGTTACCGATGGGTTGAACGTCAGCGTTATTGGTGATTCGATCTGTAGAGGGACGGGTGATATGTTTTGGGCAAAGGATGAGGAGGGCACAGAAGTTGAAGGTACAGGATTTGCGTGGGGAAAGACGAATGGGGAGGTACAGGAGCAGTGATTCGCGTAATAAGGATGAATTAAGAGTTTGGGGTTTAGGCACAATATATGTTAGTGTTGAATTATTGTTATATGTAAATGATATGGGGTTGATGAATGTATTTTTAAATAATTGTAGATACCCCTGAGGAAGGTCAACAAGACCGAAATGCATTGGGTGATATAAAATAACGGATGAATGAAGTTTCTACACGTGCCTATGAATAGGCCCGGATGGGCAATTCGAGAGCAATTAGTATGTGTAAAAATTTGGAACTTTATTTCTGTGACGTGACGGATTAACATGAATAGAACATTGAATAAAATTTGGATGAACCCGAGTTTACTACTGAGTACGAGTCTAAATTGGATTCAAATGTGCATGGAGCTGTGCAACTCCTCTGTGACACGCAAGTCTCGTGTCACAACTTTCTGAATGAAATTGTCCGCCATCTTGTGACAGGGCGTAGGAGCCGAGCATGGGATGGCGGGGAGGAACGAAGGCAGCTGAGAAATTAGACGAATAATCATTTTAACAACCTCAGACAGATCATTCGGTCTTGCCAGGACTGAAACGAAACGTTCAGCTCACTGAGCCATCGAACTTGCAGTGCTAAGCAAGTTCATGAAGTCACCTTTTCAGACGATGGCGTGCATTTCTTTTATGTGGGTGGGCGGGTTGAGCGTGGGGTCATTTTGTGTCTTGTCCCAGGCACTCATGTTTTCATAAGATCGTTTTTGAAGTTGTCTCTTCGTAATGCATTTTGTGGGGGAGCTGCAAAATAACCAGTTCCAATAAAATTCCATTCTATTCATCTTTCGGTAGTTGGGAACACTAAATGTCTCATCGTTTTCCATCTTCACCAATCTCAATGTTAATTAATATAGATGTTTCATGCACGTATGGTTATTCTGTTTTGTACGAAAAATATTTTATAATATTTTCGAGAAAAATAAGAGGCAATAAACAGGAGCCAATGAGGTAAACGTACAATTATCACTGAACTAAATGAATGAATAGAAACAAATAATAACTAGCTACCTATACGCAATATGTGGATTGCATCATGCTGATTATACAGTCTCTACCAAAACAAAACGAGTTCATTATGGGACAAAAATAATATTAATTGCGATCGTTATGCATTGATGCGCTAGGCAGATGGATAGGCAGATGGATAGATAGATAGATAGATAGATCGATCGATCGATCGATAGATAGATAGATAGATAGATAGATAGATAGATACATAGATAGATAGATAGATAGATAGATAGATATTATGCCTGCTGAATATCGAAGCTACAGTATCAAAGTATACAAATGTCGGAGACAAAATATCAAAAGGTGAGAAAGTATGCATTTTCCATACCTATCTCCACATATATGTACCTT
This sequence comes from Calotriton arnoldi, assembly GCA_963921515.1. Classification (NCBI taxonomy): domain Eukaryota; kingdom Metazoa; phylum Chordata; class Amphibia; order Caudata; family Salamandridae; genus Calotriton; species Calotriton arnoldi. The sequence continues at coordinate 475,814 of CAWUFW010006175.1, read as the reverse complement.
GAAGATTTATAGCTCTTCAAGGTACATAGATGGAGTTAGGAATAGTAAATCTATACTTCCTGTATATGTACTTACCTTTTGTTATTTTGCTATTCAATATTTTGTCCACAATATTCTTATATCTCAATATTCTTAGCCTCGATATTTAGTAGAACAATAGATAGATAGATTAAAAAAAATTGATAGAGAGATAGGTACATAGATAATTAGATAGATAGATAGATAGATAGATAGATAGATTCCAAACTAGTGTGGAAGATAATGTTTGGTGTTGGCGGAGCTGGGGTGACAAATTCTGTATGAGCAAGGTTGAAACTGGCTTTGTAGACAAACTGGAGTAAATATAAACAAAAAGGTCTAAAGTGGTTCACATGGCCAAGCGGGTGAGTGGACTATTGAATACATAGGGTCTTTTGAGTGATCATGACCTTCTTCACCCTTCCCTTTGGCCATCAAGAGCTTCCTCTCCCAGGACCCTTGTGTCATCCTAGGTTGGGAGAGGTCAATGGCTCCTTCCAGGTCCTTCCTTAAAAGTTCTTGATCAGCCCAGCAGACCAACTGACCCTACAAGCCAATGTGACACAGGAGGTCGATCCTACTTTCCATCTCCCTGCAATGTTCTTCCTGGGTCCTCACTAGTCAAGGTGCAAAGCCAGAACTTCAGTCAGGGTCGTGGTGATCAATAGTGCAGCAGGTGTAGTGGCACCAAGGTCCAGGGAGTGAGGGGTCTACACCCCAAATAATGGCAGTTTTTAATTACCAAATCAAGGATTTTGGCCTAATTTCCTTTCTTGCCCTAGGGCTCATAGCACACTTGCTTAGCTATTGACCTCACTTCTAAAATCATCTAATCAAGTGTCCCCGTAAATGGAGGGCTTGGACTCGGAGAAGTGCCAGAGTGTATAGCTCATTCTCCTCAATACCATTTGGCGAGAGAGCCATGCATTCCTTGCAGCCCACCGAAGCTTGTGTGCACAGAAACCCATTGTTGATGTATACTATCTTCCCCAGCCCTGCCGGCCTGCCTGAAGTAAGCATGCAATGGCTACACAGAATGAAGCAGCTAATATAGCCCACTGATGGTCCAACAGTACTGGGCAGACACTTACATTTAAAAGCATTCATTAACCTCCAATATTTCTTGGTGCTGTTCATTACTCTGTTGGTTTTGCAGTTGGGGACTTGCTGTATCCTGTCTTCTTCAACGGTCTTTAATGTAGCTGTCTTTTATTCTGCTCCTAAATACTGCATTTACATGTGACCTCTGTTACTGAGCTGGTATGCCTGCTAACTTTACATGAATCTGACTAACAATATGTTTCTTAATGGTGTGTGTGTGTGGGGGGTGGGGGGGCTTCCAGAATACCCATGTAGCTCGTTCAATAAAAACAGCATGCTGAGGGTCCACAACCATTAACAATTATTTTTAGAAACAATTGTTTTTTTACACCTGCAGGTTTGCGTCCAAAACAACTGCAATGAATTAAACTATAACACTATTATACTATTCGAATAATCAATGATAATCTCTAATAGTTATTGACCTCAAACTGATATTTATTGTTTTGAACATTTATGAAAATGTAGGGTTAGGAATGACTTCTTTATTTACAGGTAATCTTCATTACCCCAATTAGTTCCTCCTCATCCGAGTCATTACATAGTGAGGGTGGCCCACCCCTCGACAGGAACATACCACATTAGTATTTTTTTATGTCCACTGAATGGACAAAAACTCCTCCCATCTCTCCCTCCTCCTGTAAGTTTAAAAGCAAGAAGAAAATGCAAACCCCAAGGGAGGGAAGGGACAGTCCATAACTGGGACGAGGAGGACCTAATCGGGGTAATGAAGATTACCGGTAAGTAAAGAAGCCATTACCCCCACATACGGTTCTCCTTGTCCCAGTCATTACATAGTGAGGAAATCACAAGCCAGAGACAAAAGAAAGGTTTGCACTGACATACATTTATTCATAACAGAAAACAAATTACTGCTTTGCAGTGGCCAAAGCCATATGACCAAAATTACTTAGCATGGCATCATCAGTATCCAAACAATAGTAACTAGGGGCGATGAGTCCTAAACGGGGCAATCAGATCCACTGATACCCTTTCCTTCCAAATCTTCTGAAGCACCCTTGGGAGGAGGGGAATCGGAGCAAATGCATAAAGCAGGCCCCTTAGCCAAGGAAAGAGCAAGGCGTCCACCACCCAAGCACCCTGGTTGATTTGTTCTGAACAAAAGAATGGAAGCATCATATTGGAGTGTTTGGCAAACAGGTCCATCCAAGGAGACATAGGTTGGAGCAGAAGACAGAGTCATCAATGTTCGAGCAGCGGACTGAAGAACACAAACCCTGTCTGCTGGAAGAAACACCTTGGCTTGCTGGGTGTCGAAAAGAGCACCAATAAACAGTCTCTGTTGAGGAGGCATCAGATGGGACTTACCGAAGTTGATCTTGAAACTTAGAGACTGCAGAAAAGTTATTGTCGCTGAACCTGCCTCCTGCGCTTCCAAGAAAGAAGAACCACTTATTAGCCACTCATCGATATAAAGGAATAAAGAAAACCATTTAAGCTGTAGCACAGCTACTACAGGAGCTTATACCTTGGTGAAGGTCCGGGGCACCACCTACAGACCAAATGGCCATGCCAGAAACTGGAAGTGCCTCCCTTGCACCGGGAACCAGAGAAACTGCTGGCTGTGGGGATGAATAGGAACGTAGAAATAGGCATCTTCTAGGTCGAGCATTGCTAAGTAATTGCCTTGGTAAATCAGGGGGATGATTCCCTGCAGAGAGATCATCCTGAAAGAGTCCAACTGAACAAACTTGTTCAGTAATTCTTGAACGAACCATCCCACTTATGGACTAAAAACAGAATGGAATATAGACTGAGACTCTCATGGCCTGGAGGAACTTTGACCACTGCCTTCTTCAAAAGCAACCTTTGCACCCCTTCCAGGAGAGTAGCTCTTTTTTCCGTATGTCCTGACAACGGCGTAGCATGGAACATCGGCGGAGGAGGATGATGACGAAAAGGAATCCTGTACCCCTTCAAAACAATTGATTGAAACCACTGGTCCGACACAAAGTGCATCCACTGCTCGGGAAACAAAGTTAAATGAGCCCCTACTGCCATATAGTAATTTCCCAATAGGTTGCCTCTGGGAGGAAGGCTGGGAAGTGGGATGACCAGACTGGTTCTGTGGTCGGGATTTGGTATTGCCAAACACGGTCGACCTCTGGCCCACCACAAAAGGGACGTTTGGTATCCTGTGCTCGTAACAACTGCTTCTGGAAATACGATTTCTTCCTAGGATTGAGTTTCAAATGCTGGAGCATCTTCTTCTCATCGGTGGAACGTTGCACCATTTCATTCAACTCATCGCCAAAGAGTTGGGACCCAGTCAGTCAATTACTTTATTCGATTCTTATGAAATAAGGTCATAAAAGTACAAAGTACAAGATAAAAGAAAACATCCATCATATTAAGAAATACTGGGTAAAAACAATACAAATGTTATAAATGACAGATAAAACATCAATTAAAAACAGAGATAAAACAGACAATTCATACATGAGTGTTATGTTGTCGCCTCGTCTTCCAAGAAAGAAGTAAAAATGACACCACAGAATAACAAACAAGATTGTTCGGCAGTAATTGTAAGAAATACATTCCTAGGCGACATTGTATAAAGTTGTGTTTGCGCATAAGTGGCAGAATAAATCTCTTATGGTGTTCTACATAAAAATTGCAAAAGAAAAAAATATGTAAATTTGATTGAGTAGAAACACAGTCACACGGGCAAGGAGGAAGATCATGTATAGAGTAGATTCCTGATGGATAGGCCAACATACACGGAATCAAATTCAATCGAAACCTTACTAAGATAAATCTGTGACGTAAATTTGTCATGGTGAGTAAGTATGAGGCAATACCTTCCTGGTCAATTGGACCTTCTGGGTATAATTTTACAGACACTTTTAGGCAATTAGATTTAACTCTCTCATTTGCCTTTTGCTTGAGGAATTGAGTCTTAATTTCCATTTTTGAGATAGTAGAGCAATTAGATGGAGAGCAAAATAAATGCTGTAAACCAAGAGAAGAAAGGCTATTTTTAATGTATGTTAGCCACGGAATCCTATGGCCATATTCGAGACAGAGACAGTCTTCTATTAGCCTCTGAGTAAAATTGACAGACTCCCTTCTCCAAATAGAATGCCATAGTGTGATTGGGGCCAAGCTAATTATGTCATTGATGTAAGGAATGTCCAACTCTGCTTGACAAATAAAATTAGAACAACTTACAGGAAGACCGACCAATTTTTTCCAAAAGGTGTCCTCTATAGTCTGGAGAGTTGAAGAGTTAGAAAATCCCCAAATGCCTGCCCCACAGGTTGCTACAGAAACCGATTTTGCATATAAACTTTTTTGACCATTTCAAGGGGTTTCGCGCCCAATTTCTTCATAAATGAATGTACGGCGTAAATACTTTTTTCCAGTGATAAACCCCTATTAGCAATCATATTGGACCAGGTTAATTGACTGTCAAAAGTTATTCCCAAATAAGAAAAAGTATCAGTATGGGCTATTTTCTGACCAGCTATATAAAAGTTGGGAATCTTCCTAGGTTTACTGCCAGCAATTAAAATAAATGACTTCGCCTGATAAATTTTTAAATCCAAGCTACTCATATAACTCGCTTAAACTTCTAATAATTTCTGTAAGGCTAGGCCGTTGCGGCGATTAACACTGCATTGTCTGCATAAAGGAAAATTGGGGTGCGCACATTATTGATCCTTGGGACATCCTATACTGAGTTCAACAGGGGTGTTTCCACCCCATTAGTATTGATGGAAAAAAGAAATGGGGCGAGTACACAACCCTGGCGAACTCCCCTGTTAATTGGTGATGACCTAGTACACTCCCCCTGCTTCCCATAGTGGACACAGGCCGAGGAATAAAGCTGCTTGATAAAAAAGATAATAGCCACATCTTTGCCCATTTCTTTCATCATCCTCCACAAATGGTGATGGGCAACACAGTTGAATGCTGCAGATAAGTCCATAAATGCCAAGTATAGCTTACCTTGCTTTACTTGAGTATACTTAGCAATTAATAGACTTAGGTTGAGGCATTGATCCTGGGTTCCTTTCCCCTTTTAAAACCATATTGTACCAGAATTAAAACATTATTACAGGTGGCCCACTCCTCTAATCTATTTAATAAAACTCAACCCATGCGTTTGCAGTTCTATCCAGGAGTGAAATTGGCCTATAATTTTTGGCCTCAGATTTATCTCCTTTCTTATAGACAGGGACTAAAATAGATTGCAGCCATGAATCCGGTGGGCCCACGATGGCAACTGCATTAAAAACATTTGTCAGCACCCGTCCCCATAAGTCAGGCTGCTCTATAAAAAAGTCTATCGGGGTACTATCCGGGCCAGGAGCTCTATTACTGGAGCACTGCATAAGGGCCTCTCTGATCTCGTGTAATTTAAAAATAAGAAGAGGCTTGGTGGGGGGTGTAAAAGATGCCTTCTGTGTGGCCACTCCCTCACCTTTTGGATCAAATATTAAAGAGAAGTGCGCGACCCAGGATTCCTCATCCACATAACAATCTGAACCTGAGTCAACGGATGGGTTGAGAAATGGGGCATTAATAACTCTCCAGAAATCCCTGGCGTTATTTAAAATAGCAGCTTGGTGCAATTGTTCCCAAGCTTCTTCCATAATGGTTTTTATTCAAGTCTTCCTTGCCTCTTTATATCAAAAGCGCAAGAGCTTGACCAATTCCACATCTCTAGGATTAGATTTAAGGGCCTTGTGTAGGTTAGCTAGTGTCTTAGTGCATGCTTGATGAAACCATTTTGAGCCTGATGTATTGACAGTAGTTCTTTTCCTAGTTAGGGCTTTTTTAACCTCTGATAGTATCTGATCAAAGGCCATGGTTACCTTAATAGGATCAGGATCCAATCCTAAACAAGTCGTGATGTCAATGAATCTATTTCCAATCACAACCGGAACAATTTTTCCTTTATCTACCGCTACCCATTTAAGAATTGTTCTGTTATTTCTAGCTACCGTTGGCTTAACATGCCTCGTCTGCATTGGATGGATTCCTTCCCATTCCAGGTCACCAGTGATGGCCGCATGATCACTAAAACTAAAAAGCTTAACTGTAACATCACAGACAGACTTTTTAAGGGGCACCGAGACCAATAGATAGTCTAATGTCGAGCCCTGGGTGGCCAGGCCAAAAGTGTTTTGTAACGTGCCTCAACTGGGATCTATAGGATACCCAATTTCCAGATCATTTATAATGAACAATCTTTTCAGAGCATCTCCATAAGGATTATGCATAAAGTGTGGAATGGGGTCACCTGACTCATCAGTTATGCCGCACACTGTATTACTAAGGAGGGCACAGCTATGCGTGTTAAAGTCCCCCACCCATAGGATTTTCGGAAGCTGTTTAAGTGAATTAAAAAATACATTAATTTCACCTTCCAACATATCAACAACCTGCTTCATGTCACCAGTGAAATTATTATTATAAAAAATTAATTAGAAGATGTGTATCACCACCCGGGCCCTTTAAGTGGATAAGTTGATAATAAGGGGAATTGTTGTGAAAAGATAGGACTTCTAGTTTGAGAGTATTTTTCAACAAGGTCAAAATCCCACCCCTGCCGCGACCCGAGTTAGACGGGAGAGCAGGTGTATAAAATGAACAATAACCGTCTAAGTTAATAGGACCTAGTTCCCATGTTTCCTGTAGACAGATCAGATCGTAAATCGTAACAATTGCTAGCCAGTCTGGGTCAGCCAGTTTAGATCTCAATCCAGCAATATTCCAGGTGATTAATTTAACATGATCTACATAATTACATGTTGCCGTGAAATGCATAGGTGATTCTGACCCTGGTGTTGGGCAGCTTTGGATATGCATTACAGTGCTCCTGTTCTCCCTCTGTCAATCACAATCTTCTAGATCAGTTAGTGCTCTAAATCTATTGTGAGTGGGGAAAGGGGTGTAAGGTTATCCTAAAGGTGGGAATAGGGACTCACAATGAGAATTTCTAAGGGGGATCACGGGGGTTTGCCCCCGGTGGATGGACCTTACCAGTTTATAAAAAAAAGCCCAACAGTAGTGCATACATTTGAGTGTTCGGTGTTGGCCCTGATGGTAACCAAGTAAGCAATTGCTGGGCCAGGTGATGTGAATTAAAATTAACCACCACACAATCCCCCAGAATGGATTTCATTGAGTCCCCTACCCAAGCCACCCTTCTTGCCAATAAAATGTGGGAAAGTAAGTCCCCCCGCCCTCCCCCATGTTTACAGATCCAATGGCATGCCTTTGATATAAGCTGGACCGTTGTTTCCTTCTGTGCAATGTCTAGCTTGGGAACATTTACCAAAATTATCACGTAGGGGCAGGCAGCTGGGGGAAGTGACAGTCTCGTGTGACTGTCTGCTAGACCTCCTCTGTCCCGCATCTCTTCACCACCGGTTCCGGAATTCTTCTGTAAGGTGGCACTAGAAGTCCCCTGAGGTAAGAGGGTATTCATTTTGACGAGGGTAGGTTTTGGGGCGGGTAATTATTTTGCTACGTTGGAGGTAAAGAAAGGCTTGTATGAGCATTAGAAGACATGCCCCCTAGGAGAGAGTCTTTAGTCTTGCCACCATCACCCCAGCTTGTTATGCCCAAATTGGCCATACAATTATTAGAAGGACACAAAGGTATAATAGGCCGATCATTATGGAAAATTGACTCGACAGACCAAGCCATCTGGTGAGGATGGGCCATGCCCTCCCATGCAGAGCATAAGGACTCTATGCTGGCCTCAATTCTGGAAGGAGTCCGTGGCAACTACCAATCAGCCAAAAGCATAGGACACAGCGGGCGTGGCTAACCATACCACGTGCGTTCACGGGGTACACGCGTCAGAATTGTCCTCCTGAGTCACAACGCAGTTGCTACGGCGTAGGCAGAGTCCGTAGCAACAGCCAACCGACAACGCGCATTGCACAGAGTAGGCGTGCCTGACCGTATAGCGAGAGACCGCGGAAGCGCGAAAAATAGAGTATTTAACTTCCGACATGACACAGAACAAACCGCACAAGCAGGGGAGCATGGATACACGTAGGTTCCAGGAGGGAGTACCTTTGACGAAGTAAGTGCCTGTATTCTACCAAATCGAGCGTTTGCTCAAGCGGTGAGATATAAGTCTAGATGTCAGAATGCATCTCGTTTTCACCAGCAGTCTCGCTGGTGCCTTACTAATTTACTTTTTTCTAACAACATTACCACCATCACGTTGTCACCCACAGTGTGTGACTACAAGGCCTCCCTCCAGCGCTCCCTTGAGAATCACTAACCCCGACTTGTTGGGGTGAGTCTAAGAATAACGTAATTATTTTTCAATGATGTGGTTGAATGTAGTGAGATACACTGAAGGGAAGTATGGAGGTATATTGTGGATGAAATAATGCATGCATGCACTACCCATAGCACTTGTGAAAGCCACTGAAGTGTAGATTGTGTGGTAAAAACGCGAAATCCGTATGATGTAACCACAGCAGCATGGTGTTGATATGAACTGTTGAAATATGGGTGGAACCCCGACACCATCATGACTATGGATCCAGGGGTAATCATGTACAGATGGTGATCCAATGTTGACAACGTTAAACATAATAACACATGCAATTTATGTTTTTTCTTTTTCTGCATAGGTAATTCCTCATCCAGACCGGTGGCAAGTATTAGGCTTGTTCCATTTTATAACACTTGTAGTGCACTTGGCAAATAGCACACACGCACTCACGTCTCTGGGGGAAGTAACCTTATTACGTCCCACCCTGACAAAAGCCCAGGACCTATTGAGGCCAGTTAAATAGGGCTGAAACATGTTGGTGCTGATTTTTAGGGTCATAGGACCATCACATCCTTAACACCCGTTTGTATATATTTTAACCTTCCCTCCCATTCCATTATTAAAGATTTCTTTAGGAGTGGGTGAAGAATTTTATCTTTAATGGTACGCCCCCTTACAGAATATCTCTAAGTGCTCCCTGAAAAACGGTCGAGCCCACCCCGACCTGTAGGAGTCGGGATGGCCCAATGATGAAGCATGTCACTATTAGAGTGAGTGAGGGCAATTAAAAGAAAAGGGTTTCTTTCCCTTTCCACCCACATCAGCGGGTTGGTATCATCTCTTGATCCTCTCAGCAACATTGCACTTGAGAGATTCACCATTATACATATAGGAATCCCCCACCCAGTTTGGTTGTCTTCTTCTTTTTTGATGTCCCCCCACCACGGGAAGGGTACACAAAAGAGACCACGGGAAGGACATTTTGTTTGGTAAAACTCAATTCTGGTTAGTCTATCCAGAAGTGGTTGCAATACAAAGGTTAGAGACTGTTCCATTTTTGAAAGTAAATCATCCATAAAAGATGGGGAAGTAACTTTGAGGCCTTGAGGGGTGGCAGAAACTAGCTTAGTTATTCTCCATCCTCGTTTTTTCTTCTTTGAGGGTGGATCTGTGGGGCCCAGGGGTGAGAAAACTTTACCTTCCATTGGGAGGTCATGGTCTTTGAGCGAGTAATGGCTAGCTTAGGGGATAGATTCGGGGATCTACTGTAAGCGCAGATGGAAACTCATTAGGAGTGCGCTCACTTAAGAGGTCAAGAGCTCCCGGGTCCCCCATGGAGAGTCTGTGCTCTGTATTCTGAATCTCCTTGTCCAGGGCATTAAAGGCCCTTGTGAGGAAAGAATCCAGAGTATTAATGGTCTCACCTCCATGTGTTGTGATCTTCCGTTTCCCCATCTGCGAGTCTAGATCCAGACAAACCTATGAGGCTGGAATCGGACGTGTTAGAGGGGAGGCCCAGCCCAGCCTCCTCTGAGTTCTGACGGACGTGGACGGGCCCGCCCTTGGCCCCGGCTTTGCCTTGGCACGTCGCTGTCTGCCTCCCGTGCCGCAGGCCAATGATGCGCTATTATGTGCAAGGGCTGGGCGCAAGGGCTGGTGGGAATCAAAGTCCCCCGGTGGCGCCTCTCATCAGAAGGCTCAGCTTACCCACCAACTTGCCAGGTACGATGGCGGCTGAGTTGGGAACCAAGAAAGGCAACTTCTGTACATTCATTTTCTAATTTGCTTCCAGCTTCCATGGATTGAGTCACATAGCATGATGTCCAGCCACGGAAGCCCTAGCAGAGGACAGGGAAGCCCATAAAATGTTGAAGGTGGCATCTGATAGAAACTGAGGTAGGATCTCCATCTGAGTCAGAATAGCAGTTGGATCCTCTTTTGTTTGGACAACATCGTACATCTCAAAATCTTTTAGCAGAACTTGTGAAGCATAAGCAGCATAGGTGCTAGCCCTGAGACCAAAATTAGCCGCTGCATAGGACCGCTTCAATGCCCCCTCCACATTTCGTTCCACTGGGTCTGATACCGTGGCCTCATCGGAAGACGAGGAAGAACTAGATGCCATGGAACAGAGGAAAGGATTAACTTTAGGGATGGATGAAAATGAATAATTAAATTCATCCAAAAGAAAAGGCTTATTCAGAAAGCAGGGAACATTCTCCTTATCAATATCTTTCCACAATGTTCTTGAAAACATCATGGAGAAGCACCACTGTACTGCTGCATAAAGCCATCATCAGTAGAAGACTTCTGATGAAAACCCAGGACCTCTCTAATGTGAACCAGCATGTCTTGAAAAATCTTCCCCTGTATATATTTCCCCTTCGGGGAAGTGTCCACCTCCTCATCAACATCAGTCCTGGCACATTTTGCCTCTGCAGCCTGGTCAATCATCTGCTGCAGTTGGGCTTTTGATATCAGAAGCATATTTTCCCTTTCCACTTCTTCAATATTGTGTGTTTTTTGAGGACTCTCGCCACCAACACCAATAGAAGCCTCCATGATGGCAGTCAAATGATCAAAGAAGCAGGAAGCAAGTGTGCTAAAAACACTACTTCCTATTTATACTGGTTGCAAAGCAACAAAGACTCTCAAAGAATGAGACTTGACTGCATAGCAATCAACAATGCAGCCTTGCATTTGCTGTCACACACACAAGTGCATTGCGAAATGCCTCAGAGCCACGCTAGAACTCTTGTGGACCATACGGCCTACTCACGGCGTTAAAGCAGATCCCTGCCCCAGCACAACACGTGGACGGGGAGCACACCAGGAGCCGAGCACAACTCACGTCAAAAAGAGTTCAAGAAACATAGTGCCAATATCGGCCACACTCACCAGCCCTCCCACAGCAAAATACATGCACATAAATAACCAGACAAGACAACTTTTTGGTGGGAAAATTGCTGCAGGTTTATTAGCATACCAAATATGCCAACATGGTGGGTTATCTTACAGGCGATCCAAAGGCAAGCCGCCCCTCGTGGCCTACCACCTGATGGGCCAACTTGCATCGTGGCCTTAGCCAATCGGTGCTTAGCGGTTGTGGTGAGGGGATAGCCCCTCCCACTTCCGGTGAACCATCGGTCCACCCTATTACTCACGCCCCCCCCTACGAGGGGCGGAGCGTTCAAGCGACCCCCGGTTGTACAGGTTTCCAACCGCCCATAGGACAGACGGGGCACCGTCGCACCCCAGGGTCCACCGCACAGACTTCCTGGGGATATTAGGCCTCAGCACCCTTTGTGCTCCTGAAGAGGGTACCCCTGAGTACCTTTCCGCCTCTGGATCGCCCTGTAACTCCGCCTGCAACACAAATAAAGAGGATTAGAAGAACCTTCCCCCCCACCCTGAGAACGCCGGGTAAGCGGTAGGGAGGGAAACGGCATCAGGGTGAGGGACAAAGAGGCCGCCAGGTGGGCGGGGGAGGCATATATACCTCTCCCCTTCCCCCACCTCAGCCGGAAGTGACTCAAGGGACCCCAAAGGGGTCACCGGACACTAGGCTGTCCAGTGTGCCATCCTGTGGCACTAAAGGGGCCGCCCTCTTATGAGGGTCCCCTGCGGGGATGTGTCGGTCAGCCCGCATAGTGCCAATATCGGCCACACTAACCAGCCCTCCCACAGCAACATACATGCACATAAATAACCAGACAAGACAACTTTTTGGTGGGAAAATTGCTGCAGGTTTATTAGCATACCAAATATGCCAACATGGTGGGTTATCTTACAGGCGATCCAAAGGCAAGCCGCCCCTCACGGCCTACCACCTGATGGGCCAACTTGCATCGTGGTCTTAGCCAATCGGTGCTTAGCGGTTGTGGTGAGGGGATAGCCCCTCCCACTTCCGGTGAACCATCGGTCCACCCTATTACTCATGCCCCCCCCTACGAGGGGCAGAGCGTTCAAGCGACCCCCGGTTGTACAGGTTTCCAACCGCCCGTAGGACAGACGGGGCGCAGTCGCACCCCAGGGTCCACCGCACAGACTTCCTGGGGATATTAGGCCTCAGCACCCTTTGTGCTCCTGAAGAGGGTACCCCTGAGTACCTTTCCGCCTCTGGATCGCCCTGTAACTCCGCCACATCCCTGGGTGTGGCGACCGTCGCAGCCAGGGCCCCCCACCAAGGCCGGCATTCCTACCTACATCCTGCTATCTCAAGGGCCTCGCCAAGACCCAGCAAGAGCAGGTCCATGCCTATTCTGGACAGATGTAGCCCATCGTCCTCGAAACACCCTGTGGATTTGGCGTGTAGCAACCCCTGTCTACTGAAGCCAAATCCCCTCTGCACAGTGAATTTACGCATAGCGCAGAAGACCCTCCTGCGCGCAGGCTCCATCGCCTCCCCCAACTGAGCTCCATGCCACGGGAGCCCGGGGGTAAATTCAGACCACTAAAGTTCACCTGTCCCCAACTAGTTACTAATTTGCACAATGTGGTCTTCATGGTCTTCTTCTAGGGTGCATTACTTCGCCACCTTGACCAGACAGTTTTCACAGTTCTTTTTGATTGCTCCCAGGCGAACATGGTAATGGTGTCAAAACAGGCTTGAGGGAATATGTGTATGGTGCCCGTTATTAGACACTGCACCCTTTCGTGGAGTGACAACTTACTCCACCCACCCTGCCTGCTGAACCTTCAACCGGTCACAGATGCCCAGTCCCTGCTATCCACCTGTGACCCTTGATACTTACACCAGTAATGGTGTCGGACTACAAGATTCTGTGTCACATGTTTCGCTGCAGTACCTTTGGATGATCTGCTGGGACCCTTCTGCATCCCTGCAAATGCCTTGTCACGAACTACAGCCCTTTAATGCCCTTGCCCGTCCCTCAAAGACACCTGACAGCAAGATGCCCCCGCAGCTTTGGTGAGGGGTTTTGGGCCCAGCGCACCCCAGTCTGTGTTTCCAACAATTGTCCTCCCTAGAGGCTCCAGTTAGTGTGGGTGGCTATCACTGTCCTGGCAAGGCATGCCCATGGCCTGTCCCCCCCCCTTAGTGACTATCCTGCCCTGGGATATGTGACAATAAGCACGGGTGTTCTCGTGTACCTGACGTATAAGGGGGGGGAACAACATGTACGAATACCTGCCCTTCCTTGCGCAGTGGGAACGCCAAATCAATCATTCTTCAATCATTGTAGCCAGATTGTGTTCTGACCCCATATTCCCCGCAGCTTATTGCACCGCAACCTGCTAGTTCGATGGCAACTTCCGAAAATGCCTGGCTGCCCTGGCTATAGGGTGGGTGTTTTTGTCTCACATGAGCAACTGGTAGCATGCCCTTGCATACAGAGTGCACCTGCTCTGCTGCATCGACCAGACATTTGCGCAGGCAATTCTGTAGTTGAATTGTGTCGAACAAATGAATGATGTCTCTCTGGTTTGTGTGACTGAATGTCTATCGTGCATCTTCCACTGTGTGCCCTGCTATGATTAGTGTGTGAAGCCACCACCGGTGCCAGACTACTATGCCCCCTATCCGTGATACTTTATCAGCTCAAGTAGTGTCATAAAATTAATTAAACGCCTTCGATGGATGAGGGCTTAAGGAGTGCCTGCTCTCTTGAGGGAGAATGATGCACAGTTGGACTGGTGGCCATAACGTTGCTCACGCCTGCATATACTATGCTCGGGACAGGCAAACCTTGCCCAAAGTCCCCTGTATTCTTGCCTGGCATTCTTTTATGCCCAGCTATACAAAGCGATAATGCTCTACCTGGTCATAACAACCCCAAAAGACCTCCATCCTGCAGCCTTCCAGGTAGAAGTAAGAATTATCAAGCCCGCCTTACTTCCTCTCACCCAGTTACCTGTGTATAGCGCTTGTGGAGCATGTCCATCGAATTAAGCAAGTCACCACCCTAGGTGACGTCTTGCCCTCCCAAACTTCTGCTAGTATACCAGGGAGTAGACAAGAAGTGGGAACAGAAGGGGAGCCATATGTCTAATACCTGCCCTTTTTTTAGAATACCTGGAATGCCAGATGTTCTTTCATACTTTGTAGCCCATGTGTGCTTTAACCCAGAGTTTCCCCAATGTTATACCGTCACACACTTGTTGGATGACCACTTCCACAACCTGCCTGGCTAACAACGCTATAGGGCGGGAGAATTTACCGCAAAGTCTCTCGCTTTCTACACTGCTGAGAGAGCCCGGTACCTTCACAAAATCCCTTTACAATTCAGTTTCTGACTGTAATTGGAAATAGTTCACCCCATGGTATCTTGGCGCTGCATAACATGTTTATTGTTACTCAACTCAATGGTACTCGTTTTGCCGACCTCAGAAGGATGAAATGCTAGGTGGACCTACCGGGCTCTGAACCTGTGACCAAGAGGTCGAACACAAGCCCCTTACATTTCTGCCGCTCCACAGGCCTGTGAAATTGTATCCCAGGGCCGACTTCTGGCACCTGGACCCTTACTTGGACATGCCCGAGCTAGAAACCCACATCTACAAGGCCTGCCAACCGGCTGACCACCTCCCACACCAGAGTGTCACGCCGCCACTCCGTAGCCGGGAACAAAACCAGGTATAGATGTATCGGGCGACCCATTTCTTGGCGCCTGCCTGCCACAAATTTCACTGCGTATCCTAGTCTCAACTGCTTTGGATTTGACCTCACCAAGCCCAACCTTCTGTCCTGGACCTATCTCCAAATTGATGTGTATTTGAGTGCGCTGTCCCCCTGGGGGTCAGCTGGCTCTGACAGAAGAGACAAGATGAAGCATGCTAACCTGCCCCCAAACTCAGCAGAACAAACACATGTGCGAGCTTGCCACAAACGTCTGTAAAAGCATGCCAACCCATATGGTGTTTTACTTCCCTTTGCTCAAGGGGGATCAGTCCTGTCTGGAGGTGTGTTTCTTGAACGACATGCGTCCTGGAAGTACCTATGAATTGAGTGCAAATGTCACTACCTCAAAGTACCCGGTGTGTTTAATAAAACTAATAACAGGTCACAAATCAATCAGGCATCCTCCCTTACTTTAGGCGTGTTGGATTGAGGGGAGGGGGGGTCCAGTGCAAGATGGAAGATATCTCCCTTGGCATGCCATCCCTTTAGCACAACGTTACAGCTTTAGGCATATCACTTAAATCGTCTCCATCATGTGTTTAAGGCAAATTAGTTTAAGTTCTGCTTTTGACAACATCCCTTCTAACCAATAGTGTTGAGTAACCACTCATGGTCGTTTCTTGTCCAAGTCTTCCCCGTAAGCCTGGCACTCGTTAGACCAAATGAAGCTTTTAACAAGCACCCTATACAAATGTATATCTTGTTGCGCAACTAGGGACACATACTTCATCACTACGTACTTTCAGGCATGGAAATACTGGAGAATGGTCTTAGAGTGAGCCCGAATGGAAAAGGTATATGAATGGCTAATGCAGGTCCAAAGTTTTGTAAACATTGCCGCTGCATCACCATAATGCCAATGGCCCCGAGTTTGAAAACGAGGCTGGCCACTTCAGTTTGCACCACACATTGCTCCTGCCGTGCTCCCCATCCGGGTAACATCCCAACTGCTAACCCTAAACCTTGTGCAAGTGTGCCAAATCAGACTGTTCCAGGCTCCCGCAGCTATGAGAATGGCTTTGGCAGCAGGCACTAGCACTATCAAAGCATTGAATGACTCAATGCCTGTTGACGCGGTCATCTCTAAGACAGACAGACAGCGCCAACTGGTGGCAGACTGTCCCAAGCGCCGGAGGTGACAAATACGTGACCGGAAAACAGCACCTTAAATACCCAATTGTATGTCAACTAAATGATCCGCAATAGTCATCCATGTACATTACAGTGTAATCCAGTTAAGGGACGGGCGACCGAGGTTGTATTTTTTTCTTTTCTTATATTCCTATGATTTCTGAGTCCCTCCTAGTGTTATTCTTCACTACACCTCATGTGCACTTGCACACTGTTTCCTCATGTACACGTAGTCCCCTCTCCAGACCCCTCATTACCAGAAATGCGAACCAAACAACCCCGCACCAGCTGGCCTCTGCTCCTATACGGACCCACGCTGTCTCTGCTCTTCTAGGTAGCAAAAGAAACAGTTGTTTACTACCAAGAGAAAATGTACACGTTAACATTACCCTACAACAAGTCAGGACCATTGGCTTTATCAATGGTTGTTAGTTGCATAAGGTGAATAGGCAACAACTATGGCTTGTCTATAATATTGCAAATGCCTCAGTTCTGAAACGATGAGACTGGACGAACTAAAACGAGTCTCTTTCAAGTTCCCTCAACGGCATAAAGTTTAAAAAAAAATTTTTTATTCATTTATTTTGGGTGAGGGCAACATTGGGGAGACCGCCAGGGACCCGTCTCAGCACCGGCAGGAACGGGACCGGCAGGACAGGGCCCGCTTAAAGTCCTGGTGGTAAGTTATTTGTGCATACACCTCGCACTAACGGCGTCAGGGTGAGGGACAACGAGGCAGCCAGGTGGGCGGGGGAGGCATATATACCTCTCCCCTTCCCCCACCTCGGCCGGAAGTGACGCAAGGGACCCCGAAGGGGTCACCGGACACTAGGCTGTCCAGTGTGCCATCCTGTGGCACTAAAGGGGCCGCCCTCTTATGACGGTCCCCTGCGGGGACGTGTCGGTCAGCCCGCATTAGCATGCCATGCTGCAATGCGCATTCACAGCACCCAAGTCCCGGAAGTAGAGACTCCTAACACGAAAATGCGCTCCATAACAGCTGTGCCGCACATATAGTAATCTGAACAAAAACCAAACGCAGTATCTTACCTGTCGACGCGTCAGGAAATGAAATAGGAGGAAGGCGGAGTTTATGTCCATTCAATGGACATAACAAAATACTAACGGGGTATGTGCCTATTGAAGGCGGGGTTGCCCTCACTATGCAATGACTGGGTGAGGATGACTGAAGGAGGGGGTAATTGAAATCTTTCATGCTTTTCCACTGGTTCACAGCTTAGTATCTTAACTTGATGGAGTAATGCAGAAGTGATGCTGAATGAGGGGGTAAGAAATTGAGCCAAGATAGATCGGCTGATGCAGTGGTGAGTAACCTGTAGTACACGGCCTATTCTGGGGGTCGACAACGGTTAAACAGTTAAATAATAGTAGCAAATTAATAAAGTATATAAATATATAAAAATGGAAAAATGGAAGTTTTAAAACACTGTGCAAATGTAAAAGAATCTGAAATTGGAATGTAAAAATTACATTGGTATCCTTATTGTATTATGGGAGCAACATAACTACAGCATAGCTACAGCAAACACAGATGCTCAGACAAAAAGAGAGCATGCATTGGGGTAAACAAGAATAATTGATATAGTAGTGTCATACATTTTGCTTTGTCTTTTAGAATTAAAAAAAGTTTGAAAAGTTCCAACCATCCATTAAAATTTCGATTTTTGAATTTGGTTTGTGAATTAAATCAACCAGTGGTGGCTCTTCCGCTATGGCGGACGAGCGTCGCCCCACTGCTTTCAAGCAGTGCGAGAAGCAGAAACATAAAATCATAATAACTTTCAGTTATTATCATTTTATGTTTGTGCTGCTTTGTGGGTACTTGGGCTGCTCTGCTCTCTGAGCAAGGCATGGGAGAAGTGGTTTGCCCACTCCTAAGTGCGCAATGACTGTTTGGTTGGCCCTCTGGGGCCACCCAAACCAGTCATGCGCACTTTCCCTGATCTCCATGCAGGCTGCATTACAGCCTGCGTGGAGAACTTGCCCAGCCCCCCATTCTCGGGTTCAGGGTCGAAACAGGACGCTCAAAACCAATCACAACGCTGCATTACAGCGCTGTGATTGGTCAGGGGAGCCTGGGTGCCTACCAATCACAACGCTGCATTGCAGCATTGTGATTGGTCAGTGGGGCTTGTCTGTGCTTTCTGTTCCTTGAGGACAGCAGGAGCAGAGACGCGGGACCTGGCGGCAAGGTAAGTTAATGCGCACTCCCTCCCGCATTCACGAGCCCCCCACGACCCCCGTGCCTGCCCCCCACCCGCAAACCATGCCAGCCGCCCCTGAAATCAACTAATCCATAATTTGTGCATTTGATATATACATGTCTGTGTTTTTATGTATTTGTTTGAGGTTCAAATTACTTAGGCTTCCCGAATTCTAGTAACAACTAAGTGGGTGGCACACAAAAGTCAAACGGTTAAGAACTGCAGGACTAAAAGGTCAAAATTAGAAACAATGTTGTATGGGGGTTTAAGAGATTTGAACCCCAGGCGAACGGGGTAGTACATCGAGAACAGAGAGAGTAAAATATGAGCTTTACGAGGACGGATAATGAATTTATTGTTCAGTGTTTTACCTATATAGTTTGCACTGTATAAATACCTAAAAAGCCAAAGTAGACATGTTAACTAGTAAAAGAAGAAAACTACTCTATGCAACATTTGGTTTCTCAAAGGTTAATGGATGCCTAATTACACTACAATGCTATGATTTTTAACATCCTAAAATGCTTCCTTATTTCCCTTCCCCTTCTTTCTTAATGCCATAGAAAGTTAAATAAGCAAAATTCAACTTATATTTTGAAAATTCACATTTCCCTTCAGGTTCAAGCAGGTAGTGGCCTCCCTGAATTTAATGCATTTCTTTGGCTCCGTACATGGCTGCCCCTAGGGAGCTGTAGAGTTTTTTCAAATCCAACATGATGATGTCCAATTCCACCCTTAAACATTTTAGCAGATCTTTCAGCCAGCGCTGCATGTCAGGCAGCACATAGGCCTTCCAAGACATTGCTAATTGTCTATTGAAGAGCACAAGGGCATAGTCTCTGAACCTGCGAGTATATTTGTCTCCTTTGGTCCGTAACCTTATGCCTAGCAGGCACAATTCCTGTGTGGGTGGAACAATGCGGTCTACTTTATCCGATTTAATCCCCGTCACCTCTCCCCGTGCACGGAGGAATGCCAGACAATCCCACACCAAATGATAGAAGCCTATGTCAGGTAGCTGACACCTGGGGCTGTCCGAGGAGGCCCCTGCAAACATGCGTTGAATACGTTTTGGTGTCAAGTAGGCCTGATGCAGGTATTTGAATTGTGTGCATCAGCACCGTGAGTTCCTGGAGACCTCCATCACCTGATGTATAGTGCATGTCCATTGTTTGTCAGTGAATTCCGTTCAAAGGTCGGTCGCTCAACTATATCTGCCTTCTTGGTCTGTCATGTGGTGCATTGTATAGTGCAGTTACGTCTTTTCTTGAACCACCATGGGAGATTATAGCCTGGAGGGGGGCGACGTGAGCGGCCAGAGCTCCCTTGCCCCCATTTAGTTGTGACAGTGTGTTTTAGTGCATTGTACTTTAAAAACTGGCCTGTTGACATTCAGTATTTGTCCCACATCTCCTAGGAGGACCGCAGAACGCCCTCTTTATATAGGTCCTCAGTGAGCAGTACTACAGCTTCCATCCATGGTCCTACGTCATGGCACATCATGACATCCTGTATTCTCTGTAGTGACCAAATTGGTAGTAGAGAGGCTTATGCGGGGTGTGGACCTCTGTTGTGTGTGCATTTGTGCCAACATTTACATGCTACTCACATCCGTAATTTTGAGAGGGCAGTGTCATGGAGGGGCATAGTAACCAGGTAAGAATGTGGTGCCAGTTAGGAACTAGCTGGATGTCCAATCTTTGCATTTAGGACAGTCCCCAGCCAGCCATCGGACACTGCAATTAGCCGCTGCATAATACAGTTAGTATTTGGGGCACCAAGCCCCCATTCAGCAGATGGCGCTGCGCTATATTTAATGCAAACCTTTTTCTGCCTTTCACCCAAATCAAATCAGATAGGAGCCCTGAAAGTTGTTGAAGAACTGTTTAGGAAGAAATATCAATAGGGCCACAAAGAAATAGAACAGCTGAGATAGGATTAGCATTTTAGCTATTGTCACGCCTCCTAGTGGGGATAATGGTAGCAATATCCAGAAGGGGAGAGGCCAATGGATGGATGCAAGCACCCTGTTCAGATTGCCCTTTATTAAGTTTATATCAGAGTAATATATGTGTACTCCCAAGTATTTAAGTGTATCAAAGTACCACATGAGTCTTGTTGGCATCACAGTACCTCTTGGATGTTCTAGTGCTTATATTAGCAGGAATAAGCAGGCTTTAGTCCAGTTAATTTTAAGACCTGAAATTTCTTCAAATATGTGGAACATCCCCATCTAGGATGGGAGGGAAGTGCGGGTATCACACAAGTAAATTAAGGCATCATCCACGAATAGTGACACTATGTGCCACCCGCCAAAAGCTGGTATGCCCCACCTCTGGGCTTTCATGCACAGCATGCATGCCAGCGGCTCCATGGCGAGTACAAAAATAAGCGGGAAGAGCAAGAATCCCTGTCTAAAGCCTCTCTGCATTTAAAATCTGTCTGATATTATCCACTCTGTCTTGACCCTTGCGTTAGGTCGGATATAGTGTTTTCACCCATTTAAGGAACATTGGTTCCACCCATATTCTCTCAAGGACTGCCAGGAGGTACGTCCAATCAAGGGTGTCCAACCCCTTTTCGATATCAAGCGATAATGTCAAGCAACCCCTGGGGTCTCCAGGGCAGGCTTCCATCAATCCCAGTAATAGGTGAATGTTCAAAAAGGTGTTCTATTCCAGCATAAAACTGTTTTGGTCCGTGTGGACCAACGTGTCGACGATTGGTAACAGTCTGTTTATAAATAGTTTTACCAGTATCTTATAGTCCAGGTTAGGGCACCAGTCCTAAAAAACAGAAGCGGGGGGACTAACCAGGTTAGGCAGTATGCAAGTGAAATCATGACGCGTGACATTACAGCACATGATGTCACAATGCTTGACAATGCACGTGACCTCACTGGAAGTGACATCACAAAACGTGACATTACAAGAAGTGACATCAGATATTAAGACCTCACACATATGTTTATCAGGTATATGATGAGTACATTTAAGCGCATAATGAGATTTAACAAATGAGATTTGGTTCGGGGTGTGCCAAATAAGTGGCGCAATTCCAACGCAAAATCTGGGCCTCAACTAATACATATATTTTTTTAAGCCCTGC
The DNA here is from genome assembly GCA_963921515.1 of Calotriton arnoldi. NCBI lineage: Eukaryota > Metazoa > Chordata > Amphibia > Caudata > Salamandridae > Calotriton > Calotriton arnoldi. The sequence continues at coordinate 454,321 of CAWUFW010006175.1, read as the reverse complement.
CAACAAGAAATTGCCAACAAGGCGAAGCATGGTAGTAGATCTGTTATGCTTAATTGGTTGCAAAGTCTACATTTTATAATATTTGATTGGGTTAAGGCATCTGCAGTGAAGGTACCCAGTACATCTCAGGGAATAGTAATAATTGTGAGATAACTCTGGTGGTTAATGCATTTGCTGGAGAGATCTGTGTTTTGTAAAGTCCCAGATTTGAATCAAAGTAGTAGAGAAGGTAAATGTGACTCCTGCAAAGCACATCATCTAACACGCAGATTACAATTTTTATTTTATGTAGCTATGTAAGTGGCTTGCTGCTTTTAACACAGAGATCCCTTTGTTACCTGCTGTTCATAAATCATAATCCTTCTAAAAGACCACAGTGAGGTATGAAGGACATGTGACTTCTACACCTTGTAACCCTCACTGTCTCGTGTAACTCATCTTGTACAATGATTTACACATATTCATAATTTATTGTCAATGTATAATGTGTATGTTAGGTAAAGAGCTCTGACACCCTGCATTGGGTTGCATAGCGCTATAAAAGAAATAAAATAGTGCTATTGAAATTGTTATTTGTGTAAATACTGGGACAGACCAACACACCTGACATTCTTACAGTGCATGCACTTATATACAGGGACTGAACAAAGTAAAAAGCATGCATCTCTTAAGTACTTGTGAAGAGACAACAAGCTGTGTGCCTTTGTTCCCCTTCGTGGCATTTAGGTGTGAGGTTCCAGGACGCCTCCAGTCAGGATATTCAAACAAAAGGAGGCCTGATGGCCCCTTAACTTCGGCCCAGCTGGAGGTGAAAAAATCTCCCTCACTGCCTGCACGTTCCTGCTGGGAATCGAAAGCAGACAATGTGCAGGCCCTGTTGAACGTGTCCCGGTGTCTGAAAATTACACTGTGACAAGTTCAGCATATTTCTGTGGGGCCCAACTCCTTGGCAGGGGGGACGGCGTCCATCCTGTGAAAAGAGTGGGTTGACGCTGTGTACCTGCGTGTACCCATGACTCGTGCCCTGGTGCAGGTTGAGAAGTGAGAGTGGTTGAAATGACCTTACCGCCAAAGGGTCACGTCCTGGCTTGGGGAGAAATGCAATCGGGGCTTCTCTGACGGATTCCAGAAGCTTGCCTACCTCTTTCGCTTCTTCATAAATTTGTAATAGTTTCAGGGTGAGTTGTGTATTGTATTTTGCATAGTATTCATACCTAGGGTTTAATTCTACGCAATTTGGGCTATGACTGTACATATCTCCTCCACTAGTGGTCCAACTAGTTTGGCCCATTCTTGTGGATTTATTTAGGGAAGAGGAATTCCCTGTAAAAGTCCTGTAGTCGAACATTGGCCGTACTTTCATTCACGCGGATACCGCTTTCAAAGTGTAGTAGTAATGCAGTGCAAATGCGTGTTTGTTTGTTGATCATTAATCCATCGGCTGGCCAAATGGCCTCTACCTGGGGACATACCATGCTAGTATTTTGCTAGCATATTAACTCTCCCTGTATTGGTTGCCTAACTGTTCTTTATAGTCTAGTTTCCCCAATCTTGTGGCCAATTCAGTGTGTGTCTTCCTGAGGTCCCCGGAGTTGTTTCAACCTGTCAGCTTGTAGTGATGTTATGATCTCAATTACGTGCATTTCACGTTCAGAGTCTAGGAGAGTCTGTTTAACGCAGTATGTAGTGTTGACGCAGTAGCCGTGTATGATCACTTTGAGGGCCTCATTTAAATTGCCCTTATCGAGGTTGAGTCCGTATTGGTCTTGAAGTATTATGTGATATGTGTCACTTGGCTTCATGGGATGGTGTATCCTGTAACACCTCTGTCCACAACCTCTAGGTCGGTATTCTCGCTCATTCTCTGCCCCATTGTAGGACCAATTTCAGCAGGCAGTGGTCAAAGATAGTGGTCTGAGATGCGAGCAGGATCCTCTGCGCCCACCTTTTGTAGGCACAGTTTGTCACTATGAAGAACTAAGTCCAGTTGTGTATGGATGCCTTATACCATGGAATAGAACTAGTACTCTCTATGAGCTTGTTGTAGGGGTCTCCACACATCATGCACTCACCTGCTTTCTATTCAATGTTAGAAATGTTGTGCCATTCTACAGCTCTTGGCTACCCCTAAAGTGGGAGTGGAGGTGCACCTATGTATGTCTAGATCAGGGACACAATAAAAGTTCTCAATTATTAGTGTAAGTGGTGCCCCATCTAGTTGTTCCTCTATGACCACATACCTGCCTTCCGGATCTATTCTATTGGTGTCCACCACGTATGGGACCTCTAGGGAGATCAAGCTCAGCACTTCTCTTGTACAGTCTGGGAAGGACGTACCATAAATCTACTCCCTACACTTCTTCCACATTTTCTGTAGCTCCATTTGCACCAAATGTGTTTCCTGCAGACAGACTATGTGTGTGTGGCGGCACCTAAGATATGTGTACACTTCAAGTCTTTTCCTAGGTGAAGCCATACCTCTTATGTTCCATGTAAGGATGTTACCAGTAGGAGCTGATAGTCGTGCGTTTTCCCCCATTTGGAATGTCCATGTAGGTTACAGATTCCCCCTCAGGGATTATTGGTCTCTGAAGGTTGTGATATTGCGTCATCTGTGAGGGAGTACATGCATGTCTCTGGGATTCCACTTGAGGGCCCTACTGTATACCCATAATGAGTCTCCTGATCTGTGTTACATTGTATACATTCTGGGGTGTCATTTAGTGCCTCCTCCAACTATGACAACATTCCTAACTCCCTTCCCCTGGCCGAGCACTTACTGTGTGTCTCTCACTCACATACATCGTATACCTCCATAAGTTTTTATCCATTAACAAAGTGGCCATGTCAAGTATTGAAAATAAGGATGCGTGACAGGGCCAACATTATTCCCCAATTGGGTAAGCCCAATTTCTGCCATCAGTCCCTCGCTCCCCAAGAGAGCACCTCCTCAATGTTGCCTGGAGTCCGCTAATGGCACACCTCATCCGTTCCTCCAGAAACAAACAACAAAACTCAGCATCAACCTATGTCAGTAGTCAGGTGGGGCATGAGGGCCCGGCTCCGCTGCTCCCCCTCCGCAGAGTCACCGGATCTGTTAGTGCTGGCCTTAGAGATCCAGCCATCAGCCGATTGTATGTCAGTGAAAAGATTGTTACTGTGTTGTAGGACATCTGCTACCACATGCGCTTTCTCCTTAGCTGCCTGTTTTTTCATGGGTGACTGTGCAGTTTTCAGATGCACCTCCTTCTCCATCTCTGGGTCTCCCAACCCCTTTGGGTAATTTGGTAGTCATTTGGGTTTCCACCCTGTAGCAAGGTGGGACTATTATGTGGTATGACTGGGGAGCCTTACCATATAATATTAACACAATACCCAAAAGTGGACCTTGGATTCACACTAGTAATCCTTAGCTCATTCCTGGTAGAGTGGTAAAGAGCAGTCAGGCTTACTTAGAGGAACATATGTAAAGCATTTCAGAGTACCAACATGGACGATAAGTAACTGACACGACTCAAAAGAACTCTGACACCAATTTATAACAATAGAGCTTATTTTTATGTAAATTTAGACACCAAAATGAAATCAATACAAGGCGTACAACCAGAGTTATCAATTTTAAAGTGTTCAGAAAATCAGTACTTTGCAGAGCTGTCAAACTGTACCATTGCGGTCAATGGGAACAATCTCGGGTGACACTTGGTCACTTGCTGGGTGAGTTCAACAGAATCCACTTGGAGTTAAGGTCTTCTGGGTCCACAGACCAAGCTTTGACAGGTAGAACAAATTTACTTTGCCCAGGGAGTCCGAGTGCAGACGTGACTTGACTGTCCTTGGTGCTGAATGGGGAGCAGCAGGAGCTGTCAAAAATACACTTGTGGCACTCCATTACTTGCAGGTTGAGTTCAGAGGAGCCCCTTGGAGATTAAGCTTGGAGGGGCCCCAGAACCAGGGATCACCAGGGAGAACAGTTCTTCCTAGTTCGAGCATCTAGGATGCAGAGGTGTACCTGGCTATCCGTGGTGCTGAACGGAAGCTGCAGTGCTGACCTAACTAGGTGCACCAACGCAGACTGGTTTGGGATGCAAATACTCTGCAACTGTGCCACAGAAGTAGAAGGTCAATGGAGCAGACAATTAGTTCCTCTTGGAGTGTCGAGTAAAGTAGTCAGTAATCAGCAAGACCACCAACATACCTTGTCCACGGCAAATGCAGCAATGAAGCAAATCTTCTTCCAGAAGTCCTGAGAACACTGTAGAGGGCTGAGACTCAGTAAGGTTTAGGACTACGCTTCCCAGAAGGCACCTGGCCAGTTACTTTTGAGGTGTTCCTCGGCGGAGCCCAGCGGGCAGTCCATCTTGGCTCTTGGAAGTGCAGTTTGTGCCTGCCGAGTGCAGGGGACTAGTACCTCTAGTCCTAGGGAACCCTGATGAAGTCTTTCAGTTGTAGAGGGGTTCACCTTCCTTTTGGAATCGGTCTCTGGTCCGGGATGAGTCGTAGTCCGGTGGGTGCAGGGAGGTGCCACAGGTGCTGACTTTGCGCCTTCTCTTTGTGGAGTCCTGCCTTGTGCAGACACGGGTCTCTTCTTGGTCCTTCTTCTTAAGAGCAGATCTGGAGTTCTCTTGTTAGGAGTGCCCCTTCAATCTGGCTTTAGAGGGTGTTTAGGGGTGTGAAGGCTAGTAGCCAATGGGCTACTAGTCCTGTGGCTAATCTGCTTCTGAGGTGACAACACCCAGTGGGAGTATGCCACCAAACTACCCAGAACCAATTATTCTTGGGATTTTTCAGGATGGCACGGGTCATCCTCGGCTAGCCTAGTGACTTGAACCCTAGAGGAGTGACTTGAATTTGGGGGTTGTACGCCTCCTGCATACCTGATTTTCCGCCTGCTTGCAGACACGAGTGCCTGGGGGCAAAGGGAGCCGTTATCTACACTGGGAGGCAAGTCACACATCAGTGGCGGTGTGGCCTTTGAGGCTCACCGCCCTGATGGGGCATTCACTAGCCATCCTGGAAGGTGGATATATGACCTCCTTTCAGCCCAAGCCTTTTGTCTTACGTCCTCGGGAGAGATAGCATTCACCAGCAGGAGGTCAGACTTCTGTCCTGGTGGCAAATGGCTCAGAAAGCCTGCCAAGGCACACGAAGACTGGGCAACTCAGGGGCAACCTCTAAGGATGTCACTTGGGTACATGCTAGTTTACTCTCAACACGAGAATCATGTTAGGGGGGAAAAAGCATGGTGTTTGATACCAAGCATGACAGAATGTGGTGGTACCATAAAGGATTTTCCCGGTAGCTTGCCTATGTTATCCTATTGACTGCTGTTCACTTACGGTAATCTTTAATGTAAAGATTACTGTAGGACTGTGTAGGCTTGCACATACATGCTCACACCATAAATATACTGCATCATGCCTCCTGGGTTTTAGGAGGTCTAGCTTAGTAGTGACTTATGCATACTTAAGGCAGTGTGGTGACCCTGTCACACATGGTGTACGCATGGTCGATCTTGAGCAAGGAAGCTGCTCTTGTAGGCTGCAGTGGGAGACCTGCAGGCCTCTTTTACTGGGTCACTCAGGGTGGCACAAATACTGCTGCAGCACTGGTAACCCCTTTATACTCCCTGCCCAGGGTACCACTGGTACCATATACTGGGGGCTTACTGATGAGGTTAAAGTATCTTGCCAATTGGGTGTACCAATTTAAATTACCTTTGAGGGAAAGAACACTGGCACTGGGGCCTGGTTAGCAGCTCCCTGTGCACTTTCAGATCTATTACCACATCATCTAGAGCAAAAAGTGGGGGGGGTGACCATCCAGAAAGAGCACTTTCCTACATGACCCCCTCCCCCAGACAAAAGGTGGAGAGCACTAAACTCCCTCTTGGTAGTTTTCATCATCTAAGTGGAAGAACCTGGAAAGGCAATCTGCATTGGCATGCTCTGTCCCTGGTCTGTGTTGCACTATAAAGTCGATCCCCTGTAGGAAAATGGACCACCTCAACAGTTTGGGGTTCTCTCCTCTCATCTTTATTAACCACCTGAGAGGTCTGTGGTCAGTTTGAACCTTGAAGTGAGTCCCAAACAGGTAGGGTCTCAGCTTCTTCCTGGGCCAAACCACAGCAAAGGCTTCCCTCTCAATGGCACTCCAGCGCTGCACTCTAGGGAGGAGTCGCCTGCTAATATAGGCTACTAACTGATCCTGACCCTCATCGTTGTTTTGTGACACCACTGCCCCAATCCCCTGATCAGAAGTGTCTGTTTGAACAATGAACTGTTTCCCACAGTCTGGTGCTTTTAGGACAGGTGCAGAGCACATAGCAGCTTTCAGGGTGTCAACAGCATTCTGATAACCTGTGGTCCAAATGACCTTGTTTGGCTGCTTCTTTGAGGTAAGCTCAGTGAGAGAGGCCACAATTATACCATAGCCCTTCACGAACCTCCTATAATATCCAGTCAGGCCAAGGAATGCCCTCATATGAGTCTGGGTCTTGGGAGGCTCCCAGTCCAGAATAGTCTGGATCTTGGGTTGGAGAGGTCTCCACTGGTCTCTACCAACAAGGTGACCCAAGTAGAGAAGAGAACTCTGCCCAATCTGGCACTTACTGTCCTTGACTGTGAGGCCTGCCTGCTGCAGGGCCTGCAAAAGTCTCTCAGGTGGACCAGGTGACCTCTCAGGTGGAGCTAAAGACAGCAATATCATCCAGATATGCTGCACTAAAGTCATCCAGACCTGACAGAACTCGATTCACCAACCTTTGAAAATTGGCATCACTTTAAATTGAAAGTGGCCCTCTGGGGTACAAAATGCGGATTTCTCTTTGGCTCCCTGGGTCAGACCAATCTTCCAGTATGCTGATGTCAAATCAAAGGTAGTGAGAAATTTGGCTGCCCCAGCTTATCAATAAGCTCATTTGCTCTTGGTATGGGGTGTGCATCTGTCTTGGTCACTGCATTCAACCCTCTGTAATCCACACATAACCTCATCTCAGGTTTCCCACCTTTTGATTGAGGTTTGGGGACCAGGGACTGTCAAATGGTTCTTTCACCCCTAGTTCTAGCATCTTGCTTACTTCAGCTTTGATGCATGCCTTGACTTGGTCAGACAGTCGATAAATCTTGTTCTTGACAGGGAAGCTTTCCCCAGTGTCCACATCATGGGTACACCAGGTTGTCTGTCCAGGAGTCAAAGAGAAGAGCTCTTCAAACTGGCTGAGGACTTGCCTGCAATCAGTCTGCTGCTGTACAGTGAGAGTGTCAGACAGGGCTATACCCTCTTCTGTACCATCTTGTGGGTTGGTTGATAGCAGGTCGGGTAGGATTCACTTTCCTCCTCTTGTCCTGCATAATTGACCATTAGCATGTTTATGTCAGCCCAGTCTTGGTGTGGTTTTAGGTGATTCATATGGAGTACTTTGTGAGGGCTCCTGGGAGTGCCTAAATCTGCCAGGTAGGTAACTTCCCCCTTTTTCTCCCAAATAGGGTATGGCCCAGTCCACTTGTCCTGGAGAGCCCAGGGAGCCACATGCTCCAGCACCCATGCTAACAGCACTCAATCAGTGCTGACTTTTGGTCAAACCAGTGCTTGACAAGTTCCTGGCTGGCCTGCAGATTCTTGCTTGTTTACTCATATACTTAGCCATACATGAACGCAGGCCCAGTACACAGTCCACTATGTCTGGCTTTGGTTGCTTGAGAGGCTTCTCCAAACCTTCCTTCACTAAACTTAGGTGGCCCTTTACAGGATGGTCAAATAGACGTTCAAAGGGGCTAAAGGTAACACCCTTCAGAGGCACTTCTCTGTATGCAAACAAGAGGCATGGTAACAGGACATCCCGTCTCTTTCTGAGTTTGTCTGGGAGACCCATGATCATGCCTTTAGTAGTCTTATTGAATCTCTCCACCAATCCATTATTCTGGGAATGATAGGGGATGGTGAATTTGTACCACATTTATCCCACAGAGCTTTTAGGTATGCAGACATGAAATGTGTCCCTCTATCACTGACCACCTCTTTAGGAAACCCAAACCTGGTGAGGGCCTTTGCCACTGCAGGAACAGTTGCAGTCCTTAGGGGAATTACCTGTGGATACCTAGTGACATGGTCCACTACCACTAGAGTTAATATGTTTATAGATGCAATAGGAGGGTCAAGGGGACCAACCATGCTGATCCCTACCCTCTGAAAGGGAGTCCCAACAACTGGTAGTGGGATTAATGGAGCCTTTAGTTGTGTGCCCGTCTTGCCACTGGTTTGACAGGTCGTACAGGAGTGACAAAACTCCTTTACTTCCTCAGACATCTGGGGCCAATAAAAATGGGCAACCAACCTCTCCAAGGCTTTGGTTTGTCTCAGATGTCCAGTAAGGGGGATGTCATGGGCTAAAGTTAAGATGAACTCTCTTTATACCTGTGAGACCACCACTCTCCTAGATGCCCCTGGGTTGGGGTCCCTGGTCTCAGTATACCGGAGCCCATCCTCCCAATAAACCCTGTGAGAACCACTTGCATCTCCTTCTTCTTCTTGCCTGGCAGCCTGCCGCCTTAGGCCTTCAAGATTAGGGCTTCTCCTTTGCTCCCGGCAAAGGTCCTCTCTGGAGGGTCCCCCTGCATGAAGGAGCTCTGCCAGGTCAGGCCCAAACTCCTCAGCTGCAGTTTCCTCCTCAGGCATCAGGACCTCTCCCTGGGGAACTTCTCCCCCTAATCCTCTGACCTCTTAGAATCTGTGTTACCAGGCGCCTTACCCTTCATCTTGCTCTTAGGGTCCTGGGCCATAGTTCCAGGCTCCAAGTCCTCTAGACTACCCTGTCGTGCAGCCTGTGCCCTAGTTGTCACACACGCCCACTCAGGGAGATCGAGTATTTCTGCATGAGCCCTCTTCTCTCCTTCTGCCCATGCAGAAGTCTCCAGATCGTCGCCTAACAGACACTCTACTGGTATGGCAGGAGACGTAAGCACCTTCTTTGGGCCAGTACCTCTTCCCCACTCTAAGGTCACCAAAGTCATTGGATGAAGCTTAGTCTCCTTATCAGCATTGGCAATTTGGTGACTGACACCAGGGACCATATGCTCTTGGGAAACCAGTCTGCCTGCCACCATGGTGACACTGATGCCTGTATCCCTCAGAGCTGTATCCCTCAGAGCTTCTACTCCAGTCCCATTGATTCTTGGCCTTTGTTTGTACCTTTCCAAGTTAGAAGGCAAGACTGACAAGGCTTCAATGTCCACCCTACCCAGGGAAACTAAAGTGGCCCCAGTGTATCCTCCGGTCTCTCCAAAGTACACTTCTATTCCCATCCTAACACTAGCTAATCCCTTGGATTGTCCACCTGTGGGGGACTTCTTGGTGCATATTGCATCAAACTCCTTGTGCCCTGGCTAATAACAGTCAAAGCACATCCCAGCCTTCTTGGGATCCCAAATGTTACCTTGATACCCCTTTTCTCTAGACTGGGAAGAGTCTCTGGGTCCACCCTCCTGAGAAGAATTGTTGGGGTCTTTAGAGAACTCCTTTTTATTTTTGGCAGTGCTCACCTCCTTCCCCCATTGAGAAATATGCGCACCCTTCCTGGGGTCACCCTCACCTTGAGTCTTTTACTGGGATACCCTGGATCTGAAACATTTATCTTCCTTCCTCCCCAGCTCTCTGGGAGAGGACAACTCAGAGTCTACTAGATAATGGCACAATAGCTCTGTCGAATAATTTGTTAGAATGTGCTCTTTCATTAACAGATTATAGAGCCCATCACAGGTGTCCACCCCATTGGCTTTAACCCAGCCCTCCAGTGCCTTGACTGAGGAGTCAAAAAAGTCTACCAAAGTTTGGTTTAGGCCTTTTTGGGTCTCTCTAAACTTGGCTCTGTACTCCTCTGTGGTGAGTCCAAACCCTTCTATGAGAGTTTCCGTCATATGTTGATAGGACTCAGCCACTTCCTCATTAAGGGTCAGAAGTCTATCTCTGTCAATGGGCTGCTAGTCCTGCGGCTAATCCACCCCTGAGGTGACAACATCCGGTGGGAGTATGCCATGAAACTACCCAGAACCAACTATTCTTGGGACTTTTCAAGAAGGCACGGCCATCCTCGGCTGTACAGACCCACTAACCCACCCTAAAGGTGTGGCAAGCCTTTGGGGGTTGTACGCCTCCTGCATACCTAATTTCCTGCCTGCTCACAGACACGAGTGCCTGAGGGCAGGGGGGCATTTGTCTACGCTCGGAGACAAGTCACTTGCACATCAGAGGCGTTGTGGCCTTTGAGGCTCAGCGCCCTGATTGGTCATTCACTAGCCATCCTGGGGCAAGGGGCAGAAGTATGACCTCCTTCCTGCCCAGGCCTTTTATCTTATGTCCTCTGGGAGTGATAGCACTCACCAACAGAAGGTCAGACTTCTGTCTTGGCAGAAAACGGCTCAGAAAGCCTGCTAAGGCACACGAATATGGGGGCGACTTGGGGGCAACCTCTAAGGATGCCACCTTGGTACACGCTAGTTGACCCTCAACACAAGAATCGTGTTAGGGGTGAAAAAACACGCTGTTTGATACCAAACACAACAGAATTCGGTTGGACCATATTGGAGCTGGCTATCTTGGATTTGCCCAGTAGCCAGCCCATGTTATCCTATGGACCACCGTTCAGTTACGGTAATCTTTAATGTACAGATTATTGTAGGGGCATATAGGCATACACATACATGTCCACACCATAAAATTACTGCACCCTGCCTCCTGGGCTTTAGGTGGCCCACCTTAGGGGTGACTTATGTATACTTAATTTAGAAAAACAACGGTCCCTCAAAGAGTAGTGAGATTTGATCAACATAAATATGGAGATAAAATGATGTCTATATTAATTTGTCCAATTGGACAGTCATTATTTAATATGAACAAATGCCAAAACAACATACAAGTGGGACAATATCAAACAGAAAGGAATGGAAAACTCAGGCATGTAGAAAAGCAAGGCCTGAAACAAAATTCATTAGTTAGGCCAACGGAAATATACTGCTCCACCATAGCACATAATAATAAACAATATAGTATAGTGTCAAGGTGTGTGAAGTCGACGACGTTTCGATCCCTTTTAACATGATACTGGGATCATCTTCAGGACATATTAATTAATTCCTATGACAGATGCCGCTGGAAGCTAACGAGCTTCCTCGGACAGTCACTGGGCATGACTGCGGTATACCGCACTCACGGACGGATATCTAGCACACCCTTGAGTATCTCACGTCCTTGTCCATTTGTACCGATTTGAGCCCAGTTATCATCCTTCATTGAAAATCGGCATTGGCTCATGAGACCTTATGACGCCTATTCCTCTGCTGTCGAGGAAGCTTGTTAGCTTCCAGCGGCATCTGTCTCAGGCATTAATTAATATGTCCTGAAGATGATCCCAGTATCATGTTAAACAGGATTGAAACGTTGTCGACTTCACACACCTTGACACACTACTATATTGTTTATTATTATGTGCTAGGGTGCAGTGGTATATTTCCGTTGGCCTAACTAATGATTTTTGTTTCAGGCCTTGCTTTTCTACATGTCTGAGTTTTCCTTTCCGTTCTGTTTATAGTGTCCCACTTGTATGTTGTTTTGGCAATTGTTCGCATTAGATAATGACTGTCCAATTGGACAAATGAATATAGACATCATTGTATCTCTATATTTACGTTGATCAAATCCCACTATGCCATGAGGGACTATTGTTTTTGTAATATAATCTTGCACCCAAGGTCCCTGACCATTTCATTGAGTTCGCTTGTCTGTGTACAATACGTTATGTATACTTAAGGCAGTGTGGTGACCCTGTCACACATGTTGTGTGCAGGTTCGATCTCAAGCAGGGAAGCAGCTCGTGCAGATTGTGATGGCAGACCTGCAGGCCTCATTTAGTTTGGGCACTCAGGGTGGCACAAATAGTGCTGCAGCCCTGATGGCCCCTTTAATCTCCCTGTCCTGGGTACCACTGGTACCATATACTAGGGACTTGCAGTGGAGGTTAAAGTACCTTGCTACTTGGGTGTACTAATTTACCCTACCTTTGAGGGAAAGAGAACTGGCACTGGGGCCTGTTTAGTAGGTCCCTGTGCACTTTTAGATCCATTACCATAGCATGTAGAGCACAATGTGGGGGGTGGCCTTCCAAAAAGGGCGCTTTGCTACTCACGCCTTTCGTATTTTGCCAGGACTGGGCATCTTCCGATGTCTGGAAAATGTGTGTCATCTCTCCCTCCACCACTCGCAGTGTGGCAGGGTAAAGGAGGGCAAATTTCATGCCCATGAGGGGTAGTTCTTGCTTAACCTTGATCCTCTTCCTCTGCTGTATAATCTGGGTAAAGTCATAATGACTTTTCCTTTGAACTGCCACGGCCCACTTTTCCTGAATAATTGTAAGATGAAGTCTCAGGGGCCGATTCCGATCTCGGCCGGTAGGGCTCCGAATCGGATTCGGCTTTACCGGATCCGATTCGGAGCCCTGTTTCCCGACCGAACCGTACGCGGGTCCAGCCGAGCGAGTACGATGCGAAATCGCCGACCGACTCGTCCGGGCGTCCCGACCGCTCCGACCGACTCGCTCCCGGCTCGAACCGCTCCGACCGACTCGCTCGGACTCGACTCGTACCGCGCAATGGAGACGTTTCCCGGCCGGGTAAGTACGATGCGCGCCGCGAGCAGTCCGACCGAGCCGCGCACTCCGGCTCGTAAGAGCAGTCGGAGCAGTGCTTCGGGGGTCCGTGTCGGACCCCCTGTACGCGTAGCCGCGCGAGTCGCACACAGGGGGACCCATGGGTCCCCCTACCTGTGCGTGTACGGCGCGAATCGCTTCGCCGCATACCCGCTGTAGGGGGCGCCCTTGTCCGACTCGCACCCATTGAGTCAATGGGAGCCCGCGTACGCGTTGTACGACCGGCTCCCATTGACATCAATGGGAGTCCGACCGACTCGAGTCCGATAACATACGGACGCATCGTACTCATTCGGTCGGACTGCACGGGTCCGATTCGGTCGGAAATCTCTCCGGGTCCGGCTCGGTCGGAGAAATTTCCGGCCCGAATCGGAATCGACCCCTCTGTCTCTATAGTTGAGCAGTTAAGTGATCACAGGGCGCAGAGCTGCTCCAGACAGTGGGGTCCATCAAAGGATTCAGTGTAGTTTCTCGATAGAGAAGAATTTCAGAACATTCCCACTAGGACAGTGTTCATCGGCCATTGCTTGAGAAGCAGCTCCATGTTTGTTCCTTCTGCTTGTCCTGGGAGGCCCATGCATCAGACATTGTTGTGTCCTGAGAGCCTTCCAGCATCTTCCACACTCAACTGAGGCTTTTAATGTTGGCCCTCATGTTTTACACTTGAAATTGTATTGCGTATCTTGGTGATGCCAGATTCTGTGTCGTTGACCCTCTCGACCAGCTTCCTATGCACAAAGTAAGTTCACCTCCAGTGAAACTGTATCATTCTTGGCCTCTGGAAAGGTTTTGGTATCAAGGATTTCTTTTAGTATCCTGTCAAACTGCCCAGATATTTTTCTAGAGTGGTTTCAAGTTGACTCATTGGTCCCCACCCTGTGACGGTATTGCCAGGTAGTCAGTTATATCTTTAGTGGTGGGGTCAGGAAGTCTGATCCCGTTAGGCTTGACCATCATGTGGTGCCGTCTATCTGTTTAGTTGGGCCTGATGGCAAGTCAGTTTACAGGCCATTGAGGGCACTCCCCACTCACTCCTGTAGTGTCCACCCAGCAATCAATGTAGTGTTGTGGTGTAATTCAGCCTCTGAGTTCTCTGGTTCCCCTGAGGATGTACATGCTGCTATGCATGTTTGTCTGGGGCATGTGCCACGCTGTCCACATGGATTGGTCCCTTGTGGGTGCCGGGTGGGAGAACCCCGTTCAGATCCTCAATCATGTAGTAGACCCACCTGTAGCTCGCTGCACTTCTCAGCACCACAGTCCGGCTGCCCAGTCCCTCTCCACCACGTTCAGCTCGGTCAATGCCTTTCAGGTAGTCAGGACCATGTCAGTATCTCCCTTGTGGGGCATCTCCGTTCAGTCTCTGCACTGTGTGGATGCAGGGAGCCACCTTTAGGGGTGGGAGATAAATTATGCTCTGCCGACGGAGTTCGCAGAGTTTTGGCCACTCTGCATTACTCTTGTAACATGGAGTTCTGATCAAACTAAATCAACCATCATGTGGCGGAGTTTTTTCTTACGTGTGGCTCACCAACAGTAAGTTGGCAAGCATGAGCGAGAATTGGTGCCCCCTAGCGCAATTTGCCAGTGCTAGGAGGGCACCCTATGAGATTTTCTCAACGCGGGCATTCCCTGTTGGGAACAACATTCCCAAAGGAGTTGGGAACAATGGGGAGTGGTGAACAACATTCCGAACTACCCACCCCTTGCCAGTCACTTACTGTGTGTCTCTCACCCATACACATCATAAACCTCCATAAGTTGTTATCCATTAACAAAGCGGCCATGTCCAGTATGGAAAATGAGGATACATAACAGGGCCAACATTACACCCCGGTTGGGTAAGCACAATTTCTGCCATCAGTCCCTCGCCCCCCATGAGAACACCCCCTTGATGTTACCTGGAGCCTGCTAATGGCACACCCCATCTGGTCCTGAAGGAACAAACAATAACAATTATGCCTCAAGCTATGTCATCAGTCAGGTGGGGCATTAGGGCCGGGCCCCCCTGCTCTCCCTCCGTAGAGTCACTGGATCCGTTGGTGCTGGCCTCAGAGCCCCAGTCATGAGTCAATAGGTATGTCAGTGAAAGAATTCTTACTGTGTTGTAAGACATCTGCTACCACCTTCGCTGTCTCCTTAGCTGCCTGTTTTTTCATTGGGCCACTGTGCGGTTTCCAGCTGCGCCTCCTTCTCAATCTCTGGGTCTCCCATCCCCTTGTGGTAATTCGGTAATCATTTGGGTCTCCACCCCTTTCGTATTTAGCTGGGACCAGGCCTCTTCCAGTGTCTGGAAAAGTGTGTCACCTCTCCCTCCACCACACACAGTTTAGCAAGGAAAAGGAGGGCATATTTCACGCTCATGAGGTGTAGTTCTTGCTTAACCTCAATCCTCTTCCTCTGCTGTATAATCTGGGTAAGCCAATGCCTTTTACTTCAAACTGCACAGGCCTTTTGTCCTGAACAATTGTAAGATGAGGTTTATTTCTCTATAGTTGAGCAGTTTAGCAATCAAAAGACATGGGGCCGTTCTGGGCGCTAGGGGCCACCTCGGGATTCTGTGTGCTCTTTCGATAGAGAAACGTTTTTGAACCTTCCCGCTAGGACAGTGTTCATCGGCAATTGCTTGAGAAGCAGCTCCATGTTTGTTCATTCCGCTAGTCCTGGGAGACGCATGAATCAGACATTGTTGTGTCTTGAGGGCCCTTCAGCATCTTCTGCACTCAACTGAAGGCTTTTAATGTTGGCCCTCATGTTTTACACTTGAAATTGTATTGCGCATCTTGGTGATGGCAGATCCTGTGTCGTCGAACCTCTCAACTAGCTTCCTATGCACAAAGTAAGTCCACCTCCAGTGAAACTGTGTCAATCTTGGCCTCTAGAAAGGTGTTGGTATTGAGAACTGCTTTTAGTATCCTGTCAAACTGCCCGAATGTTTTTCTAGAGTAGTTTCAAGTTGACTCATGGGTCCCCACCCTGTGATGACATTGCTAGGTAGTTCATTATATCTTTAGTGGGGGGTCAGGAGGTCTGGTCCTGTTAGGCTTGACCATCATGTAGTGTCATCTATCTCTTTAGTGGGCCTGATGGCATGGCAGATCACAGGCTATTGAGGGCACTCCCCACTCGCTCCTGTACCACCCACCCATCAATAGTTGTAGGGTTGTAGCGTAATTCAGCCTCTGAGTTCTGCAGTTCGCCTGATGATATCTGTGCTGCTATGCGTGTTTGTCTAGGGCCTATGCCATGCTGTCTCCACGTGTTGCTCCCTCATGGGCACCGGGTGGGAGAACACCTATCAGATCCTCAATAAGGTAGTAGAGCCCCTGTAGCTCGCAGCCCTGCTCAGCACCAGTAAGAGAATTGGCGTTCCCTAGCGCACTTTTTGGGTGCTAGGAGGGCACCCAGCAAGATTTTTTCAACGTGGGCGGTCATGACTGTTCGCAGTGAGAAAGCTGCTGTTCGAGTAGAAAATCTTCTCAAGCAGCAGCAAAGAGCAGATCCCTCTGGCGCTGCAGAGCGCTGGTCGTGCAATGCACAACAAGCTCCTGGTGCTAAAAATCAGCGCCACGTGCTAATTTCTGTCCATTTGTGGAACTCCGCGGAATCTCATGGAGTTTTAATGTAACTCCGCGGAATTCTGCGGAGTGAAACTCAACGAGTTCCGCAAACTCCTACCCACCTCTAGATTTCTCTGCTGCTGTGCAGTGACGGAGCCACCTATAGGAAATGCAGCCTACGGAGTTGAATGTGCTTGGCAGTGGGGAGACCGGGGCTTGCCTGGCGATGCCGCTCCTCTTGGGCCTTCTGGGCCAGGATCTGCCAGGCTCAGCACATAGCTCCTGCCTGCCATGCCAAATTGACAACCAATCTCGCTTGGGCTTGTTGGGGTGGCAAAACGTAGAGGGCCTGTGCGATGGCTAAATTTCTCTGGATAATGAAGAATTTCTCTAGGGCTTTGGTTGTAGCTCAAAGAGGCACGCCCATTACGGCCGCCATATTGGCCACCTTTCCCTGATTCAAATTAACCAGATTAGGGGAAGGGTTTTCAAAGTCAAGGCTGCTAAATAAATTATTTCCCTTCCAATCTCACTTATATGAAAACCAGGACTTTAAAGGTCCGAAAAACTGACTCTTCTTACCCTTGCTTCATTATTCCTAGAAAGTTACTGGTATTATATGTAGGCCTGGGCATTTTGATTCTACCTTTAGTAAGATACAAATGTATGGATCTAAAGAAATATAAACAATGGGGAAAAGTAACCCTTTTTATAACATGACATCAGCCTATTAAGCTGAGATTGAGCCAATGCCACTTTTGAAAATGTTTGAGTGACGTGGAATATATAGTGAGTTAAAATTGTGATGTAGAATGTATGTCCCCCATACTCAAAGTTGTATGTACCTCAAGATAAACCTCAGATTCAACCCAACGGGGATCTATTTCATGTTAGGGTTGTTGGTCACAAGCAGGGTTTTATTAATGTTAAGCTTATACCCTGACAATTCTCCCCCTATTACTCTCTAGGACCTTTATCCTCCATAATACCATGTGGAAAGGATTATCACTGGCAGCCATTAGCACAAGATTTATTGTACCAAGATGAAAGGCAGTTTCAGTGTTATGAGTTTCAAGAACTGTGTGGTTTATTTGATTCCAATTTTTTACGCCCAGTTCATGAATACGTTTTATGTTCCTTTTTTAGGGTGCTGGAAATATCTATTATTTCACGATTGATGTGGTTGAAACAGACTGCCATATTGTAAGTCGAAAAAGCTGGAAAGATTGTAACATCAGACCCTTCCATGAAACGGTAAGTACTGGGAGAGCGAGATTTACAGCAAAATGCATGCTTCACCTTGAGTGTACTTGAAATACAAATAGGGTCCACAGTTTGAGATTTCTTTGACATGTGTAAATATTAAATTTCTTTAGATAAAGACAGATATGAAATCTAAAAACGAGATTTACATGCCACCGTCAAACTAACATTCATCCCATAGTCTGAAAACCACTGTACATGTAACTGCCCAGCTTGTGCAGTGCATATCACCATAATAAACACATTGCAAGCCACTAAACACATGCATGTCAATGCCACCTCCCACAGCTTCTGTTACCGTATACCTAGAACTAGATATGCCATCATCCAAATGGCACATGGCTAGCCACCATTTAACAGAATTAACGCAACCAATGTGACAACCCGTGCACTCCATCTTCACAAAAATTCAGCACACACTACTGGACTGCATAAGCTGTACATATCGGTAGACACTTAACAAAGTCCATGGTATCATTGAAATGTGGACCCAAAGTACAATTAAAAACTCTTAAAAAACTCAGTAGTCCCCTAACACAGAACTTACCTGATGTTGTGCATGCCATAATCCAAACAGAAAAGCTGCATTTATTGGAAATACCACGTATCACATATTGTATCTACCCCGGCATGTGGCACACAGCTAACACCAGATGACATACACCATAACTTCACCTTGAATAGCATCTTAAAACAACATAAATGGCACCATCTGGACATGACCATGCCATCACTTAATCAACTTAATATATACAAATAAAAGCAATGACAATAGGCGTGGGAAAACATTAATGTCATCAGCCAAATTGCATTGTGCATATCACTACCCAGTTAATATGTCAACATGCAACCACATGGCACTGATTTCAATGCAAACACCATCATTAAACTATCATTACAAGAACACAATAAATGAGCACATTATATGTCACCAGTGCCCCCTTGCTAGGAAAGCGTATGCTGGCTTTCATGCAATATAGTTGCTAAATATGGCATCCAAGTAAGGGAATACATGGCATGACCATATCAAAATAAGACAATCAATACTTCGGATATCACAGTACTTGCTGTCATTCGACTGAGAGACTGGAAGACAGTATTTAACCAAAACAATACATGTAATCAGCCAACAAACATGATAAATACTACACCCCAGCTAACATAGTATTTTCTATCAACCAGTTATCATTGTACAAACATTGTAGAACAAAAAACAATACACACGCTAATCCTCCTATTACTATGCACAATTATCGTCACTAATTCAAGATATTTCTCTGGAAAGTTTAAAAAAATCCATACAATCAAAATACCATTTAATCAATTAAAAAACAAATTGTGTATTTACAATAAAAACATAGTGTGCCACTGTAAGAAATAGGGACATTGGTTGTGGGGTGTGAGAACCCTTCTCAAGCAAGAACCATAATTCTTGTCAGGGTGAATCACAAAAGTCAATAAATAAACCTGTGCTTAACCTTCTTGTAGCTTGGAACAAAAGCTGTCAGGATTTCTCCTTTTCGTGCAGAGGAGTGCACTCTGATGGCAGCACTTGGAGATCAGGGACTCACTGTAGCAGAGACCAGCATGGCTTAAGCAGGCCCAATTGAAGGCCCAGGCAGATCCAGTTGCAGCAGGTCTGCTGGCCAGTTGCAGGGAAACCTCTGGAGCTTGTTATGTCCCTGTAGCACAGAAAGATAGGTCAGCCAACTGACCATTGAAGCCACTCAGGTTAGTCTGAAATGAAGGGAGCAGGTTCAGTCTTCCTCCTCAGAAAGCAGGGCAGGTATCAAGCAGCAGACAGTCCTCTGGGGAACAAGCCAGGCCTCAAACTCAAGGGCAATTCTCTGGTAGCAGCAGGGCAGTCCTCTGGGGAAGGAGGCAGGCCTCAAACAGCAGGCAATCTTTTGGGAACAAGGCAGTCCTGCTTCTGAAGTGTCCTCAGGTCCAGGTGTGTACTAAAGAGTTTTTCTGAGGGTCCAATATTTATACCTGGTGCTAGGCTTGGAAGTGGGGGGACATCCTGGCTACCCCAACATCTGTTTCTCAAAAGTTCTTCCCTTCCCCTTCCAAGGCTCCAAGAAGTCTTGGGTGATAAAAGACTAGAGTCAGGTTCCTTTGTGTGTGTGCTGGAGGCAGCCATTTCAAATGTAAGTGAGGCAGGGGGCAACTCAGCCCCAACCTCCCTGGCAGGATGGGCCACCCTAGTTCCCCTTTGCCTCATTGTCTAGGAGGAATACACAAAGGCTGACATCTAAGCTATTCTCAGGCATGTGACCCAGGACTGTGGCAGCAGGCACCAAATGGTTAGGACAGGAAAATTCAAAATTTCTGAAAGTTTCATTTTCAGAATTGTGACTTAAAATCCGACTTTACCATTGGAGAGGGTTTCAAATTACAATTCATTTGAGTCCAAACATGATTTTTCTACCTGTTCCGAATCAAAAGTTAGCACTTATTGAATGCAATAAGATAACCCAATGTTATCCAATGGGAGAGATAGACCTTACAGTAGTGAAAAACAAATGTAGAGTTTTTTCACTACCAGGATATGTAAGATTTCAAAACACATTCCCTGCTTTTTAAATACAATGCACCCTGCCTTGGGCTTTTTAGGACCTACCTTAGTGGTGGCATATTTATTAAAAAGGAATGTTTAGGCCTGACAAAAGATTTATTTTGGCAGGTCAAATTGGCAGTTTTAAAACTTCATTACAGGCTGCAGTCGCAGGCCTGAGATATGTTTTACAGCATTACTTGGGTGGGTAGCACAATGAGTGTTACAGGCCATTAGTAGTATTTAATTTACAGGCCCTGTGCACATGTAATACTATATACTAGGGACCTCTAAGTAAATTAAATAGGCCAATCATATGTAAGCCAATTCTACCATGTTTTAGGGAGAGATCACAAGCATTTTAACACTGGTTAGCAGTGATGCACTAGCACAGAGTCGTCCTAGTGCCAACAAGAACAAAATTCAGAAAACAAGAGGGGTAAAGGCAAAGGATGTCAGGTCTGACAGCCACATATTTCAAAGAGGTGTTCACTTAAAGGGCAAGTAATCCTACCAGGTCTGCTTAGCAATTAAATTAGTTACAAACTGAATGAAGCTTCCACTTTTTGATTGTTGGGTATTGAACTAAAACTTGGCTAATGGGTAACACATAGAAGAATCTCTCAGCATAAAAAATATAAGCCTGCAACGTCAATGCTAGGCGATATAATACATTTTAAATATGCACTTGGCAGCATGTCCTACAGAATACACTGAGCACTTTTAACGTTTTTGAGTTATCCACCACCTAAGCATAGACATGCATCAGACAGACACCCTTCCAATTAGCTCTTCTGGAGGGCAAAAACGGGAGCAACCCAGCCAGAATCAAGTGAGCAAGTTGCTCTATTAAAATTGTCAATTCACTCAATCACTAATTACAGTATTACTTCAAAATCTTCAAAATTCTATTGTGATCATTATTAAATCCAGAAGTGAAAATCTTAGCGAAGATTTTGGCCACACGATTGTTGCCCCTGCTCCATAAACTGATTCACCCTGACCAGTCGGGATTTATGCCGGGTAGGAACACGGCGCTCAATCTGGAGAGGCTTCATGGGGTTCTGGGCAGAGCCCAGACTATACAAGAGGACGCTGTAATTATGTCACTAGATGCAAAAATGGCATTTGATCTGATAGAATGGCCCTATCTCTTTGCGGTGTTAGAACGATACGGTTTTGGCCCGAAATTTCTGTCTTGGGTGCGACTGCTGTACTTGGAACCCTTGGCAAGAGTGACGGTCAATGGGAGTAGCTCGGCGCCATTCGCCCTGCATAGGGGGACCCGGCAGGGATGTCCACTCTCACCGTTGATATTTGCATTGGTCCTTGAACCATTGGCAATATGGATTCGGGGGGGATCCCCTCATCAGGGGGTTGAATTGGACGCCGGAATGGGAAGATATAATTTCCCTTTACGCAGATGACATCTTATTGTATTTGGCCCGGCCCTAACACTCCATCCATAGAATACTTCATATATTCACCCTATTTCAGAAGTACTCTGGTTATACAATAAATTGGGATAAGTCCTCAGTCTACATTCTTTCTGGGAGCGACATCAGACTGCCTGCATACTGCGGTGCTAAAATAGTCATGGAGGGCTTTCGCTACTTAGGAATCTATGTTACGACGGATCCGGCGGTCTTCTATGACAATAACTTAGTCCCTCCTTTGCACCGTCTACAAGCTGATGTACAACATTGGAAATCGTTGCCCCTCATGCTACTGGGCAGTGGCGGCTCTATATAAGATGATGGCGCTGCCTCGATTTGTCTATGCACTACAAAATACGCCCTTCCCTGTCACGTCCAAATACTTTCAGGCCGAAGAATCTGAGGTTAGGACCCTGTTGTGTAACACTGGCAACCCCCGTATCTCCTTGACTAAACTCACAAAGAGCTGGTACGACGGTGGGATAGCTCTTACGGAAATTCGGAGTTATTACTGGGCTTCACAACTAGCGGTTACTAATCATTGGATGCATTGGCCTATTGATGAACCAGCCTACAGGATGGATAGGCATAACATGCCAAATGGCTCTTACCAACGAGCACTGTATGGGGGGCGGAGGAACGCCACAGTATTCACCCCGACTGCCACCACTGTGGCGCTGTGGCACTCTGCGACCGCAGCCTTGGGCTGGAAAAATAGGATTACCCTGGCCACCCCCCTCTTTGACTCTGATCGATTGGGACTCCTGGCTCACAGCCCTGGGATTCGCAAGTGGGATCTCATTGGGCTCTCAACGGTAGGTGACGTGTGGGCAAAGGGCCGGGTGGTCCCATTTAGTGATCTGCAACGTCAACACGATCTTAACCCGGGGGAAACTTTTCGATATCTGCAGGTGCGGAGTGCATTGTATAAGGCCGTCCCCATGGGAACTGACCTCCTGGCTGCCTCGCCCCTAGAAGATAGGTTACTAGATGACTATTTGAAGGAGAAAGTAATCTCCTTGACATATAGGAAGATTTTAAATAACTCACCAGATGCCCTAGGGAAGATCCGCTCTAAATGGGTGGAGGACGTGGGAGATATGGATGAAGAAGAGTGGCAAGAAGTGCTGGCGTCTCCTCTGGAGGTTGCGGTGCGCTTTAGATTTAAATTGGTCCAGCTTAAACTCCTTCACAGAGTTTATTATACGGGCGTTGCGTTGGCCAGGATGGGTGTTTTGGGCTCTCCGCTGTATCCCCGGGGATGTGGGCAGATGGGAACATACCTACACCAGTGGTGGGAATGTCCAAGTTTAGGACAGTATTGGGGAAAAGTAACTGCAAAAATGTGGGAAGTCTGTGGGAAAAGTATGGAGGTCACCCCCCGGCTTTGCCTTTTGAACATATGGGAAGCGACTGACCTGACGGCTAAGGAAAGAATTTGGGTTTCCCTTGGGAATGTTGTTGCGAAACATAACATAGCCAGAACTTGGAAGGGCGATAAGACGCCCAAACTTCGAGATTGGGAAAAGGATATGGACTGGTGTATGCAGACGGAGAGGGTGGTCTATGAAGGGAGGGGTTGCCCACAGAAGTGGACTAAGATCTGGGGTAGCTGGAATAAATCGAGGGGAATGCTGTGTGAGCCGTTTCTTGATCCCCCGCTGCATGAGAACATGACTCCGTGATTGCACTGGTCAAGATGTTATAATTGATGTTCCGTGATGTGATAGAGATGTCGGACTACAATAATACTTTAATGCTGTGATAGTACCTATGCACTATTTCACTTTATTTTATGCTGTTATATGTTTGTTTCTTTTTACCAATAAAAAGATTTATATAAAAAAATTCTATTGTGAATTAAAACATTAAAAAACATATTTCATAGCATTTAAAAATGAAATAAAGGCTTGGAAAATCCGGGCCATATATGTGGTTCTCTACAGATTGATGTCCCAAAATTCTGTCTTAATACGTTGTTTTGTAGTGTAGTACATCCTGAAAAATGCTAAAAAATAAAGCTGTTCAAAAACAACAAAAAAATGTTGTGTTCTATGTCTAACTTGTCTTACATTTATTTCCAGATTTTTGGACAGTGTAAAGCTATCTTCTACCTCAGTTTGCCTTGGAGGAGAGTAAAACTGTACAGTTATAATTGTATCCTCGGTCCAGGTACGGTGTTGTTTCTATTTCAAGAAATCGTCCTTATGTATGTGATCGGCCACAAACGCCATTTTGAGAAGGAAGTGGCAAAAAAATTCCTGACATATCAATAACCAATAAATATGATGTTTAAGAATTTAGCATGTGAATTGAAATATAATTCAAGTGATTGCAATACATTTACATTTATATCACTGTAGCATGATTCATACATGAGAAAGGCGTGTAATGTAGAGCCAACAATACAAGTACATAATGTAGCTTTTTGAACTGCAGCTCAGAAAAAACAATAATAATTTTTTTCACCTTCACAGTTCCTAAAAGTTTAATTTCCTCCATGTGTCCAGACTGCCCCACTGGGAGTGAGTCATCTCTCTTTGAACCAATAGCTGATACAATGGTTGCAAAATACAACAAAGAAAGTAATAACACCCACTACTACAAGGTTTACATGGTAGAAAACTCAAAAATGAAGGTAACTACAACACATTTCCTCATTACACATCATAAGCTGGTAAATGCTTCAGAACTGTTATTCTGTTTTGAGTTACATGATTTCTTTTTACTTTTTTTATTTTATTTTTTATTCTGGTCTTTTTATAAAGTCTCAGGGTACTTTAAGATGGAGACAGGCATGCTATGTGGGAACCACAACAACTCCAGAGAGGCGAATAAATGGTTATCAGACTTGCTCTTGTTTGTTTATTAAGAATGCATGTAGATTGTTCCCAGCTGTGGCAGCTTAGACATAAAAATCTTCACCACAAATCTCTCCAGACTCAAAGAAGGGATGCTAAGTAAAAGATGAGAGGAAGCCATCAAGCTGCAAAGGTGAATATTTGAACAATATACAGGAGGCCAATGAGGTTGAGCCAGAGCTTATGCTGTTACTTTGTTTCGTATACATAAAGGTGTGCAGTTCCTATATTGGGGAAAGTCGGCGGAACCTGAGGGATCAAGTCAGGGGGTCTGATCCTTCGGGAGCAAAAGCCCTTACACACCCCAAGGGGTGGTATGCTTAATTATAGGGCAGCTCCTTGTTGGGCCGGTGCTGCAATGCCCAACGGGCCCCCAGGGGGGCTCTTTGCCGGAGTTCTTTTGAGCTGCCTTAGTGAAGTGTGGGGTATTATGTGAGGGTGTTAGCGAGTGAGTAGGATGGTGGGTTAAAAATGACTCAAAGTGTTAATGAGGCAAATGTTTAATGTATGGAACCCTCGGTCATGCTAAAAACAAATGTAGGCCAGAATGGATATAATGGTCCACATTGGCTCTAAATATAAGTGTTGGCCAACATGTTTCTTGCCAAACAATTGTCACAGAGGATCAAGGCAATTCGTCTGGACCGTGAATAGTGAAGAACTAAACTGCTCATGGGGAGGGGGACCGTCAGACGTACATGTGTTATCTAAAGCCGTACCAGTCCCAGTGCATTAGAGTATATAGTATACCTGGTGCAATCGATAGGTAAACCGACCACTAATACAGATGGGCTAAGGCTCCATGAGCAATGGCAAAGTCGCGCTACAAAAGCGTCATGCCATGGTTGAGGATCGCGGTTAGAGCATTAGGTCATCTATATTAGCGGTCGGTTTACCTATCGATTGCACCAGGTATACTATATAATCTAATGCACTG
This sequence comes from Calotriton arnoldi, assembly GCA_963921515.1. Taxonomy (NCBI): domain Eukaryota; kingdom Metazoa; phylum Chordata; class Amphibia; order Caudata; family Salamandridae; genus Calotriton; species Calotriton arnoldi. Next base: position 429,013 of record CAWUFW010006175.1, on the reverse strand, counting down.
AGACTAGTACAGCTTTGGATAACACATGTACCTTCTGACCGTCCCCCTCCCCATGAGAAGTTTAGTTCTGCACTTTTCACGGTCCTGACGAATTGCCTTGATCCTCTGTGACAATTTTTTGTCAAGAAACATGTTGACCAACACTTATATTTAGAACCATTGTGGACCATTATATCCATTCTGACCTACATTTGTTTTTAGCATGACCGAGGTTTCCATACATTAAACATTTGCATTATTAACACCTTGAGTCATTTTTAACCCATCATCCTACTCACTCACTAACACCCTCACATAATACCCCACACTTCACTACAGCAGCTCAAAAGAACTCCGGTGAAGAGCCTCCCTGGGGGGGCCCATTGGGCATTGCAGCGCTGGCCCAACGAGGAGCTGCCCTATGAGGAAGCATGACACCCCTTAGGGTGTGTGAGGGCTCTTGCTCCTAAAGGATCAGACCCCCTGACTTGATCCCTCAGGTTCCGCCGACCTTCCCCAATATAGGAACTGCACACCTTGATGTATACCTACATTCCTGGGGGCGCGTGTTCTGGACCTTGAATGGCCCTCTGTCCCTCTTTGTGACTATTGTTACTTTGTTTCTCCAATACTTATGGGTGAAAGAAATACTTATTATGGTATCGAACAGAGACTAAGACTAATTCTATTGATACAAGCCGAGATATACCAACTTTACCTATGAATTACCGCAAAGGACTATTATTATGTATTTTGGATGGACTGTTACTATAGTTATGACTTTAAGCCCTAAGGAAGTTCCAGAAGTAGTTGGAACGAAACGCGTTGGCTGGATTTTATCTATTCTAATTATAGAAGAAATATAATAAAGAACATATTCTGAATATATATTGGACTTCTACTATTTGCTGGTGCACCTTTCCATGTGCTATAAGCTCATGCTATGTAGTCGTATTTCTTCACTTTCAATAGAAGTGCAGCGCTGATCTGAATATGCTGTAACCTGTGCAAAACCTTCTCAAGCATGCAAAGATAAAGGTATTTGTCATAAATCATTCCTGAGGACACACGTGGATGTGCAGGTGCCACTCTGGGGAAAAGAAATAACAATTTGCATTTAATTTTCCTGTGTTGAAGTAAAGAGTTTATAGACACTACACCAATTTAGGGTGATAAGGAGAGATGATCAACAGGAAAGTGCTGGTTACTTACTGCTGAGCTCGATGTAGTTGGGGTACTGACCACTCATTGTGGCCAAACACTGGTCCTGCAAAGAGGTGATCCTTCTTAGTCAACAGAAGTTTTTGCTTTGCAGAGTTCATTTTTCAGAAATTGCTAGACTTTCATCTCCAATTAGTCGATCAAATGGTACTTAATAAATAGAACCGAAAGAGTCCTCATCCTTAAAACTTAGATTCAATTGCATATAATTAGTGTGCATGAGATGCTAGCTTTATAGCCCACTTCTTATGGTTGTATTAGTTTCTAAATGTCCTCCGCCTGAGTTATAGGCCTGATAAAGGAGGCCTAGTTGGTGTCTGAGGCTCCATACATTCCTATGCTCAGATTGTACACAACAGACATGACCACGGCCCCAATAAGCGACTCTTGTGTTTTTGCAGTAAATTGGAATGCTAGTTTGATGGTCGAAAATGCTCTTTTCTGCAGCATTTATTTATTATTATCTACTAATATACAAATTCACCACTAGTCCTTTATGGGATCCGGAGTATCGTGCTACTCGCCGAAAAAGCACTTTGACGCCTCGTCACTGGAAGTAAGCGCTATATAAATGCAATTACAATACAATACAATACAATTATGTATCAAATAACAATTAATACAAAATGATAAAACATAGAGAACATTACATGCACTTTTTGTATATTGGCACAAAATGTCTCTATTTTAAAAGAAACATACGCATCTCGCGAAATCCAAAGCGTGCGTAAGTAGGTAGAGATTTCATCAATAACCTCAAATAAGTCCTTGTTGGTCTTTATTTGATTAAAGGATTCTATCAGAAAAGCAGTTTTTAGCCATGTTGTAGCTCAGTAAAGAAGATGGTGGTAGATCTGTATGTAAGAGTTTTCATAAAGGTGGCCGCAATTGCTCTCCACCTTTGCCTCTTCTTTATAGTTTAGCAGTAATCTACCTGGACAAGGCATGTTATGTGTTTACTTCAACGGGTATTATGGAAGCGGGTTTGTCATTCTTTGTCATTGAGAAATCAGAAAGTGAAATGGCACATTCATTATATATTTACCCAATTCAGTGAGAGAGGGTTGATAAGAGTGGTCCACATTACCCTACCAGTGAATTATTGATGGAATGGATACAGTAGCACATGCAGACCTGAATGCCCTAAGCATCTGGTCAAGGCGAAGAATTTTATAAGGAATATCCATAGGATCTGACATAGTAAGAAGATGTCGTTGACCACAGAAAGCCAAGGGGCCTTTGCTAATAACAAGGCTATGAGTATGTCCTGCACAATGGATTGGGTTGTATGTCACTACAACGACTACAAAAATACCGACCTACACAAATATCTACTTCACAATATCAGCCCAATATATTCTCAGGTACATGTAAGGAAGTATAGATTTACTATTCCATCTCTACTTCTACTTACCTTGACAATGAAATGTAGCCAATATTCTGGAGTCAGCACTTCTAAGTAGGTTAATGTGAAAATATTGATATTGTGATTCCCCATTGCGTGATGTGGAGTAGACATTCGGCAGTAAACTAAAGCCTATTGCCTGATATGGCTTATCAGTCCAAATTTTAAAATCACCTAGGACAATCAAGTGATTAAAACAGTTTTATGAGGTGGTCCATAAATGCAGGTGCAGAATCCAGGAAGGTGTGGGTCAGGTACAAGGGGATACCAGATGGCAAATTTAAATGTAAAAATTGGTTTGCACGAGCCCAACAAACCTTGAGCTCTGTAATTTGAGTGCAGTGCCCATATTGTTAATATCAAGTTTGTTATGAAAAATAATGATTTTTCTATGAGTTTAATCTGCCATTAAAAAATATATTTAAAGATGGAACAAGTCCCCAATCTTAGGATTGCAAAGAGTCATAAGTCAAGATTCACAGATAAATAGCAATTCATTTTTGTGTACTAGAAGTAGATTGTTCAAGTGGAATTGAATTATTTTGTTTTCTTTATAGGTGAGTGGGCATTGAGAAGAAAGGATTTAAACCTCCCAGTTACATTTATGTGACAAGGGATGCTTGGATTAAATATCAAAGACATTTTTTAAGCATTTGTAAAAATTGTCCTTTCTGGGGATAACAATATCAGAACCATTAGGGCCCTCCTTATGAGTGTCCTCTTAAATCCTATGAGCTGGTGACAGCAGTTACCAGCCTCACCTAAAATGTAAGAAAATTGCGGATCCATGAACTTTCGAGTTTCTTCCAGAGGACATTTCGGCTTCTTAAAGTAGCTTAAGTCTCCGGGTGAAGGTCAGACATAAAATAAGGAAATAGTGAAGAAACAAACCTAGAATTAGCAATCCACCCAATGATTTCTAATTTCTTAGTGGATCTTCAGAGTCCAACTTGTTAAAGGTGGGATTCCCCCCTCCCCCCCCCCTTCCCTGAGTTACCGGTACCTCTGGTATCAGTAACTCGGTGCAAGGGGGAAATCTCTCTCATACACCAGGGCACTTTAACGAGGGCCTTAGATTGTGTCCATTTTTAAAAGGTGTGGACAGAATTTGCTGTCTCCGCTAAGAAGCTCATATTGAGACAGAAAGTTACAATGGCGTCATTTTTTAAGTAGCTTTAAAGTTAACTAATTGATACAAAACTGGCACACTTAATCTGCCAAGAACGAAAAACATCATGACCTGTGTTTAGGGAGCACTTGACACATCAGTTTTGCTGTTTCTGAGCATTTTAGAGAGAAAGTGTTATCAATTTTACAATTAAGTTGTGTGCACTAACCTCTCTGAGCAACCCTGCCTGCTGGAAAGACACATTTTGAGACAAAATGGAGGATTTGTGATTTAGTTACAGGCAATTTAAATGTGGGGCTTCCGATGGAAATTTGCCTTTCACTACAGCAGCTCTACTGATCATTCCCCTAATAGGTGTTGGATAGATACCATCATTGTACAGTGAAATAAGGGAATTATGCTTGCTCACTAGAGCGAAATGTTTAACAAGGATAAATGCAATTTCACAAATTATGCGCAATATGCATTACTAAAATTGTAAATCTTGGCTACTGCATTAGATGATTTCCATCAATTGGATTTCACTGACAAATGCATTTCTTCTTTTTCAGTGGGTGTTTGGCCCATCATATTTTGTGGAATTCATTATTAAGGAAACAAACTGCTCTAAATCAGAAACTCATGTTGCAGACTGTCACTTCCTGGAGGATGAACAAGCTGTAAGTGCAGAATTCAAAATACAGTCCTTGTAACTGATAGCTGATCAAGACGAAGGGTAAAATTAATTTTATTCTATTACAATATATGCTTCCCTTTTAGGATAGGTGGCAACATTTGTAGGACGGTTCCCTAACAAAAGCATGCTAAAACTGTAGCCATTTTGCTGCTTGATTTACTTGAATTTTTGCTACATCTCTGAGGTGCCAAATATATAATCTGATCACACAAATTGAAATAATTCTGAGCACTAAGATGGAATCCGAGCTGCTTAAAAGTTTGATAATGCACAGGTTGTTGTTCAGTCAGGATGGTATGCCTTCTATTGGTTGGAAAGAAAGCAAGGTAGGCAGGGCAAGGACATGTCACTCTGGGAACTCATAGCAAAAAAAAAATCCATTTTGATGGGAGAGTGGGATACTTGAGCAGAAATGCCTCCTTTTTCATTTACTGTAAGGTAATTCATATGCATAGTGTTTTTGTTTTGGATTTGTGAATTTTTGATCTCTGCTCTGGACTGAGGCCTGCTAAACAGCACTAGTCGAGCTGTGCTTTGCTAAAATGGTTTTCATTTTCTATCTCAGTGCAGCCCCCCTGAGGTGAAACTGACTTGACTCCCTGTGAGGGCCCCAGGTGGGAGGGCCTCAAGCTATGAGGGCTTCAGGCTGGTTCTTCAAACCAGTGTGAAGTATTAATAATTGGTCCAGCAGAGTGGGCAATAGTAAACATTCAGGCCGTGCTATCCGTTCTATCTGGGTCAGTTATGGGACTGCAAACAGATGAGAGAGATGCACTCGCTAGTGGCAGTTTTACTGCAGGAACCAAAGTTTCAGAAGGACAAAATATAAACGAATCTTTCATTAGGATCCCAGGAATAGTGGCGACAATTGAAATAACATGTTATGCCTAATGGCAACTTGAACTAGAAAGACTAAGAGAGTCATTCATGGTTTACCTGAAGTTACATATGCTGATGTACCAAGCCCCTGGTTCCCCACCTGATTTGATGATGGCGAAAACACTTGCAGAGATCCTGCCATGAGTGCGGAAATCCTGTCACGACTGCGGAGCCAGCACCACGAGTGCGGAGTCTCTTTGTGAATCAGGCCCTGAGTTTCTGACAGCACAGCACCAGTTGGCTCCACCCTTAGAAACTCTACGCTAGTAGCCCTTTCACTTATATGGTTGTCTGAATCGAGAGTTTGGAAGGCCCACCTTATTTAGAGAAGGCCTACCAAATTTCTTTTTTTCACATACCGTCGGCCATGGAAGGCATGGCAGACTATGCAGAAAGAAGTATAAATTATCCTCATTTGAGGGGCATTCACCCTTTGTTTGATAGAAAATGCATTCCCAAATCATCAAGTCCTGTGTGGGCTGCCACTAGGGTAGCAGAAATGAAAAAGTAGTTTGACAACTGTCTGCCTAACTTAAAATTTCCCCAAAGGTATACAGTCAGAATTTTTGTTGCCCATATTAGTTTTGATGTTTATGACGTGTAGGGGTGGGCGGAACTTCGGAGTTTCATTCCACAGAATTCCGTGGAGTTACAGAAAAACTCCCGGAGATTCTACGAAATTCCGTCAACGGGCAGAAAATATGCAGCTCGCACTGCTTGCACTGCAATTTAGTGCCAAAAATCAGCACAAACTGCACCATATGTTGTGCAAGAGCACACACCCATTCAAGTTGATTTTGCAGCTGCTCGAGTAGAAAATCTACTCAAGAAGCACCAAATCTACTCGGATGGCAGCCCTCTGACAGCGACCACTCAAGAACGCCGGCAACCGCCCGTGTTAGAAAACCATGCCAGGGGATGCCAAATCTTGCTCACCTGCTTGCATATTCTGGAGCCTTGCAGGAAAAAAATTCCACAAAGCAGCGTTTTCAGAATTAGGCCAGAACTCCACTCTAAAGAGTAACGTAGAGTGACCAAAATTTCACCAATTCCACTGGCAGAACGGAATATTTTGCCCACCCCTAATAACATCTGGAATATTTATCAAGGGCTATGACTTAAGAACACCTGAAATTCATGCAGGCAGTACTGAGAGAGGCAAGCTTAACACTTTAATGAGTTCCCTGTTGTACCCAATGTCTCTCAACATATTCCTGGGTTACTGAGCACCCTACAATGATTTACTCCTTATGTAATAATATACCAAAGGAACCTTAAATCGATTAAACAAACAATAGACATTGGATCAGAGTTTACCATCTACATCCTGCAAAACACTATGAAATTCTAAATTATTACTTTTAGGAATTTGACTGGCACACAGTACAGAATGTATGGGTACAGTTTAACAAAGGCAGGAAAATTGCTTACATTGGAGAAACTCTTTGTGTTGTTTATGGAATGGGAGGGTATACATCAGCATCTTAAAAAATAAGTTACTTTGGTTGGAAGCTTGACTGACATGGGACTCAAAGCACATTTTCTTGCGAAACATGAAGTCCAGGCTTCAAACTGTCGATATTTGATTTGAAGGAGGGTGCAAATGCAGCCTGTTACTGGCAAGAGATATCAGGAGAACCTAGACACCATCATTTTGGATTCTAGGTTCTAGCCAGCCTAGACTACACGGGTTCTTTGGTCAATAAAGGAAATGTATTCAGACATACTACAATAGTGATAGATGCTTGATTCCTGGATCTCTTCTTTCTTTAAGTTTGAAAGCATACTTTTTTAGCAAGTTTAGCCCAAACTTTCACTATTTCCTCTCTTTTGATATACTACTCTCCTTGGAAAATCCATCTTTAATAGAAGTCTTCCAAAGGGTTCTCCCCCTGAAGTAGAGATTGGCACTGTCAGGATGCTTCTTTTGAGGCCTACAGCTTCTTCCCCTTCTTCCTTCAACCTGTTCCCTAGGATCCCCACTTGCCTGGAAAAGAGACAAGAACTTTCAAGATACTTCCTCTCAGGGTCACAGCTTCTTGTGAGCTGACATAGAGACCCTGTTTATATACCATAGAACCCTCCAACTTATTAGCACTATCTTCTCCTCTCTCTCAATTTGGTTTCTCCGTTCTAACTCCCCTCCTTTATTGAGGTATCTGTGTTACTAGCTCTTAGAGGAACAGACCTCCCGAAAAGGAGATTCTAGCCCCATAGAGTCTGGGAAGGAAAGAAGATTGTAATGGGGTTCAGGTGGAACTGTTTTTACTTCCCACACTGATTCTGAGACGAAATCCTTTCAGGTATGTTGTTTTTTCTATCCTAAGAGAGAGCAACCCTACCATATGGTTTGTTTCACAGCTCCACATATGGGATTTAGTTTGCCAAGACCTTCTGAATTGTGTTGGCATTTACCCTACAGGTGCAATAAAGGGGATTTAACCTCCAAATTGAAAAGGATTCCTCTGCAGACTAAACTCTAGTCCTCCCCAAAAGCACCCATCCGCCAAGGAGATCGGCTCATCTAGGAAGGAATACAAAAGTGTTACGATTGCTTCCACAGATTGATTTACTGGCTGCAGTGCATCCCATCCCATATGTTTTTTGGTCTATCTTTGACGTATTTTTATTATCAGCTAACAGCCATGATTTACATGATCCCAGCCAGTACATGACCATAGATACCTAGTCCTCTTTAACAAATGGGCAGTAAAAATTCCAGTCCCTGCACAAATCCCCGTTTCACAGGGATCTGAATTCTGAATGTGTGCTCATTACTGAACTACCACAATGTTCTTCAGGTGATTTCTGGCAGGTCAAACTTGAAAAAATTTACCTAGAGGAGATGCCCTTTAAAAATGGGTATAAGCGAAATTTGGTGTGGTAAGATCCACATTCCTCTAATTTTCTCCCATTTTCCTGTTGAAAACTCAGAAAACAAGGTATTTATCAGACCTGATAAATGCTTCACCTGCTTTTGTTAATGCTTACCAGGCGTGATAAAATGATAAATACCTCACCACGATCCATTCCAGTTGGAAACATGGCCTAGGTAGGAAAGAGGATAGAGTGGACCAATGTGAACTCAATATTTCAAGGCAATAACAGTAGAAGTGTAGATTGCTTTCCTGCTGAATTTGTTATTATTCTGGGATTTCAATTAGGCAAATAAGCAGACATACCTTAATTCTCTTCCCTACACAATCCTGTTTGAAGAGGGATCAGAAATCAAAGATGTGCAGACAATTTCCGCCTCCCCACAAATTTTGGAAGGTCAAACCTCTCAAAATGTATCAACACAAAATGCCCAGAAAATCCCAATACAGGTGGAATTCAGGGCTACATGAACAAAATATTTTTGTATGTTGATATTTGTGACTTCCACATTCAGGTATACAAGCATATTGTACAAGTACAACCCAATGTGCAGGCTTAGCCACAGATCACAGTGCAGCCCCTTATATACTTGTGGCCCAGAGCCTCAGTAAGTCTGCATATGATCATATATAACTGTTAATGTTCAGAGCAGCTCCATGTACTGTATGCAGTCTCATATTTGAAGGCACAACTTCATGTGCTCAGGACAGCCCCTTATGTGAGGATATGGCCAGATATACTAAGTTCATTTCCATTACACAGGTATAATTTGTATGCCCTCTCCCCTTCCCTCCTGCACTTATTTTAAGAGGCAATGGGGAGTCTGCTACGAATGCTGGCACAATGGGGAGTATACTAGGGATGCTGACACAATCAGGGGACACAGCTGTAAATGCCTCACCTAACATTATCCCCATTCACCTGATCCTTCCCCCAGTGTAGTGCCACCCCTTGTCCAGAAGGAAAGAAAACCACAACACCAGGGTTCTACTTAATCCTGGTGTGCCTGAAGCATGGTGAAGGGCCTGCCGCCCCATACAGTTCCCTTAAAGTCACATGCAGGGATAATTGGAAGATTATCCCTACATCTCTCATGTTGTCAAGCAGCAGAGAATAAAAAAGCTAATTTCTATTGACCATCAACTAGTCCCTCAGCAGCAAATATGAATCTACTGCTGGAGTAGGCTAAGGATATGGCTTGGACTTTCCTATCTCTTGTCTCACCCACAGTTGTTCAATATCATCTATTTGCCTGTAATGTGCTAGGGTGAAGGCAACATATTACAAGAAAACTAAGTTAAATAAGACTATTGGAGAACTCAATTTACTTTTTGTGTGTTTTTAATGATACCACCACAATTTCTAGACAGGAAAAGCTATGCCAGGAGGAGCAGTTCTGAGCTATAACTTGTAAGTGATGTGTCTGACATCTAACAAACCAACAACTTCAGTGGGGTGGGCAGAGGCGCATGTGACATTTTCAGGAAAACAGGCATTTCAATGAGACCATAAGATCCCAAATGCAGTAATGAGCACAAATTTCTCTTCGGCATTTAAGCATCAATATTAATATGAGCATTGTTGATTCAAATATATAACCCATAAACTTAAGCTAATTGTTTCACCTAGAACTTCTCATACATACACATTTAGATAAAGGCCAGGAAAGCAGTTTGAAATGTAGGTGTAACATGCAGAACTACACAAGGCTGTCCTCTTTCTGCCTCATTGTTTATCCTCATCTTCAAACCAATTATGAAAGGCTTAGAAGATATGATGATTATACAAGCTTTGTTTTCCACAATCAAAGTATCGAATTCAGTGTCTGGAGATGACATTTTCATACACAGTGAGCAATCCTTGCCTTTGTTTTTTAATGAACTGTCCTCCTTTTCTGATATTTTGGTTTATAAACTGAGGGGCATATTCACAAGGAGCTATCGCCGAATTAACGGCACTTTATCGCAGCCAAAGTCGTGATAAATTTACGCCCCCATTCACAAGCCGGTGTTAACAGCCCACAGCACCAGTTTACCCACGATAGCAGCCGCAAAAAACCTCGCCACAGAGGACCTGCGCAACTATCGCTAATGAGATGCAGAGTGGGCGTTCCCATGCCAAAAGGCGCGACAACATCACACCTCAACATTCACAACGACCAACCACATCGGCGATAAAAACACAAAACAGACGATAAGGCATGTTAGCACCAGGAAATCTACACCTGCTCTGACCTGGTGTAAAGTCGGACGTCAGCCATCACCACAAAAGGGAGCACAGCCCAGGGCCACAACCCAAGGGCAACAGATGCCATGGAGCCACACATCATGCGGCTCGGACACCCAAGAGGGCCACAACACCCACCGCCACCACCCCCAGGACCACCCCTCCCTGGCACCCCCCCGACCAAAGACATGCCACATCAGCCACACCTAAACACGTACAAAATATTCCGCTTGATGCCGCACAATCACAACTGGTGACATGCATGTGTCGTCACAGAAATGAGCAGCGCACATTCACTTTCCAAGCAACAAATGAAACTTTATTAAAATGAACAACGAAATGAAATGAAGACACATGGCCACTCCCCTCGGGACAATACGTAGGTCACAGCCTGTAAGACAAAAAAATGATGAGAAGGTGTGTCCTGCGCACATCAGAGGACAGAGAGAGAGCGAAGGAGAGAGAGAGGAAGAGAGGGAGGGAGAGAGAGAGAAGAGGAGAGAGAGAGAGAGGAAGAGAGGGAGGGAGAGAGAGAGAGAGAGAGAAGAGGAGAGAGAGAGGAAGAGAGAGAGAGAAGAGGAGAGAGAGAGGAAGAGAGGGAGTGAGAGAAGAGGAGAGAGAGAGGAAGAGAGGGAGAGAGAGAGAGAACGTGCCGCCCCTGCGCACCCAGGCCACACTGCTCACCTGCTGCCACCGGTGTGTCTCCAACCATGTGCCGGTATGTATAGCAGGACACCAGGTCACACATCTGAGTCAGAGCCGTCAGCTGAAACAGAGCCCAGATACATGACTGGCACAGTACACACACTTGCACAAGACAACATCGCCTGCCCGCCCATGCACACCCAGGCAGAGGCACCCCAAACCCTCCCGCCGCCCATCAGAGCATGCCCGCCCATGCACACCCAGGCCTCAATGCTCACCTTCCACCACCGGTGCGTAGACAGGAGGTCCCACCACGTGCCGCTGCAAGCCACAAGCCCGGGGCCCACAGACATGGCACCCTCCACATCATGCAGCCCCGCTCCGCAGGCCACCAGGTCACACGTTTGGTCCTGGGTCTTGATTACTCCATCGCAGAGGACATACCAGTGCACCCGGCACCATCGCAGGCTGCACACCTGCTCAGCCCAATGGGTGCCACCAACTCTGGGATCCCGGAAGTGACGCCACGGGGCGGTAGGCCCGCGCTGCCCGTTGGCTCTGGCCTACGCTGCGGTCCAGCAGGGCACACAAAATCTGAGCTGTCCGGACCGCCGGGACGGGGCATCATCGCAGGCTGCACACCCGCTCAGCAGCTCAAGGTGCCACTGACTCAGTGCACCCAAAGTCACCGTCCCGTGGCGGGGTGTCTGTGCCATCCGCAAGGCCTCGGATGTCACTAACCCTGTGCAACCCCAGTCTGCGCCACGTGGTGGTAGGCCCGTGCCGTACTCAAGGCCTCGGATGCCACTAACCCTGTGCAACCCCAGTCTGCGCCACGTGGTGGTAGGCCCGTGCCGTACTCAAGGCCTTGGATGCCACTAACCCTGTGCGCAACAACTCATGGGCCCTATATGAGTGCGAATCGTGGAGCGTCCGTCATCCAGTCACCACCGGAAGAGGGGAATGTGACGTCGTCAGCCCCTTATATTGGCGGAGTCACATGGCCTGTGACGCCTGTGCCGGATGGGTGTGGTGTGTGTGAAAACCTGCCTCCAGGGAGTGGCTGTGACATGCTGACAACTAGACCAGTGACCTGCACACCACCAGCGAGTACGGCTGCGACGGGTAGCAATGAGGGCCCCCTTGGGGCATAAGCGGAGTGGTCTGGCCTGCCGTACGCCGGACCAGCGCAGGGCTTGCAACAATGACTCGTGGGATCTGGGCAAGGTCCAGTCCATGTCCGGACAAGGAAGTGACTGATGCGTGTGTCCCTATTGTAGTGTTCATGGGACCCGGTACACAAAATGCAATGTCGCACCCTCTGACTGGCATCCCACAGGATGAACATCATTGACGCAAGGGAAGGCACTGTCCCCACATTCATCCACACATCCATACATGAATGACGTAAGACATTACACAGCAGTGTGTCACTGGATGTTTATTTGCACATCCAGTGCAGTCATGCAGCTGGAGTGGTACAGGGCAATGCCGAGCACACTACACAATATGGGCCCGTGGAGGGCCAGCCAGTGTACATCCGGGGATGACCTGTACTGCGGAAGGGGAAGGGTACAGTCCGCAGTCTGTCCGCCGTGTCAATGGTCGTCAAACAGGATGTGGCAGTCCATGTCGCTGTCCAAGGTGAGTGCATCGGAGTGTATTGGGGGTCAGTGGTAGGTCTTGAGGCCATGTGCGGCACCAAGCAGAAACAGGCAAGGTGGCGGACATGAATGCTAGTACCTCCTTCTGATCTCAATCCCATCCACGTCCTCGTCCTCGGATGTGAGCTCTGCCCCACCTGTGGGTGTTGCAGTACCTGCTGCGGCACTGTGTGCCACTGACACATCAGGGGCCGGAGGAGGATTGTCGGCCGCACTGTGTGGCAGTGACACATCAGGTGCCTGAGTGGATACGCCTGCCGCACTGGGAGGCACTGACACACCAGGGGGTGGAGATGTGGATGGTGTGGGGGCAGCAGCATTCATCATCGCCACGCCTTGTGGCAGCAATGCCATGATGAAGACATGCAGGGCCTGGTAGATCCCAGCTACATTTCGCTGATGTGCAGCGGTGGCTGCCATCCTTTCCGCCTCCATCCGCACCATGTCCTCCATGAGCCTCCGCATGTGTGCCAGCTCACAGCTGGCATCGCTGGGGCCACTCTGAGCAGACAGGTATTCCTCCCTCCACGTCATGACTCCAGCGTTGTCAGTCAGGGCTCGTTGGAGACCATGGGATGGACATAGACACCCAAGGATGGCGTCCAGTTTGGTAGCCATGAGGTCGAACCCCACCCGCACCTGCTCGGCCGTCTCCCTCTGGCCCTCCAGCACACGCCATTGGAACGTGATTTGTTGTTCCTGGGGGTCTTGGGAGAGTGCCAGGGCTTTGGGTGCCTCCTGCTGGGTGGTTTGGGTGGTGGGTGGGGTCTCATGGATGTAGCTGGGCTGCCCTGATCCTGGAGGTTGCTGGCGGATGAGGTCAATGATGTCTTGGATGGTTTGGGTGTCGATGCTGGTGTTGTCCTCCTCCTCGTCATCAGTGAAGAGTGGCTGTGACTGCTCTGCAGAAGGTGTTGACGATGCCCCTGCGATGTGAAGGGGAGATGGTGTATTACAATGTGTCCACATGTATGTAGCCGCATGGTACAGGTTGACATTCAGACAGCATGGCATTGTACATTGTGACAGTCTGTGGGTCTAGGCGAGGACCCAGGGTCATTGTGGGTGTGCACTGTGCCCTGCTTGCTTGTGCATGTGTGCCATTGTGGCCATCTCCCCCCGTCCCCCCAGTACCTGGTGGTCACTCACCCTGTTGCAGTTGTGTTGTGTTCTGTCGAGCAGTGTCCGGTCCCCTGACTCCGGCCACAGTATCCATACTGATGACTGTCGACACCAGCTCATCCATGTCATCCAGCTCCAGCTGTGGCGCTGGGCCCCCACCTCCGGTCTGCGTTGCTACCTTCTGGTTGGAGCTGAGTTTCTCCTTGGTCTTCCGCTTGATGTCATTCCATCGCCTCTTGACCTCGTCCATTGTCCGCTTGTGCTCTCCGACGGCATTCACCTTGTCGACGATGTCCCGCCATATTCCATTTTTGGTGCCCAATGACACGTTGGAGGTGACGAAGAGTTGTTGATGGTGTTCCATCACCTCCGTGACTATGATCCTGTTCGCCTGCGGACTTAACTTGGTCTTCCTGGTCTTCTTGTCCTTGCCCTTCCCTGTCCCCGAGGTCCCAGGCTGGTCGTCCGGGGTGCTTGTGGGGTTGCGCTCGTCCTCTGCGCCTGCTCCGGCTGCCTCCATGGTGCTTGGGTGTTGGTCAGTTTGTGTGTGGGTGTATTTTCTACTTTTATGGTGATTTTTGACACCTGCCAGATGTGTGTTGCAGGCCTGGCGCTGCTTGTCGTTGATTTCCTCATCGCGCTTTGGCCCATCGTGTGTTTTTTGGTGTTGTGGTTTGTGTTTTTATCTCCATCGTGGTGGTTGTATCGCGGACATTGTCCATGGTTTCGGAAGACTATCGCATGCTAACGCCTTGTTGTGAATTCCACGTTGACACAGGGTTATTTTCCCGCGATAGGCTGCGATATTGAAAGTTGCGTTACGCTACTCTTGCGGTAGTTATCACACGTTCTTGTGAATATACCCCTGAATGTTGACATGTCTGAAGTCTTGCCTCTTAATGAATGTTGCAATAGGGAACCTAACAGAAATATGGTCTCTACTAAAACCAAAGGGCTAGGAATTTTGTATTGTAATTCAATGGGGTACAGCTTAACTAAGCTACAGTTTAAAGGTAAAAATCTCTTGGAAAAATGTCCCTCCTTGTACCTCTCTTGGTGGGAGCATTTAGATACAATTAAAATGATGATTTCACTCATTATAAAAACCTCTTTCTTATGATATTACCAATTAAAATGCAAAAAGCATTTTATTCTAAAATTGAGGGAATGTGTAAGAAATTGGGATATTGTTTGAGAGGTTGTGGAGTCCCCACTCAGACAACCACCCCAATCCTTGTCAGGGTGAATCACAAAAGTTACTAAGTTAACGTTTGCTAATGGCATGTGCTTGTACTGCCAATCAGCTCCCTGAAAGACCCAGAAGGGACATATATTTTAGTCCACTTGCAGGTACACAATCAGCCGGTTACACTTGTGTGCATATATGCTCCCAATATGGATGACCCAGACATCTTTCAGGTGTAATTGGCTGAATGTGGACCACTTGAGTCCTGGAGCAGTCATTTGGTGGGAAACTTTAATGTGGTCCTCAACGATAGGGTGTATAGAACAGGCGTGGGCAGGAGGCCTCATCCCAGGGCAGCTCAGCAATTGCCAAACATGTCAGAATGAAGGCTGGTTGACGTTTGGTGGCTTCTCTACCCCCACCTCCGAGAATGGACCTGCAAATCCTCCTACCATAATGGACGGTCACGCCTAGACTTTTTGTTAATGGCAGATGGTATTGGAGCGTGGGAAACAGATATGACACAACTAACTAGGACATTGTCTAACCACGCACCCATGCGGCTGGTGATTGCCGAGACGCCGTCAAAGAGCGTTGAGCTGCCGTTTGCCAACAGGGGCGGTAAGAGATGAGGTCTTTCGAGAAGAAATTCGGATGGAAACAATGTATTCTTGAAGACAAATGAGAAATCTGTGTCCAGCGCTGCAATACTAAGAGAAACATAGAAGGTGGCCTGTACTGTGAAACAGGCAGGAGCAGTGTGTGATATAAGGTGCAAAATGAGCAAATTGGAAGGCACCCTGCAAGCACTGGAAGCTGCTGAGGGAACGCAGATGACCCCAGAGCACACAGCGAAAACCAGAGCTACACTCACTGAGTACCAAGAAACGGCCCTAGAAAAACTCAACTTCCTGGCCAGAGAGGTGCGGGCAAGGACCTATGGTGAGAGCAACAGGCCGGGAAAACCTTGATGGCCATTATACAACAATTTAGAAGCAATGGGATGGTGTCCCAACTAACACTGCCCAACGGCCACACCACAACAGACACAGAGCAAATACTGGCTACCTTTCAGAAGCACTATACGGGGACGTACACTTCCATATCCCAACCTGAACTACTGGGGTAGGATCAGTACTCCAACACTATAGCGCTGGAATGATTGGAGGGTGGGCACTGACAATACCTCAACAGGCCCGTAACCATCAAGGAAATCATAGAAATGATACTGTCTCTTCTGAGCGGCAAAGCTCCTGGCCCGATGGGCTGCCAGCTCAATTCTACAAAGAGTGCACATTCCTCCTGGCCCCTAGGCTGTTGACAGTCTATGAAGAAGCAGTCATACGAGGGTCACTCCATCCTTCCATGCTAGAGGCCCTAATGATGACAATACAAAAGCCTGCCAAGCCCCCGGTGGAGTTGGACTCGTACAGACCACTGTCCCTAATTAATACTGATAATAAAATTCTAGCAAACTGGTGGAAAGCAGACTGCAACCATTGCACCCTTTTCTAATTCACCCATATCACTCAGGATTTGTTCAGGGCAGGTCAACCTTGCACTACCTGAGAATGCTCTGCTCCATTTTACATCAAACCAACCCTGATCACGAAGTGGTGGTGGTCTTTCTGGATGCCACCAAAGTGTTTTAGTCGCTTGAATGGCCTTATCTAGTTTATGTACTCAGGTTGAGAATGAGGGAGCAGATACTGAAGTGGATTAACCTCTTCTGAGTGACAACCACAGCACGAATTTGGCAGAATGGCATGCTTTCAGACTAAATACATGTAGGCCATGGAACCAGGCAGGGCTGTTCGCTCTTGCTGGTCCTGTTCACACTAGCGAAGGAGCCTCTCACTGCCCGGCTGCATCAACATCACTCAGACAAAGGTCTCAGTTTCACTGGTAGATGTCCTGTGGTTTCTCTGTACCCAGACGATGTCACACTCTACGTGAATCACCCTTCTGGAAATGTGACCATGATCATCAGGGAATTTGAGCGCTTTGCCTGCTTCTCTGGCTATACATCACCAGGGACACACAGGAGATGATCTGTGAAAACTACGCCGTACTAATAACCAAAGCAGACACACAAACCGATAATTGGATCATACTGCCACTGTCCCTGGCAAGATGCATCTCACTAGCAAAGATGGCTCTCCTGCCTGTACCTCTTCAACAATATATTTATTCGCTTCATGAAAGAGTATTTTGGGATGTTAAGAACAGCCTTGACCAGACTGGCCTGATTGGAAAAGCAGCCCTGCCTGAGTTGGGAGAGCCTTGTGCTAGCCTACAGCCAGGGAACCTAGTGGCGCCAGACTTTGAACTATATCACGTGTGTGCCCAAGCACAATATTTCCATTACTGGATGTCCCCGCTGCCCTTTCAGCCCCACATACCCATTGAAACAGATGCAACTGCCCCACAGTGACTTACCACCATATTGTGGGATGAGCAAAAACGACCAAAAGTGGAGATCGACACTGTAGGCTGCACAGTGTGGGTCTGGCACAGGCTACTCGACAGGTCATGTATGCACTAAGCACAGAGTTGCTTTAAAACCCGATGATTAGGGTAACAGAGGATGTGGGGCTGTGCAGGAGATAGAAGATTATTTACCTCACGAGTCTTGAAGATTTATATACATGAAATACCGTAACACAACAGGAGGTCCTCACAAAAAGATAGGATTCCAAGCCGCTCCATCATCTTATCTACTACATACTAAAAGCAACATGCCGGGAACTGGGCCAGATCTTCGCATCCTGGCCACCTACCTCCAACACCTTGGAACAGGTGCTGACCTCACCGTCACCCTGATGGTTGGTGTCACACATATACAACTTGAGCCAGGAAAAGGCCATGTCACCAGCCCCCCTGGTCCCGTCAGAAATGGGAGGAAGACCTTGACCTAGAAATCTCCAAAGAGGAATGGATCTACTGCTGCAGCCAAAGAGGCGAACTATCCCTGAACTATAGGTTTGGGCTCATTCATTATAAACTTTTACACAGAATTTATCACACACCAGATAGGCTACACAAACTGGGCCCGAGAGAGCTGCCACACTACTCCAGATGCAGGGTCACAACCGGTAACTTCATACATTTAGCTTGGTTGTTCCCCCTGGTGCAACGCTACTGGGAAGAGTGGGTCAAGTGAAAGCCGCCATTATTGGGGAGCCCTTTGAGCTAGCACTGCTGGGCTATGTAAGAGACCACCATGCAAGAATAGGAAACTGCTCTCCTTGATACTTGTGCTAGCTAACGAGTTGTGGCCATGGCGTGGGGGCGAGGTCCAGCGTGGTGCTGTCAACAGTGGGTTGCATGATATCATTTATTGTAATGAATGACTGACACACTATTGGGAACTTATGCCTCCGACCTCATGCCCTGAAGACATTTGGGCACCAGTAGTGGAATACCTTAAACGGACCCGTGGGGCTGAGGAGACCCAACTGGCTGACACTCTGACATGCATGACAGAGCAGACCCTGCAAGAAGAGCTGGATGGCGGAGCTTAGAAAAATTTTGCATAAGTGACTAATATATACAAAATGTGTTTTTTTTGGTGAACATACCCACCGTAAGCTATAGCGATTGATGTACAGGAATGTGTATTGCTTTCATGCGGTGTACAAGTTGTTACTTTGTTGATTAACAATAAATTTGAATAAGCAAAAAATAACATCTGGTAGCTTGGCACAAAAACAGTCAGGCTTAACCTAGAGGCAATGTGTGAAGTATTTATGCAGCACTCAAAAAGCAATAAGGTGAAAACACAACACAAGAAAAACTGCAAACTAATTTAGAAAACTAGAGTCATTTTTAATGAATAGAATGACACCAAAACAAATTATATCTAATTAGTAGAACAAGAGTTATGAATTTGTAAAGTTTTTAGTGAAATCTAGCACATAAAAAAACAAAGCACAAACAGAGTGTATCTGGCGCTAGACTGGGCCAAAGTCAAAAGTTAAAGCCGACAGCGAAGGAGCGTGGGTCGGATATAAGGGGTGGATTGGGCCTTTTCTCGTCTTGCCTTTGACTTAGAAGAATTTCTGAAGAATAGCTCCTGAGAAGGTAGAGATCAGCGGGAAAAGGCAGCAGGTGGTGTCCGAGGAGGAGACATCATCATGGTTGCGGTGAAGATTTTTACTTTTTGTACTTAGACAACTTTTTGGAAGTTGGAAGTCTTCAGCCAGACAAAGCTGCAGGCTGTAACTGAAGAGGGCTCCATGAGGGTGGATGCCTTCGCTGAGAAGTCCTACTGAACAGGATTTACTGCTGCAGAGATGAATGTAGCTCAAGCTACCAAAGTCACACCAGCAATGTACCTTGGGTAGATTGGTTGGCAGGTAAGTCATGATCTTCTGCTGCTTAGCCAAGAAGTATTTTGTTGAATTTTTTTTGAAGTCACAACTTTTGGAGAAGTACCACCGGCACCACTATCAAGGGCACCATCGGAGGGTTAGGACTCACTCCATCAAAAGCCAGCAGCAGGGATCAAGGCCTCAGGAGCTTGTTATGCCCCTGTAGCTCACATAGCAGGCCAGCCAACTAGCCCTTGGAGTCAGTTCTGATAGTCATGGGTTCAAGGAGGTGGTGCATTCTTCTTCAAGCAGCAAGGCATTCCTTGAAGCAGCAGTCCTCTGAAGCAGGGCAGTCTTTCCGAAGTCTTCCACAGGTCCAGGAGTGTACTGAACGGTTAGTCTAAGGTTCCAATATTAATACCTGGTGCCAGCCTTTGTGTGTGGGGACACCCTGTCCTACCCTCACATCTCGTTCTGGGAAGTTCTTCCCTTCCTCTGTCAAGGCTTCAAGAAGTCTGAGGTGACAAAAAACTAGTGTCAGGTTCCTTTGTGTCCTGGAGGCAAAGTGGGGCATGGAACAGCTCCATTCCCAACAATCCTGGACGGATGGCCCAATCTGTCCACACCTAATCCCCATTGTGTCACTGTCTGGAAGGAATACACAAAGCCCAACAGCAGAGCCATTCACAGTCCTGTGACACTGGCAGAAGGCACGAATGGTTAGGACAAGAAAATAGCAGCTTTCTAAAAGTGGCCTTTTCAGAATTGTGACCTAACTCGAGAATTTACCATTAAGGAATATTTAAAATTAAATTCATTTGAGTTGAAACATGACATCTCTACATGCTCCCAATCCAAAGTTAACACTTATTAAATGTAATAGGGTAACCCAGTGTTAGTCAATGGGGGAGATAGGCCTTGCAGGCTTCCTTAGTCTAACAGTGCCCAACAAAAATTGCGCTACATAAAAACAAGTGCGCTCACTAGGTAAAAATTGTAAATACAACAAAGCAGGTCTCACCTGCCTAAAGTGCAAACCAGCCACCAAGACATATATAAAACACTTACGTATTTGTGAAAAGGGCAAAACATGATAGAATGCAAAGTATTCTGATTACAGACAGAATCACATTTACATTGATCAGAATCAGAATCTTTTCTCCAGCCCTTGGGAGTAGCTAATAAATGATGAATCATATTCAGTCTAAAACAAATTAATAAAGAAATGATAGTTTTTAGACATATTAAGCAACAAGTACGGGTCAATAAATATAGAAGATTTCAACAAAACATAGAGCCTATTTACGACCTTGGCGGATGGGATACTCCATCACAAACATGACTGATATCCTGTTCGCCAAATTACAATTCCATAGGATATAGTGGAACTTGTAAGACGCCGGACGGAATATGCATCATGATTGTGAATGAGTACCCTATCTGCCAAGATCGTAATCAGGCCTATGTGCTCTGACAGATGACTTCACTAATGCACATGATTCTCTCTCGTCTTTTATCCATTTAATAGAAGTCTTTTTAGTCCAGACTATATCGCCTTTAACAATGATCTCAGGGCATTCAAAGTTTGCAGGGTGTCTCAAACTTTTGAAATAGTGCTCAATGTATGTCAGCCATGGGACTCTAGATGCAAAATTGAGAGACAAACTGTCTTTTATAATCAATCGACTTAACTCAGTATCAGGATTCAACCATACTGATAACCATAAAAGCAGGGGACGTAATTGCAAACATCTGACAAGTAACCCTGGCCTACCTCCTCATGTAGAACAAACGAGGCAGAGCTTAAGCGGAGAGATAATAGTCTTCTCATACACATATTTTCAATGTTTTGGAGCATCGGAGAGTTTACATCCCACTAAATATCACTGCCTCAAGTAGCAATGGGACACACTTGGCCTTGGAAATTCTCAACATGGTTTCTAATGGCTTAAAGCCCAGCCTAATGGCAAAATTAAAGGTGGATGGTATACATCTAGAGAAATCATGTCTTCTAGGTCTTAACAATGAGCACCAAGAAATAGAGGAGTCAAATGTAACCCATAGATCTGAAAATGACTTGCCACGGCTGATGGCACTGCCCTTAATGGAAAACATTCTAGATTTTGTCAACCTAGGACCTTTTTACCATACCATGGGATTTATTATGTTTGTGCTCAAGTCCAGGCTATCCATAAAAGTCACATAATAATTAAGAGGGTGCTGAAGGCCTAATGCTGTTCTGGATAAAAGAACTGTGCCATTGGCGTTCAATAATGGTGGTATCGGACGCATCCCTATCATGGGGATATTATGCTTTCCTTCGATCAATGCCTGTTCCAGCTGAGTAATATGTAATGTAAACAGAAAAGGCCCCAGATTACAGCCCTAGTTCACACCCTGTTTTAAAATAAAGTGCTCTGTGCATTAACCTTTCTTATCATGCCTGACTGATTCAAGTGCAAATCATGCAAGAAATAAACAATATTTGCTTCTACTCCTATGTTTAGCTTATGGCCCAGAGTTTATCCCTGTTATCCCTATTGAATGCTCCACTTACATCCATTAAGGCTAAATAAATGGATCCTTGTTGTTGAAAATGAGGTGTAAGTTTAGGCTCTGGTCAACAGTCCCTAAGCCGGGTCTAAAAACATACTGGGCATTAGACAAAAAGTGATCATCTTTAGCCCAGGACATCAATCTATTGTTGTGTTATGTTCCGTTATATGTATTGGTAAAGTGCACTGTCACCCACACGGGTATCCTAGCACTGAGTAGGGGTGTGTGTCTAGCCCTACCTATGGTAGGTCAGTTAATTGGAAAAAACAGGTCTTCAGCTTCTTGCCAAATTCAGTAAGAGAGGGGGAGGCTCCAATGTGGAGAGGGAGTGATGTAAGAGAATGCTTGTCCTCCGCATCTTGTTCTGTGTATTTATGGGATGTTGTGGAGTGGGAGTCCATCGAAGTGGAGGTGTCTGGATGGTTGATGGAAAGAGATGCGACTATTCAGGGAGGTGGGACTGAGTTTTGGAGTGCCTTGAATATGTGTGGGAGAATTTGAATTGAGTACGTTTGTGTGTTGGAAGCCAGTGTAGTTCCCTAAGGTGTATTGTAATGTGAGTCTTGTGTGCGAGGCTGAGGATGAGTTTGACTGCTGAGTTCTGTATGGTCTATAGTTTGCTAGTGAGTTGCTTGGTGATCCGGGCATTGAGGGTGTTCCCATAGTCCAACTTGCTGGTAATGAAGGCATGAGTGACATTTTTTCTTGTGTTGCTTGGGAGCCACTTGAAGATCTTCCTCATCATTTTGAGGTAGTGTAGAAGCAGGATGCAGCAATGGTGTTGACTTGTGCAGTCATCTCCAGTTTGCTGTTGATGATTCTCCCGAGGTTCCTGGTGTGGATTCTTAGTGTGGGTGTGAGTCTGAGTCTGAGTTCGGCTGGCCACCAGTTGGAGTCCCATGGTGAGGTGTTCATGCCGAAGATTATGCCAAAGATCACTACTTCTGTCTTGTCCGTGTTGAGCGACTTCGGTCATGCAGGTGGTGAACTTGCTTCTTGTATTGTGGGTCTTGTCTGAGAGGAACGGAATGAGTTGCATGTCATCTGCATAGGAGAGGATGTTGATATATTGTGCGTGGATGACACTGGCCAGAAGGATTTTGTATACGTTGAAAATGGTGGAGCTGAGTCATGAACCTTGAGGGACTCCTCGATGAGTTTGTGGGCTTCTGAATAGTGAGGTGCCATGCTCACTATTCATTAAGAAGGAGCAGATCCAGTGGAGAGTGGGTCCTTGGATGCTAATCTCATGCAGGCATCTGATGAGGATGGGGTGTGAGACCCTGTCATCTGCTGCAGAGAGGTCTTTGAGAACGTGGGCAGCCGTGTCTCCCCTGTCAAGAATCATACAGATGTCATCTGTGTTGGCAATGAGTGGTGTTTCTTCATTGTGGTTGGGTCTGAATCCAGGCTGTGTGGCATTGAGGAGCTGGTGGTTGCTGAGATGGGGCGTGAGTCATCAGTTGATTCATTTCACCGGGTATGGTAGCAACAATATGGGTCTGTATCTGAAAAGCGTGGCTGGGTAAGCATGGTTTCTTGAAAAGGGGCATGATGGTGGCATGTTTCCAGGTGTCGGGGAGTTGATGGAGGCATTGGTGATGGGTGTTAGTGCTTCATTGATTGGTAGGAGTCCTTTGGTGAAGGCGTGGTGGGGGTAAGGGTTTTCATGGTAGCAGCGATTTCGAATTTGATGATGGCAGGCCATGAGGTCTTGACTATGGCACAAATATGGGAAATAGGTTGGTAGCAAAGAGGACATTTTTTAAATACTGGTAGGACCACTGATTTTTACCAGTATAAAGGAAGAAAATACCGAACTGCTGTGTTGATATAAATGATAATTAATAGAGCCCAAAGCATAACATTGGAGCTAAATAAGTCCAGGGGAACCACAACAGGACCAGGGGCTTTATTCTTGGGCATCACATTGATGGCATCCCTTACCTCTTTCCACAGGAAAGAAATGTTTGTGTGACTTAACGGCTGAAGGTGATCATAGGACTCAGTTAATAAAGTAGCAGTATCATAAATTGCTTTAAAGTACCTAACCTACATATCAGGTAGAATATGTGAAGATAATAATGGCCCTAGGTGATCATGAAATAGTGGCCAATTAATCATTTCCCAAAACAGGAAGCTATGCCTAATGCTGCTGGCATAAATGAGTTGATCCCAAGTCTCCTGTTGTAAGTAAATTTTATGTTCTTTAACCGCTTTTTTTATATTTGATGCTGCAGGAGGCTACTCTTGAGCAATATCTTGGTTTCTCTTTTAGTGCTTCAATACGTTTACGAATGGCCCTTGAACATGTGATAAAAAACCTGAATGGCAAGCTTATCTAGGTTTCTCCGTGCATCTCAACAATGACTGAACTTTATCACAAATACTCCTAAATGAATTAACAATAGAGTCATCAGAAAAACTCACATCTAAACAATTATCAACATTACAAGAACAATCATAAAATAATTCAGAAAAACAGAACATCTGGGAAAATATTAGGCCATTTAAGTGTGTTTGAATGGTCTCTACCCCACTAAAAGAATAAGTGACTTGGTCTGACTTTAGATCCCAGATAAAAGTTACAGTTAAAGGTTTATGATCACTCCAGGAGTCCCGTAAAACTCAATAATCTTTTAATTAACGAATCAGAGTAGGTGAGACAATGTTAAAATCAATCACCGTTGAATACCCTCTACTGATAAAGGTAGGATTATCCCAAATGGACTCAGCCATTCAGCATGATCTTTTTAAAAGTGAGATATTAAAATCATTAATATTAGAATTCAGCTTTCGCCCTGCAGAGAATGGTTAAAATGTGGTTCATTAAATATAGCAGTCTCGGGGTGTCAGTTATCCAGAAGGCAACATTTAGTGCAGAAATGCAAATTAAAATTGCCTAATGATATTACTGGGGTATAAACTATTTTCAGAGTGAAGAACTACACTAGTAGACCTCTAAGATCAATTAGCATTATAGCAATTTACAATTAGCAATTATAATAAAACTGCAACCAAATTGGGGGAGCCTGAATCATACATCTGAATTTTACAATTTAGGCTCAAAGTAATTAAATTGAGAAGCCTGCCCTTTGTCCTTCCACAACTTAATAGAGTTTCAGGGAATGAAAAAGAACAAAAAAGTCTAAATAAAAAATATTGCTAACATGCCATGTTTGTTGGAAACAAATGTAATTACATTTATTTAAAAAAAAAAGACAAAAACTTGCATCAGCTTTTTTGACCACCAGGCCAGCTATGTTCCAGCTCAAAAAGTCTAATTTGTTGGGCAAAACTGCATTCAACAGGGCTCCTCCCTGATAGTTGCTTAAGTTATGATTAGGAGTTCGAAGCAGTCAATCATTATTGTCCAGTGCACTTAAATAAGCAAATCTATTGGATGTGAGTACTTCATGGATGGCCCCATTTATTGAACTATTAGTTATGGGGGTCTCTTGCACCCGACACTCTTAAGGACAATGGGGTAAGTGGGGCTTATAAAAAAAGTGCCAGGATAGATCCAAGATGCCAAGGTAAGCCACCTGCCTGGAGGACAACTCTGATAACAAATATCCAGCTGTTGAGGTGCTACTGAAATTCACCACGATACAACCACCCTCCAGAGATTTAGGATCTCTTCCTACTTAAGGAACTCTCCTAACCATGTTGATGCAGTTGAACAACTGGGAGTTACGCCCCATCAACCAGTGAACAACCTTGTTTCTTAGCCGGAAAGAATAGTTTGTAGAGTTATCTTTCAGTGGTGGAAAATTAGATAAAACTAAAACAAAAGGAGTAGCTGCAGGGGATATGTTAAGACTGTGGAGCAGAGATGGCAGATTATTTTTTAACCTCTGCCACTGTGGATTCACTATTTAAATTACCAGTGAAGGATTTTGAGACCCTAGACCCAAGAAAGCTACAACTGGATAGGTCACTCCATGCAGCGGCCAAAAGACTACTCATCTCACAAACATCAATCAGAGGAGACTCACCACACTGGAGGTAATGAGAGTTGAGGAGAGTCAGATGGCAACAACTGGGGACATGATAGATTGGAAACAGGTAAATAGCTTCTGTAGTTGGAAAGTGCCTAAAGGGCACAGGTAAATTAGCAATGGCATTTACAGTCTTTGTAAGTCTGTGATTGCATAGATCAAAGGAGTTAACTATTAGTGATTCCAGTCTCTCAAAATGTTTATCAATTAAGTGTTCTATAATTCATTTGACACCCAAGGGTCTCTCATGGCTCCAGGTAAAGAGTCACCCGCTGCCTTCTCTGCAAGACCATCGGTTTTCCTGTTTATTTCTTTATCAGTGTAGGAATGAGAAACAGTGGAACCACTGCTATGGGGATGATGCTACCGAGGTCGTAGATGTGTGGGTATGGCCAGCCATTGCTGATACAGGGCAAGAAAGAGTCTTGGTGCTATCAAAGGATTTCAGCAAGATGTTATCAGCAACGACCGGAATATCAGAAGGAAATTCGACCAAACCATTGGCCTGAGCACCCAACCAAAGCTCCTCTTGCTGAGGTAATTTCCTCTGTAATAGCCCCAATGGCTGAGGTAAGAAAATTCTTAATACTTGAGCCATTATGAGGGTGCTTCACAGCAACATAAGAGGAAAGAGACGTGGTCTTACCCTTGGAGGGAATGTCCAAATTCCCCAGACAAGGGAAATGGCCTGGTCCGGTCTCGATCTGGGGCGAACAGGTGCACATAGGCCCACACTTGGCCCGGTCTTGGCCAGGTATGTGCCCAGGCATGCCCCGCATTCATCCCATACTGCAGGGAAACCAGCGCATATGTAGAGTCAACGACTGCTGCATCCCCACCTCCAGCAAAAGCTGAACCAGGTGAGTTCTGGGCTATTGAGTAACTGAAGCCTCTCCCGCGTCCTGCACTACAGGGAAACCAGCCCGTTTATGTAGCACCAACTACTGCAGTAGCCCCCTCCTCCTGCAGGGGCTGAACCTAGTGAGTTGTGGGCTATGGAGTCACTGAGTCCTCTCTCACCTAGAACACTCTTTTACAACTCCTTCTTCTCACAAACACATCATCTTCATGCCCCAGCCCTCTAAGTTTGTGGATACACCCAACAATTAAGCACTGGTGTTCCCTACTTAAACCATTTTTTGTCGATAATATTTCCTTCCTAGAAAAATTCAAAGGTAGTTGTATCTGGTTTAACAAATGGATTCGAATAAATGGTGAAGTAATGTTTTTGATATCAAAGGGAATTCTCTAAGGGCCTAATATATATTTCGGCGGACAGAATGCTCCCTCACAAACATGGAGGAAATCCCATCCGCCGTATTACAAGGGAATTATATCCTATGACACTTGTAATATAGTGGATGGGATATTTGTCCCATTTGTTACAGAGTTTCCTGTCCACTGAAATATAAATCCGGCCCTTAGGCTCTTAACTTATGATAAATGATAAGATAATTTCTTTTGAAGACCTCATGTACAAATAGAAGCTCCCTACAATTTTTTTATTCAATAAAAGAAGCCCATTTGCTTCCTTAAAAAAACCTTAGCCAAACTCAATTTTAAATTTCAAACATGCAGTCCACTTCAGATGTTTCAATCTTAAAACTTAATCATTCTAAAGTCTTGGTTATATACACAGTTTTAAAAGTAGCTGATTTCAATAGAGATAAATCTGTGACTGAGACACTTGGGAAAGATTGAGGAACTGACTTAACCATCTCTTAATCTATAGCGATTTAGGATGACATATGGCTCAAAATTCATTCTACGTCAAGGTCTGCCATTATGACTCTGCTCCTTTTCTTCTTTTGCAACAGGTCATACTATACTCCACTGTTTATGCATAACATGAACCATATTACATTGTGACTCATAACGGGTGACCTGACTACATATTATTTTTACATGCCCTAAAGCTTATCTATTTCAGAAAGGTGTGTGGAATAAGATTACTTTGATATGTAACAATTCCTTTCTCTAAAAATAATGTTTTTCTTTCTGGGGCTCTAGGCTATTTTGGCTATAACTATTTGTCGAGAAAACGTATTGATATTCTGGTTGTGATTACCTTGCAAGTCATAACTTCCAATTTGACTGTATCACAGACAAAGTAATTATACCCTTAATTAATTACAACTCTTTTAAATGAGAAAAAAATGTGACTTCCTTTGACCAATTATCTATCTAAATGTGCCACTGTTTACCAAAAAGTCATAGATGTTTATAAACCTCAATCTAGCAGGACCATCTAAAAAAAAAAAATATATATATACATATATATATATATATATATATATATATATATACATATATATATATATTTTATTCACTGAAAAAACAAAGGTTACAGGGACGTTATAGTTAGGCTGATATTTCACTCATACAAAACCAGAGAAATTTGAGATGTCATCAGTGATGTCACTGACCATGTCATGAGTGATGTAATATGTGAGGTCATAAGCAGTGCATTGCAGGGGCGCAAGTTATAGTTAGCTCAGCTAACTATTCCTGCTGAATTTCTCTGGTTTTGTGCGAGTGAAATGTCAGCCTAACTATAACGTCGCTGTAAGCTTTATTTTTTGCAGTGAATTTCTAAGGTTTTTTAATTCAATTTCCCAACTATAATCCCTGTAACCTTTGTTTTTTTCAGTGGATTTATAAGGTTTTTTTAAATGCTAATTCCTAATTATAACGTCCCTGTAACCTTTGTTTTTTTCAGGGATTTCTATGGTTTTTAAAGCAGTAGTCACGTTTGCAGAGTAGCGGAGAAAGGGGGCGGGCCTCCGACCAGCTCACAGGAATTTCGCTGTGTAGGACTTACAGGAGGTACCATGAGGGCTTCTTGGCCCCCAAGGTCCCTCTGGAGCCAAGGGGACTTCATCCTCCAACTAGTGGTGTGCCAGTTTGGCGCAGTTTGACGAATCTTCATGAAATTTTCAAAATTAATGGTTCACTCAGGTCAGCTCCTGTCTTGAAAGTTTCGGGGTGATTCGTCAAGCGGGGGCGGAGAAAAAAAGTGGGCCCCAAAATGCGTTTTCTCCATGTTAATTCCCATAGGAAATTTTGGAACAGGCTACAGCCCGAACTGCTGAACGGAATTACACCAAATTTGGCAAAAAGGTAGCCCTTGGTTCAGAAAGCACCCTTTTTTAAAATGTTGTAAATCCGTTCAGTAGTTCATGAGAAATTCAAAAAATTAAAATGTATATATCTGAGCACCGAGGAGGAGTCACGACTCCTCCCGAGCACGAACTTCAATCTGATTGGCTGCACTCTAAACCAGAATGTGTTGGCAGCCATCTTGTGACTCAGTAACGAGTCACAAGAACAAGCATTTGCAATGCAATAGGACTCGCATTTACGCAAGACCTATTGCATTGGAAACGGGAGTGTGGGCGTGCGAGAAGGCACGAACGGGAGTGCAGTTGGGGGGCGGGGGGCGGAGAAGTCACGGACTGCGGGAGGGGGGCACAAGAAGAACTTAGGTGTTTGAAGTAAAGGGGCCAGTAGCCATGGAAGGATACTAATGACGACATGGCCGTCATGAGGAGGGACTAACAGGCCTAAAACCAATCGGAAGGCAGCATTTAGGACTTAAACCAATGAAAAAGATGGGCAGAGAGTGGACGGAGCTTCCACGAAGCTTCCACGCCATACTGAATACTGCATGCCACGCAAAGCGAGCAGCGCATGCGCGCTGCCGCTATAGGCTTGACCTAAAAAGGAATAAAAAAGTAAAAAATGAATAAAAGGGGGCAGGGTAGAAACACCCCGTCCCCCTAGGCCTGCTCAGGGGGTCCCACGAGGACCCCCAGGGCCAAAACAAGCATTTAAAAAAAGAAAAATTGGCCGAATTCGTGCTGGGTGCGCGAATCCAGCCGAGAAAATAAAAAAAAACTAAGCGCAGGCTCCCGCGCTTTGTTATTCTTAAGACCCTGGGTGGGCCAGGTCGCAGGGCCAATGTATAATTATATAGCGGGGGCCAGCGGGCCCTGCACTGCTCTTGCTTCTTTCTGCTCCCCTCTTACCTCTTTCTGCACCCCTCTTTTCTCTTTCTGCACCCCTCTTGCCTCTTTTTGCACCCCTGTTCCCTCTTTCTGCACCTTGCTGCCTGTTTCTGCACCTCTCTTGCCTCTTTCTGTACCTCTGTTGCTTTTTTCTGCAATTGTCTTGCTCTTTCTGCACCGTTTGCGCCTCTTTCAGCACCTCTGTTGCTTCTTTCTGCACTTCTCTTCCTTCTTTCTGCACCCCTCCTGCCTCTTTTTGTACCTCTCTTGCCTCTTTGTGCACCTCTCCTACCTTTTTCTGCACCCCTCTTGCCTCTTTTTGCACCTCTTTTGGTTCTTTCTGCGCTGCTCTTGCTTCTTTCTGCACCCCTCCTGCCTCTTTCTGCACCTCACTTTCCTCCTTCTGCACTTCTCTTGCTTCTTTCTACAGCTCTGTTGCTTCTTTCAGCAATTCTCTTGCCTCTTTCTGCACTTCTCTTCCTTCTTTCTGTACCCCTCCTGCCTCTTTCTGTACCTCTCTTGCCTCTTTGTGCACCTCTCTTGCCTCTTTCTGCACTTCACTTTCTCTTTCTGCACCCTTTGCGCCTCTTTCAGCACCTCTGTTGATTCTTTCTGCACTGCTCTTGCCTCTTTCTGCACCTCTGAGTTAGAGGTAGTTTTAATCCCCCTGCCCTATTATATACTAGGGCCTTACAGGGGAGGTCATGCCAATCACAGGGGTACCCCAAACCATAGTGTACCCTTGTGTTTGTAGGTGTTTTCACTGTATTCTAAGTGTCTTTCAGCATAGCACTGGCTCCGGGCCTGGTTAGTCAGAGTCAGTTACCACCAGTACCAGTCAGCAAAAAGTTGGGGGCACAGGATGACTTTGCAACAAGGCCTCTTTCTGCACCTCTGTTGGTTCTTTCTGCATTTCTCTTGCTTCTTTCTGTGCCTTTCTTCCTCTTTCTGCACAAGTCCTCCTACCTCTGTAGGCATAGTTAGAAATTAGCATTTAAAAAACCTTTGAAATTCACTGAAAAAAGCATAGGTTTCAGGCACGTTATAGTTAGAAATTAGCATTTAAAACACCTTTGAAATTCACTGAAAATACATAGGTTTCAGGGACGATATAGTTAGAAATTAGCATTTGAAAAACCTTCGAAATTCAAGGACGTTATAGTTAGTTGGACATTTCACTCATACAAAACCAGAGAAATTCGGCTGTTATAGTTAGTTGAGCTAAGTATAACTCGCGCGACCGCAATGCACTGCTGATGACATCACATATTACATCACTGATGACATGGTCAGTGACAGGTCAGTCACGCACCTACTAACTCATCTATTCAGACACTCATACACCCACTCATTCTTCAATACACCTTGGCATCTCTATATATAAAACATATTTCAACTTTTTTAGAAACACTAACAGTGACTGGATGATGTCATCAGTGATGTCATCAGTGATGTCATTTGAGATTTCATCAGTGATGTCATCAATGATGTCACTGACCATGTCATGAGTGATATAATATGTGATGTCATCAGGAGTGCATTGCGGTGGGCACGAGTTATACTTAGCTCAACTAACTATAACGGCCAAATTTCTCTGGTTTTGTACGGGTGAAATGTCCAACTAATTATAACGTCCCTGAAACCTGTGGTTTTTTCAGTGAATTTCTAAGGTTTTTTAAATGCTAATTTCTAACTATAACGTCCCTGAAACCTATGTTTATATATGCCTTAACTCTAGTCCACCAGCCGCGGGTGCCGCTCTCCGTAAGGTAGATTACGGATACAATTGCAAGTTCCAGGTCCAGTTTACTGCAAACAATTGAACGCACTCTTGCAGCAATTATAATTTCAATTATTTATTCCACAACATGCCAGGATGACATACACGTTTCAGCACGGTCGCCTTCCTCACTGTCAATAACAAGAATTCATTGATGTATTATGTAAATAAAGTTATCCTAATACAAAACAAAAGTTCAGTGACATCGAAAGAGGGAGAGTGTGTATCTCTTATTGGGGTGAATGTGGTGGCCATCTTGTAACGTTGTTTATGCAACAGTAACAACAGGCAATACTACATGCTTAATGTGTTACTTTCCCCAATTGCCTGTCATCCACCCGTGGGCTGGTCCTACATAGATGCCCTGTATGGGCAGTTAAATAACAGGTAAAGTATCCCCCAGTTACTGTAATTCTGCAAATTTCAACAATTGCGCCTTGAATGGGCTATGCATCGCCTGTTACCATCTAGTTGTCCGCCATGACTTGTGATTTCCCCAATGTGGAAAGACATCTCTTCCTCATTGTTCACTCCTCTCGGGGCCTTACTCTGCATTTGAATTATATATCTCGATTCTACAGTTCACAGTTTTCTAACTCTGACTACCATTGAGTTGGGTAACAATAAACAACTGTTATTCAGTGCCACGATGCCCACCGGTGAACGTGCGCTTTATATATACACATGTTATGTTAACTTATGTCATACAAGGTGTATTTCTATTATCTTTAGTTGTTTATTTTAAATGAATTTATCAAGATAAAATAGCTTTTCTTACTTTTAATTCAAATTTATCTCTTAGTTCTATCAACTGTAGCAGATTATCTACATTACAATAACCTATAATTTTCTAAGATTTGGTATCACCTGTTTATCATTCTTTATCTCTTCTTCTATCCTTTTATTTCTTCATTGTTTCTGGTTTTTCCTAAATTCAAAATTCACCGTTTCTTTATATTAATTCCAGCCGGTCTCAATGAATTAATGTAATTTGTGATAAAATGTAATCATATGTATTATTCATGATAGTTCTGACATTGTTTGTATTTATCCTGTGTTTTATTTCATTGCATATACTATTGTAGAAAGGCTAACAGAAGGCCATGCAAAGCTCTGAGTCACCATAGGCGCCTATATCAATTTCTCAAAACTGTTGCTGTGAAATGGTTGATTCCGGTGTAGTGGCGAGGGCCCACTATCCCACAGTAAATGAATCTGTAGATTGAAAAGTCTGTCACAAGAATATTAAAGCTTAATAACTTGGCTAGTTTGTACAGAGACGGATTATATTTAAGGTTACAAGGACGTCAATATTTAGGATGCAAAGATGTACTAGACAAAAAGAAATTGTTGAATACCTGCAGCCCTGCAAAAGCCTAAGTGTGATTTGGGCTATTTTAATAAAAAATATTAAACTTAGAAATGTGGTTATAAGCAACTAAATGAAAGATGCCAAGTCGTAGAGGTCTCAGTTGCTTACGGATAATTTTTCAGATGAGAGCACAGACAAGACAAGAACTTTAGGCCATAATGTACTAACATATTTCTGCATGTGCACAGAATTGGTAAAACCCCTTGATACACCAAACCCCTTGTTCTCAACTTATCGCACAATTATAGATTATAGAACAGCAAATTTAGTACCTTTTCATTTACACGGTGAGACTGACAAGACATGTTGTAAAAACTTAGTTCAGCCTATGTGCAAAAAAATAATGATTGAATTAATGTTTGCAATTCACACAATGTGAATTTACACTTATAAATTGATTTACTGACACAAAATATTACATTACCATGGTATAGAATTACAAGTGGAATATGTGCTCCCAAGAGCAAGTAGGTGATGAGTGAGAGCACCCGCAAACCTCTACATTTATGGCTATTCAGAAACTTTTGCATGCTGGTTCATTTTCATTCAGGACATAAATGGAAATTTGCTCTTGTTAAAAGCAAGAATAATACTTAAAGTGGGGAGTGAATGAAGACTGAACATCCCAAAAACTTAGCACTGTGACTGTCTCATCTTCCAAGGGGAACTAATAGAATTATTTAAGATTTTGTAAAAACATATATTTCTACTTTAGATGTAGATTCATATGCACGGATACCCTAAGGGTGTGAACGCAGTTTGCAATGATTTGTACTAAAGATAATGACAGAATCTTGAATTCTGTTGACATAACTGGCTCATTCATTGATTTACAAAGATCAAAGTCACTGTGGACAGAAAATATTGATTTTTAAAAATGACATAAAAAAATCTGAAGTAACAAATGAGAACAATACTATGTTTTTCCCCCTAAATAGCGTCTTGGATTCTGCAAGGGGAGCCAAATACGGAGATTTGAGGAGGATGAAGTATCTGTTTCCTGTGAAATCTATGGACCAATGGTACCGTCTGCTCAGTTTATATCCAATAAATTGTCTCAGATACATTCATATTAAGCGGTGGTAATACATAACTGGCAGAAAGCAAATGATGATAGCCATTTACACCACTCCTGCCTGCCAATGTAGATACATCATATTCGGTGTTGGAGTGATGTGGGACTGTGCTGAAATGTGGAAACCTATAGGGGTGTGAAGTCATTTTGCAAGATGGGATTCAATGTATGATATTTAAGGAGCATATGTTATGTTATGCTATTTGTATTGCCTACCAGCACCTGTGAGGGTATTCCAGCGCTTCACAGGTGTGTGAGGCTAGCCCCTGGAAGGGGCTTTTAGCGAAATTCAAGAATAGAGGACGTGGCTCTGATGCCACTGGGTTATATTTTATCAAGTGCCAGTATTTTTGTAATATTCTACAGATCGCTCCTTCCTGTTTGTTAAAGGTAGTAATCCTTTAGAACTGTGAGATTCCTTTATTGTACTGTTTATTATTTCTACCAAGTAACAATTGCTCTCTTGTATCTACCTTCGCTTTTCTTTTTGCTTCCTCTATATAGGCATGTTAGTATCCTCTCACTTGAAATCTTTCAGACATCTCTGCAAGGGCTTTCTCTTCTTCTCCTTGTTCACTGCACTTTTTTCTGACCCGTAGACTCTCTTCATATGGAATGATTCTTATCAAATTTTGGGGTTGATAACAAGTTGCATGCAGTCATGTATTATCCACTATAGGTTTTTGAAATAATCTGGTTTCTATTTTGTTGTTCTTAACATACCCAGTTAGGTCTAAAAAGTTTACCTATTTGTCACTAATTATGCTAGTAAAATGTAAATTCAATACTTTATTTTTTCTACAAACAGCTTTGCACTCTCTATTGAACCTTTCCAGATTGCAAACAAGTTGTCTACAGATGTACACCAAATTATCACATTTTACATCCATTCCATCTGATATTCACTTTGTAGCATCTGCTCCTTCCACCAGCCCATATGTAAATTAGCATAGCCGGGGGTGAAGCAGGTTCCCCTAATTTGATGGAACAACTCATTGTTAAACAAAAGATAGCTGTTCTCCAAACATCTGCGGATCATAGCAAGCAGCATTTTGGTGTGCTTCCACAATCTGAATGGTCTGGTACTTAAGAGATAATCTACTGGTCTCAGCCCATACTCATGCTGTATACTAGTATATAATGTTGTCACATTCATGGTCATGAGTATATACTTATCCTCCAATGGGATGTCAAAGATTCTCTTTAAAAAAAAAACAATGTAGGGGGCGTGGCCGAGCGGTCTAACATGGCGGACGCACTCTAGAAGAGCTCCGGAGGCCCGCTACGATATCCTTTAATTCTCCTGGCCCATCGGCGTTTTTCTATGCCTCAGACCATCCCGCTGTGTGTCTGCCCGTACCGGGCATGCTGCGGTGGCCTTTAAGCTGCAGAACACTCGGCGCAGAGGCCGACTGACGGAGCTCCTCACGAGCGGTGGCTTGCTGCCCGGGCTCGCGTCGCACCATATCCCGCCTCCTCCGGCCCTTCGAGACTAGAGGGTGCTCGCGATCTGCCATTGGACATGTGGGGGCCCTGGAGGGCAACTATTGTGGAGTCGGGGGCCTGCCGCTGTCCCATCCTGGCGCAATAGGAGATCTGCGGCTGCTGTATCACCCGGCGGCCCCGGTACCGTGTTGGGCTGACGGCTGGGGACTCACGCCTGGGTGCTCTCTGCCGAGGGATCGCTCTGCCTTGCCTGGTGTGCGCCTTGGGGGGCGGTGGTGGTGTGGTACCACTCCCCTTGGGCTGTGGACGGCCCCTCGCTGTGCTCACGTGGATTCGAGCGTGTGGCCCGACTTCACTATCGGCCTGGAGACACCATTGCCGGCGGACGTGGCGTAGCGGACATCGGGCCTACCTCCGGAGGACTGCCGCGACCTGGGCCTGTGTGGTGCGGGGACTTGTTGCTGCCGCAGGACATCCATCAGGTCGGTGTGTGGCCCCCCCTCTTGCCCTGGCCTTCATTTCAGGGGTCCCCGGCTGGTTTCCTATGAACACTCTGTCCCTACCTGGGCCTTCTGGTTCTAGCGCCTCCGGGCCTCATTGGAGCCCTTCTGAGGTCCTCCCTTATTGCTCGCATGGCTGATGTGGGAGTGGTGCGACCCGGTCCTGGTGACTTGGATCAGGTGTGGAGATAACTGTCTGGTCTGCCTTCCTGTTGAGGGCCCCCCTCCCTGCCTGCATCTTACTGTTGAGATTGGCAATCGTCCTCGGGCCTGGTGCCCCCCCCCCCATAGCACTGTGGGGCGGTGGGGACAGCGGAGTGGACTGTTCGACCTGCACTGGGCCCTATAAGTGATTGTTGTCCTGCGGAGACCCTGCGGGGGACTTGTCAGACCCCCTCTCACTACATCGGGTGGGGCGCGGGTGTGCCAGAGCATCACACATCTTCACCGCTGCTGCTGCGGAACGCTTTTGCACACAGAACACGGAACTCGGCTGTGGCACCCATTAGGGGGGTGGGGAGTCGCTTGCGTGTGGAGGCAGCCGGGCTAGGTCCCGGTGCGGCTTGTGTGCGGGTTGGCTCCTCACCTGCCTTTCTGCCGGCCTCGGACTAATTGCTTGCAGTGGAGGAGCTCCCTACATCTCCTGCCTTTGTTGCGCGGCTGCTGTGCTGCAGCGCGGATACACCTCTAGTTGACCCCCGCAGAATTCTACCGGCGGGTGCAGAAATATCTGCTGCCACTCAACATGACTCGCGATAAGTTGCCAAGTGCCAAACAAAGTACGCTTGATCGCTTTGCAGCCACTGGGGCGCAGTCGGCGGATCCCGCAAGCCAGAGCTCAACAGGTCCGGATAATGCTGC
Source organism: Calotriton arnoldi (assembly GCA_963921515.1). Classification (NCBI taxonomy): domain Eukaryota; kingdom Metazoa; phylum Chordata; class Amphibia; order Caudata; family Salamandridae; genus Calotriton; species Calotriton arnoldi. Next base: position 392,093 of record CAWUFW010006175.1, on the reverse strand, counting down.
ATTGATGGCGGCTATAACGCAATCCCGTGACACGCTTGAGGCTAAGATTGGGGCGGTGGGATCGGACGTGATGTTGATCCGCCAAGACCTACGCAGGGCGGTCGACAGAATAACAGAGGCCGAAACCCGGATCTCCACCACAGAGGATACAGTGGCCTCCCTTCAGAAGAAGGTGTCTTCTCTGGAATCCATTACCAAGGGGCTCGCGCTCAGGGCGGAGGATGCTGAAGGCAGGGCCCGACGGAATAATCTTCGTTTTGTTGGCTTTCCGGAGGGATGTGAAGATAATAATATGGAACAATTCCTTACAATGTGGATACAGAGCTCGATCCCTCTGGCATCTCTATCTTCCTGCTTCATCATAGAGCGCGCCCACCGTGCCTTGATGCAGAAGCCTCCGCCGGGGGCTAGGTCTCAGTTATAGCTTGCTTCCTTAATTTTCATGACCGCGATGCGATCCTTGCACAGGCTAGATTAGCGGGCAAACTCCATCAGGACTCCCACCAAATTCTTATCTTTCCGCACTATACACGATTGGTGCAACAACGCCGGCAGTCGTTTACGGCTGCCAAAGCCCGCCTGCGGGACCTAAAACTTAAGTATGCATTGCTCTTTCTGGCCCGACTGAGGGTAATATATGAATCACGTACCCTCTTAATTGTCACTCCTGAGGAGGTTTTTGCCTGGACAGATGAACGACGGAAGCTCAAGCCACACACTCCGCCACGCTTTGATTCAGAGTCGTCCTTCGTTGAGGTCACGCAGCGGCTTCCCAAAACTAAGGGGAAAACAAACCGCAGATCACGCTCGAGGCGTCGCTCAAAGTCTCAAGGTGCCTCTAGCTCCCTAGGTGATGGGGGCTTGCGTGACTCTTCGCCGGTACACTGTGGGGACTGAGGCCTGTGGGACACGTCCGAGTGCGGACCGGACTGGCTGGTGAATTCTACTTCATTTGCTTTCTCTTTTATATTTCTCTTTTATTTCTTTTTTGCTTCTGCAACACTAGTACTGGGGTCTGAGAACTTTGATCTGTTTATCTATTATGCTGATGGTACTGAATATGGGCCTACGTGAGGTCCTCTCCCCACCCCTCTCCTTTAAGTGGCTGAACACTTAACATTTCTTTGGGGTTAGTTATATGGGGAACCGTTGGTATGGGACCATGCCCTGCCCCCGTTGGGGTGGTGGCATGATGCTCACCGCAACAGATACTTCTATTGTTCTTGAGGTATTGGGTGGGGTGGGTGGGGGAGGGGAGTTTTTTTCTTTTGTTTATTGTTATTTGTTATTGCCACCATGTATATCTCTACATATATTTTGAAATTATCACTGTCATCCACTTTATCAGCTGCTACAATGTATGGTGTCAGTATCCATGTCACAGGACGTAGCCGGGGTTAGGAGTAGAGAGCTCCAAATTCTTAGTTGGCATGTCAATGGTTTGCTGGATAAAATTAAGCGAGGTGCTGTTTTGCGTCAAGCCAAGCGGCACACGGCGGGCGTTCTCTTCTTGCAGGAGGCCCACCTGGCAGGCACTAAGACTCCTTGTTTGGGACGGTTTGGCTTTGCACATGCCTACCATGCTGGCTTCACTAGAGGTTCTCGGGGTGTAGCTATACTCATACATCGCAATGTCCCATTCGTTCATAGCCGCACATGGTGCGATCCACAGGGCAGGTTTATCGTGATTTATGGGGCGCTTTATGGGGAGCCCATTGTCCTAGGCAGTGTCTATGCCCCTCCTCCATTGTCGTGGTCCCTTATAGAAAAGCTGATGACGCTGTGGACAGACCTTCCATCTGTATTGGCGGTTGTTGGAGGAGACTGAAATGATGTTATGTCCACAACACGGGACAGGTGGCGTGCCACGGCCCGAGTCGCAGAGGCCCCAGATTCTAAATTATTTCCCCTGGTCCAGAGCTTGGGATGGGTGGACACATGGAGGACTATGCACCCGGACACACACGCATAAACATATTTCTCTGGAGCCCATGATTCCTTCTCCCGCTTAGATTATATTTTCCTTGTGGCGACGCATACCCACAGACTGGCCGAGGCTGCGATTCTTCCTAAGGGGCTATCCGATCACTCGCCGGTCTCTATCCTCCTCTCCCTCGACCCCAGGCGCTCCCGATTTCGGTGGCGACTGTCGCCGTGGCTACTACGGGACGAGAACTATAGGACACACATGCATACCTCTTTAACAAGTTATTTATCACTTAACACGGGTACGGTGGAGTCCCCGGCTACCCTGTGGGAGGCTATGAAGCCCACTCTCAGGGGAGCGGATATTGCTTTCTACACTGCTCTTCGCGGGCAGCAGCGCGATAAGCTGCTTAGGATCGGTGCTCAGCTTCTTGAATTGGAACATGTCAGTAGGGATGCAGTGGGCCAGGCTGCACGCAGACAACTGCTGACACTGCAGCAGTCGTACACCAGCGAACTCCTTAAAGAAGCCCGACTTTATTGGCTTGCCACTCGTAGTCGAATTTATCAGTGGGGAGATAAATCCAGTGCTCTGCTGCACCGTTTGTGTCAACAGACGATGTGGCCCCAAATACATCCAGGTGTAGGTGGCCCGGATGGGACCGTGCTTACGGACCTATTTGCCATTGCCGATAGCTTCGCCTCGTTCTTCGCGGACCTTTATGCCCCCTATGAAGTCCTACCTGCTGCCCTTATACAGAAGTTTATTGATGACTTTCCTCCCCGCGCATTGCCAGACACAGTGCGAGAGACACTGGACGCTCCCCTGTCGATAGACGAACTTCTGCATGCATTGTTAGAAATGCGAGTGGGCAAGGCGCCCGGCCCGAACGGCTACCCTTGTGAGTTTTTCCAAAAATATCACCCGCAACTTTTAAAACCCTATGTAACGGCCTTAGAGGCTTCCTGGGAATCTGGCTGCCTTCCACCAGATTGGCAGCATGCTGAGATCGTTGTCTTCTTGAAGCCGGGCCGTCCACCGGAACACTTCTCGTCCTATCGCCCGTTTTCCTTACTTAATGTAAAAGCCAAGCTTCTAGCCAAAGTGATTGCCAATCATTTAGTTCCACTTATTACGGAACTGATCCATCTGGATCAAGCAGGATTTATGCCAAACCGCGCTACAAGACACAACATTAGGCGTGCCCACAATGCCATTGCAGGGGTGGATAAACTCGACACCCCTGCCGTGCTTCTTTTGGCAGACATGAATAAGGCCTTCGACTCTCTTAGCTGGACTTATCTCTTTGCCCTGCTTACTCGCCTTAATATCGGTCCCCGGTTGCTTAGCCTTATTTGCCTATTATATACAGACATAACTGCCTCAGTCCGCGTGGCTGACTCGGTCTCTAAACATTTTCCTGTCGGGCGGGGGACACGTCAAGGTTGCCCGCACTCTCCTTATCTTTTTGCCCTAGCCATGGAGCCACTTGCGGCTTGGGTGCGGGTGGACGCGCAGCTGTGTGGCTTCGAGTGGGCTCCTGGTATTTCCGACCACATAGCGCTTTATGCAGATGATGTCCTCTTCTTTCTCACTGATCTCAACTGAACTGGCCCGCATCTTCTCCGCATTATGCAGATCTTTGGTGAAACCTCTGGTCTCTATATGAATCGAGAAAAATCCTTTCTGTGGCCGTTGCGGGGCGGAGATGGACTCGGTGATTGGTCGCGGGAGGTAGTCGTGGTTCCGGATGGTTTTAAGTACTTGGGAGTGCATCTCACTTCATCCCAGGCCCTGGCATGGAGTAAGAACCGCGCCCGCTGTGGATGCAGGTGGGAGACCAGACACGTGTATGGTCTCACTTGCCCCTGTCTCTTTTTGGTAGGTCTGCTATTTTTAAGATGATTTCCTTGCCGCATCTCCTTTACCAGCTGAAGAACCATCCATATCCCATCAAACCCTTGTGGTTTCATCAATTAAACGCTATCCTCGCCCGGTTCCTATGGGGGGGTGGTGCTTCGCAGGTAGCTTTGAGGACTTGCTTCCAATCTACATACTCCGGTGGAATAGCCACCCCGGATGTCCATGCATATTATATGGCTTCCAAGATACTTGTCCTCAATGACTGGTGGTATGTGATCGTGGCGACCCGGCTTATGCGGTGGAGCGCTGGCTGCTGGGAGACGACGCTCTCCACAGGGTTCTTTATTCTGCGGCATTGCTTCGTGAGCTACCACCCGCTACAGCTATAATTTTCAAACTTTGGAGGGCGGCGCTCCGTCAGATGGGCTGGTGGGGGAGACTCACTAAGGAAACTCCACTGTGGAATAATGGGCAACTACCTCAGCTGATGCACCTGACTGGTTTTCGGGGCTGGGAGGCCATTGGGATAGATACAGTGGGGGCAGTTGTACGTGGCTGTACCCTTAAGTCTTTTCTAGACATACAAACAGAATATGATATGGCCCGTACACAATTTTACCGCTATCTCCAGTTCCGGCACGCTTTCACTCCATCTATATCTCATTTAATGGAGATCCCTGAATTTAATCCCATAGAGGCGAAGGTGTTTATGGGTGACCTGGGGGATCACAAAATTACTAAAATATATCGTACACTTATTAATAACACTCCCACTACACTCCACAAAACTAGAGAAGCATGGCAACAGGATCTGGGTCCCCTGGAGGAAGATGACTGGGTGGAGGCTGTGGCATCTCCACGCAGCGCAGCAATTGCAGCTCGCCTGCGTCTTATTCAATTCAAATATTTACACAGAGCTTATTATACTAGGCACAGGCTATGGCGCGCTGGATTCATTGCATCTCCACATTGTCTGCACTGTAACTATATATAGGGTACATTTCTGCATACTATATGGGCCTGCCCAGTGCTGACCAAATTCTAGAAGGGAGTGTTTGCGTGCCTGTCTGAGGTCCTGGGGTGGATTCTTGTCTCCTCACCGAGGCTGGCTATCTTACACATTACGGAAGATATAGGCGGAAATAGGTACAAACGCCATCTCCTATTTTTGGGCCTAACACTGGCTAAGAGAGACATTGCCCAGGCCTGGAAAGCTGAGACAGCACCGTCGCTCAGGGTGTGGAAGAGGGGTCTTGATTTTTGTATGGGTTTGGAGCTCCCAGTCTTTGAGGCAAGGGGATGCCCCCGGAAACATTACAAAATCTGGAAAAGGTGGGCGGTCTATAGGGGAATATATCTAGAGCCTCCCCCCCCCCCATCGGATGTTAATGAATCACTATCATGATACTAGCTAGTTGGTATATACGTACTACCTGTAATCGTTATGAATGTGGATGGCAGAATTTTCTCCTTTATCTAGGTTTTATATATCAGTCAAAGGGAAGCAATGTGGCACAGTTAGTTGGCTTTTTTCTTTTTCCTTTTTCTTTTATGTTCTTCATTCCTATTATAATGTATCTTTTGTGGAATCAATCCGTTTATGATTGCTTGAAATGTGGAGTCGCATATTTGTTAATTTATATGTTGGAAATGGGTACCCTATGAGGCCCATGTCTTCTATTGGGTGTCAACAATAAAAATATGTTGTGAAAAAAATAAAAAACAATGTATCCTGTATATATTATGGTATGCTCCTTACAAAATCTCTCAGAAAATAATATGCATACTTAGAAGTATTTTTAAAGGGGGCCCCCCCCCCAACTCCAGTGCTAAAATCACTGGGGCTTTTTTGAGAGATATTGTAATTTTAAACCGTGACTCTTTAAGAATTTGGCACCTTACCTTGGACATATGGTCCGTTGATGCCCACTTGGGCTGTACTAGGTATCAGAAATTCAAAATTCAAAATTCATTTATGGTAACTGGAGTATAGCAGTTTTTAATTGGGATATTGTGCAACATAGCCTAATATACAATTATGTGTTTTATTTTAATATCTTGAATGTTGAATATCTACCTAATGAGCCAGATGTCTTTCATATGAGTAGGAAATACAAATGTCAGTGCGTTGACAGGTATGCTTTCTCTGTCCATGATGATGTAATTTACTCGTACTTTAAGAGCACATAATCAAAATGGCTCCTCTATGTGTGATCAAGGCTGCAGGGCAGCAGAAACGCAGCACGGTAGCACAATAGCACTTTGAAAAAAAATGCTGTATGAGCAACACTTCGAAGTGTCGGTAATCCTTGTATACATGTGGAGGAAGCAGGCAGTAAAGAAGTATCACAGAGATTGCGGGCTCCATATTGTAACTGACACTCTCTTTGTTCAGGAGCACGGCGGCGGCCAGCAGTCCCTGAGTTCGATACAGATAATTATAGTTAGGTCAGCTATTCCATATGAAAAGGATTTTTTGTAGCATTAATAACTTTGGCCACATTTGACAAATCTCCATAAAACCTTACAAAAAAGGTGCTAATTTATGAGCAGTTTGTAAATGCAAAGTTTCAGGGTTATCCGTCAAGCAGGGGCTTAGAAAAATGTTGTTGGCAGCCATTAAAGGACTCGGAGACTTAGTTCTCTGTGGTGAATTTTGAAGAAAAAGATATAAGGGGCAGGGTAGATACCATACTCCCCTAGGCATCACAGGGGAAACCCCCCTCAGGGCCAAAATTGAAATCCATGGAACTCCTGGGGGATTGAAAAAACAAAAACAAAATGGCAGCACAGGCTGCAATGAATAGTTAAGGGGAGGAGCCACCTTTAATCATTGTGGGCCCTGGAGGATGGGACCCCTGGCGCCGAAAACAGCTCGGAGAGGGAGAACTGTGTGCCCCCTCCTCTTTAAGTTAAGTAGTGGCCTTGGGGCATGAGTCCCCAGGTCCTTTTAAAGGCTTGGGGAGGGGGTGGTGCCTATTTTATGGTTCCAATCTTTTTATTGAAGTTTTATAACAAACAAATGCCCTCACCTACATCCAATAGGCCGGTCAGGGGAGAAAATGTGTGTGGCCTGATAAACTCAGGGCAGCCGAAAGGATGGAGGAAGAGGGGGAGAGGGCAAATGGTAGGAAGGGAGGAAGAGGGGAGGCAAAGAAAATCATGCACACTTCTCCAGTAGGGATGAGACCTCAAAAAGGGCAAGCGATAAATTCCCACAGATGGGATAAAGTATCACTTCAGTCTCTAGGCAGGGGGCAAGTATTCAGTTTCTGTGAGTTGAAAGACCCATAGATAAGGGCAAGAGAGTTCTCTGGATCCCTGCACCAGAAAACGTATGCAGAGTGCCCACATAATATCAACTTTGCGGCAGGGTGGACACTGTGGCCACTGTAAACTTTTCCATCCCCATGAGATCCTATCAATCAATCAATCATGTCACTTATAAAGCGCACTACATACCCGCGAGGGTCTCAAGGCGCTGGGGGAAGAGGGGGGTGGTGCTGCTACTGATCGAAGAGCCAGGTCTTGAGGAGTCTTCTGAAGGCCAGTAGGTCTTGGGTCTGTCGGAGGTTGGTGGGGAGGGTGTTCCAGGTCTTGGCGGCGAGGTGGGAGAAGGATCTGCTGCCGGCGGTCGTTTTCCGGATGCGGGGGACTGTGGCGAGGGCGAGGCTGGTCGAGCGGAGCTGGCGGGTGGGGGTGTAGAAGCTGAGTCGTCTGTTGAGGTAGGCTGGTCCGGAGTTGTGGAGTGCTTTGTGTGCGTGGGTGAGGAGCTTGAAGGTTATCCTCTTGTTGACAGGGAGCCAGTGCAGGTCTCTCAGGTGGGGTGTGATGTGGCTGCGTCGGGGGATGTCGAGGATAAGACGTGCAGAGGCGTTCTGGATGCGTTGCAGCCGTCTCAGGAGCTTAGCCGTCGTTCCTGCGTAGAGGGCGTTTCCGTAGTCCAGCCTGCTGGTGACGAGGGCCTGGGTGACTGTTTTTCTTGTTTCGGTGGGGATCCACTTGAAGATCCTGCGGAGCATTCGGAGGATGTTGAAGCAGGATGAGGAAACGGCGTTGACCTGCTTAGTCATGGAGAGGGTGGGGTCGAGGAAGACCCCTAGGTTGCGTACGTGGTCGGTGGGTGGCGGGGCTGTTCCCAGTGATGTTGGCCACCAGGAGTCGTCCCAGGCTGAAGGGTTGGAACCAAGGATGAGGACCTCCGTCTTGTCCGAGTTCAGCTTCAGGCGGCTGGTCCTCATCCATTCGGCGACGGCCTTCATTCCTTCGTGGAGGTGGGCTTTGGCGGTGTGAGGGTCTTTGGTGAGGGAGAGGATCAGCTGGGTGTCGTCGGCGTAGGAGATGATGTTGAGGTTGTGCTGTCGGGCGACGTGGGCGAGGGGTGCCATGTAGATGTTGAACAGCGTTGGGCTGAGGGAGGAGCCTTGGGGTACGCCGCAGATGATCTTGGTGGCCTTGGATCGGAAGGGGGCGAGGCGGACGCTTTGTGTTCTGCCGGAAAGGAAGGATGTGGTCCAGTCCAGGGCCTTCTCTTGGATCCCGGCGTCGTGAAGGCGTGTTCGTAGTGTGTGGTGGCAGACCGTGTCGAAGGCGGCTGATAGGTCCAGGAGGATGAGGGCTGCTGTTTCTCCGTTGTCTAGCATGGTCCTGATGTCATCGGTGGCGGCGATGAGGGCGGTTTCGGTGCTGTGGTTGCTGCGGAAGCCGGACTGGGAAGGGTCCAGGATGTTGTTCTCCTCGAGGTAGCGGGTCAGTTGTTTGTTGACGATTTTCTCGGTGACCTTCGCGGGGAACGGGAGCAGAGAGATGGGTCGGAAGTTCTTGAGGTCCTTGGGGTCTGCCTTGGGTTTCTTGAGTAAGGCGGTGATCTCGGCGGGCTTCCAGCTTTCCGGGAAGGTTGCTGTCTCGAAGGAGATGTTGATTATTTTCCGGAGATGGGGCGCGATGGCTGTACTGGCTTTGTTGAAGATGTGGTGAGGGCACGGGTCTAGCGGTGAACCGGAGTGGATGGTGTTCATGATCTCGCTGGTGTCCTCGTCGTTGATGTTGGTCCAGGAGAGCAGGCGGTTGGTGGTTGTGGGGGCAGTGGTCTCGGTGGTTGCCGGGGCGGTCGTGGTGTTGAAGCTGTCGTGGATGTCGGCGATTTTGCGGTGGAAGAAGGTGGCCAGTGAGTCGCACAGGTCTCGCGATGGCTGGATGTCGTTGGTGTTGGAGCTGGGGTTGGAGAGTTCCTTCACGATGTTGAAGAGCTCTTTGCTGTTGTGTGCGTTGTTGTCTAGGCGGTCTTTGAGTGAGGCCCTTTTGGCGGATCTGATGAGGTGATGGTGACTGCGGGTGGCATTCTTGTGGGCGGCGTAGCTGTCCGCTGTCCGTTCGTGGAGCCAGATCTTCTCCAGTTTTCGGCATGTTCGTTTGGAGGCCTGGAGGTCTTCGGTGAACCAGGTGGCTTTCTTGCTGGTGTGGCTGTTGGGCGGATTCTTGAGCGGGGCGAGGGTGTTGGTGCAGTCGTCGATCCACTGTCTGAGGTTGCGGGCGGCGGTGTCGGGGTCGGAGGGTTCGGCGAGTGGGCTCAGGGCGAGGGTTGTGGTTAGCTGGTCTTCCGTGACTCTGCTCCAGCAGCGGCGAGGCATTTGTTCGGTGCGGTGGTGCGTGGTGGGCTTCCTGTAGGTGAAGTGGATGCAGTGGTGGTCAGTCCAGTGGGGTTCGGAGGTGTGGTTGAAGGAGACGTGTGGGCTTGCGGAAAAGATGGAGTCTAGCGTGTGGCCGGCGGCGTGGGTGGGTGTAGTCACGAGCTGTCTGAGTCCGAGGGTGGCGAGGTTGTCGATCAGGGTGGTGGAGTTGGTGTCCTTGTTGTTCTCGAGGTGGAAGTTCAGGTCCCCGAGGAGGATGTAGTCCGTGGAGGCGATGGCGTGTGTGCTGACGAAGTCTTCGATGGAATCGCTGAACTGTGGTCGGGGTCCGGGGGGGTCTGTAGATGAGGGTTCCTCTGAGGGTGGTGTTGGGATCGGTGTGGATCTGGAAGTGCATGTGTTCGGCGGTGCTGAGGGTGTCGTCGGTGTTGGTTGAGACTCTGAGGGTGTTCCTGTGGACGATGGCGATGCCTCCTCCGACTCCGTTGGTGCGGTCCCTGCGGGTGATCTTGTATCCGTCCGGGATGGCAATGGCGATGTCGGGGGCTGAAGCGGGATTCAGCCAGGTCTCCGTCAGGAATGCGACGTCTGGGGAGGTTGAGTCGAAAAGGTCCCAGAGTTCGATGGCGTGTTTGCGGGCGGAGCGGGTGTTGAGGAGGATGCATCTGAGGTAGTTGGGTTCTTTCCTGGGCGGTGGTTTGGCGGGGCGGGTGCTGGCGAAGCTGCAGTTCCGGCAGGTGAAGGGCCCTTGGGTGCGCTTCGGGGTGGCCTGGTAGCAGGCGTGATCTTTTCCGGGGTTGAGTGCGTGGAGGGTGCTGGCGTCGTATCGGCGTCTGTTGATGTGGCGGGCGCGGGGGATGCCCGGACCAGGGGGTCTGGCGCTGGGCGCGGACGGGCGCAGACGGGCTTGCCTTAGGCGCGGCCGCGCAGCGGCCGCCATAAATGGGGAGGTGGGAGGGAGGAGCAGGGAATGGGGCAGCGAATGGGCAGTGAGGGGGCGGGGCCGCAGGGCGCAGCGGCGGGAAACAGGCACAGAAGGGAAAGCGAGCACAATCAGGGCATCAAGGGGGCACAGAAAGGAAAAAAAATTAGCACAATCAGGGGCAGCAAGGGGGCACAGAAAGGAAAAACGAGCACAATCAGGGGCAGCAAGGGGGCACAGAAAGGAAAAAAACGAGCACAATCAGGGGCATCAAGGGGGCACAGAAAGGAAAAAAATGAGCACAATCAGGGGCAGCAAGGGGGCACAGAAAGGAAAAACGAGCACAATCAGGGGCAGCAAGGGGGCACAGAAAGGAAAAAACGAGCACAATCAGGGGCAGCAAGGGGGCACAGAAAGGGAAAAAAACGAGCACAATCAGGGGCAGCAAGGGGGCACAGAAAGGAAAAAGCGAGCACAATCAGGGGCAGCAAGGGGGCACAGAAAGGAAAAAAACGAGCACAATCAGGGGCAGCAAGGGGGCACAGAAAGGAAAAAACGAGCACAATCAGGGGCAGCAAGGGGGCACAGAAAGGGAAAAAAACGAGCACAATCAGGGGCAGCAAGGGGGCACAGAAAGGAAAAAACGAGCACAATCAGGGGCAGCAAGGGGGCACAGAAAGGAAAAACGAGCACAATCAGGGCCAGCAAGGGGGCACAGAAAGGAAAAACGAGCACAATCAGGGGCAGCAAGGGGGCACAGAAAGGGAAAAAAACAGAGCACAATCAGGGGCAGCAAGGGGGCACAGAAAGGAAAAAACGAGCACAATCAGGGGCAGCAAGGGGGCACAGAAAGGAAAAAAACGAGCACAATCGGGCAGCAAGGGGGCACAGAAAGGAAAAAACGAGCACAATCAGGGGCAGCAAGGGGGCACAGAAAGGAAAAAAAGAGCACAATCAGGGGCAGCAAGGGGGCACAGAAAGGAAAAAACGAGCACAATCATGGGCAGCAAGGGGGCACAGAAAGGAAAAACGAGCACAATCAGGGCCAGCAAGGGGGCACAGAAAGGAAAAACGAGCACAATCAGGGGCAGCAGCAGGGCATACAGACGGAGCTGTGTGGTGGGGGAGCGACCTACCAGTCAAGGTCAGGGGTCGCTCTCTTCACCACGCAGCGGCCGCCATAAATGGGGAGGTGGGAGGGAGGAGCAGGGAATGGGGCAGCGAATGGGCAGTGAGGGGGCGGGGCCGCAGGGCGCAGCGGCGGGAAACAGGCACAGAAGGGAAAACGAGCACAATCAGGGCATCAAGGGGGCACAGAAAGGAAAAAAAAATGAGCACAATCAGGGGCAGCAAGGGGGCACAGAAAGGAAAAACGAGCACAATCAGGGGCAGCAAGGGGGCACAGAAAGGAAAAAAACGAGCACAATCAGGGGCATCAAGGGGGCACAGAAAGGAAAAAAATGAGCACAATCAGGGGCAGCAAGGGGGCACAGAAAGGAAAAACGAGCACAATCAGGGGCAGCAAGGGGGCACAGAAAGGAAAAAACGAGCACAATCAGGGGCAGCAAGGGGGCACAGAAAGGGAAAAAAACGAGCACAATCAGGGGCAGCAAGGGGGCACAGAAAGGAAAAAACGAGCACAATCAGGGGCAGCAAGGGGGCACAGAAAGGAAAAAAACGAGCACAATCAGGGGCAGCAAGGGGGCACAGAAAGGAAAAAACGAGCACAATCAGGGGCAGCAAGGGGGCACAGAAAGGGAAAAAAAGAGAGCACGATCAGGGGCAGCAAGGGGGCACAGAAAGGAAAAAACGAGCACAATCAGGGGCAGCAAGGGGGCACAGAAAGGAAAAACGAGCACAATCAGGGCCAGCAAGGGGGCACAGAAAGGAAAAAACGAGCACAATCAGGGGCAGCAAGGGGGCACAGAAAGGGAAAAAAACGAGCACAATCAGGGGCAGCAAGGGGGCACAGAAAGGAAAAAACGAGCACAATCAGGGGCAGCAAGGGGGCACAGAAAGGAAAAAAACGAGCACAATCGGGCAGCAAGGGGGCACAGAAAGGAAAAAACGAGCACAATCAGGGGCAGCAAGGGGGCACAGAAAGGAAAAAAAACGAGCACAATCAGGGGCAGCAAGGGGGCACAGAAAGGAAAAACCGAGCACAATCAGGGGCAGCAAGGGGGCACAGAAAGGAAAAACGAGCACAATCAGGGCCAGCAAGGGGGCACAGAAAGGAAAAAACGAGCACAATCAGGGGCAGCAGCAGGGCATACAGACGGAGCTGTGTGGTGGGGAGCGACCTACCAGTCAAGGTCAGGGGTCGCTCTCTTCACCACGCAGCGGCCGCCATAAATGGGGAGGTGGGAGGGAGGAGCAGGGAATGGGGCAGCGAATGGGCAGTGAGGGGGCGGGGCCGCAGGGGCGCAGCGGCGGGAAACAGGCACAGAAGGGAAAACGAGCACAATCAGGGCATCAAGGGGGCACAGAAAGGAAAAAAAACCTGAGCACAATCAGGGGCAGCAAGGGGGCACAGAAAGGAAAAACGAGCACAATCAGGGGCAGCAAGGGGGCACAGAAAGGAAAAAAACGAGCACAATCAGGGGCAGCAAGGGGGCACAGAATGCGGCTGCCCGCGGCCCCCGCAGGGGGCCACCTAAAAGGGCGGCCCTTTAGTGCCATTTGGGCACAAACGCCACCCCTCCTAGTCTAGTGGTTGGACTCAGGGTAGGAGTCCTTCGCCTAGGCGCGTCACTTCCGGCGCACGCGCAGAGGTCGGGGGAGGGTACTTATACCTCCCTCCGCCTCTCCGGCGTCCTCTTTGCGCCAGACACGCCGTGGCACAGAAAGGAAAAAAAAAATGAGCACAATCAGGGGCAGCAAGGGGGCACAGAAAGGAAAAACGAGCACAATCAGGGGCAGCAAGGGGGCACAGAAAGGAAAAAAACGAGCACAATCAGGGGCAGCAAGGGGGCACAGAAAGGAAAAAACGAGCACAATCAGGGGCAGCAAGGGGGCACAGAAAGGAAAAAAAACGAGCACAATCAGGGGCAGCAAGGGGGCACAGAAAGGAAAAAACGAGCACAATCAGGGGCAGCAAGGGGGCACAGAAAGGAAAAACGAGCACAATCAGGGCCAGCAAGGGGGCACAGAAAGGAAAAAACGAGCACAATCAGGGGCAGCAGCAGGGCACACAGACGGAGCTGTGTGGTGGGGGAGCGACCTACCAGTCAAGGTCAGGGGTCGCTACAGTTTTTGTAGCCAGTCCGCGTTGGGCAGTATGGTGTCTGTGCCCCAGTTAGGCAAAATCTCTTGATTCACTGCGCAGAGAGCGAGTGCCATTGCTTTCCCTTTTCTGAATTGCAGGGGATACATCAGAACATTGGGTATGCCCAGTAGAAAGTAACTGGGAAAATGGGGAAGCTCTGTAGTGAAGATATCATCAATATCGCGCAGGACTTCTTCCCAATAGTAATGTAGCCTGGGGCTACGCCAAAGGAGATAGGTGAGCTTACCATTCTCTCCGAAGGAGTGCCAGCATTTGTCAGATGTGCCTGGCCTCCAGACTGCCAGTCTGGCCGGGGTAAAGTACCATTAATGAGTAATCTTGAGCAGTGTTTCCAACCCAGTCGAGGAGTAGACAGAAGAACAAGTTCTGCGTAGGATGCTTGCCCATTTCTTTGTTGTAAAGGTGCACTCGAGCTCTGCTTCCCACCTGACTTGGGCTGGAGATTTTGACAGCTTGAGAGGTGCAGACAGAAAGCCAATGTATGTCAGATAGCAATTGCTTGTCGCTAGAACGAGTGACTATCAAATTTTCAAATGCCGTCAATCTGCGGCTAGTGTGCGGGTGGATCTGGGGTTGTATGACTCAGTGACGGATTGCACTGTATCTTCTTTCTCCTTAGGCTGGGAGGCCATAGGAGTCTCACACTTGGGTGAAGGTCTGGAGGCCAGTGTGTTCATTGAGGTCTCCCAGTCTTTTGCAGCCTGCTTCTAGTCAGGCCTGATAGTCCTTTCCTGACCAGGCTGGTGGGAAGGCAGGATTGCCAAGAATTGGAGTGAGTGGAGACAGGGGTGAGGAGGGCTCTCAATGTACTTGAACCTTGTCCCATGTTGCCACAGTCGCTCTTACTACCCTAAAGATATATAACCCAGGTGACTTGTGTTTCTTGAGAAGTCATGGTATTTTCCATATGTGAACGCCCGCTACTGCATGGTCTATGAAGCAGTAGAGAAAGTGTGACTCCCCCTTGGAAACCCAATATCAAACACACTAGATCTACACAATACATAAACTACTAATTGAGATTAGATGTACCAACCCCACAGATTAATATACCACCAAAATCAAGATGTAGTTTCAAGGGATTATTTGATTTATTAAAAAAGACACATTATATCACAATACACTTTCGGTGTTCACAAACATAAAAAAAGCTATAAAATTCATATATCGCATACAATATACAATATAAACAATATGTGCAAATATTTTTAAAAAAACACACAGAGTATATACAATGACAAATCAGAAGAAGACAAATCCTATCAGGGAACCCTTTTTGCACAGTCCTAAGAAAGCTGTTGCATTGACTGATCCAACAATCTACTTCAAATCCTGGTGAATATTAAGATTTATTCATTCCAATGATTTCTCGTGATTGGATTCAGAGGTGCTCAGCGTCGACGCATTTCGGTGGCAAGTCACTTTATTTAGAAACCACCTTCCTCAGGACACAAAGATAAGGGATTTTTTTCTCCCTCCTCGAAGTACTAACAGGGTGTATAATCCCTCTTGGTGATGTGTATCCGAAATTTGGAAATAATAATCAGTGGCTTGTGGCTTTTTTCAGTCTGGCCACAGTCTCACTAAGTCTCCGGAGAATATTGTTTCATTGTTCTCCCCAGTGTCACTTTTGAGTGGCTGCAGACGGTGTGTCCTATTCAAATACAGGGAAAGTGTTTCTCCTGTTTCACTGCTGTTGTACCGCTGTCTGGAGGGAGGAGTAATTATTCGTCGTATGAATCCTCTTCCTACTGTTTGACAGTAGCTTTTGGTTCCTATTAACAGTCACACATCCGAAAATCTGATATCAGGTGTGTTTGATAATTAGTTTCTGTATCACAGTGCATCCGTGTCCATTTCATTGAAGGTCTAGGAAGACCAATGCTTTTCTGTAAGGGGTCTGGCCCATTCTACCATGTAATGGAGTTGTGCAGCAACATAGTAGTTGCTCAAGTGTTGGACCCCGAGGCTGTCATCAGTGATTATTGCGTAAGCTGCTTCCGTGCTGTCCGCGGTTGCTTAGCTACCTAAACAAAGCTTTTGATGAGCTGCTGGATCGTGAGAAGCAAGCAGGGAGGTGGCTGAAGATGGACGGTCTGCAATATTTTTTTTTTTTTTACAAGTTTTATTGGGTTTCATATCAATTGCATTGTACAAAAACAGATGTTATTCCCGTTGTCATGCGTTGTGCAGAGTCACAGTATATTGTGTCACAGGCATACAATTGTTAACCCTGTTGACCTTCTTGAATGCCTCCTACCTCTCCCCACGAGTTACATAAAGAATCGTACAATGAGTATACATCATGAAAACATCTCAGTATTTCCTTCAGTGGCTGGGTTTATAGGGTATATGGATTTACTGGGCAATGTCTGCTGAGGGCCTGAGCTCTAATGTGTGGCAGGTGCAGGCGATCCCATGGGTGAAACTTCTAATGAAGTGGGTTCAGGGTCTTTGAGGCGGTCCACTAGTGTCTCCCAAGCTCGGGCAGTGTCTAGGGTTCCAATTCCCCGCCTTGCTTCTCTCAGCAACACTCCTCCCTTGCATCCCGCCCATCTGTCTAATTCTCTGCTCCATGTGGTCACTTGGGGTTCCCCAGGGGACTTCCAGTTACTGGTGATGTCTTGTTTTGCCAGTATGAAAGCCAGATTCTGAAATCTACTCGTGACCTTGGTGTTGGAGGTATGTGGGAACCAGTTCAGTATGGCCAGGAGAGAAAGGGACCGCCTTCTCTATAACTTCAGCCACTATTCTCGTAATCTCCTCCCAGAAATTATGTAATGAGGGACAAGACCACAACATACACAGAAGCTCAGCTCCCACTTCCCCACATCTTGGTGTATGCTGCGTCAGTCATGTGGAAGTAGTTATTAACGTGACCTGGAATATTGTATGCTCTGGGAAGGATGTAATACTCAATTTGAATCAGGCATTCCTAGATATCTTCAGGACTCTGTCTAGGACAGACTCCAATCACTTTCTGGCCTGGGGATACCTAAATCTAACTCAGAGCACCCTCGAAGATTCTCCAGGGGCCGGAGCATATCCTCCCGTATCGCACTATATAGACATATGACCGCCTTGAAGGTCCCCGAAGAGAGGACAATGTTTTGGCAGCTTTTGTGAGGCTGTGGTTCTGAGGTAACAGTATTTCAGTGTTTGCGGGAAGCCGCTGTTACCTCTCTATGGGCAAGAAGTGGGCCTTTGGGAGGCCAAATTCCAAGCGAAACTCCTTGAACAGAAGGAGCGCCACAATTCTGAACAGGTCTCCCACTTTCGTTGCTCTGGTGGTGGCCCAGTCCTCCAGTCTCCCCCAGTGTCCACCGTGAGGCAGCTCCTCCAATATAGTGATGGGACAAATCAGGTGAGTATGGGATCTTCCCACGCATGTTTTGTAAACATCCGTTCCAGCACCTGGCTATCACTTGAAACTCTTGGGTGTCATCAACTGAAGAGCACCCCACTCTCAGCAGTGCCCTGGTTGAGGTGGGAAGCCCTAGCACAAAAGATCCCAGGACACTATCTGGGGTCTGTCTGCCTGCCAACCATTGCACAAACCATTGGAGTTGATCTGCGATATAATATGCCTCAAAGTTGGACACTGACAGTTCCCCTCTTGTCGCCAGGATTTGCAATGCAGACAGCGCCACTCTTCTATGGCCCAGTCCCCATATAAATGCGGTGATCAAGGAGTCTAGCTCTCAGAACATTACTCGATGGATCCACACTGGGAGCGTCACAAAAATGGTATAGCAGCCGTGGGAGTGCCACCTTCTTTAAAAGTGCTACCCACCCCACTACTGATAACGGCAGTGTTTTCCAAAAATACATATTTGTCTGAAGCAATCTGATAGCCAGCCCCATGTTTCCATCTAGTAGATCCGCTTGGTCGTGATAAACCTTGACTCCCAGAAAGGATAGGCATTGGGGATCCCACTACAATAGTTCTAACCCCTCTGGAGGATCGCGGTCTATCATTCACGGAAACTGTCTAGATTTCTGCCACTTAACTTTTAAGCCGACAATGAGCCAAACTGTTCTAGCATGGCTCTGGCTCCAGCCAGATGTTCTCCTCTGTTCTTGAGGAAAATCAGTAGATCGTCCACATACAGGGCTATGTGGTGATGGTGGCCACCAACTTGTAACCCCTTATATATATATTCCCCATTCTTGCATAGTTTACCAAAGGCTCCATGGCCAGCGCAAAGTGCAAGGATGATAGAGGACACCCGTGCCTCATTCCGCGTCCCACCTTTTATATATATAACTTTCCGATATGGTCCAACCTGTTCGGACCCGAGCCACGGGGTTTGTATAGAACAGTTTGGTCCATGCCAAGAAGCCCCTCCCCAGCTGCATGTGTATCATTACATCTTATAAATAAACCCACTCCAGGCTGTCCAAGGCCTTTTCTATATCTACAGCAAACACTGCTGCTTCCACGTAATCGTAATCGTTATCCTCCAACAGCGCCAGTAGGCACAAGATGTTGAGTGCCATTTTACGGCCAGGAATGAATCCTGCCTGATCGGGGTGTATTAGTTTAGTCATGAACGGGAGGAGTCTGGTTGCCAAGATCTTTCTTAAAATCTTGTAATCTATGTTTAACATCGATAACGGTAATCTGCTCCACCACCGGGTCCTCCCACCCAACACTTTTATTAGAAGCAATATCTCCTGACTCAGAGGAAGTAAGTGTTCATGTCCCTTCCTCTCCAAATTTTAGACTTCATAGTTACTCAAATGAAGCGCCCCTGAAATTACCCACTTGCCAGCTGCATGATAATATTTCCTTATTTCATCTGACGTTCCGGGGGTCACCTTAGGCAATTCAAAGCTCAACACCATAGAGATATTGGAACTGTGGTCGGAGTCCGAGTCTTGTGCACCTCCATCATCCACTGGTGATGGGATCCTGTTTCACTGCCGCTAATTGAGGCTACTGCTGCCATTACTTTCTGACTCTGTTGTTGGACTTTGGCCTGGGACAGAGCGGCTGAGTTGTGGGTCTTGGTCCTGCACCGAGATCTGGCCCTGCGTGATTGCCTATTCCAGGAGACCTGGCTGGAACCTGGTTGAGAATGTTGGTGGATACAATTCCAGGTCACTTGTGGGGGTCTGGAAGAATCGGTTTACTTTTGATGTCACCACTCTGAGCCAGGCTTGGAACATCATTATATTTGGGGTTTCCATCTGTCTGAGTTTTTTCTATGCTTCTAGGAAAGTGGACTGTTGCCGTTGCACCTCCCTTGAGAAGTCCAGGACAATTTTCACTGTGCTGTTTTCCAGTGAGAGTTCTCCCTAATACCTGGCCTGAACCAAGATGTGATCACTGTCTTTATAATACAGCAATAAGCCTGCAATAGGACACAGCGGGGTCCCTGGGAGTGGAGGTTTCGCTGGCACTCTATGCGCTGGTTGTGGAGTGAAAAACGAGGAGAGGCCCTCAATTGTCACTTCCTCCCGGATCCATTTCTCCAAGTAGGTCAACATGTTGTTCCCTTCGATCCTCTCAAGAAGGCCCACCACTCTTATGTTGTTTCAGAGTGATCTATTTCCAGCATCTTCCGCCCTCAGTTCTAGCATTCAAACTTTTGCTTCCATGATGGCTAGTCTCTCATTCGCCGATGTCAATGCTGGAGGCACATCAGCTAGGTCTGTCTCCACCATGGTAACTCTCTGTGCTAATCCGCGGTGGTCATCCCTCAAGAGTCCCAGATGTGCTCCAAGAGTGTCTATCTTAGGTTCCAATACCTCCTGTGAGGCTATTATTGCCTGTAGTATGTCCTCGACTCTGGGGCTTTCAATAGCTTCTGGCAGCTGAGCCTGATAACTGTTGTCTCTCGGGGATTCTGTG
This sequence comes from Calotriton arnoldi, assembly GCA_963921515.1. Classification (NCBI taxonomy): domain Eukaryota; kingdom Metazoa; phylum Chordata; class Amphibia; order Caudata; family Salamandridae; genus Calotriton; species Calotriton arnoldi. Next base: position 372,608 of record CAWUFW010006175.1, on the reverse strand, counting down.
GTTTCCCCCGGTGGTGGACTCCCCACCTCCTGGTCCTTCTTCCGTGCGACCTTGCCCATGGCGCACAGAATTAAGGAAGGCCCTCAGTGGCTCCTGATGTGCGCCCTGCTCCCAGGGAGTCACTGGACCCAGAGTAGGTTCTAGACAGTTGGGTTAGTCCCACAGGGGTCCTTCTTTGTCTTGTGGGAGTGCACTATTTGGCTCCTCCAATCTCTGTGTTTTGCCTTCTGTTTAGCAGTCAATGCGTTAGAGTCAACAGCCTCGCACTGCTTCTGTCTGTCACCCAAGACAAGGTCCCCCTCAGGATGGTGAGCTTCTGGAAGAAATAGGGGGGGTAGTGTATCTTTCACCAGCCCACTGCTTCATGTGCCATTTGTCTGCTCCGTACGATTTCCACAGTCCCAGAGGGGCACTGGACCCAATACCTTACCAGGGACCTCTCTCTGGGATTCCCAATCTGGTCTTTGCTAATGTTTGCACGTTGGGAGATGCACTTCAAGTGCTGCTAATAGCAAAAAGAGTCAGTTCCAATAGTGGCCCCTCATATTTGGTTGCAAGGATCCATTTACAATCATCAGTCATCTATTTTGTCCCTCTGTTACTCTCACACACTAAGGTGAAGTTTGGGGCCACTGATTCATGCCTTACAGTGACTTATCTTTCCACGCCGAGTCCTGCAGAGGGTATGTTTCTCGCTGCGGGCCTTTTTCGAAGCCGGTTGGTGACCAGCCGCAGCGGAGCCTGCTTAGATGTCCTCTACCATCTGCTCCATGTTTCACCTTTGAAGGAGCCCCCGACCCAGGCCGGGCCCCCAGCCTCAGACGTGTCACAACAACATTTCCGTCGTTATTCCTGCATGTCCCGCCTGGGGGCCAGTGCTGCCTTGACAGGTCAAAAGGTGGCCGCTGATTTCGGCCTGGGACACCCCCAGCTCACTTCTCCTTGCTTTTCGGGGCCTGCCACTGTGGGTCTGCCTCTATCAGTGCTGCCGCCCAGCTCTCTGCTCTTTTTGTGTCTGATCACTTAAGTGGGGGTTCCCCTGCTGTCTGCTCCATGCTCTATCAATGGGGGTCCCGGTCAGGCTGTCTACTGTTGGCATGGCCTGGTAACTTTCCTGCCAACATCGCGTCAGGAATTATTCTGTTGGGCAACTATGCTCAGTGCGGGTGCCCTACCACTGATCGTGGCCCGGTGCATCGCCTTCTCAGTATATCGCACCGGGTGGTCATCGCTGCTGGCATGCACTTACTGTTGGCAGCGCCCACTTGGGTCTCCTTTCACTTTTGGGTCATTCAATTCGGGGCAGCTTTGGTTATAGCCTCCATTCTGTCTTCCTCTTGTTGTTTGTGCAGGTCTCTCCCCCTAGGGCCTATTAAGTTCTGCATGCCCGGCTCACCGACTCATGCCCACAGCCTGCCCAGGTTCTTGTAGGCAGCTCTTGGGGGTGTCAGCTTGTTTCCTCTACTCCCCGCTGCGTAATGCAGGCCAAATATCATCTGCAACACTCACTCAGTCTGCCCCAGGTATCTTGGCAGGTCAGGCCTCGGCTGGGACCCTTCCCCAGCCTTATGTTATATCACAGCTGCTATCTTGAAGCCACAACTGTGCGGCTCTGCTGTGAATCAGCTGTGGCTGCTAATCACCTCTTGCTCACTTCAGCCGTCGCTCAGGCTGGCATCCTGAGCCTCAGTGACTGCTCATCATCAAGTTGATGTCCTCTAGGTCGTTTTTCTATGTCAGGAAGGTACTGGATGGGGCTTTGCGGGAAGGAGCACCGCTCTTTGCTGCCTATTCCATTGAGGCCAGAGGGTCTGCATTATGTAGAGAATTTGGGGCAGGAGCGTAATTTTTACCACTGGCAATCTTTCTATGCATGAGAGGCCTCCCGATCTCCAGGCTTGTAGCTCTGAGCGTGCAGTGACCAGCAAGCCCATGTAGTTACCCTCTTCCGTCTTGCCCAGTGAGGGGCAAATCTTGAAGGCCAAGATATTGCACCCACTGCGTAGAACAGGGCAGGGGATAGAAGTGCTCAAGCTGTGCTCTGTCTTGAGGTTGAACCATGAGATTCAAAATATGTGCTTTTGTAGGTTAACTTTGAAGCCGGAGACGTGCCCAAAGGCTGACAGTTCATGTAGAAGTGTGGGGATCGAAAATGGGGTTCTGTGAGAGTTACCAATACATTGTCTCCATATAGGCCAGCTTGTGTTCATGGCCTACCATAGCAATGCCTACAATCTGTCAGTTTGCCCTGCTGTGTTCCCTGTGGATTGAGAAGGGCTGCAAGATGGAGCAGTTGACCCTAACCTGGCCAGTGGGCTGCTGGTAGCTACTTCTTATCCTTGTTTTAAAACGTGCTCCAGTGCCCATCTTGTCAAGAACACTGTATAGGAATAGCAAGTGGACAGGGTCAAAAGTCTTTTCAGCATTGATGGACACTAATAGAGCAGGGCTACTGGCCCTTGAAACCTTGTCGATCAGATGCAGTAGTCATTTGCAGTTCTACTCAGGAATGAATCCCGTTTGATCCTGATCGATGATGCCTTGCATATACGGGCTAAGTCTAGCTGCTAGTATACTAGTGAAGAGCTTGCCAGCAACATTACGGAGGGAAATGCGCCGATACACCGAGCACTGGATTGGGTCCTTCCCCGGTATGGGGATTACTGTGAGCAATGCCATGCTCATAGAGGGTGAAAGTTTGCCAGAGTCTGTAAAGGAGTAATATAGTGTTGCGAGGATGGGGCTAGTTGGGGACTAAATGTCTTGAAGAAAGAGGGAGTAAAGCCATCAGCCCCTGGGGCTTCACCTTGATGTAGCTTGGCTACGGCAGTGAGCACTTCCTGAGTCTGGATGTCCGCATCAAGTAAGGCAGTGTCTTGGGGTGGTATGATAGCGGTGTTAATGGACGCTAAGTATTCCACCATTTTAGTGGGGTCAGCCTCTTCTGAATCATAGAGAGCTGAGTAGAATTGTTCAAAGGCCCGGGCAATCCCTTCATCAGATGTGATGACTTGTCCTCCCTTAGGCTGAATCTCCGGTTTTGTTTTTTTTAGCGCAGGCTTGCACTTTGCATGCCAGGAGCAGCCCCTCTTTATTGCCCCTATATAGTATTTTTTGATTAAGTCTTAGTAGTGCCTATTCTACTTTGTCGACATCCAGGGCTTTAAGCTGTTTTCTGAGTGAGGTGAACTCAAGTCTTACTTTATGTGCTCCTGTGCATTTATGTTCATCTTCCAAGCTGCGCACCCGCTCAGCTCCGCTCTATTATTCTTTCATGTCTCGTTGAGATGGTCTGCGATGGCCTGGAAACTACCCCTAATCACTGCTTTCAAGGCCTCCTACAGGATGGGGGTCAGGGCTTCCGGCGTGTCTTTTAGTTTAAGATAGTGGTGGAGTGTAGTGGCTATTTCTTTGCTGGTTGAGTCGTAAGTGAGAAGCTTATCAATTAGTCTCCAGGGTGGGCCAGATATTTGGAGTGAGGGGACAAGAAAAGTGAGCCCGATGGGAGCGTGATCTGGGAGTGCAGCCACTCCTATGTCAACCTGAGTGGTGGTTGCGCATATGTGGCAAGAGGCCAAGAAGTAGTCTAGTTTAGCATAGAATAAAGTGTATGCTCTCGCCGTCGGGTGGCGCGCCTGCCAAATGTCTGTAAGACCAACCTCCTGAAGCCATTCTGCTCCTTTGAAAGAAAGCGCCTCGGTCTGTCCAGTTCATGGAGCTGAGCAGTCTTGTTGGGAGTGTGGGACCAGATTGAAATCCCCTCCCACCAGGAGATCCTTATATGGGGTGAACAGGACCTGACTAGGAGCCTTGTTGATGAATTGTTCCTGGTGGTCATTGGGAGCATATATGGAGGCTAGGGTAAAGGAGCAGGGGCCATAAGCAATTTGTAGCAACAGTAACCACCCTGGAATGTCTGCCTGTGTCCCAAACCGTGCCCTTGAGGAAAAGTGTTGGGTTGGGAACAATCTGGAGCATAGTCTTTTCCAGTGTTGTTTGAGCAGGCGGGTTTCCTGTAAAAGACAGATGTCACAGGCTGAGTCTCAAAGTAGGCAGCATGTGGCCAGATATTTCACCAGGGCATTGAGACCTCTAATATTAAGGCTAAGTATCTTCACCATGCAATGGATTTACTTACAGTATGCGAAAGGGTTGGAATCCACAAGGTGAATTGTTGGGACTTGTCAGTTTTGCATGGCTGATACTCCCAATGTGTGGTTGGGAATAGGAAAGGTTGGGCCTGAAACAAGAAGGAATCAAATGGGGGAGAGCAAGAAAATGGGGTGCTCCTGGAACAAGAGGTGTCATCACTGTCCTGGGGGGGTGACGTCGCCAATCAACCGGTTCGGGAGGGCTCCAAGGCAACTGCCTGTGCTCCGCAGGTGCCCGGGAAGTGTCTTAAGATGTGCTAATTGGCACAATCAGGACCAACTGCTATGTCAAAGTTCCTGGGCAATTCAGGATGTGCTAATGGGAGTGGGTAGGGGCCCCATGGTGGTTTCCAGTCTTCGGCGGGGCTCCGCTGCCACAGCTGATGGAAAGGAGGAGGGCGACTGAGTAGGGACACATGGAATGCTGTGTCAGTCTATCTGATGTCCCTCTCTCTGTCCCCCGTCCAACAGCAGCCCCACTCACTCAAAGGCGGCAGTATAATCTGGGCCTGATGCCGTTCCAATCCTCCTAAGTCTGTTGCAAGGCCTCCGGCTGTGGTCCAGGTGCACTTTGCTGGCTTGAGGACCCTGTCTTGTCAGCCTCTGTTAGGTAGCTAGTTAGGGTCTCCGCCATGGGCAACAATAGCTAGCGTGTGTGTTCCCCGAGATCTGAGCAGGGGGAGGCCTCTGGTGCTCGCAGATGTCCTTTGGTGTGGCCGCTGCAGGTGCGGGTCTTTGCAACATGGTCGAAAGGCGAGCAGTTCTGGCAGCTGCCGCTGGGTATCTGCGCATTCTCAGGGAACCTCCACCAGCAAGTGGGTTCTCATCGGGTTCCCCTATCCGCCTGCAAAATTACAAGCAGTTTGGGTAATTAGGTGTGCAGGTTAATAGATAGGTACCGTGGAGCTTGGTAAAGAAGCTCCTACACAGTTGCCATCTTGTACATGCCCCCAAAATAATAATATATATAGAGAAGAAAATCTTATTTGAAAAACTAATACTTAAAATAAATCTTAAATAAATACTGTCCATTGGAAAGGGAGAAAGGAAAAAAAATAAAATCTTCAAGCAGAATGGGCTAGGAAACTTGGAGGGAGTTGAGCAACATAAAAAAACACGTCAGGAAGTGTCAGGAGAATAGGATTATGTACAAGGATTACATCCTCAAGTGCACAGTTAAAGCATTGTCTTAACAGAAGAGTCTATGTAAATGATAATATCCACCCCCCCCCCCCCAAGGCACATGAAGTATTCCTACGAGTTTACAGGCCTGGGGGGATACAGTTACTGGCCATCCTCACTGTCCTCCTTGATGACTATGTCCAGATCTTCTGCACCTCTGGACTCACTCTGGCTGGCTAATGTAGGACCAGACACCACATGGGAGCGTAAAACATGAGGGGTGGCAGGGGAAACAGAGAAGGAAGACACACTTGACAATACCAACACAGTGGTCTGAGTTGGTCTTTGGGACAACACAGACAATATGGCTGCACCCAAGGAAGTGATGGAGGCATTGATGTTTTCCAGAAGTCTGGACTGTGACTCTCTGAACATACTGACCTCATATCTGACCTCCTGTAAGCCCCAAGAGAACACAGTCCGGACAATATCATCTGCCACCATCATTCCCTGGGGTGCAGCCATAGGAGCACCCACACATTGAGGGGTTTGGGTTTAACTTGAGGAGTTTGGGGTGTCGGGGGCAGATGTCTGCCTCAGCTCTTCTTGGTGGGCACTTGGAGGGAGAATAGAGCAGGGGGTTCAGCTGGAATCCCCGATGGAATGGAGGCCTCAAGAGTTAGAGAGGGTTCGTTGGCAGGCCCAGATGGTGTTGGGGCCTGCTCAGGGGACACCATCTCCATTTCTAGTTCTTGTGGGCCAGAGGGAGACCCACATTCATCATCTCTCTGGCTGGCGGTGTCCCTCTCAATGTCTTCCCTTCAGTCTCCTCAGTCTCCACCCGGGCTGTTGATGTTGATGGCAATGTCTATGTCCGGGCAGGCGCACCAACCCTGCCTGTTGCTTGGTCTTTCTTCTCTTCCTCCTTACTGGTGGTATCCAGAGGATGTGCCCAGTGACGAGATGAGGATGTCCTGGCCTTCTGCTTGCCCTGCCCAGATGGTCATTGGCCAGTCCCGTCCACTGAAAATGAAGACCATTATGTAGTTGGTGTACAATTTCTAATAAAGGTAGAGACAACATCAAGCAAGTGCTAACATTGCACGTCCTTGAACTCACTAACCAATAATTTGTGGTTTGAAACCAAAAGTAGGTGTACTGCCTCTGTAACGTCAAAATATTAACTAAACAATAACATATTTTTCAATTTAGGCCCCGATAATCTTCATATTTACCAACCTCACCTTCAGCATTAGTGCAATGTTGAATTCCTGGCAGGTAAACATAGTTATCTTCCAATGTAATTTGACAAGGAGAGATAGTACACAGTCAATATGGACATCTCCACCCCTAAAAGTGGATCCATGTTTATTCTTTTATTTGCCCAAAACACACCATACATGCTAAATTTGTTGTACCTATGCAAACAAGCCCTTGGAATCATAACCTTTGAAAAGATGTGATTCCAATTTTTTCAATTTTTTTGGCAACATCACACACTCCACATGGCAAGAGCTATATTTTGCATGACAAGACTGCGTCATTTGTGCTGTATACTGGAAGTCATATGTGCTTACTCAGTACAGCTACATAAATATTGGAAGTGACTTACGTGCCACTGTTAAGAATGTGTGTGTTTTTAGTACACCTTGGACATGTATGTATCAGTTTGAGTGAGAAAGTGAAACAATGTCAGCCTTTGATTCATTTTACAACAAATATTAGTTGTCATGACAAACAACACAAAGCATGCATGATACAACATACAGCACACAAATCCTCACATATCAACAATAACAATTGTCTAAGCCATTCATTCACCATAGCATTCAACAGTTATAAGGCTCTTAGCTCACTAGTCATGATTATGCAAGTGCATTTTGTATCAAAAATGCAATAGTAATAAAAATCTACCCATTTGTGTTTTGAAAACTACTTAGAATTTCCTCAGAAAACAGCACTCCGAAATTTCCACTGATGCATAGACTTTGTAATTATTGCAGCCATTGCTCAGATAAAGTGAAAGGTGATGGTTAACATATGATGGTACATCTCTCTCATCACTCACATAATACTTCAAGGCACATAATGCAGTTCATGCTCTTACCAGCTCTCTGCTGCTCAAATTCCTTCAGCTCAGCATGGAGGGCCGGCCAGGCTATTTTCAGGACCCTCCTGTACGGTGGGCTCATGCAGGGCAGTTGTGATTGAGGCTGGGAGGACTCGTCCATTATGTCCTGTGTCTTAATGCGGGACCAGCGTTGCAGGTCCTCCCAGCCCTTGCGACATATCTTGCCCGGCCGCTGATACATATCCACTGCACTGCAGCACACAGAGATATCACGTGCAGCCTGATCGTGGCACTCTGCCCCGAGTCAGGACCTCCACCCGCTGGTAGAGACTCTGTGATCGGGCCGGAAAGCAATGAAAATACACAGGAAGTGACATACAGGAAATGAAATGCAGGATGTGTTAGTTCGCAATACATCTCAAACCGTGCCATTCACTCCTTGCCAATTATCTATCATGCTACCTGGAAGTATCCATGAGACAGTTACATATAATAATAGGTGGACATTAGACTTTATTTGTATGTGTGATACTTTCAGCATCACACACACAAACAAAACTACCTTCTACTTTTTATTAGGTCACGTGAAGGCTGTGTTAAGACAATCCAGGTCATTACACAGGTACACTTGCACCATGGTGTATATTTAAGAGACATATAGCTACACTGCCACATGAGTAGCAGCACACACAAATACAATAGATATTTCCCTGCCTGTACATGCATGTGTTTAATGTTTCAAATCCTAAACACAACTCCACACAGATGCTTACCATTATACATTCAGTACTGTCTGAGTACATCACATATGCAACATGGAGATAGGAGTGTGTAGAATGTTACTATAGCATCATGCTAGCCTTCATAATACAATATTGATACACAGTAAATCATGGCCACTACATTTTTAAACATTCCTAGCCTCACTATGTCAGCACCCCATCAACTGTGTCTCCAACACTGACATTAAATTCCTATTGTAATTGACAGTATTTAGGGGCATGTTACCAAGGATTTGCGATAATTATCGCAAAGCGCGCTTAGCGCTGTTTTTTTTATTGCCGGCTATCGCTGGATTTCATCGCAGAGATAACGCGTTATTATCAACGCTTATCTCCAAGGCGATAAAAAATCCAGCGATAGTGGCGAAACCCAGCAATAGCGCGAGAAATCCAGCGATAAATTCACTGCGCTAATGAAAAGCTTGCTAATAGGCAGGTGAGGACTTAACCTTACAATCCACCTCCCATTGACAAGAATGGCTAAGTCAGGTTTTTAGCAGGTGTTAAATTCCAGCGATAATCGCGGTTAGCGCGACTTTTTTTATCGCTTTGCGGGCATTGGTAATAGGGGGAAGTTGTGTTTGCGACTGTTTTCAGTCGCTTTTAGTTGGGAATGCCTACTTTGCATGTCATTAGCGATAAATATCGCTGACATGCAAAGCGGCACCAAAACGGTCGCTTTCGCCATGAAGCTGTCGCTAACAGCTGTTAGCAACAGCTTGCTAATAGGGCGATAGAAATATCGCCGCTTTAGTGGCAAAAAGTGCCGCTAAAGCGGCGATAACGCCCTTGCTAATATGCCCCTTAGTTTGTTACATTTTGATCATTAGTTGTCCCTAAAATGTACAGTGAGTGGACCAATAAGATTTCATCACTTTATGTCACCACCATGTAACATTTGTTTGTAAGGGCCATTGTCCAAAATACAGTGTGCCACACAGCAAGCAACATATAAACCATGAGGAAGACGTGATTGTTTCCAGTATAGGTAAACCAAAATTCTAAAGATGACACCTACTGGTAATCTCATCTGTTTGACATATACCTGTAGGTTTCCATCTTGTACATAATGCCAGTTCTCGCTGACTCAATGCATAGATATGAATCATTGTGACACTTGGTGCAGGCACATTTTCAGATGTCCGCTGTCTGGGGAGATCTCACACATCTACTTTACGTAAAAAAAAGCCTAGGAATTCACAAAAAGAAAAGGGTTAAAGCGACGTTATTTTTAGGGGGAAATGTCATTGAAAGATGTCATTTTAAATGTACAAATCATCCAAAATTTACCAATTATAGTTATCTCAACTAAAATTCTATCTATCTATCTATCTATCTATCTATCTATCTATCTATCTATCTATTTCTCTCTATATATATATTTGGAACACATGTGTGTTTCCAAAGTGCGGCACCACAAAGAAAAAGGTATTTGGGACTGGGGGCTATGAACTATTCTAAGCCTGGAAAGAGCACAAGGGATCTTTTTAAAATGCAAACCTAATTAACATTCTGAGGCCCACTGGGGGGCAAAGAAAATATTTTAAATAAAGTTGCAACAAGAACACAGATCCCACTGGAGGGAAATAATGGCGCACAATACATACCACAACTCCCAGCATGCACAAACACTGAAACTCACTTGGGAGTCCCACCTGAGGGCAATTACTTACTAGCATGCAGAGGGGAGAAGAGGGTGTGTTACTGCTTCTGTGGACTGTTTGCAAGCCGCTGATGAAGAGCAGGAGCTCTTAAACGCGTCAGGCTATAAAAATGTTTGGAATGAAATGCCGGTTTGAAAGTAAAGTTTCTGATGAAACATCCTTTACTGAGTGCATCTTCAGTTTTTGGACAACACTTTGGAAATATATATATATATATATATAAATTCACTGAAAAAACCATAGGTTTCAGGGACGTTATAGTTAGAAATTAGCATTTAAAAAACCTTAGAAATTCCCTGAAAAAACCACAGGATTCAGGGACGTTATAGTTAGTTGCACATTTCACTGGTACAAGACCAGAGAAATTCGGCCGTTATAGTTAGTTAAGCTAACTATAACTCACGCCCCGCAATGCACTGCTGATGATGTCACATATTACATCATTCATGACAAGGTCAGTGACATCACTGATGACATCACTGATGACATCTCAAATGGCATCACTGATGACTAGCCCACCAGGTACCTCCAGTAAGCACCACACACCTGGATTGCTGTGAGTGGTCCAAGGCCACACCCCCTTTTTACACCACTCTGCAAACGCGGCTCCTGGCGCACTGCTGCTTGGGGATGAAGTCCACTTGTGTCCTGAGGTCCTCAGGACACAAGAGGACCTCATCTCCCCATCAGCAGTGTGCCAAGAGGCGCGTTTGCAGAGTGGTGTAAAAAGGGGCATGGCCTCGGACCACCTCTCTGCAAACCAGCTATGTGGCGCTTACTGGAGGTACCTGGTGGGCCATTTGGCCCCCAGGGACCCTCAGTATTCATGTGGACTTAATTTCCCATCTTACAACGCGCCAGGGGGCGTGTTTGCAGAGTGGTGCAGCGAGGGGGCGGGGCCTCAGGCGTGATGCCGGCTTTTTTACTTAATTATTTTTTTAGAAGGGGGGCTGTGTGGCCCCTATTCTTTTACTATTTTTGGGGCTCTGGGGACCCCATCCCCCAGGGCCTGACCCCTTTTTTTTTTTAAGGAAAAAAACGGGAAAGGGCCTCGCTGCCCCCCCCGAGGCCAATTTCGGCCCCGGGGAACCCATCCCCCGGCCATTTTTTTTTTAAGTAAAGGGAGGGGGGGCGCGTGGCCCCCCTCCTGGGCCACTTCTGTCCCCGGAGACCCCATCCCCCGGGGCCGGCCCTTGCGTTGGGGACTGTGGGGGGAGCCCCAATGCCCCCGCGGTCCCGCCGGTTCCCCGCCTCCTGCGGTAGCCGGCATTGCTTTTGAGCAAGGGGCAGCCCCCTTACTCAAAAGCAATCCTGCTTTGCTTCGTTGAAGCGACAGTAGGTTTTCCTGCTCTCGCTTCAACGAAGCAAAGCAGTGTTTGCTATGGCAGGGCGGGAGGCGTGCTCCCGCCCTGTCATAGCAAACAGCAATGTCCCGGGGATGGGCACCCCCCGGGACATTGCAGGAGCCGGCCCTGGGCCATCAACAACTCCAGGAGGGGGGCCACGTGGTCCCCCTCCCTCCATTTGTAAAGCCCCACGGAGGTGGTGGTCCCCGGGGCTGGGGGTCCGTAACGGACCCCCAATTTTGAATAATTAGTGCCCCAGGGAGGTGGTGGTCCCTGGGGCAATGTGGGGGGAGGAGGAGCTCCCCCCACACCTATTTTCTATTTATTTAAGCCCCGGGAGGTGGCAGTCCCCGGGGCTGCGGGGGGGCCACATGCCTCCCGCGCATAATCAAATAAAGCCCCAGGGAGGTGGTGGCCCCTGGGGCTTAGGGGGGGCTGGGAGCCACCCCCACATCCAATTAAAGAAGCCCCGGGGAGGTGGCAGTCCCCGGGGCTGCGGGGGGGCCGCGTGCCCCCATATATAATTAGCATAGCCCCGGGGAGGTGGCGGTCCGTGGGGCTGCGGGGGGCCCCGCTATATAATTTTGGCATTGCCCCCGGGACCTGGCCGACCCAGGGGCTCATTAAAATGAAGCGCGGGAGACCGCACCCAGCGCGAATTCTGCCGATTTTTGTTTTAAAAAAATACTTTTTTTGGCCCAGGCCTTGGAGGTCAGGGTGTTTCTACCCTGCCCCCTTTTCTTGTTTTTCATCTTTTTTTCACCCTTTTTCTTGTGACTCGGTTACCAAAGTCACAAGATGGCTGCCAACACTTCCTGGTTTGGAGTGTTGGCAGCCAATCAGAGTGAAGCACGTGCCCGGGAGGGTTCGCGAACCCTCCTCGGTGATCAGATATCGATATTTTTATTTCTTGAATTTCTCAGGAACTACTGAACGGATTTCCACCATTTAAAAAAAGGTCTCTTTCTGAACCAAGGGCTACCTTTTTGCCAAATTTGGTGTAATTCGTTCAGCAGATTGGGCTGTAACCTGTTTCAAATTTCCTATGGAAATTAACATGGGGAAAACATGTTTTGGGACCCCCCTTTTTTCTCGGCCCCCACTTGACGAATCACCCCCGAAACTTTCAAGACAGGAGGTGACCTGAGTAAAAAATTAGTTTTGAATATATCGTGAAGATTCGTCAAACGGCGCCAAAGATATTGGCAAAAGAAAAAACTCTTTTTGAATAGACACGAGGTCCTAACTATAACTACCTACTGGCAACCGCCAGTAGGTAATATATATATATATTACTCAGTGGCAGTCACCGCCGGGTAGTTATAGTAAGGAAAGTGTTCCAAATATATATATATATATATATAGAGGGAGAAATAGATAGAGAGATAGATAGATAAGGATAGCAAGTTATAGTTATAGATAGTTATAGTAAGGATCGTGTTTCCATAGGAAGTGCATTTTTTTCTTTGCTTATCTCCTTGGTGCCGTTTGACGAATCTTCATGAAACTTCCTTCTCCAAAATTTTCACTTAAGCTATTTCCTGGAAGGTTTAAGGGTGATCCGTCAAGCGGGGCCAAGTAAAATTGGGTTCCAAAAAGTGTTTTCTTCAGTCACTTTTGCATAGGAACTGTAGATACAGATATAACCCAAACGGCTCAACAGATTTACATTAAATTTGGCAGAAAGCTAGATCTTCGGCCACAAAGACTGTTTTTTTGTGATTTGGTGTGAGTCCATTCAGTAGTTTTTGAGTAATTAAGGTTAAAAAAAATTGTATTGAAGGATTCTCTGATTCATGTGCTCAATCATGCATTGTGATTAGCTGACCGCAACCTGAAGGAAAGGTTGCAGCTGCCATCTTAGGACTCTAGCACTAGGGTCCAAGTCCTAGAAAATACAAGAAAAAAAATATAAGATGACTGGGTTTGGTCACCCTGACACCCTAGGCCTTGACCTCTGGTGTTTAATTTTTTTAAAAATGTTTTTTCTTTTGGTACCGTGGATCCACTACGACACCCAGCACAACACCTCTGGGTGTGGCAGTGGATCCACAGATCCATGGAACCCACCCCCCACAAAAAAAGTTTATTGGGCAAATGCAAGGGGTTCGGGAAGGGCCTGGCTGCAGGGCAGTCCCTGCCCCTAACCGCATGCTGTGTAAGGCTGAAGGCCATTCGTGGCAGGGATAGTGCCCACACAGAGTTTGACGGAGGGCCTCGCTGCAGGCTCGGCCTTGTGATGAACCCCATGCTGCACATGGCTGGAGGCTGTGCATGGCAGGGGGTAGCTTTGTCGTGGGGAGGTTGGATGAAGGCCAGGCATTGAGGCCAATCCCACTCTGCACATGGCCAAACACAGTGTGGGGTTGGCTTTACATTTGACAATGAAATATTACTTTACATTAAAAAAACAACTAGAAATTTCCTCCAAAACATAGGTTAAAGTGACGTTATAGTTAGGTATTGTAATTCTATCGTACTTTACATTAAAAAACCCTAGAAATTCACTGGTAAAACCAAATATTAAAGGGAGGTTATAGTTAGGTTAAAATGTTCGTTAAAACATGCCATTTTAAAGTAACAAAACCACTGAAATTCGCACGTTATAGTTATCTCAAGGAACTATAACAAAAGCCCTAAAGTAACAATAATTCACACTCTCACCACGCACTGCTAATTACCCCACCTATTACATCACTGATGACATGATCTACAACATCACTGATAACGTCGGGGCAACATCTGAAATTACATCATTGATGAAAACACTGAGCATAGCTATAACTTGCTCCCCCCATGGACAGTGTTGTTATCAATGATGTAACTTCAGAAGTCATCAGTGATGTTATCAATGATGTGATAGAACATGTCATGAGTGATATATTATGTAAGATAATAAGCATTGCATGGCGAGGGCCCGAGTTATAGTTCCTTGAGTTTATTACAAATGGAGAATTTAAGTGGTTTTTAGCATATAAAAGAACAAGTTACTTAACTTCAGTAATACTCTTTCTGGTCGAGACTCTATTTAGTTTCAGATTTCTCACCTTTTGAATATTCCCCGTGTGTCAGACTGGATTCACAAACTTTTAAGCAGTATATCTACTTGCCAGAATGTTGAGCTTTGCAGCTGTGCACCGACACTGCTCTGCTCCAGAAATGATGTGCAGGGCCTATATTAGCACAGCTCCCACATGCTGACATCAGTTGTTTTTGACACTGTCTGTGCTCCACAACGCAGAGCCCAAAAAACAAACTAGTAGACAGTGAGCAGTTTCTTAGACTTGGTACCAAATTAGAGAAGGGATTCCAATCACGGAACGGGGAGGAAAAGAGGGCGGGGGAGAAATATATGGGTAGATAGAATCTCTACCAGAAAGAGAATTACCTCAGTATGTAATTGTTCTTCTGGTAGAGACTTAGCTGCAGGTTCCTCGACTTTTGAATGGATATCAATGCAGTCCCGATTTGGAGCTTGGTCCGTGATGGACTCAAACCAGAAAGCCCTGCAGGATTGAGTGGGCAAAATGCTCCTGTCGGTTCAGCTGACTGTCCACACAATAGTGCTTCGTAAACATTAAAGGAAAGTCCAGGCAGCTGCCTGGCAGATGTTTAGGACAGGGACTCCACTTGCTAACGCAATGATAGCAGCTTTGGCCCTAGTCAAATGAGTATGCAGTCCTTCTGGAGGCTGCTTTTTATCCAATGCGTAGCAGATCTTAATGCAGTGCTTGATAATGCGAGAGAGGGTTCTCTTCTGTGCTGCCTTGTGTTTTCTCACTTCAGAGAACTCCAGAAAGAACTGATCGTCCACCCAGTGGTCTTTGATACGATCTACGTAGAAGCTCAGCATTCTTCTGGGGTCCAAGCAGTGGAGTCTTTCTTCTTCTTCAAATGGGTGAGGCAGAGCATAGATTGCCAGCAAGGTGGTGGTTTGGAATGGTGTTCCAACTTTCGGCAGGAAGGATGCCAAAGTCTACAGAACCAGTTTGTCTGGGCAGAATGTAGTGCAAGGTAGATTAACACAAAAAGCTTGAAGCTCACCCACCGTCTTAATGTTCTTAATGTTAAGGAGCAGTAAGGGACAGCTGTGAAGCGGCTCAAATGGAGTGCACATCAAATAAGTCAAGATCACATTAGGGCTCCATTGGGGCATTACCAAGGGAGAAGGGGGAAACATATGTTGTAGCCCTTTCAGATATCGCATCACAACTGACGATTTCAACAGTGAAAGCGTGTTTGACAACTGTAAGAAGGCTGGAATGGCCACAATATATCCCTTAGCTGCACCCAAAGCAAAGTGTTGCCTACCAAGAGACAGAACAAACAACAGAACATCAGATAACTTGTCCTGGAGGGAGTCCTGGAGGGAGTCAGTGTGCCACACCAGACCACAAATTTATCCCAACTACAGGTGTATTCAGTTTTGTTGGGGGATGCCTGGCTGCCAAGATGACATCAACCACCTCTGGAAGAAGGGCGGAGATGTTCAACTGTCGCCGCTCAATCTCCAAGGATAAAGGTGGAGATTGAAAAGGTCTGGGTGCAAAATCTTGCCCTGTGCTGTGACAACAGGTCCTTCCGGAGGGGCAGCATGATCGGTGAAAATATACTCACTCCCAGGTGTTCAGAATATCATACTCTACGTGCCTAATCATAAGCCATTAGGATGACTTGGGTCCCATCTGTCCTGATCTTCTTGAGAACTCCAATGCGCAGAAGTGCTGACATTGTACGTTCTCAGTGGTAGCGAACATACAGAGCCAAGGTTCTCCCCATTCATGGTAGAACCCTTGACCACCTAAGGGTGTAATTGCCATTCATGATCCTCTAGGTGAAGACGGCTGAGCTCGTTCACCCTGGCATTCAAGGATCCTGTCAGGTGGCTCACCATCAGGAAGATTCCTTGGTAGTTCAGCCATTTCGAGGGATGCAACTCCACCAGGCCCTGGGCCTGCAACCCCACTCCTCCCTGTTCATTGCAGTACCACAAAGCAGTGGTGTTGTTCATGAGCACCTGTACCAGCCTCCCTTTGATGGCCTTCAAAACCAAGCGGATAGCCCATAGCTCCAGAAGGTTGATGTGGGCCAGTACTCCACCAGTGATCAGAGGCCTCTGATCTCCAACTCTCCCAGATAGCCACCCTAGCCCAAAACTATGCATTGGACACCACTGTCAGCTCTGGGTGAGAAAGGGAGCGGGGTCTGCCGCTGACCCCATTGTGATCCAGCAACCACCACTGCTGAACTTTTGAAGTCTCCTCCGAAATCTGAACAAAGCAGGAGAGGACTCCTTGATGTTGGGCCCACTGGGACTTTAAATCCCACTGCAGAGCCCACATATGACACCCGGCATGCTCAACAAGCAGGATGCAGGAGACCATCAAAGCCAGCAGCCCCAGAGGTGACCTCATTGAAATCCAGGACTGGAGCTAAAAGATCGGGATCATTGCCTGAATGTCCTGGACTCTCTTTCTTTGGAGAAAGGAACAAAACCGAACTGTGTCCAAAATGGCTCAGATGAAAGGGAGCTTCTGAGAAGAAGTAATGTGTGATTTTGGCATGTTGATAGTGAACCCTAAAAATGACATGAGGTTTGCCATAGTCTGGAGGTGGCTGACTTCTGCCTGAGGCAAGCACGCCTTCAACATGCAGTTGTCAAGGTAGAGGAAGATTGGTACCTTTGAAGATGAGTTGCCACCACTGTCATCACTTTCGTGAATACCTGAAGGGCACTAGTGAGCCCAAAGGGGAGTACAGTGAACTGGAAATGCTCCTGTTCTACCATAATCTACAAGTTACATCAATGGGGCTGCTGGACTGGAATGTAACAATAGGCATCCTGCAGGTTCAATGCCACAATCCAGTCTCCAGGGTGGAGGACAGCCAAGATCTGGGCCAGTATGAGAATTTTGAATATCTCCTTTCGGAAGAAGGTATTGAGAGTGCTCAGGTCTAAAATGGGACGAAGGTCTCCTTCCTACTTTGGCACAAGAAAGTAGCCGGAATAACAGCCAAGCCCTACTTCTGGCACCGGCACCCATTCTACAGCCCCATTGGCACTTCCTGCTGCAAAATGGAGAGATGGTCCTCCATCAGTCATTGGGGGATAGTGGAAGGTGTAGCGGGGAATTAATTAATGAGAGAAACTGTTTGCTGGAACTCACCTGTCCAATGTAATCTCCTGGCAGCCCAGAAAGAATCAAACAGATTCTGCCTCCCACTGGTGGCTATGCTCCATCAAGCGCATGCTAAAGAGGTTTGGCAGGTGTGGCTGGGCGGCACACTAACCTTAGCCATGAGTGAGGTCGTGGGCACCTCAGCTGAGATCCAGAAATGCATGGGTCCCCTGAGATGGTTGATTAGGCTGGTGGTAAGGGGTGCCTCATCCAAAACCCGAAAGAAGCTCTGAAACTGGTGCGATTGGTGAGAAGGAGTGGAGAGACCCAGAGAGCAAGTCGTAGCCCTAATTGCCTTAAACTGCTCGAGAGTGGAATTGCCCTTGTCCCTTAACAGGCCCATCCCATCAAAGGGCATGTCCTTCACGGAGGACTGGACGTTGCCAGAGAGGTCAGTGTATCGCAGCCACACATGGCGACAAATGGCAACACTGGCACCAATAGCACACCAGATGGAATCAGTGGTGTCCAAGCCACAATGAATAGTGAACTTGGCTCCATCATAACCATCCTGAAATGCTTGGGCCAGGACAGGGCTAAAGCCATCAAGGACACCTAGAAGAACTTGAGCCATCGAATCCCAAAGGGCATGGGTGTAACGGGCCAACAAAGAGCTGGTATTGGAAGAGCGGAGGGTTGGGCTCTTGGAGTCAAAGACCATCTTGCAAAATGTTTTCACACATTTAGATTTGCTGTCAGGGGCAGTGGTGGGAAACATGTTTGTATTAGACTGACTCATGAACACCTGATCAAAAAGACTATCTGGATGTCGAGAGAGGAAACCAGGGTCGTCTGGAGCAGGACGATGGTCCCTGACAACTTGTCGGCTGACAGGGGGGCCAGATCAAGGATTTACCCAGACCCCTAATAAAATGTTCATCAAAGCCTCATTATGTGAGAGGAGCGACTCAGCAGAAGTCTGTCCAGGTTGGAGGACCACAATCAGCACATTAGTTTTTACCTCCTTGAGGGGGAGCGGAAGGTTGAGAACTTCAGCCACCCTACCCATAACTATAGTGAAGGGGGTGCATTCCTCTGTGCCAGTTCCAGGAGGGGAAAGTGTTAGGAGAAGTGTTGAGGCCACTATCCTCTTGCAGGAGTTTGTACCAATTGTCATCAATGTAGGCCTGCTCAAACATATCACTCTTGTCAAAGCCGTCAGAATTTGTGCCAAAAAATGAGTGTAAGCTGGGCTGGCTCCTTTGAGGGACTGAAATGTTCAATAGAGAAAGTGATGTCTTGGGTGGATTTGGGCAGAAGGCTGGTCAAGATCAGATCAGACCAGTGCTGACTCGAGGTCAGAGAGAATGATTGATCCCTCCTCCTTTACTCAGTTCTCAGGTCTGGAAGGAGGGGTAAGAAGTGAAGCCAGAGGTAAGACAGACTTGGAAGGTGCAACTGGCATGTGGCGGAACCCGCCGGCGGTATCCCAGATGAATGGCCTTGCAGCTCCTTGGGGCCAGGAGGTGCACCAGAGTATGTCAGACAGGATCTGAAGAACTGGACCATGGCTGAAGCAGCATGCAATTCGGCCCAGGAAAATCAGAATGTGCTGTCACAAGTTGCGGGATTGGCTTCCAAGTTGACTGACTTTGGGAGAGAGATTGAGAATAGTGGCACCACCCCTGAGCCTGTTCAGGTGAATGCAACTTCGTGAGGGAGTGAATGAATGAATTAAATAATAATTTATTGTGTGATTACTTAAAATCATTACAATATGAGATTAACAAACATATGTCGTAAATTAAAACATGGTCAGACTTTAAAATCATGGCAGCAAAAGGGTGTGTAGCCAGCTGATGCTGACTGTATCGTTGTGTTATAAAAATAAAATTTCACCCTAGTTCATTTTTTGAGTCCCTGGGGGAAGTAATGTTTGCTGAGTAGACTTTTGATATGGGGGAGCATGTCTAACTGTTAATCATTCACTCTGTGTGGCATTTTTTCTTTCAGAAGTGAGCGTGCTTGGTAGATGAATTTGCCAAAGTTGGCCATGTTCTATACTCTGTCCAAGGTGTAGAGCTGGCAGATGGCATCCTTTGTAGTACATGTGCCCAGGGAGAGCAGTATGGGCCTGAGGTAGATTCGGCGGGCTTTCCGCAGCGCCGGGCAACATAGGAGTATATGTGCCAGAGATTCCCTTCTATAGTTTAAAAAAAAAAATTTATTTTGATTTTCCAGACAGTTATGGACTTAGTAGATACAAAGACATGCATTGCATAGTAGTTACATCTCCGGCAGCTTACATGGAGGACCTCACAGTTATAAGCGGCATAGTACTATCACAGTACATAGATATACAGTGCAGGGATATAATTCGACAACATATACATTAGAATAATCAACAAAGCAGTGGATGGCAAGGTTACATACCATCGCACACAAGTAGATCATGCCTGGGGGTATTATATCTTCTTAGCCGGGCAGACAGTTTACCATCGTTCGCTAATTCAATGAATCTACAGGGGGTATCCGCATTACCAATGGGAGGGTGTCATGTATAAAGTGTCTAATGGTAAGGCATCTATTGGGGTGCTTCCTGTGAGCTAGCAGCTGTCGATGGTCTGGAGTCAACAGCAGGGTGTGCATCCCTTTCCCTGAGCCAAGTTGTAAAAGGCTCCCAGATATCTTTCGGGCGAGATGCCATAGGCATAAGGTCCCAAAAAGTCACCAACTGTTCCTGACAATAGGCTATGTCGCGGATCCAATCAGGGGTTTGAGGCTACCTAGGAGCTCCCCAATGTATGGCCAGCCTGCGCTTTGCCAGTAATAGTAGCATAGCAGTAAGACGGTGGGACGCTGGCGGGATCTCTTCTACATAACCAAGCAGTGCAACTAATGGGAAATACTCCAGTGTTTGTCCAGTAATGGCTTGTATGGTATCCCATACCTCCCCCCAAAATTTGAGGATGGCGGGCCACTCCCATGCAATGTGTAGGAAGGTGGCCGCTTCACGTTTACACTTCCAGCAGCGCGAATTCGGTCTCAACTTTAATTTATATAACTGTAAGGGGGTACGATAATATCGATGAAGGAATTTAAAATGTATAAGTCTCAACTTATAGTTTGGGGACAGATATCGTAGTTGTGAGCAGCAGAATGCCCATTGCTCATCTGTGGGTCTGTCTACCAACTCCGTTCTCCATCGTTCTAGAGCTTTCGGAGCCGACCATGGAGTATTTGACTGTGTGAGGGTATAGAGCCTGGTGACCAACTTACGAGAGGATGGTGTGACCAGCAAGTGTTCTAATGGCTGCATAGTATCAGGGGATGTTGGGAAAGAAGGGTGCATTTTTTTGCAGGTGGCCCTTAATTGATAATATAAGAATAATTCTAGAAGTAGCTTTTGCGTGTCGTCTTGGCCAGTGGGCAGTTGCAAGAATGTGCCTTGTGGATAGAGGTCGCCTAGTGTTGATATACCCATTTTACGGGCCCTATCTATTGCACCTTTGTCATGTAGGAAGGGAAAGTGTGGATGGAACGCAAGCGGTGTGGAGGGTGCATATAACACGGGAGTAGCTGTCCGCTTCCTCAAGCCCTCCCAAGCCCAACGTAAGGTTTCAACTGTGTTGATTTTGTTAGCATTTCTACGGTAGGGTTGATGTACAGCCACATGCAGTGGGGTGGGGTCAGCTATGTCCCTCTCAGTGGCCACATGAGGTTGAAACAGGGTGGGATGTATCCAATAATGAAGAAATTGTGCTTGCGCGCTTAGTGCATAAAGTTCAAGGTCGGGCGCCCCCAGTCCCCCCTTTGATAGTGGGCGAGTCAGCATGTCCCAGCTTACCCTGGGTTGGCCTCCGGCCCAGGCCATAGTTATCGTGATAGATCGCAGAGATTTAAAAAAGGCCTGATTCAAGGGTATTGGTATATTCACGAAGAGATATAGTAATTTGGGGAGAACAATCATTTTAAGTATGGCAATTCTACCCGCCAGTGTCAGAGGCAGAGCAGCCCAGAACTTAGCCTTGTCCTCAAACCAATCTAGCAGTCTACCAAAATTTAAGCGCCAGATTTGTTGTAGGTCTTTGCTGAGCCAGACGCCAAGATATTTCACGGCATCATCCGCCCATGTCAGCGGGAATTCCAGTGGGGCATCTGTAAGGGGCAGGATTGAGGACTTCGACCAATTGATTTTTATGCCAGACATACCGCCGAAACGAAGGATCAGAAATGAAACCGTTCGCTCTGAGTCGGGCCGTGGGTTTGGTATATAGTAAGCTAATTAATTTGACAAAATTAGGGCTGAAGCCTAATCTGGGCAAGATGGTAAACAAGAAGGGCCATTCCAAAGAATCAAATGCTTTGGTAGCGTCCAAAAATGCTGCAATGGCCGGGAGTTGGGGATCAATTTGGTGGATTGTAGAAAAGAATGTGCGCAAGTTGTGGGCAGTCGACCGGCCTGGAATAAAGACAGATTGATCTGGCCTAGCGATGAGTGGCATTAGTGGCTGAAGTCTGTTAGCGATCAATTTAGCCAGAATTTTGGCATCCACATTAATCAGCGAAAAGGGACTGTAGGAGTCACAAAGGTTCTTCGCCTTATCTGGTTTCAGTAGAGAGATGATTACCGCCTCTCTCATGGTCGGCGGCAACTCCCCAAGTTCCAGCGACTCCTGATAGACATCAAGGAGGCGGGGCGCAAGTATTTCCACATATGTTTTATAGAATAATGTAGTTAGCCTATCTAACCCCGGGGCTTTCCCACTTGGGAGACCCCTAATCATCTGTGTGATATCGTCGACTGTAAAAGGTTTGTCTAGGTATTCCCTGTGCGTGGCGCTTAGCCAGAGCAGTTCTGTTGAGTCTAGGTATTCGCCTAAATCCGGGTTGGGTGCCCGTTGCGTGTATAGAGAAGAGTAGAATTTGGTCAGGCATTCATGTGTGGCCGCTTGTCCTCTAATGGGGGAGGAGTCGTTGTCAACCAGCTCGGCAATAAAGTTGGGCGACGTGTGTTGTTTAAGCACATTGGCTAGGGTTTTACCTGGCCTATCACCCTCTCCATAGCTCCGGGCCTTAGCATTCTTACCTAGGAATCTGGTTTCCCTTTCCGCCTCTGATTCAAATTCGGAGATGTTGTTCCGTATAGAGGCAAGTAATTTGGGATCACTTGAATTAAAATACAGTAGTTCAAGAGATTTAATATCTTGCTCCAGCCTGGTAAGAGTCAAGCGAATGGATTGAAGCATCCCAGATTGCTTAGAGATGCAAGTCCCCCTTATAGCGCCTTGAAGGCCTCCGACAACATAGGAGAGTCTACCGATCCCTCATTAGTAGAGAAAAAATGTACAATGTCAGTTCTGATTTCCTCTTTAAACGCTGCATCTAAAAGAGCATGTGGGGGAGTCGCCAACTGAATGCACATGGTGCGGTATGTGGAACCCTCCATTGAAGCACAACCGGGGCATGGTCGGAGGGTGTGCACGGTAGCTGTAGCACGTCAACTGTCCAGGCCGCGACATCACACGTGATAAGCAATAGTCCAATCTGGACCAGGCACTGTGATAGGAAGAGATGCATGTGCCTTCCCTAGCGTCGGGGTGCCTACTGCGCCATATGTCAATGAGTGCATGTTCAAGTATGATTTTACTTAACTGTAGTGTTGTTTTTTGGTGCGTATTTCGAGGGATGCCTACCCTATCACAGTCGTTATCCAGAATGGCATTAAAGTCGCCACCCCAAGTGACCGTATCACCTCCCACAGCCATAATCTTGGCCCATACTTTAAGGAAAAACTGTGGGTTATCTACGTTTGGGCCGTAGATGGCCACTAAGGTGACCTGTGTCATCATGAGGGTACCTGTTACAATGATGTATCACCCGTCCGGGTCTATGTGCGTGTACGTGGTGGACCAGCTGAGTCCTCTCCTAATTAATATTGAGACCCCCCTGGCGTAGCTGGAATATGGAGCCGAATGTGTCTCCACCCAATATCCATGTGTCAGTTTTGGGTCAGTAGGATGTTTCAGGTGGGTTTCTTGGAGGAAGCATATATCGATATGGTGCCTAAGCAAATATGCATGTATTAACCTTGCCTTGCGAAAGTCATTGAGCCCTCTCATGTTCCATGTAAGGAACTTGGTTTCAGTCATGGTGGAGCAGTGGAGAGTGAGTGACGTGATTCAGGCTTAGATAGGAGGTGCTGTGCTGTGTCGATGATGAAGGTAGGAGATATCTGTGTCGCTGTGAGTGCCTTACATAAAAATGAAGGTGTCCCTGCAGTGGCAGAATCAAAGGTGTTATACCACCTATGCAAGCGCAGTGTAAACAGTGATCCTGTGTCTGTGAATGCTTTAAACCCCATTGCCCACCCCCCTCCCACTACAACCTCCCAATCAGGTCGAGACTTGAAACCGCCCGCCCTCCCTTGAATTACCCCAATACCCAAATGAGAACTAAGAGACATGGGAGATCTCCCTGTGGGGGCTTGGGACGACGGCTTTTAACCTGCCATCAGGCAGGGTGGCCAGGCTTTTGCGCGAGAAATGGAACCTGCCCGGTAGAAGTTAAGCGACAAAGTGGACTCAGGGTCTGGCTGTGGTCGTAAGTTGACCATTAGTAGAGCTAGCACATTAGTGGAACAGTAACGGGGCCAATATCATAGCCATTATAGAACCTTAACATTGCAAACAGTTAAATGCTGCATAGAACTGGAGAACATCAGTGGGCAGAGGAGTCAGCATAAATCAGTCATTATCACTCAGGTTCGGTTCATGAGCGGAGTTTTGCGAAGTGCCCGGAGGCGATTTCCACAGGCAGATGTGTTTAGTGTACTTTAAAGCTGACTTGGCGTCCGTAAAGAAGTGGGCTTGGCCATCATGGTGATTTTCAGCTTCGCCGGATATAACATGGCACACGGGATGGAGGCGCTCTGTAGAATGTGCTACGCTGGCACGAATTCTCTGAACGCAGCTTGTACGGCAGGAGTGTAATCCGGGAAGAAAGACAGTTGGTTCCCCTGATGTGTAATGGGGCTTTTTGCTCTGGCTTCCCTGAAGACCGCATCTCTGTCTCCATAGTTCAAGAGACGTGCAATAATTGGATGTGGCGGAGCACCCGGCGGCGGCTGGGAACCAAGTGACCGGTGAGCGCGCTCTACAATCATCACCTGGGAGAGTGCCGGGCCGAATAGTTCACGCAGCAGATTTTCAATGAATGGTTCCATTTTTGGAATCGCGGTGGATTCTTGAAGGCCAAAAATTCTTAGGTTCTTCCGTCTGGAGCACACCTGTAAATCTTCATTCTTTGCCTTAATTACAGAAAGGACTTTCTCCATATTTAATATTTGCGCTCTGGATTCAGCTTGAGAATCTTGAGTGTCCAACAGTCTGTTTTCCAGGACGTCCAGGTGAGTTTCATGTGTATCTGCCCGTTTTTTAACAGTATCCAGGCTGGAGGTGAGTGCATCAGTCTTGTTGTCTATGGTTTTGAGGCTGGAGCGAACATCCAGCAGTATGGACCGCATATCTTCTTCCGGTTGCTGCGCCATCTCCATAGGGCCTTGGGCAGTGTCGGATTCTATAGTCACCTCTGTGGTGCATGTTTGACGTTTGCTCTCAAAGGGGATTTTGGGCTGCTTAGGGTCTGTCTTGCCCATGGTAACAAGCTTGGTGACTTAGCTGACAAAAGGTTCGGGTGCACTTGCAGATCACACCAGGCTATGAGCGCCAGCACAGAGCGCAGTCAACAACCCAGCAGAGGGAACGGTGACCCATTTATCTCCAGCTCCCAAGTTATTTGCGGCTCAGCGATGGTGCAACCCCTCTTGTGCACTCAGGTTCGAGCAGATCAGTATGGAGCTTTGTGGAGCAGGAGAGCTGAAGATAGGGCTCCCTCAGCAGCCAGATAGGATGGCTGGGGGCTTCCTGATAACCTCTGGACCGTAGGCAGGGATACGTTGGGTCGCAGTAAGGTTAAAGGCTCAGCTCTACAGCGGGATCAGTCGAGTTGGCAAAATGCATCCGGAGTCAGCCTCCCACAGGGCAACAGATATTGCGTTGAGCACAGAGGTTTCTGCAATAAAGGTCCCAGAGAGGCACAGTCTGTCCGCTGCTGCACAAGCACCCGTTCTCCGGAGTCACAGTGTAATCCTGTCTCTCCCCTGGGATTCAGTATACTGAAGTTCATGTGCCGCGCAACGCTCACTGCATATATGAGGCAGGATTAAAAGTGAAACGGTGGATCTGGGGGCCAGGGTATAGCTGTATAGGGTAGGAGGGTGGGCTCTGTGCGAACCGCCGAGCGGGGCCTGATGAGTCCCCACACAGCCGGACCTCCCAGCCCGCAGTTCTATGCAGGGAGGAGAACCAGATGGCAGAGGCCCACCTCGGCCCCACCCTACCTCGCACGGCCGCTGCTACAACAGGCGTTGCCCCAGTATGGGAGTGCGACGGGTCCAACACGGGACAGAAGGTACTCAGGCCTAGCACCGCTGCAGCCCAACCCCCTCCGACGTGGGCTGTGAAGTGGGGCTCAGGCCTACGCGGCACAGCCAATTCCAACTCCGTCCCAAAGCCAGCCCCGGTCTCACACACCGCAGTGCTTCTCAGCTTCCCCTCTAGCTCATCTCCTGTGCTGACGATCTCTATTCGCCGCCTCTCGCAGTCTGTCGTTGGCAGTCACCCCCAGGAGGCTACTCCAGCTCGCCGCCGATCACACCAGCTGTGGTCTCGAGGTCCGTGAGACCGTGTGAATCCGTCTTCCACCTGGGCTCTCGCTGGAATACGCGGACTGTCTACTGCCTGGACTTGGGTCACAGCCTTCACCTTCCGTCAGCCGCCCACGATGCTCCCCAGTACAGGTGAGTGCTGCAGCACCGTGTAGGACACCCGGCAGGGTCAGAGCCACTATGGGGCCTTATGGAGTGCAGCGGCCATTTTTAGCCGCGGGTCCGGCTTCGACTCTCCCAGCAGTTTTTTGGCAGTTTCGTTGATGCGGCACGGCTTTGATTGCAATCAGAAAATCACGCCGATCTCAGCTCATGGTAGCGCGATTTTCAGCAGCAGGGTCCGTGTTTGAACAGTGATTTGTAAGGATTAGGAAGCCTGGCCTGCAGAGCCCCTTCAGAAGGCGGCCATCCTGCAGCGCGTTGTAGCCACGCCCGACTCCCTTCTATAGTTGCATATTCGGCATGCAGTAATATCTGTAAGTGCTTTCCAGGTTGGATATAGTTCTTTTATTGGAAGCAAGTGTGCCTCAGCAGGTGGCCACCGGTGTCCCGCAGGGGTCATCCCTTAGCCCCCTTCTTTTTAACATCTATGTCACTCCGCTGGTGTATCTAGCGGAATCATTAGGGGCTAAGGTGATGGCCTATGCTGACGACACTCAGCTTCTGTTCTCTTGGGGTAGGGACGATGACTCAGTCCTTGCCGCGCAACACTGCCTGTCCTCTGTTTTTCACTGGCTTGCTCAGGCACAGCTGAAGGGAAGTCTGGGGTTCTCCTATACGGTTCATTTCCCGCCAACTTCAGAGAGAGTCTGTGGCCCCCTGGCTTCCCACTGCCTAGTGCAGGGAGAAATGTTGCAAAAAATGTGGGCGTTTGGTTCAATGAAAATTTGAACTTTTCAACACAGGTCAAGAAACTGGCGGGGACCTGTTTCGGCACTTTGAAAGCGTTGAGGAAGTTTCTCCCTCTTCTTCCTAGACCTGCCAAAGAAACGGTGGTCCGTGCCCTGATCCTGTCCCGCCTGGACTATGCTAACGCACTCTTTGTGGGTATCCCTGGCTACCTCCTAAAGAAACTGCAAGTAGTCCAAAACTCGGCAGCTAGACTCCTACTGGGTCTGTCTAATAGGTGTAGTGTGCGCGCTCATTTGCTCACCCTGCACTGGCTCCCAGTGGAGTCTCGAATAAAATTCAAAATGCTGACCATTGCCCATAGGGCCCTCTATGACTCGGGCCCTATCTATCTAAAGAAGAGATTTGCCTTTTATAACCCAGGGAGACAGTTGCGTTCCTCCTCTCAATTACTGATGCAGACCCCTAGGTTCAACCGCCATAGGCTTGGCGGGAGCTCTTTCGTTCGGAAAGCTGGCTTGGCCTGGAACGCACTGCCATTGGCATTGCGTGGCACCCAGGATCCTATGATCTTTAAGAAAAAATTAAAAACCTTTCTTTTCTAGGTACTGTGTGGCTTTAGCTTCCTTTTCCTCAGGACGCACCGGGACACTCTGTTGAGTAGCCATGCGCTGTACAAATAAATATAACATAACATAACATAACAATCTTGTAGCTCAAATCTTGTATAATGCCTGGCTCCCCACTGCCTGCATGAGATGATGCTTAGTTGTTTGCAGAATTTGTGGGAGGCATGGAGTTTCATGAAAGTCCCTGGCAGCAAGAGCTTCAATGTCCAGTTTACGGGAGAAAAGACGCAGCTGCTTTTTTTATATTTAATTTGATGGTGGTATAGTCTACTATACTCGGGTCCCAGTTCTCAATGGCTAGCTGCAGTTGCTCCAAGTTTGATGGACCAAGGATTGTTTGGTTTTGAAAAAATTGTTTTTATGACAGACTTCATAGAATTGGCTAGGGCCATGATTGCCAAGTGATAGTATTTTGCTAAGATAGCCAGTTCTTCTAATTTTTGCTGGGTAAGGTCGAACTCTAGGCGGATCAAGGTATTCCTTGTGGAATAGGTCAGGCAATATATTTTCTTGTATGCTGAGCATTTAATTTTTTCCAGATCTTCCACAAGCATTCCAGGAAATGCCTGTTGCGCATAGTTAAGTGATGGCCGCAGTTTGGCCCGCATAACCCTTTGGATCGCCATAGTTCTTGGGCTTTCTTGCGTGGCATATAGCTTACAGAGGGAGTGCGTGACCATCTTTCCTTTCAGCCGCAGTTTGTGTTAGTGGATCGAAGGGCGGCCGGTCTCGCTTAGCCAAGCGCCTAGGTAGTTGTAGCTTTGCACGCAGTCCAGGATCAGAGTGCCCAAGCGCTACTTGATGAGCTTTTTCTTTGGATATCTCCCAAAGATAACAGTTGTGGATTTACTCGCGTTAGCTGTTAGCATATTTTTGGTATTGTATTCAGCTAGGGCTGTGAGGGCTTTTTGGAGGCCTGTTCTTGTGTGGTCCAAGAGGACTAGGTCGTCAGCATACTTCATTAGGTGGATGTTTTTGTCCCCGATTTTTGGGGTGACGAGGGAGGCTTCCTGTAGTGCCGGGTCCAAGTCGGCGGTATACAGGTTGAATAGTATTGGTGGCAAGACGCAGCCCTGCTTTAACCCCCGTTCTGTGGCGATTGTTTTTGTAGCTGACTCCAGGGAGAGTTTTATCCTTACGCAGGTTCTCGAGTGCAAAGATGTAACAGCATGCAGTAGGCCCGGGCCGATGTTCCAGCTCGCCAATTTCCGTCAAAGGATGTTTCTATCAATACTATCGAAAGCTGCTGAGTAATCTAAGAAGCATGCAAATACTGGGGGAAAGCGGCGAGCGTGAGTGGGATCCCACTTCAACTTATTATGTCACATACATTTGTTTGCGACAGTCCTTAAAGGGCTTGAAATCTGTAGTTTTTTGGGATGGCATCCCTTTCACACTGAAACAATTTGAGGTACAATGAATCAAAGAGATAAGGAAGAAAGCTCTGGATCCGCATCTGGTGGCGCGGAAAGCAAGTAACTGAGGTCAGCACGCAGAAGTGACGCATATTTAGGCCCCATACATAATTTCCAGAGTGAAACTATGTCAATGCAGAGCTGCAAGGCACCACCTTCAGGCACACAGAAGTACTGCTGAAATGTTTCCAGATCCACTCTGATGCCTGGGAAATATTTAAAAGGCGAGGAATCTGCGGCTAGAATTGTCTATCAGAATGGAAAGTTTTAACTGACACTTTCAACTAACTATAACAGCACTTTAATCTTTGTTTTTTTCAACAAATTTCTAGTGTTAAGTAAAATAATATTTTAATACCATACCTAAGTATGCCTACCCTGCTTGACGCACGGAACCCCCCATGGGTGACAAACCCCCCCAATGCTGGTCAACCTCACACAGTCACACAACAATTCATGGAAAGTTTTGTGAAATGGTGCCAAAGTTATTAGCAAATCCAAAAATTATTTTCCTTTGTAAATGCTGTCCTAACTAGAACTACACAGTTGCGGTTATTAACTTATTACATTGTGAGAAAAAGGCCCAAGTATAGTTCTCTATTTCACTCATTATAGAGTAGAAGTTGCTAGATTTAGCTTATTTGTGAGCCTTCCAATAAATAAAAAAACTGGCTTTATAAGCACTTTTCCCCTCAACTCGGCCTCTTGGATCTCCTTCAGATATTCCAAAAACACTGCTTCTATGGTTTAGTGTTCCAGTGAGAATTTGCTTTAAAGAGGCTGACATGTGACAGTGTTCAGCTTATCAGCATTCTTTAAGGCTTATTAGCCCCTCTTTCTCCCAATAAACTCTCAGTGTTTTCCTTGGTATAAGAGATGGTCGTTTTACACCATAAATGAATGAGAGGAATCACCCTGGTGGCCTAAGCAGATCTTACCCAAGGTACCGCAGTACTGAATTAGATAAGCTAATAGTCTGCCTAGACTAGTGGGGTTATTGTGTTAACTATCTATAAATCATCTCTAGCCAGAATCAAATTCAACGTATGCCCCTTCAAGTTAGTTGGAACCTAGCCAGATTTACCAAGTCGAGAGCTTTCAGGTCAATAAAACATTCCTGAGCTTTGTTGAAGGCCCAGTTGTCTTTGTGCATCAGTGATATCCTTACCTAAGTCATTACCTGACTATTATGACCATTGACATTGCTAGATAGACGCCATATGCCATTGTTTTTTTCATACCTTATTTAGCAATGGACAGTTCTGTGCTAGACCACTTGTTAGATGTTTTAAATTTCTCTTCTGTAGGGTTATAATATGATGAAGTGCTTTAAGCCTGCACCCAGTACTGTTTGTGAGTTTCAAGTATAAAGAGTTGTAGGTGTTCTAGGAGTCAGTCATGTTTATTTTGTTGTATGCCCAAAAAGAGTGAAGCTTTAGGTAGTTGAGAAACCCGGGAAGATATACCATGTTTGAGACTGAAAGTGATTAGTCAGTAGTCAGCCTTTATGTGAGGTTCTCTGCCAAGGGTTACTACTTTAATTACTTTGACTACTTTTAAATGAATTGTAGGGATGAGATCTAACGTGAACTGCCTAGTGGGTAGGACAGTCCACTAATTGGTTGAAACTCATTCCCCAATAGTGTCAGGACAATTTGGCTCCAGATGGCATCTTCTGCATCATTATCAGCATCTGGTTTTGTAAAGGGCCACACATATCCAAAAACACTTTGAGTGCTCAGCATATGACATCACAGCCGAGAGAGCCAGGATTGAGTGCAGAAAGGCAAACTCTATCTTAATATCCAGTGAAGGTGTTCAACCTTTCCTAACAATGATAACAAACCTGTGACAGATTTATATTGACTCAATTTCGCTTAAACACAACACACTATATGGTGGCCTTTCCGATGATGGACCAATGGATGTAGGATTTTCCATCCTGTCCTAATGAAGGGCGTATCGACACATTGCACTTTATGTTTTTTGTATATTCTATATATCTTCACTGAAGCATTATTTGAAGCCTTTGTTGACAAAATTGAACTTTTCAAAGTATAGACTGGCACTAGTATATCTCCAACAATTAGATTCTATGCATATTTGCATATTCAACAAGCTGTCACACTGAGGAAATCGCTTTTTATTGAAGAATGAATTAACTTTCATTTTTCTTTTAAATACCATAATTTTTAGAGATTTCAACTTATTTATACATATGTGTTATATGTTTTTTTATTTTTTTTATCTTTTATGGTACGATAAGTCAACCAAATAAAGATTAATTTTGATACGATTTGAGTTGGCATCACAGTCAATGATGGATCGGAACAGAAACGTTTATATTAAAGTTTCTGAAGGTCCTAAGGCTGGCAGAATCTGTTGAGAGGACTCCACAATTTACTATCATGACACAAAAGGATTTGCTACCAGCACATCATGTATTGTGCTTAAGGTAACTCTAGATAACATGTACCAAAGGTTTGGGTATTCCAGTAAGGATTGTACATATTCAACCTATTTTTCAGTTATCTAGGGGCTTGCCACTATATTGTTTTCTGGCCAATTGTTACATTCTAACATCTAATCTATGGCTATACTGCCAACCAAAGCAAACTACATGGAACTGGAGAAGACCTTTCTGGTGTGTCCATAAATATGTTAAAATGTTATAATATTTAGATTTATGGGAAGATGCGTGCTAGAATAACCGTCCAATCTATGAATGAGCAGTCACATCACAGTGCACAGTAGACAACTGTTAAGTAGAAGAAGATGTTCATAATTAAAATAGAGTGTTCTGTGACCATTGTCAGTCCACTTTGGGGTGGTGCGACAGAGCAATCAATGATTACTTGGCCTCAACTGCGATGGGTGGGGCCTTTTACTCCTGATGTTCTAGGGTTTGTTTTACAATAGCACTGCAAACTGGGTCAAGTACTCCACTACCACACCTGACGCTTATAGTAGTGAGGGCAAACAATCCAGGGTGTTTTATGGCTGTAGAGACGAAGGTTTGAGATGCAGAACTCAAGCAATTAAATGAAAGGTACAATAAATAAATGTCAAGGCAGTGTTTTTCTTTTAAATAAAAGAGAAGTACTTTAATTACATCAAAATGTAAGATTGTACATAGAGAAGAAGTAGCACTACAGTGGTGCACACTAAAAGGTCTACTGGGTTCACTTCACAGAGCAACAGAAAGCCTCCTAACTAAACTCAGGTGCAGACTCACTATTGAGAAGTGGAGTAGCTTTCCTGTGCTCTGTGACCCATAGGTCAGTGTGTAATTTTTAACTAGGCCGTTCTTCAATTTGAGCTGCAGTTATCTTTCAAAGTCACACCAAAAATCTGTTTGTTCCATATAAAGTCTTTGTTTCTCATTCTTGGATAACTGTCGCACAAACTCAAAACTTCTAAGTACAGATGTGTAGGTGTTGTACTCAAGGGGAAAACAGGCATGCTTGCAGTCACTTGAGCTTGTTTTAGCTGACCTGCCTGTTCCTCTCCCTTTTGGGCCATTGAAGACTGCAGTGGTTCGGTGAAGGCACTCCCGACAAATGGATCCATTACTTTTGTTGGGGAGTATTTTGCCTCTTGTTGGTGGCACTGTAGTCCTTGAGTACTGCACAGACAGAGTCAGCACAGGTCATCAAATCTCCTCAGTGGCATTAACTGGTAAGGGCACTCTGGTTCATTGTTACTTATGAAGTTGGACAGGGAGGTCCTGTGTCAACTTTGGTCAGTTCCAGACGTATTGCTTTGTCATTCTGCTTCTTCTGGTCTACTTCTCCATCTAGAAACAGTGTCTGAACTTCTCCTCCTTGGTCAGACAGTTCATGCTGGACAAGGCACGCTCTTTTCAGCTCTCAGTAGGCAAGCAGACACCCAGGTCTCAAGCAGACCCACAGCTTCTTCATCAAGGTGTGCAGATTTTATGCGATGTTCCCTCTCCTCTGGGAAACTAGCTATCATCAATACCTGCCCAGGATCACAGTAGCCCTTTGAGTACTCTGAGGAGCACCCCTGTACTTGGTTCGTCAAGTATCTTTAAACTGGAGCCAAGTGAGAAGGCTTGTGTCCCACCTTTATTCATAGTTTCCAGACAGGGGATATCGGTCCACTGTCTACTGTTCAGGAACTGGCTAGGGATGGTCCCTTTTCATAATGTTATCTTCCTTCTGCTGTGCGAACTCTTCCTCATGTAAGGTGATGACTGTAACAGCAGGTAATGATGATGCTGGCTCTAAAGAGGAGTATCACTAACAAAGACACAATAATTGTGAAGATCTTCACCTGTCTGTCATCTGCTTTTATTGATGGGCCACTCAAGGGAAGACAAAAGGTCTTTGCCCTGCCTAGAAATTTCCCTCTAACTACTGAATCTACTCGACTCATTTCCCTAACATCGCCCAAAGGGCAGTGCTCAGGAAGGGCTTATCAGCAACTCCCTACTAACTAGGTCACTTAGAATTTCTAAAGGCAACTCTGTCTTCATCCCTCCATGCCTTAGTGCCTAGAGCTAAACCCTTCGGAATATATGAAATACACTTCTACCTCCTGGGGAAGTTGTATCAACAACTCCATTTTGTGCCTTGTCAAATCAGGTGCAATTCAAAATGGATCCCACTGGCTGGGGCCTTCACACAATGACAACAACAACATTGAATCCTGCTAGCAGGCACCATACACACAACACACACTTGACAAATACAAGATGATTGCAGTACATGGTCTAGGTATGACATTCATGCAGAACTTTAATCAAGTAGGCCAATAAGCAAGGGCCCGATCCTTACTATGCAAGTGTAACTTTTGTAAGTTCATGGTGTGAACATAGACATGGAAAAAGGACATACGCTCAACCAAACAAAAAAGCAGATGGCAAATGTCATGTTATGAATGTTATCATATCCCTATATTCATTAACTGGTCAAGTCATAGGTCAGCAGCGATTTGTTTCAAATGTATCTGTTTTAAATTGTGGTTACATAGCAAAGGCACCCAAAATATTTGTTTGAATTTCAACATTAACGTAAACTAGCTATAAGTCTAAACACAGGACACTATGCCTCTATGGAATCATTATAAGAAGAAAAGGAAAAAAGAAAAATATTTGGTGCAGTTTATGGTGATGTTTTTAACAACAGAATTTATGTAGAAATACAATTATGCTGTTTGGTGGTTACTGCGCTATTTTAAAAATATATTGAGTGAGGGATAAAGAAACAGCAAAGGGTGGGGTAGGTGGCAACACATTTTGCTTTGTTTATAGTCCATTCAATGGTTCGAAGGGTTTTCATGATTTTCTAGATTACATTTTTACCAAACAACATCTTTGATCAAGCATAACAACATTTACAAATGTTCGAGATTAAATAATATTCATAGAATAAGTTGCTATCAAAAAGCAGAAACAACAAATAGAGAAAAAGCTTTCATCTCTCAAACTAGATGGTATCTACATCATAAAACCAACATTTCAAGTTTAAAAAGGCATGACCTTTTAAAATGAAAAGCAGGCATATACGTCCTTTAGGTAAAGTGCTTGTATTTTTCATTTCGTTTGAGCATTGTCCAGCACCTTGGAGTTTGAATTTTATAGACATGTGTAGCAAAGTATAAAGTAATACTAAGAATCAGAAAAGTATGTTAAAATGGGTGAGAATGATATTAATACGTATAAAAAGCTCCTCATGTTTATTTTTTTGTGTTTCTTACTGTTACAGAAACTCAGCCTTCCGCGTTTCAGGCACCATGAGGAATCCGGTAAAGATCATGGGGAGGTTTCCATATTTCATAGACAGAAATTTGACCCTAGTGGAAAAATCGTCCGTCTTCCAGAAGACCAACAACACTACCATAAGGAAAAGCATGAGGAGAAACATGGACACGGATCTTCCTCTGGTGAACCTCAAGATCAACCAACCAAAAAACCTGATGAAGGCTCATCGCCAGAACACACAGGTCTAAAGCCGATCCCTCCACCTTCCAGAGGACCTGTTGGAACAGTGGAGTACTACCACATGATCAATGAGACTGATGTTTTTCCTTCCCCAAATAATCCTGTCCCCTCACATCCCATAGTTCCCCCTGAATCATATCCAGGTCAAGAGGCTGTTGAGCCAAAACACCCTATTGTCCCTGGTGTTATTGGTCCATTTCAGGATCCAGAACCACAGCCATTTCCCCTTCACCCTTCAGATTCAGCAGGATGCCCCTCAGATCCCAAGCACATGTTGCCCCACATTGCATCCTTATTGCCAAAACCTTAAATGAATGTTGAAGCAACAAATGAAATTATCTTATAGTGTTTATATGTTCAACACTCATTCTCTGTAGCATAATGTGACCACAACACCTTGCTATTTTTGTTAGTACTGGAAATGTCAAATGCTATAAAGAGATGACATAAAGTATCTTTCTTTGGTTCCTTTTTTTGTGGTCTTTATATTCTTCTTTCATTTCCATTCAGTTGTGCAGTTAATTATGCATGACTCGTGGTGGTAAATTTCATATGTGTATTTGATACACAGCAGATACACCAGGACTGGGACATTAACATTATTAATACTGGCACCCATGTAATGCACACTACAGAATTAATTGTCTTTAAGTGCACAATAACAGACATTATTCTCACCAAAGTCCATGGTCCCCACTTTCTGAATTTCAGAAAGGCAAATGGCATATGCTGCAATCTGAACATGCCACATGCACACAACTAACTGAGCTAACATAGGGGCTCATTATGATGCCGTGACGTTCGTCACTGCCGAGCCGGCGGTGGCGACCGTCACAACATCGTAACGAGTGAAACCCCCCGCCATATTACAATGGCGGGGGGTTTTGCGGCGGACGCAAAGTGCGTCCGCCGCTTTTCCGCTGGTTGGCAATCGTTCCGATTGCCGGCCAGGCGGAATTGGCCCCTAATATGGTGGCGGTGCCTAGCAGGCACTGCCATCCATATTAGGATGGTGTGTTGTGAAGGCCTTTCCATGGCGGCGAAGCTGCCATGAAAAGGCTGGCGGGGATGTTCTTTGGGGGCCCTATGCGGGCCCCCGGAGGGGTGGGGGGGTGGGAGGTGCACTTGGGGTACCCATGGTACCCCCCTCCATTTGCATGCACAAGGTGGCAGGCACGCCACCATATTAGGGGCCAATTCAATCCCCGGCCGGCAATCGGAACGATTGCCAACCGGCGGAAAAGCGGCGGACGCACTTTGCGTCTGCCGCGAAACCCCTCGCCATTGTAATATGGTGGGGGGTTTCACTCGTTACGATGTCGTGACGGTCGCCGGCTCGGCGGTGGCGAACGTCACGGCATCATAATGAGCCCCTAAATGTCTAAAAAGACCACCATCTCTATATTTATAGCTCAAATTAACACAAGTCAAGTCTGCATATAAATTAACATTAATGTATTATATTTTACCCATAAGAATGACTATTTCACTCTTGTTGCTCCCACTACCACTGACTCATTGGAGCATAGAAAATCTACTAGTGATCCTGTGGCCCTAGATAGTACAGGATCCTAGTCATGTAAAATCCTTCTAGAGAATGGGGTCCGTCAATGGTCTTTGTTAGGGCCCACTCTTTTTGCGCTTTATCTTGCGGACCTTCAGTAACCTTACAGAAAACCCAGTCCTTCCCGCCAAAAAAGAGGGGTCATCATGTTACATGTTTTATGTATGCCGGTGATGTAGTGTTTCTAAATATAACTCAAGTAGGGTTCCAAAGGAACTTCACAGCTTCTGGCAAGCATTGTAAGGTTAATCATTTGGTAATTAATATGTATAAAAATATTTTGGTGCTTGGGCAAAAAAGTAAACCTTACTCGTGGTCAAATGGCAGTCAATTGGTAGAGGACATGTCTTCATATAAATGACTTGCCAACATTTTTGCAAGCAAATTAAACTGGAAATGTCACTTCGAGACTTTAGGTTTAAATTTGTTTTATTGTTACAACTTTACATGCTCACCCAAACAGCGAACATTGCCGCATTGTGAAATTCACCTACAGATAGATTGCAACCATAAAGTACAACTTTTTAAACATCAAAATTAAAACCCTTCTTGGCCCTCGTTGGGGGCATAGAGGCAGCCTAGAGTAAATGTCTGGGTGCCTAACTGTACTCGGTAAACCAGGAGGCGACCTCTAAGCTCTATTAGTTTGTGTCCAACCTTAGCCCGAGATGTGTTACGTGAGAACAGGATGGCGACCACAGCCGTTTTCCGGCATATCGAGAACAAAAATTGGTTAGGGAAAGCTCTGGATTTCAGCCTATGCCAGTCCCCTGCAAGCAGGTGGGACTCCTGAAGAAGGCAGATATCTGCCCAGGTATGCTCCAGATATGAGAGGACGGGCTGTCTCTTGACGGGGTTGTTAAGCCCCTTCCCATTCAGGGAAATCACCTTCAAGGGATTACCTAGCATCTGAGGGTGTGTATGTACCTGCACTAGATTCCATAACCCAAACCTGTTGAACCCTATAATGCAAACTAGCGTAAGAGGACCCATCTGTGTGTAGTAGCATCTGCATGTAGCACCTGAAAGCGAAGTACGAGGTTACCCTTGTAACCACCCAAACAACAAACAGAACTATAATTGGAGAGTAAAGAAAAAATGCTGAATAAGTCCCTGGAAGGGGCAAGGCATCCAACAACATCAGTGCCAGTCCAGGAAGAAGACTGAGAGTAGGGTCCATGGTCTGTCAATCTCCACAGTGAGGGTCCCTCCTCACCTGGCCTGGCCCACGTCTAAGATGCATATGAGAAACTGTGAAGGAGCCGCCTCACCGCCTCAGGCAGAATCCTGTGATGTTGGGTCTCTCCAGAACTGGCCTTCATTCTTGGGCGATCGTGGCATGGTCAGTTTCATGATTCATGACCCAAAGCAAATTCTTCTTCCAGCGTAAGTGCCGTCCGGCTTCAGGGCCCGCTGTTGTCGAGCCCAGGGAAGGGCTGTCAGGGATCTCAATCTGTAATAAGTCTCAGGCCGTCCAGAGGATGTGGATTTGATGAAGCTTCCCTTCCCACATGAAGACCAGGCGAAAGGGATGACCCCAGGAATAGGTGATGTTCTTGTCGCGGAGGAAGGTTGTCACTGGGTGGAACTCTTGTCTTTTCTGCAGCGTGATTGCCGAGAGGTTTTGGAACAGCTGAAGCCGGTGGCCACGGAATTGCACCGGGTTGACATCCCAGGCCCTGCAGAGAATCCGTTCCTTCAGGGGAAATCTGTAGACACAGGCCAAGAAGTCCGGGGGTGGCATGTTGGCAGACCTGGGGGGACCCACTCTATGTACTCTGCCAAGCCGGATATCCTCTGCCTGGGTGTCCCCTAAGATCTGGGCAAAGAGGGCCATTATATATTCTCCAATGTCCTCCGCCGCCCCCGCACTTGAATATTATTGCGTCGTGACCTGTTTTCAAGGTCCTCGGCGTGGGCTTGGAGGTCTATTTGCTGGTCCGTGACTCAGATTATTTCCTGCCAGAGCTGTTCCATGTCTTCATCTCTGGATATTTCGTCATTTCCAGGGTGTCCACTCTGTCTCCAATCTCAGACACCTCTTTTCGGACCACTTGTAAATCTTGTGCCAGGTCCTTCTTGATTGTTTGCAAGTTATCCTTGAGGGAGGAGAATAGCGATTCCAGGTAAGAACGAGTGACTGGCGCCTCATCCCCAGTGTCTCTGGGAGATGACGGTCTGTCCGAGGAGCCAGGTTCTCCGGCGGCAGCAAGGTGGAGGGTTTTGTGAGCATGACCTTGAGGGAGCGGTCCTTTTTAGTGTGTCGCACCGCCATTCCAGGAGTGTGGGCCCCCGATCCACAATGTTCAGGGATTGTGGGTAGTAGTCCGCTACTGGAGCCAGGGGTAAACACATCTCCCAAGCTTGTGGAGCTCCAGGCCAAGGTGGGGTGCCCATGGCCATCAGGCAAACACAGTAATGCCCAGGGAGAAGGGGATGCAGCCCATGGCTCCCCTGGCAGGAGGCAGCTGGAGCCAGATGCACCCCCCAATCCCCTGGCGTGCCTTCCATCACCCAGGCCCCTCACTGGAACATCCTACAGGCTCACAGAGCCTCGTGCCCACCACTCTCCCCCAGTGAATGAGCCGGCTGGTGGGTAAGTCTCTTCCCCAATGAGCAGGGACAGGGAGTCAGTGCAACTGTGTCCTAATCAGGCAGTGGCAGCGGGTCCCAGAGCCCCTAAATAGTGGCTGCAGCCACCGTCCAGAGCAACCAGGGCCACCCGCCAGTCAGCACAGGATCTCCAGGCCCGCAAGGGCTTTCTTTGTGTTAAGTAAGTCTTTCCCCCAATAAGCAAGGACAGGGAGTCAGAGCAATTGAGTCTGAGCTAAGCGGTGGCAGCGGGTCCCAGAGGCCTTAAGTAGTGGCTGCAGCCACTGTATGGAGCAGCCAGGGCCACCCGCCAGTCAGCGCGGGGTCTCCAGGCCCAGTGGGGCTTTCTTTATGGTGGGGGTTCTGCACCAATACTGAGTCCAGGCTGGCCCCCCGGGTGGTGGAAAGGAGGCCCGGGGCTCCCAGATGACCCCACGAACCCCCCCACCCCTTGCGGGTCACCCACCGCAGTCCGTGGGGCCACAGCAGGCCAGTGCTGTTCTCATGCACTCCGATGCACCCCCACATTCACTTTGTTGCGCTTGTCACTTGCCTCTGTCCTGCAGGCTTCAGGGACAGTGGGCCCGCCACATTGACTCCAATGGGCCGACCCGTAGCCACCAGCAGCCAAATCACTCAGGGCTCCAAGGGGCAGCAGGGGGCTGGGGAGCCAGCCCCTCAGGCCAGCTGCCCTCCGCCGGTCTGCTAAAGCTGCGGCTGACCCTCATTGCCGGATCAGCAGTGTGTAGCGGCACCTGCAACTGCACCTCACCACGTAGCCCCTCTGGCCCAAGGGGTGAGGGGGCTCTCACCC
This sequence comes from Calotriton arnoldi, assembly GCA_963921515.1. Classification (NCBI taxonomy): domain Eukaryota; kingdom Metazoa; phylum Chordata; class Amphibia; order Caudata; family Salamandridae; genus Calotriton; species Calotriton arnoldi. The sequence continues at coordinate 332,797 of CAWUFW010006175.1, read as the reverse complement.
TCACCGTTGATGGGCCGTTACACAGACCACCGGCACCCAAAGCACTCGGGTCGCGAGAAGCAGGGGAATCAGCCTCCCAAGCCGGCCGGCCCTAGCGGGCCTCCTGATGTCATGGCAAGCCCGCCTCACTGGATTTGCGGCGTTTGTCGGCATATGCAGCTGCAGTTCTCAACGTGGCCTCAACTCGCTGCAAGTCGCTTGGCCGCAGCATCTCTTACCGGTGTCCTCGAGCCCCACAAAGGTGTCCTCAGGCTCGGAGAACTTCCTGGTGCCTCCAGGACCTTGCTCAGCGCTCGCTCGAGGTTAAGTACCGAGGCAGTTAGCTGAATCGCCAGAGCGGAGGGACCTCAGAGCATGTCCGCTGACTCTGCCATTTTGAGATCGCCCCCACTTAGACACTTTAAAAATCAGTTCTTACAATACATTAGGAGAGCCAAGAAAGTTTAAAAATGACTTTGTTGGTCCATGGTTGACACCTGTGTTAACAGCATTTTACACAATTGTTCCCTCTCAACTGCTATATGGGGCAGAAATATTGTGCCTCGGGACAAATGTTGATTGGGACAAGTCATGGAGCTGCCTTAAAAAACATTTTGGGCTCCCAACTGTACTATGATTCAAGCTATAAGAATAGAAGACAATATGAAATCGCGGAATTGCATGACAAAGATCCTTAGTATTTGCTTTTGGCATAGGCAGTTAAATGCCCCAATATTAAAAGTCGCTAGCTATTGTGCAAATGAAATAATCACTAGTAAATTAAGGTGGGCGAGGATATTAAGGTACCATCTAAGGCAGATCACCACTTATTTTAAATTGGAAAATTTTAATATTGAGGAATCACTACTGCCAGCCAGGAAAGAATTAAATGTGAGAGGTTTGGCGTTGTCAATGGCCAATGATTTTAGTTACTTTTCATTGAAGATATCCACTGTTCATTTGAGAGCCTCCTGGGAGAATGAGATCACATTTCCGTACCTAATGAAACTCCCCTATCCATTAATGCACAATTTTGTAATACAATTTAGAATAGGTTTAAACTCGCACAATAACAGCGGGTCAGATTACCTTAACTTTTAGATAAGGATGAAAATATTAGCTGTGCCCTTATGGTCCAATATTCAGCTGTTCATATCTTGTGTGATTGTTTGCACTTTTTAGCACTTAGATGGCTTTTCATTAAAACCTGTATTTCTTAAATACAGGATTAGAATACAAAGGGATTGAATAAGACTTTTATTTGATATGCAGTTTTTAGATGTTACATGGGCATTGGGATGATTTTCATTTGTTTTACCATAAATGTAAGATTAGAATGAGTTTTTAAGGGTTATGCCCTTTTTTTTATCTATGTCTATGTAAAATGATTAATCTTTGTGCTACTGTGTTCAATACCACAGTCCAAATAAGCATATTTTTTGATACTTCTACCACTAGTAATCCAGTTATATAATTTAGGCACTTTGTTTCTCACAAAAACCCAACAGACAGGAAAATCCACGCATCATGGCCATGTACACTCAACAAGTAATGCCTTTCACAAATTTAGCTTAAACAACTACTTCTGGTTTGCCTAGCGTGTTGATTGGGCCTGACATTCTGTGTGGACAAGGGATATCAATTATTCCATCAATCATGTAGGATTTGTATAGTGCTGTTCATCACCCCTGAGGGTATCCAGGTGCTGGCGGTGGGGTGGGGTGGTGCTGCTGCTGGGCTGAGTTAGTCGAAGAGCCAGGTCTTCAGGTCTTTCTTGATCTCTTGCGGGGTGGGTGAAGTGCAGAGGTGGAGGTCATCCAGGACTTGGCTGCCAGGTGTGAGAAAGCGCTGCCACCGCTTCTGCGAATCTGGGTGTCGTGGGCCAGGGAGAGGGATGAGAGGTGAAGGATGCAGGTGGGTTGGTGGAAGTTTATCCTGTAATTGAGGTAGGCTGGCCCCTTGTTGTGGAGGGCTTTGTAGGCGCGGGTGAGCAGTTTGAACTGGCATCGCTTTCTGGCAGGAAGCCAGTTTAGGGTTTTTAGGTGAGTGGGTTGGATGATTTTCAGTTGGGCATTGATTCCACATATAGGGAGTTGCAATAGTCCAGAGAGCTGGTGATGAGGGCCTGGGTTACAGTGCGTCTGATTTCAAAGGGGAGTCATATGAAGATTTTTCTGAGCAGACACAGGGTGAGGAAGCAGGATGAAGAGCCCACGTTGATCTGCTTCTTCATGAATAGCTTGCTGTCTACAATTATTCAGAGGATCCGAGCATGCTCTGTGGGTATGGGTGCCGGCCGAGCTCCGCAGGCCACCAGGAGCCGTCCCACAGGGATTTGCTGTTACAGAACATGAGAATTTCGGCTTTGTCTGAGTTTAGTTTGAGGTATCTCCTGTGCATCCAGCTGGCGACGCTGGTCATGCACCTGTGGAAGTTGGCTTTAGTGTTAGTCGGGTCTGTGTAGAGTGAGAAGATGAGTTGGGTGTCATTTGTGTAGGATATTATGCTTATGTTGTGGGATCTGACCAGGGGGCCAGAGGTGCCATGTATTTGTTGAAGAGGGTTGGGCTCAGAGAGGATCCTTGCAGGATGCCTCAGAGGATGTCGCATACGCACAGCTGGAGTCTTATATATGTATATATACATATATACATATATATATATATATATATATATATATATATATATATACATCGTCCAAAAGTTATCCACAAATGGAGGCGCACACAATGACAGGCAGACCCAACCTTGCACAGAAGAATCCTTTATTCAGCGAAACCGGCAACACGCTGAATATTTCCTTTCAGCCTTTCCCAACGCGTTTCGGAGCTCTGCTCCTTGCTCACGGGAAACATGCAGACGGGCAGATACGAAAGAACTCGTGTCCCTAATTAGCCGTTATATCGCCCTCTAATGGGCCTCCTCCATCATAGTGCTTATGGGACTTGTAGTCCTGTCGTTCCAATATGACCCTTGGTGGGTTCTGCCTCCAGCATAATAAAATCAAACTCCCAATGGAGCCTTCAGTGTGTGTGGCGGTTAAAATCCATGCAGAACCAGCCATCCTGTATAACGGATTCTTCTGTGCAAGGTTGGGTCTGCCTGTCATTGTGTGCGCCTCCATTTGTGGATAACTTTTGGACGATATATATATATATATATATATTCACTGAAAGCACCATAGGTTTCAGGGACGTTATAGTTAGTTGGACATTTCACTCGTATAAAACCAGAGAAATTCGGCTGTTATAGTTAGTAGAGCTAACTATAACTCGCGCCCCCGCAATGCACTGCTGATGACGTCACATATTATATCACTCATGATATGCTCAGTGACATCACTGATGACATCTCAAATGACATCACTGATGACATCACTGATGACATCATCCACATGATCATCTGATGCACCTCCTCACACACAAATAAAACCTTTCATACACCCACTCTAAAATGCAGACTACCAATATCGAAACCATAGACACACCAATAGCAGTTAGTACATACCCGCTCAGTGATTCATACGTCTACACACACATCCACCCACTAACCCATACAGTCACTCATACACGCAGTCATTCATCAATACAGCCACTGATATATCCACTCATACACCCATATAAACACTCACACACTGCCACTCACCCAAAGAGTTACTCAAAAACCTAGTCAGTCATCCAAAGAACTAATTACACTGCCATTTACTCACCTATATAGTTATACACACACCATGTCACTTATTCATACAGATACGTACTGTCTTCAACAGTTTACAGGCAGGTCGCTCCCCACGCCACACAGCTCCACCAGATTGTGCCTGTGATCCTCCTCGCTGCTGCCGCGAGTTCGTGCAAGCCCTCTGCTCCGTTTTTTTCTCCCTTCCGCCTGTCTGCCGCTTTTTCTCCACTTTTCACCACTTTCTCATTCTTTTTTATTCTGCACCCCTATTGCTCTATTTGTCCTTTCTGCCTCTTTTGCTCCTTTCTCCACATCCTCCCCCTCCCGCCGCTGCGTCCCCTGCGGCCCCGCCCCCCTCGCTCGCCCATTCGCCCCCCGCTCCCACCTGATCCTCCCTCCCACCTCCCCTACTTAATGGCGGCCGCTGAGAAGGCGTGCCTAAGGCAAGCCTGTCTGCACCCGTCCAACCCTGGACCACACCCAGCACCAGACCCCCTGGTCCCTGCGAGCACCACAACACCCGACGCCGCTACGACGCCAACCTCCTCCACGCACTCAACCCCGCCAACCAACCACCTGCTTCCAGGCCACCCCGAAGCTCACCCACGGACCCTTCACCTGCCGAAACTGCAGCTTCACCAGCCATCGAAGACCTGCACGTCCTGCCCCTCCCTCCAGGGCAGGCCACAACCACCTCAGATGCATACTACTCAACACCCGCTCAGTCCACAAACACGCCGTCCAACTCTGGGACCTTCTTGACTCATCCTCCCCGGACGTCGCCTTCCTGACGGAAACCTGGCTGAACCCCTCATCAGCACCCGACATTGCCATAGCCATCCCGGATGGCTACAAGATCACCCGCAGGGACCGCACCAATAGAGGAGGAATTGCCATCATCCACAAGAATACCCTCAGAATCTCGACCAGCACCGAAGACACCCTCAGCACCGGCGAACACCTGCACTTCCAGAGCCACATCGATCCCAACATCGATTCCTCAGAGGAACTCTTGTCTACAGACCCCCCGGACCCCGGCCACAGTTCGGCGACTCCATCACTGACATCATCAGCTCACACGCCTTGGCCTCCACAGACTACATCCTCCTCAGAGACCTGAACTTCCACCTCGAGAACGCCAACGACAGCAACTCCACCACCCTGCTCAACAACCTCGCCAACCTCGGACTCAAACAGCTCATCACGACACCCACCCACTCCGCTGGACACACACTCGACCCCATTTTTTCCGCCAGCAACCACGTCACCTTCAGCCACACCACCGAACTCCACTGGACCGACCACCGCTGCATCCACTTCTCCTTCGAGAAAAACACCGCACACAACCACCCGCAACGAATCCCCCACTGCAGCTGGAACAAGGTCACCGAAGACCAGCTAATCACCACCCTCGCCCGAGACCCACCAACCGACCACACCGACACCAACACAGCCGCCCGTAACCTCAGGCAATGGATCGACGACTGCGCCAACACTCTCACCCCAATCAAGAAACTCTCAAACAGACGCACCGACAGAAGGGCCATCTGGTTCACCACCGACCTCCAGGCATCCAAGCAGACCTGCCGAAGACTCGAGAAGAAGTGGCGCCGCGAACAGACACCGGACAACCACGCGGCCCTCAAGAACGCCAGCCGCAGGCACCACCAACTCATTTGAACCGCCAAAAGGACCTCCTTCAAGGAACGTATCGACAACAACGCACACAACAGCAAAGAGCTCTTCAACATCGTAAAGGAACTCGCCAACCCCAGCTCCAGCTCTAACGACATCCCACCGTCACAAGACCTTTGTGACTCTCTAGCCACCTTCTTCCACCGCAAGATCATAGACATCTACGACAGCTTCAACACTCAGACCCCCCCCGACAGCCGCCGACGCCTCTGACCCACCGCACCCCAGCCACACCGACCTCCTACTCTCCTGGAACCACGTCAACGACGAAGACACCATCAAAACCATGAACACCATCCACTCCGGCTCACCGTCAGACCCCTGCCCTCACCACATCTTCAACAAAGCGAGCTCCATCATCGCACCCCAACTACGGAAGATCTTCAACAGCTTCTTCGAGACCGCCACCTTCCCGGAGAGCTGGAAACACGCCGAGATCAACGCCCTACTCAAGAAACCCAAGGCAGACCCAAAGGACCTCAAGAACGTCCGGCCCATCTCCCTGCTCCCGTTCCCGGTGAAAGTCATCGAGAAGATCGTCAACAGACAACTGACCAGCTTCCTCGAAGAGAACAACACCCTGGACTCGTCCCAATCCGGATTCCGCAGCAACCACAGCACCAAAACCGACGCCATCAGGACCCTGCTGGACAACGGCGAAACCGCGGCCCTCATCCTCTTAGACCTCTCGGCCGCCTTCGACACCATCTGCCACCACACCCTACGCACACGCCTCCACAACGCAGGGATCCACGACAAAGCCCTGGACTGGATCACCTCCTTCCTCACCGACAGAACCCAGAGAGTCCGCCTCCCTCCATTCCGATCCGAAGCCACCAAGATCACCTGCGGCGTACCCCAAGGATCATCCCTCAGCCCGACCCTTTTCAACGTCTACATGACACCGCTCGCCAACATCGTCCGATCGCATGACCTCAACATCGTCTCATACGCCGACAACACCCAGCTGATCCTCTCCCTCACCAAGGACCCCGCCACCGCCAAAAGAAGGAATGAAGGCAGTCACCGAATGGATTAAGAACAGTTGCCTGAAACTGAACTCGGACAAGATGGAGGTCCTCATCCTCGGCTCCACCCTCTCCGCTTGGGACGACTCCTGGTGGCCGGCCTCGCTGGGAGCTGCGTCGACACCCACAGACCACGCACGCAACCTGGGGTTCATCCTGGACTCATCACTGTCAATGACCCAGCAAGTCAACGCCGTCTCCTCCTCCTGCTTCATCACCCTCTGCATGCTTCGCAAGATCTACAGATGGATCCCCACCGGAACCAGAAGGACGGTCACCCAGGCCCACATCACCAGCAGGCTGGACTACGGCAATGCCCTCTACGCAGGAACCATGGCCAAACTCCAGAAAAGACTTCAACGCATACAGAACGCCTCCGCACGCCTCGTCCTCGACATCCCCTGCCATAGCCACATCACTGCCCACCTGAGAGACCTGCACTGGCTCCCCGTCAACAAGAGGATCACCTTCAAGCTCCTCACCCACGCTCACAAAGCACTCCACGACACCGGACCTACATACCTCAACAAACGACTCACCTTCTACACTCCCAACCGCCAGCTTCGCTCCGCTGACCTCGCCCTCGCCACCATTCCACTCATACACCGAACAACCACCGGCGGCAGATCCTTGTCCCACCTCGCCGCCAAGACATGGAACACCCTCCCCATCCACCTGCGACAGACCCAGGACCTGCTGACCTTCAGGAGACTTCTCAAGACCTGGCTGTTCGAGTAGTAGCAGCTCCCCCCCAGCGCCTTGAGACCCTCGCGGTTGAGTAGTGCGCTCTACAAATGCTTGATTGATTGATTACTGACATAAGCACACACTTATCCATGCAGCCACTGTCACAATCACTCACTGTCACATATACTCACTTATATACTCCAACACTCACAAATACTGCCTTTCACATATGTAGTTACTTACACATATACCACTAACATATCCATTCACTCACCAACACAGCTATACGTACACTCACTCACACACTCTCTAACACATGCACTCATAAACGCATACACCCAGTGAATTACCCACTCACATATCTATGCACAGATTCACACAACCCCACCCACCCACACAGACACTCAGGCACTCATACAGATACTCAGACAACCAATGAATAACCCATATAGACATTCCTTTAGCTACTCACCAACCCATTCAGCCGCTTACACACCAACTGACAGACTGATACAGACATTTACACAGTTTACTCACTAACCCATGCATTCAGTAAGACAAGTTTAATCACTCACTTATACAGTCAGTCATCTACCTACTAAATCATCTATTCAGACACTCATACACCCACTCATACTTCAACACACCTTGGCATTTATATATATAAAACATATTTAAACTTTACAGAAACACACAGTCACTGGATGATGTCATCAGTGATGTGATCAGTGATGTCATTTGAGATGTCATTAGTGATGGCATCAGTGATGTCACTGAGCATGTCATGAGTGATGTAATATGTGATGTCATCAGCAGTGCATTGCGAGGGCGCGAGTTATAGTTAGCTCTACTACTATAACAGCCGAATTTCTCTGGTTTTATACGAGTGAAATGTCCAACTAACTATAACGTCCCTGAAACCTATGGTTTTTTCAGTGAATTTCTAAGGTTTTTTAAATGCTAATTTCTAACTATAACGTCCCTGAAACCTGTGGTTTTTTCAGTGAATTTCTAATCGTTTTTTAAATGCTAATTTCTAACTATAACGTCCCTAAAACCTATGGTTTTTTCAGTGAAAATATATATATAAATGCAAATGCAACAAGTTTGGATCTTTCCAATACTGATTTAAGCTCTGCAGCCAGCAACTCAGACTCTGATGACAGCAGCTCGGTTACCCAGCAGGCACAGCTACTTACCAACTTCACCCCCTCTGAAGAATTGGGGTTTTTAATCGAAGACCGCCGCCAGACGCTGCAGCCAAGACCTCCGCAGAAGAAAATCGGAGAAGGAGAAACAGGTGCCGCAAACAAAGGCGGAAATGCAGGAAATAACAGGAGAGGCAGGAGGGGCAAAGGGAAGCAGTGGGCCCAACAATAAACCAATCATCAAACACAGACAACACTGTCATCAATTTGTCTGAAACAGAATTAACTACTGCTGAATTTCAATTGCTGTCATTAGGATTGTCTTTCTGTCCTAAAAATAGATTCAAATATGCACAGACATGGATTGACGTATTTAAATTCATACGGAAACTTAAATTGTTGAAACATTTCAGATTAAACAAGGCTACAGAGACAGCCACTTCTATCATGACCTCTAACCAACCAAGTATATCCCTCCAAGTATCTGATATCACCACCTTGACATCAATGTATGCTCTGGCTAGTACCAATGATGATGCCATGACCAACACTCAAGAAGCCCTACTTGAACTGGGTATACAGAGCAACCGGCCAACTAGTAGCCCCTTTCGTCCACCTTCCACTTTTATTCCTTTAATGCCAAAGGATTCAATAGATATTTTTAGTGATTGTGTAATCCAAGACCTTAAAAAATTGAATCGCAACGTCTTGTGTAAAAGCAACCAAAGAAAATACTCTGAATTACAATACTCTAAATTAATGCGGAAATTAAGGGAAATTGGTGAGGTGATAATAAACAAGGCAGATAAAGGAGGAAACATAGGGGCCGATTCCGATCTCGGTCGGAGGCGCACCCAATACCATTCGGTCGGGAAAAAAGCCATGCGAAAGCCTGTTTCCCGACCGATCCGTACAGCACACCGAACGAGTAAGTACGATGCGCACAACAGCACAGAATCCGGCCGAGCCGTACTCACCCAAACCAGGTCCTGTTCTCCGACCGAGGCGAATCCGGAAACGCTGAATCGAGTCGCACGGAAGGGAAAATGCAGCTCCGTCCGGCCGAACAAGTACGATGCGCTTCCCGTACGCGCCGAACCCGTCGCTACGCACGGCACGTCAAAGCATCCGGGAGAGGCACACATAAGCTCCGATTCGCGCCACAACACGATCCACGGCTACGAGATGAACACGCCAGCGACGAGGACAACGCGAAGCGACGAGGACGACGCGAAGCAACGAGAAGGACGAACGACATGAACCAACCATGAATCCCTTCGTCCCGATCATACCAATATTCTACATTTACTACCGGAACAGGCACGGACGCGTACGGCGCAGAAGGTAAGTCAGACACCAACCACAAAACACATACAACACGTACACGACACATCACACACACACAGAGGGATGCAGAATATACTTACACCAGCAACAGCAGCACCATAGGGGCGGGATGCCCATCACCAATGCCACATATGCACACAGGGGCCTGAATGCGCACCACCACCCCTACCCAGGGGGGCAGGATGCCTACCACTACTACCACCCTCACCCAGGGGGGCTGGATGCCTACCACCACTACCACCCTCACCCAGGGGGGCTGGATGCCTACCACCACTACCACCCTGAGCCAGGGGGCTGGATGCCTACCACTACTACCACCCTTAGCCAGGGGGGCTGGATGCCCACCACCACCCTTAGCCAGGGGGGCTGGATGCCTACCACTACTACCACCCTGAGTCAGGGGGGGCTGGATGCCTACCACTACTACCACCCTGAGCCAGGGGGGGCTGGATGCCTACCACTACTACCACCCTCACCCAGGGGGGGCTGGATGCCTACCACTACTACCACCCTGAGCCAGGGGGGCTGGATGCCTACCACTACTACCACCCTTAGCCAGGGGGGGCTGGATGCCCACCACCACCCTTAGCCAGGGGGGCTGGATGCCTACCACTACTACCACCCTTAGCCAGGGGGGCTGGATGCCTACCACTACTACCACCCTGAGCCAGGGGGGCTGGATGCCTACCACTACTACCATCCTTAGCCAGGGGGGCTGGATGCCTACCACTACTACCACCCTGAGCCAGGGGGCTGGATGCCTACCACTACTACCACCCTGAGCCAGGGGGGCTGGATGCCTACCACTACTACCACCCTTAGCCAGGGGGGCTGGATGCCTACCACTACTACCACCCTGAGCCAGGGGGGCTGGATGCCCACCACCACCCTTAGCCAGGGGGGCTGGATGCCTACCACTACTACCACCTGAGCCAGGGGGGCTGGATGCCTACCACTACTACCACCCTGAGCCAGGGGGGCTGGATGCCTACCACTACTACCACCCTTAGCCAGGGGGGCTGGATGCCTACCACTACTACCACCCTGAGCCAGGGGGGCTGGATGCCTACCACTACTACCACCCTTAGCCAGGGGGGCTGGATGCCTACCACTACTACCACCCTTAGCCAGGGGGCTGGATGCCTCCCACCACTACCACCCTTAGCCAGGGGGGCTGGATGCCTACCACTACTACCACCCTTAGCCAGGGGGGCTGGATGCCTACCACTACTACCACCCTGAGCCAGGGGGGCTGGATGCCTACCACTACTACCACCCTGAGCCAGGGGGGCTGGATGCCTACCACTACTACCACCCTGAGCCAGGGGGGCTGGATGCCTACCACTACTACCACCCTTAGCCAGGGGGGCTGGATGCCTACCACTACTACCACCCTTAGCCAAGGGGGCTGGATGCCTACCACTACTACCACCCTTAGCCAGGGGGCTGGATGCCTACCACTACTACCACCCTGAGCCAGGGGGGCTGGATGCCTACCACTACTACCACCCTGAGCCAGGGGGCTGGATGCCTACCACTACTACCACCCTTAGCCAGGGGGCTGGATGCCCACCACCACCCTGAGCCAGGGGGCTGGATGCCTACCACTACTACCACCCTGAGCCAGGGGGGCTGGATGCCTACCACTACTACCACCCTTAGCCAGGGGGGCTGGATGCCCACCACCACCCTCTGCCAGGGGGGGCTGGATGCCTACCACTACTACCACCCTGAGCCAGGGGGGGCTGGATGCCTACCACTACTACCACCCTGAGCCAGGGGGGCTGGATGCCTACCACTACTACCACCCTTAGCCAGGGGGCTGGATGCCTACCACTCCTACCACCCTGAGCCAGGGGGGCTGGATGCCTACCACTACTACCACCCTTAGCCAGGGGGGCTGGATGCCTACCACTACTACCACCCCCACTCATAGGATGGACAATGCATGACACAACCAGCACACCACAACCTAGGGAATGCAAGAAAAAGACATCCCCCCAACACCATGACAAGCGTGTGTAAGACTGTGTCAAATGCCTACAACACCGAACATGACTTTGAACATACAATGTGACCCCCTAGCACATGTGCCACACATATATGTGTGTGGCACCCACAATGCAAGCAGGCCATGACCATTGTGGCAATGGGGTCCAAACCCCCATCATCACAGTGAGCAAAATGTAAGTGTGGGGTCCATAGCTGAAGCACATTTTGAACATTGTTGCAATGGGGTCTAAACCCCCATCATCACAGTGAGCAAAATGTAAGTGTGGGGTCCATAGCTGAAGCACATTTTGAACATTGTGGCAATGGGGTCTAAACCCCCATCATCACAGTGAGCAAAATGTAAGTGTGGGGTCCATAGCTGAAGCACATTTTGAACATTGTGGCAATGGGGTCTAAACCCCCATCATCACAGTGAGCAAAATGTAAGTGTGGGGTCCATAGCTGAAGCACATTTTGAACATTGTGGCAATGGGGTCTAAACCCCCATCATCACAGTGAGCAAAATGTAAGTGTGGGGTCCATAGCTGAAGCACATTTTGAACATTGTGGCAATGGGGTCTAAACCCCCATCATCACAGTGACCAAAATGTAAGTGTGGGGTCCATAGCTGAAGCACATTTTGAACATTGTGGCAATGGGGTCTAAACCCCCATCATCACATTGACCAAAAGGTAAGTGTTGACAAAGAAAGAGCTGCAACTGCAAACTGCATGGATGATTCCTGGTCACAGAACAAAAAACACATCAGTGGCAAAGTAGTGTATGTGTCCCATTGCAACATAAATTGGGTGAGCCAAATACTGCAGTGCAAATAAGACATACCTTTGGCCATGTGCAGACAAACAACACCCATGGGGGCTGACACTGTCAACATTCATCAATGACACAATGACAGAAGTGACCATCAGAATGCAGACCCACATATTTGCACCAATGGGCACACAAATGCAGATACCCTGTGGAGACTGCAGATGTGAGGTGAACAGATACCATACCATGGCAGCAATGGGACACACAAACCATGATCATTGTGCTGACCGATGACCTAGGAGTCCCAGGGACAGCAGGGGAAACCCACCAAACTACATACAGCCAATGGCACACCCAAGATATGCCAATGCAGTGGTGCAGATGCACAAACACAAACAGGCAGACCCACACTGCACATCATACACAACAGGTGAGGGGGTGCCAGTGTCCCCAGGCAACCACACAACACATGAGGAGACCTGAATACCAATCATACAGATGTGCATACAGTGCCACACAAAGGTATCTCATGGATCCAAATCCCCTATGTGGGCAAGCAGGCATTGTCAGATGAGAGGGAGCACAAATCACACATGTCACACAGGCACGTAGGAACAGCAACTGACACAGCAAGACACAGACACACCACAGCACCACCCCCAGGGCCCCCACAATGTGGTGACCCTGGGCTGCATTACAATCCCACTGTGATGACAAAGCTAAATGTGGTTCACACTGTGAACCACAGTCATGTGTCCTGAGCAACAAACTACCATCACACCTACACAAGCACAAATCAATCAGCATGGCCAGTAAGCCAAGGCCAACATGGAGGCAGGGGCCTAGCCGGGCAACAACTCTCATCTGCACACACTCAACACCACACCCCTCGACCTCCAACAATGTGCAGCAGTGAAGTACACATGCACTGGTGACATTGCACATGCACCCATGACTATTCCAGGGTGGTGGGTGGGAACCAAGGTGCAGAAACACATGACACCTGGCAACTCAACAAGACTCCTGAATGTCTGACACACTGCACACTACGCTGTACATGGACATGACGGCAATACCACACCAACCAATGGGATCCCAGCCACAGTCACACACCAATGAAGAAGCCAAGGTCACCCACAAAGAACACACATAGACAACAACCAACATTGCAGCCCGGACCCTGAGGAGTGCCAGCAGTCACACACACAACGTGTCACAATCACTGAAAGATAACACAAACTGGAAATCACATGACAGGGGCAAACAACAAGTGCCAAGGGAAACCTGACTGTGACCCATCTGCGTCTGCACACAAACTCAGCCCTGACAGCAAACACACCTATGGGTGACACCCTGATGACCAGTAATGTGCCATGCACTCACATCACAGAGAACCCAGGGAGAAGACTTTGGGGGAACATAGGTCAACTCAGCAAGCATCACAAACAGGTACAACACTAGGGATCACAGCATGCACAGCTAAACGGAAGTGAACACACAGACATGCACATACAACACACACCTTGGGCGCACACTCAGTGTGTCACAGGTGTACACACTGCCATGAGGGGACTCCACTCCTGTGTGAGGAAAGCTGTGCCATGTGTTGCCTCAGTAGGGCCCCATCATGTCAGCTGAGCACTTGGTCACACAATCAACAATTAGCACCAAATGAGGGCTCCCGTCACATCAGCCTGGTCATGGAAGTGCCAACAGAATCATCAGCACAGATCCAACACACTTGTATAGCAATGTTGCACTGACTACACGGATGAGTCCTTCCCCATTGATGCCCAAACCTGCATGTCCAGTGGAGATGGCCACACGGTCAGGGAAGTAGACGAATTGAACAATGGCAGGCACAACAGATGTGCAGGGGTGGAAGCCACAGATGTGAAATAGCTAATCTAAGTAGGAAATCCCATTGCCAAATACTGAACACATGACACCCTCAGATGCTGCTATGGATGACATGGATACACCACAGGATAGGACACATTCCCCCTGGACCACATGGGTTCCTGCACAGTAACACTTCATTATCATGAGACCAAATATCATCATAACTGCAGCAAGGGCATGGTTAGCATCATCAACAACATGTACATCAGAAGCATAAGCACTAGAGAACAGAAAGATGCTTTATTCAGCATATGTGTGGAATGAAAACAAAGTCCAGAAAAAACACAAAGGCCAATGGCCAGTCCATTGTCAAAGTCCAAACTTGGTGACAGTGGCAGATGTCACCCTACGCATGCCTGCACAAAACCAGGGACAATCCACTAGGAGGGGCAACCGGGGGTGCAGGCCAGGCACCGCAGGGACAGGATCAGGGCTCACCAGGAGGAAGCAGGGAAGGGGTGGTGGGTGCTGGAGAGCCACTGACAACTGCAGTGGAGGTGTCTGACATGGTGTGTGCCGGCACAACTGGGGGGCATGACTCAGATGTTGTGGGTGCCGGCACGACTGCAGTGGACCCTGCAGATGGAGTGGACAGGTCCGCCACTGCAGTGCCCAAGTCAGACAGGGTGGTAGTGGACTCCACTGCAGTGCCTACCACCAGGGAGGAGAATGGGGAACAGGCAAGGTGGGCTGGACAGAGGGGAGGACACCCTCACCACATCAGTGGCACAGACAAGCGCAGCGGGGGGTGTGGTGCCGGGAGAGCAAGTGCCAGGGGGAGAAGGCCGGATCCTCTTGGGGATGGTATATCTGTGGGTGGGGGAACCTGGGGCAGGGTGTGGTGGGGGCACCTGTGGAGTGGGGGCCTGAGGGATGGAGGAAGGAGACCTGGTGCCTGAGCTGCAGGGCGGCGGCGGGGTCTTGCTCTTATGACTCCGGGGGACTTGCGGGTGGGGGCCTCAGTCTGTCTGCGCCTGGGGGAGGGTGTTCGGGGGCGAGGGGCACTCTGCTCCATGTGGGTGGGCTTCCTCTTCCCCCTGGATGCTGGAGCAGCTGGATCGGAGGGGAAGAGGCCGAGGTCACTGAGGAAGAGGCGCTGGGTCTTTGGGGTTGCAGGTGAGGCAAGGGAGGCAAGGGAGGGTGTTTTGGAGGGAGAGGCAACTGAGGACTGCGCAGTGCTCGTGGATGCGTGTGTGTGTACCAGGGCCCCATCCCCTGTGAGTCTGGTTTCAGTCTTCTGACTGTGCGTGCGTGTGCGTTTTGTTTGTGGCGTGTGTGTCTGTGTGCTGGATGTGTGTGTGCTGGTGTGTGCCTGTGCCGGTGTGTGTGTGCTTGGGACGGGTAAGGTGCTGGGGAGTGTGGATGGAGCAGAGGCAGGAGGGGTGAGGGACTGTCTGAGGAGGGACACTGCTGCCGTCAGGGAGGAGTCCATGGACCTATTGCCCCTCTGTAGCTCAGACATGCCCGATGAGATGCCCTCCATGAACGACACCAGCTGAGTCAACAGAGCGGTGTGCGCATGGAGGACACTCAGCATGGCTGTCTGCCCTACATGGAGCTGGCGAAGGAGGTACACAGACTCCTCACTCAGGGCAGCAGGGGACACAGGGGCAGGGGGTGCGGTGCCTGGCCCAAAGGAGACATGCTCCCGAACATGGGAGCCTCCACGGACCTGGGGAATGGGAGCCGATGGGAGGGCGGTGGTGGTGCTGGTGGTGGCGGGGACAGCAACACTAGCTGGGGTGTGGTGGCTGCTGACACCCGCCTCCATAAGGGAGTCATCCTCCGAGTTGCTCTGGTCCTCAGCTGAGGTGGATGGTGCTGAGGACTCCTCGGTGTGGCTCCCCTCGCCCTCCGTGCCACTGGGTCCCTCCGACCACTCCTCGGCTGCTGACCCAGTCTGGCTCTCCGGCTCCTCCTGGTCCGTGGAGCTGTCCCCTTCCGTGGCCGTGGATGTATCTGCAAACAATGGGGAAACAGACAGACATCAGTCACCTGCACCAAACGCACACACCACTGTGAGCACAGCACATTACAGAGCAAGCCCTGGCATCATTAGTTGTACATTGCTAAAAGTGCCCTAACTGAACAGGAGCAGCCAATTGTCAGTCTGATGCCAACCATGGCACTCACATCCCACATGGCCTTGCACCCATCTGTCTGGTGTCTGTTGGATTGCAACACCCCAGTGTGGACACATGCACCAACTACACAGTAGTTGGACAGTGCAGAGGACACGGTGTAGCATGTGGACATGCACACATCACAGCTCTTGCCACTGAGTCAGTACAGGTTTCCGGATGAAAGGGATGCCCAGAGTCAAATAGGAAATGCATGTGATGCATACCAGCGACAGACACCATGATGCACCCATGTCCTGATAGCCATCGCCACAATGGTGTGCATGTAGCACATGTCACTCCCCTGCAGGATCACCAATAAGTAGACACATGCATGGTGGAGGCATGACTGCTAAGTCATACATCACTGTCTCAGTGATGTATGACTTGGCAGCCAGACAACAACACTCTGCACTGTGTCACAATAGTAGGTCATGGGGAATGCAAGTCCTGGAGCTGCACAAGTGCACATGTACATCCCCCCCACAACACATCATCTTAACCCTCATCTGTCCAGGTCATACCTATTGGACATATGGGAGACCTGTGACACTACCCTCTGAACCTGAGCCCCTCACAATCTGCTGTGAATGGGGAACAGCTGCCTGAACTTCACATTCGCATACCCCAGTCTGCACGGGCAGCTGATCAAACACCTATGTGACACACAAGTATCGTCTCCTATGGTCACATCTCCAGTGGCATGCTGAGCCCCTACCAAGAAACACCCCAGCAGTCCTGGCAACTAATCCACAGCACACTGACACAGAGGCAGACACCTGAGGGGTCAAATCACTGCGCACAATGTGTCAGCTGATACACGGGAGTGGGAGTACAGAGTGCATTGCATGGCCTGGAGTAGGCATGACTGTCCTGCCCCACATGAATGAGGGATGAGCCCTGGACAGTGGATAGCTGGCTATGTATGTGTGACACACGTAATCTGCACACTCCTGGGGCCCAAACATTGTTCCCACCCGCTGCATGGGCGTGTGCCACATACCCCAGGCACATGTGGTGGCTCAGCTCAGCAAGTGGACCGCATATCAAAGCAACACGCAGATTACATGTCCGAACACAGGCGTTGTGTGAACAATGGACCCACCCATGATGCCCACAACAGAGTTAGGGAAACAGATGCTGTCCCCCACCTTTAGTGAAGCAAACTGCAAGGACACAGTCCCAAGTGACACAATTCCCTGAATGTAAGGGCCACACCTGGGTATCAGATGAGGAGCGGGCAGTGCACAATAGAGGGACATGGCTCCTGGACAACATGACTGCTGCACTGTGGCAGTTGAACCAGGCCAGAGGAGGGCACAAAGCATGTAATACAGAGTTCACAGTGCAGTCTTTGACTCACCCCCTCCTTGCTGCTGTCTGGCCTTCAGCTGCCCATCCAGGTCTGGAAACACCACCGCCAGGATCTGGAGCATGTGGGGGGTCAGGGTCCGTGTTCCGCCCCTCCTGCGAGGAGGCGACAGCTTCAGCTGGACCCGTGCAATCCTCCGGGTCCAGGCCCGAAGGTCCTGCCACCTCTTCTGGCAGTTGCGGATCCGGCGCTTGTAGACCCCCACGGACGGGACAGCCCGGACGATGTCCTTCCAGATCTCCTGCTTCCGATGGGCATTAACCTGTCAGGATGACAAAGTGAAAAGGCCATTACTACACATGCAACATATCCGTGCATGAAACAGTTGTATATACATGTCTCAATCACAGGGGCACATGATGTACACAGGCAGTGCAAAGCTGCCCATGGACAGTTTGCCAGACGTCACTACATGGTATCATTGCATGGGAAGTAAAACCTTGTTCAAATGCACTGTCACTGCACCATACCTGTCCAGTGCATGTCACTACACACTATGGGGGGTGACAACTACTCAGTGAGCCTGCTAGCCAGTGGCGTGCAGACTTTCAGCCTTGCTAGTCAGACAATATGCACATTCAGAAAGGCAGTGCACAGAACACTCACCTGCTCCCCTGGTGTCCCATACAGCTTGCTGTACTGTGGAAGTAGGCTGTCCAGCAGGGCCTGGTTCTCCTCAAGGCTGAAGGCTGGGGCTCTCTCCACAGTACGTGCCATTGCAGGGTCCAGAGGGGCAGAGACAGCAGCAGTGCAGTGGCAGATGTCGTCCTGGAGCATGTAGTGCAGGCAAGTGAGCTCTCAGGGGAACAGCCAGCAATATATATGTGCTGGAGAGGCAGATACTGTCCCTTGTGTCCAAAGTGATAGGTCCAAGTCGTTTGCATCTTCTGAATCTGGCCAATCCATGGAATAGCAGCACCAATACACGCCCACATCATCCTTCAAATCTTCAACTTCATGACATACATGATTTTGCAACATTGTTGTGGGTGACCAACTGAATTTCCAGCAACCGACTCGTTTGAAATTCGAAACGCGTCCGTTGCCAGGCAAGGCCATTGTCAATGGGTGCGCACCGATCGGTCCATTGCGGTACAACGCGTACAGGGGTACAACGCGTACCCGCACACATTGAATGCAATGGGCCGGCCGGGGCACCGATCGGTCCATTGCAGTACAACGCGTACAGGGGTACAATGCGTACCCGCACACATTGAATGCAATGGGCCGGCCGGGAGCACCGATCGGTCCATTGCTGATCAACGCGTACAGGGGTACAACGCGTACCCGCACATTGAATGCAATGGGCCGGCCGGGGGCACCGATCGGTCCATTGCTGATCAACGCGTACAGGGGTACAACGCGTACCCGCACACATTGAATGCAATGGGCCGGCCGGGGCACCGATCGGTCCATTGCTGATCAACGCGTACAGGGGTACAACGCGTACCCGCACACATTGAATGCAATGGGCCGGCCGGGGGCACCGATCGGTCCATTGCAGTACAACGCGTACAGGGGTACAACGCGTACCCGCACACATTGAATGCAATGGGCCGGCCGGGGCACCGATCGGTCCATTGCAGTACAACGCGTACAGGGGTACAACGTGTACCCGCATACATTGAATGCAATGGGCCGGCCGGGGCACCGATCGGTCCATTGCAGTACAACGCGTACAGAGGTACAACGCGTACCCGCACACATTCAATGCAATGGGCCGGCCGGGGCACCGATCGGTCCATTGCAGTACAACAGCGTACAGGGGTACAACGCGTACCCGCGCACATTGAATGCAATGGGCCGGCCGGGGGCACCGATCGGTCCATTGCTGATCAACGCGTACAGGGGTACAACGCGTACCCGCACACATTGAATGCAATGGGCCGGCCGGGGCACCGATCGGTCCATTGCAGTACAACGCGTACAGGGGTACAACGCGTACCCGCACACATTGAATGCAATGGGCCGGCCGGGGGCACCGATCGGTCCATTGCTGATCAACGCGAACAGGGGTACAACGCGTACCCGCACACATTGAATGCAATGGGCCGGCCGGGGGCACCGATCGGTCCATTGCAGTACAACGCGTACAGGGGTACAACGCGTACCCGCACACATTGAATGCAATGGGCCGGCCGGGGGCACCGATCGGTCCATTGCTGATCAACGCGTACAGGGGTACAACGCGTACCCGCACACATTGAATGCAATGGGCTGGCCGGGGGCACCGATCGGTCCATTGCAGTACAACGCATACAGGGGTACAACGCATACCCGCACACATTGAATGCAATGGGCCGGCCGGGGGCACCGATCGGTCCATTGCTGATCAACGCGTACAGGGGTACAACGCGTACCCGCACACATTGACTGCAATGGGCCGGCCGGGGGCACCGATCGGTCCATTGCTGTTCAACGCATCACTGTACAAGTGACTGGCATATGTCACCATGCCTGTCTCAGATGGACATATGCCAGCCACAGATAGCTCCCAGGGAGTGAGGGGCACACCTACATCACGACAGCCTCTCCAAACTTTATCATAAGGCATGTAAGGCTGCATTTCCTATTGTGTGTATGTTGGTGTACATGTTGTCCTGTGGGTGTCACCTGTGGGCAGCCACCCCCAGGCTGTGCACGTGTTCATGGGGACAGGATCCTGGGTGTTACGTGTACATGACCACTGTGATGTGCAACTGTTCATATCTGTGCATGTGCCATGGTCACATTTCACGGTGGTGTATGTGTATGTCATGTCACATACCCTGTGAGTCCCATGTGGGATGGTATGTTTGAGCCAGGGTGTCCCAGTGGCACAATAGTGATGGTCCTCCACAGTCTGTGTGCATGTAGTGTTTACAATGTCTCTGATTTCATGTGCACAATGGGAGACAGTCTCCACATCCACGTTGTGTGTGCATGGACTTTGATGTTGTGCGTGTGTGTGTCACAGACGTCCATGTCTGTCCTGCCGTGGCAAGTGAGACCACTACCTGTGGGGGTCATGGTTGTTTTGCTGTGGTGTATACATGATACTCCATGTAATGCCAGTGTCCATGTGGCAATACAGGGTCCCTGGGAATGTACCTGTCATTGAGCTGTGGTGCCTGGGGCACATCTGTCCTCACATGTCACTGTGGGGGGTGATTGTGACATGGCAGCAGGAGATGGGAACTGTGACACGGCCTCATGATATCCAATGGGCCAACCTGGGACTAATTGATGCCACTTGTTGGACTGTGTTGACAGATGTTGGCCATGTATGTACCATACATGTCCTTACAGAACTGCACACTTCATGTAGTTGTGCCTCATAATGATGTATGTTGGGATATTGAGTGTGTTCAATGCCGCATATGTGGGGTGACTGACAATCTTGCTTACTTCTCCTCTGCACTGCAGGGCTCCTGCTGTCCATCGACCATTCCCAGACCTGGCAACGATGGTGGAACGGGACAGCATCCGACGGTACCGCTTCACCAGGCAGCTGATTGAGGATTTGGCAGTGCAGTTGTCCCCACATTTGCAGCCTGGCCGGCCGTATCCTACAGCGCTGACCCCCAAGGTGAAGGTGATGGCAGCCCTACACTTCTTTGCCACCGGTACCTTCCAACATACTGTGGCGACTGCTGGTGGGATGTCACAGACCATGTTGAGCCGTGTGCTCGGCGATGTTTTGGCGGCAATGTTGCTATTCCTGAACCGATACATCTATTTCCCTAGACTGAAACGACTCACTGACGTGAAGAGTGACTTTTATGCCCTGGGGAGGATGCTGCATGTCATTGGCTCCATTGATGGGACACATGTGGCTTTGGTACCACCACAGGCCCAGGAGCAGGCCTACAGGAACCGCAAGCACTACCACTCAGTCAACGCACTGGTGGTGTGTCTTGCAGACATGACCATCACACACGTGTGTGCCCGTTTCCCTGGTTCAGCACATGATGCCTTTGTGATGAGGAGTAGTCGCATCCCCAGGATGATGGCACAGATGCAGAACCAGCGTGCCTGGCTTGTCGGTGTGTACTGACTTTGTGCCATTGTGTGTGATCTGATCTGTAGTATTCCGCCCACTTTTCCAAGTCAGCTAATGTGCACTTGTCTGTCCGTAGGTGACTCGGGATACCCCAACATGCCGTGGTTGCTGACACCCCTCAGGAACCCTGTGACACCAGCCCAGATGCGCTACAATGAGGCACATGGTCGGACCAGGAGAGTGATTGAGCGGACATTTGGTCTCCTGAAGAGCCGCTTCCGCTGCCTGGACAAGACCGGAGGGTCCCTCCCATATGCCCCTGCGAAAGTGTGCAAGATTATCATCGTCTGCTGCATGCTCCACAACCTGGCAGTGCGGAAGGAGTTGCCTCTCATCCAGGATGACAATGACCAACATCCGCCACCTGTGGAGGATCCTGGCCTGGACCACGATGCCAGTGACGACGATGATGATGATGATGAGGGTGATGTCCGCACACAGCTCATCACCAACTTCTTTAGCTGAATGTGAGTATCCTGAGGTGTCATGTCAATGATGTGAGTTGGCATGATATGTGTAGGTGGTGCTCTGGTGCTGTTGGAGTGTGTCCATGGGCTACTTGACTGGATGTGTGTTGCGATGTGTGCTTACAGGTGGGCTGTACTCCCCAACAGTGTTGACATGCTAACTTGGTTCTGGGTGGGTATCTTGTAACATGTATTGTGCATGAGTTTTGCTGTTCTGTCCTGTACTCCATTGCTTTTGACTGTGTGTCATTTCTGTCCTTCACAGGGTACTTTCAGATTCGTTTGGTCAACTGTGTCCACCGACGACGTGATTGCACTTCCAGGGTGGTAGCTGTTGTGTCCCTACAGGTGATGTACGCCACACCCATGGACTTCCTTCCGTCTACAGTTGTTGACTGTGTGCCCACTGCCAGGTGGGATTACATTGCATCTGTAGTGGTTACGACATGTTGCAACTGTGTAATAAACCTGTGCTTCACTTTGTGATGTGCGTTGTCTGTGGTCACACATTTGACTGCCATTTGCTTACTGCACCTGTGGGCTACTTGACTACAACTGGGAATGGGTGTGGTGTCTTTGCATTGCACCGTCTTCCCTGGCAACATCAGTGTAGGCAATGAGTCAGATGGCCTAGGTGTGTATGTGTTGTGTAGCCCTGGTGGTGTGTCTCCCTCATATGTGTCACGTTGCCTTTACTCACATGCCTGTGTTGTACTTGCTGTTGCAGTTCGCATACACAGTGTAATTTTGCAGTTCATCATCCCCATAACAGCACCCACGTTGGAATCACAACAGAGGCAAGTATGGTGTATTAGTGTGTTTATTGTGATACATTTGTGTGAATAGTGCATAGGATGGGTAGTGCTGTACATAAATCTTGCAATCAGAAGTTCCTAGGTGAATTGAAAGTCCTGGTAGACAGAATCCCCAGTATCGGGCCACAGTTGTCTGAGACATTGGTCCAACTTGTACTCCCCATGCAATGTGTGGGAGTAGTGTTGCCGTCAACAGGGTGAACAGTCTGTGCACAAAGGTGAACATCCAGAACAGGTTCAGGCTTCCTGGGAGTTGCGCTTGGCCATCGGCCTCTCACTTGCCCCTCTTCGGACGACCCCTCTTCTTGGGGGGGGCCCCTCAAGTACAGGCTGCTGCGGTGCAGGGACTCTCCGCCAGAGTCATCCTCCCTCCCTGTGGCAGTTGCAGTTTGGGCAGCACCAGATGTTGTTGGCACACAGGGAGGTGTGGACTCGTTGCTGTTCATCTGGTGGAGGCATTGTAAAATGTCCCTGTGGACCGCCGTCATCTCATGCAGTGCATCCCACTTGGACTCCACGCGGGACATGTGTGAGTCCACCCGGGACATGTGTGACTCCACGTGGGACATGTGAGAGTCCAAGCGGGCATGATGGGCAGCCTGCTGCTGTTTCATGTCTCTGAGGAGCCCCACTACCTGGCTGAGGTCTCCGGTGCTGGACTGGTACGCATCAGCTATGCGTACCAGTTGTGGGTCATCATGCACACCAGCAACCTCTGCAAGCAGCGACCTCTGTCTCCCACCCCTCCCACCACCCCTGCTGACATGTGCAGTGCATGCAGTGGCACGCACAGATGACCCTGGTCCACCTTGGAGGTTGGTGGTGGTGGTGGTGTCCATGGCCCCAGGTTGGTCCAGGGTCCCTGTGCTGGTGTTGCTCCTTGTTCTGTCCATGTCGGCAGGGATGGTATTTGTGTTGACAGTCGTTGGAGGGGTGGGTGCAGGGGGTGCAGCTGGTGGTCCTGCTGGTGCTGCAGCTGGTGGTCCTGCTGGTGCTGCATGTAGACTTGCAGCGGATGTGCCAGGTTGGTCTTCTTCGTCCGAGGAGGGCAGAGGCTGTACGACACCAGTGAGCTCCGCATCCTCTTGAGCCTGGGACTGGGACTCCTCAGCGTCTGCTGCTGGGTCCCCATCATCACCTGTTTTTGGGAGACACACACAATGTATGTTATGTTTCTGCAGGCATCAATGGTTGACACACCTGACAGTTGTGATTGTGCCTCTGGGTGCGGGCCTGTACATTGCATTGTCCTAAGTCGTCACAGTCAGGGGTTGATATTGGTGTGGCACATTGTCCTGCATTATTTGGGCATTTCTATGTATTTGTTGGGGTGTGAACATGGTCTGCATTGGTTGTGTTTGGTTGACAGCCGGCCCTCCTTCCCACCCACCCAGTCAGTCAGTTATCCCACCATGGACTGTGCTTGCATTGCAGGGAGTGGAAGTTGTCTCTCAGGATGTCAGTCAGTGGTGTCCTGCTGTTTGTTGGTGCACAGTTGCCAGCAGGGCCTTGTGCACCCCACAGCAGTAGCCAGTGTCAGCCATCTTGTGAGTCCTTCTCCACTCCCTGTGATGTGAGCATGGTTCAGGGTGGTGTTGATGGGACAGTTGTGGGGGTGAGCTATGTCTGTGACTACGACTCCCATCATGCTATTGCCTCCACCCCACTTGGCAGCATTCCCATACTTACTTGCTTTTGTGGGGAGTTCAGTGTGTGTGGGTGTGAGGGCAATGGCAAGATGGCTGACAGTGGTGTCCTGCTGTTGGTTGGTGTGCAGTTCCCAGCAGGGCCTTGTGCTCCCCACAGCAGTAGCCAGTGTCAGCCATCTTGTGAGTCCTCCACTCCCTGTGATGTGAGCATGGTTCAGGGTGGTGTTGATGGGCCAGTTGTGAGGCTGAGCAATATCTGTGCCTACTACTCCCATCATGCTATTGCCTCCACCCCCTTCCCAGCATGCCCATGCTTCCTTCCTTTTGACTCTGCTTCCCTGTGGGGTGGGCTGGCTGTGCTGACAGGATGGCTGGGAGTGTTGTCCTGGCAGTTGTTTGGCTAAAAGTCCCAAGAGTGTCCCTGTGCTTCACACAACATAACCCAGGGTGGTGGTTCTTTGTGGGATCTTGAGTTAGGATGGGAGGCATTGCATTCTACCAGGTGGGTTCTGTGGAGTTTGTGTTGAGGGGGTGTGAGGGGAGGTGCTTGTGACTATGGTCAGTGCTGCAAGTCCTCCTTCCCACCCAGCCAGCCAGATATCCCACCATGGAACGTGCTTGCATTGCAGGGAGTGGAAGTTGTCTCTCAGGATGTCAGTCAGTGGTGTCCTGCTGTTTGTTGGTGCACAGTTGCCAGCAGGGCCTTGTGCTCCCCACAGCAGTAGCCAGTGTCAGCCATCTTGTGAGTCCTTCTCCACTCCCTGTGATGTGAGCATGGTTCAGGGTGGTGTTGATGGGCCAGTTGTGAGGGTGACCAATATCTGTGACTGCCACTCCCATCATGCTATTGCCTCCACCCCACTTGCCAGCATTCCCATACTTACTTGCTTTTGTGGGGAGTTCAGTATGTGTGGGTGTGTGAGCAATGGCAAGATGGCTGACAGTGGTGTCCTGCTGTTGGTTGGTGTGCAGTTCCCAGCATGCCCTTGTGCTCCCCACGACACAGCAACAGTGTCAGACATCTTTGATGGGCCTTTCCACTCTCTGTGGGATGTGCATGCGTGAGTGTGAGCTTGCTGCGCCATGTGGTGGGGGATGTAGAGCTGTGACTACGACTCCCATCATGCTATTGCCTCCACCCCCTTCCCAGCATGCCCATGCTTCCTTCCTTTTGACTCTGCTTCCCTGTGGGGTGGGCTGGCTGTGCTGACAGGATGGCTGGGAGTGTTGTCCTGGCAGTTGTTTGGCTAAAAGTACCAAGAGTGTCCCTGTGCTTCACACAACATAACCCAGGGTGGTGGTTCTTTGTGGGATATTGAGTTAGGATGTGAGGCATTGCATTCTACCAGGTGGGTTCTGTGGAGTTTGTGTTGAGGGGGTGTGAGGGGAGGTGCTTGTGACTATGGTCAGTGCTGCAAGTCCTCCTTCCCACCCAGCCAGCCAGATATCCAACCATGGAACGTGCTTGCATTGCAGGGAGTGGAAGTTGTCTCTCAGGATGTCAGTCAGTGGTGTCCTGCTGTTTGTTGGTGCACAGTTCCCAGCAGGGCCTTGTGCTCCCCACAGCAGTTGCCAGTGTCAGCCATCTTGTGAGTCCTTCTCCACTCCCTGTGATGTGCGCATGGTTCATGGTGGTGTTGATGGGACAGTTGTGGGGGGCAATATGTGTGACTGCGACTCCCATGATGCTATTGGCTACACTGACTTGGCCAGCATACACAGAATTCCTTCCTTTGAGTGGTCTTCACTGTGTGTTGGTGTTGTTGTGGTGGCTACATGTCTGGATGTGTTTGTTAGTTCTATTTGTGCCACTGCCTAGCTGTAGTTGTAGTTGTGTTTGTACATTTGATGGCACGGTTGGATGTAACTTTTTTGATGGCATGTGTTGTGTTTATCTGACTGACATACACATTTTGGGATGATTCTGTTCTGGTTGCTGTGTAATTGCTATGAGTGCATGGTTTGACTCTCCCCTTGACAGTGATGTGTGTGTGTTTTGTGGCTGAATATTATGTACATTTGTTGTGTACTCACCAGGCTCTGGGATGTTCTCTAGTCCATATACGCTCACTGGCGGAAGGATGGCCTGCACCTTCTCCTCCCAGGGCCTGAGGTATATTGGCTTGGCAGGAGGGCCACTGCCGGTGTATTGGCTGATGATGTAGTCTTTCTTGAGCAGGTCCGTACCCTCCTGCGCACGTCATACCACCTGTTCTGGATGTCGGTCTTTGTGCGCAGACATGGTGATTGTGCGTTCACCCTGTTGATGATCCTCTCCCACATCTTGGTTTTCTGGGAGATGGGGGTCTGTTGGACCAGTGTGCCAAACAGCTGTGGCTCTACCCTGAGGATCTCGTCTACCATGACTTCCAATTCACAATCTAGGAACTTGTGATTCTTCTTGGGGGCATGGTGATGGGTGGTGATGGTGAGTGATGTGTGTGTTGGTGTGCAGGTGAGGGTGTGTGAGTGTGTGTTTTGCTGGGTGTATGTGAGGTAGGTATTTGTTGGTGTGCTGATGGTGTGTGGCTTGTGTGAGGGATGAGCTGTGGGTGTGTGGTTGCTGTCTCTTGGGTGCTGGCAGTGGAATGGCATTTGCAAAGGATCATGGTTGTGATTTGTGTCCTTTATATGGGTGGAGTTGTGGGTGTGTCTTTGTTCTCTGTCCCCACCCCCCAGTATTTATTGGCTTTGTAATTGCTTGTTTGGCCTTTTTTTTGTGATTTTTCCTTTGTACTGTCTGTGCATGTTGGAAACGTTCTTGTGACCGAGTCGGACCCTGCATTTGTCTCGTACGGTGTTCTCCGTTTCGTTCACGCTGTGTTTGTGCAGTTTTCTATGCTGCGTACGCGTCGGTCGCGGTGTTTTGTGTTGCTTCGGCTCGGTTTTGTATGCGTGTCGGTCGTACGGCTTGTCCTCCGTCCGACTCGGTCGTGGTTTTCGCGCCTTGCATCGTACTTTGCGGTTTGGAGTTCGCGTGTACGTTTCGGTCGGATTTGTTCCGGGTGCGTGTCGGTCGGTTCGATTCGCGTGTTTTTCCGTCCGGATTGCTGTTTTCCGTGCAGCTCGGTCGTTCGGCTTGGGTTCGGTACGTGTCGGTCGGATTTTGCACGCCTTGCATCGTGCTTGGCGTGTCGGGCGCCACAGGTACGTGTCGGTCGTTATAATTTCCGGCTCCGAGTCGGTCGGTGCTTTTTCCGGCCCGAATCAGAATCGACCCCATAGTGTTGTGGCCCAGAAAGTTATACATGGAAGAAGCAGAACGCCACCTAAGTGATTCAACATGTTATAAGAAAGCGACATTTCAAGATCTAAAACTAACCAAGGATTTAATATTTAAAGAACTTGGCCAATGGAAACGGGAAGGACTATTGAGCAAAAATGAGTACAATTTCCTCAAAAATGACCATCCAATCACACCGGTCCTGTATTTTATTCCCAAGGTCCATAAAAATATCACCCCGATACCTGGACGACCTATTATTTCTGCTCAAAAAGTCTAATGGAAGCCATGTCGAAGTATGTGGACTTTTATTTACATGACTTTGTTGAAAATCTTCCGTCATTTATTAAAGACACTGGGCATTTTTATCCAAACTACAGACGGTTACTTGGGATCAAGATTATTTATTGATAGTCATGGACATCTGCTCCTTATATACGAGCATAAATCATGCTGATGGTTTGAAAGCTGTAAAATATTATCTAGCTAAAAGAAATATACAATTCTTCCAACACATTGCCATGCTCATAAGAATGATTGAATTATGTCTACTTAACAACTATTTTTTATTTAACAAAGAAGTCCATCATCAATTGCGCGGAGTGGCCATGGGGGCATGCTTCTCTCCTAGTTACGCTTGCTTGCACGTTGGTTGGTGGGAGGAGCATGTCCTCAGACACACTCACAAACAGTTGTTTGATGATCATGTACTCCAATGGTGGCGTTTTATAGATGATGTTTGTATGATCTGGCAGGGAACACTTGAGTCTGCTCAAAGCTTTGTTAAAGCAATTAACAACAATAATCTCAATTTAGAGTTCACAGCACACATCAGCAATCAAAATGTTCAATTACTTGATGTGGAGATATATGTTGAGAACAATGCCTTACATACCAAGCTTTATAGAAAAAAGACAGCAGGGAACTCGGTACTTCATGCCAGCAGCTCCCATCCTAAACACCTTATTAAAAGTATACCATATGGAGAATTTCTAAGAATCAAGAGAATCTGTAATTCTGACATAGACCGTTCACAATGCCAAACAGAGGCATTACAAAGATTTTTGGAACGAGGTTACACAAGAAAGGATTTAAACGCAGCATTATCTAGGGCTAACAGTACTAACAGTGAAATATGTGTACTTACTGCAGATTATGATGAAAACCTACCTAGAATTAAGATCATGGACACACCCCATAACAACAGAGACACAGCCAGACTTATAACCACTTTTAGTAACCAAGAAAAACAAGGAGCATAATATATAAACACTGGCCTATAGTACAAACTGATATAACATTATCACAAATTGTGCCAGAATTGCCCTCCATAACTTTTAGACGGGCACCCTCAATGAGGGACGTTTTGGTTAAAACTAGTCCTGAGATTACTGCTCCTACTAATTGGTTATCCACCAGGACCGGCTTTTACAAGTGTAGCACATGCCGAGCATGTAAGTTTGGGGTCAACAAACAGGAATACACCAATGCATTTAATCATACACCCGTTAAGATCAAGGGGATGTTTACCTGCAGAACAGAATATGCAGTATATATACTTGAATGCTCCTGTCATTTACAATATGTAGGTAGCACCAAGTTGCAAGTATTTAATCGCATCTTGCAACACCTACGAGCAATAGTTAATTCTGACCCCAGCTACCCTGTTGCCCGACATTTTAAACTCGTTCATAACAACAACTTGAAAGATCTGAGCTACTATGTTATTGATGCAGTACCGAGGTTACAAAGGGGAGAAAATAGAGAAAAGAAACTTCGTCAATTGGAAACACAGTACATCCTATTGCTTGATACTAAGATGCCCAATGGATTGAATACAGGCGAGGATTTGCACAATTTCCTGTAATATAATAGCCTTGTTTGATGAATTTTATCTGTGAATAATTGTGGTGGACTTTTTATATTTCAGACTTTTTACCCGATTGTTTATACCTCGTTTTTACCCAGTTTTTTACCTAGTTTTACCTACTACTTGGTTTTACTTGGGTTTTACAGGGTTGTTACTTGGTTTTAATCGGTTCTGAAGCACTGTATATAAATCCCCCAATTGTAAGCAATTATAACTAATTAATTTATTCTTATCTCTGTACTGTATAACTTAAATTCCTATCTTTGTACTATATATCTACCATGGCTAGAACAAAGATCTGAGTATTGTATATTTGCACCGTTGCCTCAATTTTGCTCATTTGCACTATGTTGCTTACTTAAGCACGGATCACATATCTGATCTGTTCTTTAAAACCTTATACATTTGGTATAATATTATGCACTGTTACTCTTTTATGTCCGATGTAAACCTAGTATATAAGGTCTAGTCGTGATTAATGCACTTGCACTTTACGTCCATTTTGAAACCTCTCAATCAACTTTGACTGCTCTCCCGTGTATGACCATACAGTAAACAGCTATGAAGATTTGAATAGCTGGTTTTAACTTTGTGACGATTGGTTTTATAAATATGGTTCCTTTTTAACAAATTATCACGTGCACTGTATTTTTTAGGCACTTAAGGTTTGTTCTTTTTCTCTCCCTTGTGGTATTAGTTGTATATCAATGCGGGACAAGTGTATCTTAAAAATATTATTGTCCCCGTTTTCTACATGTTTTAGTAAACTACTGCATTTAGCCATTTGGCTACAGCATGACATACAAAGATTGTTCTTTGTACTAAATTAATGCACTAGGTTATAATGAAATTTGTACACTTGTACTTTAAAAAAACTTTACATGTAGTATTTCTTCCAGTTCTATTCTGTTAGGGGGAGTAATGCATCAATCACCACGTCACTATTTAAACTTGTCATTTGCTCTGGCACGTCATGTGATCAAGACCGGGGAAACCTGGTCGAAATGCGTCATGCTGTGAGAAATATGCAATAAAGCACCTCGTCATCTTAAACTTGCTGTGGTCCGTACCTGATTTCCTTTGGAAGGGAATTTCGTCAGGATTTTGTGTCTATATATATACTCTGACAGTATGAGACAAATGGAATATTGTTTACAAATTGCACTGTAAATTGCACTTCGTAATGAATAATGGACATGTTGAAATCTACTGAGAGCATTTTCAAAGGCTGATTAGGTTGGGTTAAAATGATGCGAATGATAAAACCAAGTGAGGTAACAACTGAGACATGATAATAAGAAATGCTTTGTTTAGGTGCTAATGAATGAAATGTATTTATACAGCCATGAAAGTACTGCGAATTTTGCACATAATTTAAATGTCATGATCTTAACAAATTTTTTTATATATGTATATATATCAAAAAAGTTGTTTTAGATAAGTATTTATACAGAAATAAAAGTAATTATGCACATGGTTTTAAATAATAAGCATCAGACCCAAGAGTAAAATCAAAAGGAAAACTATGACCTCTGTGCCTTTTTCAATTAAATGTATTAAGACAGTGAAATTATGTAGGGCCATACAGAGGTCTTGTTTCTTTCTTTTTAAATATTCATGGATATTTATAAACATTTTAAATATGTATGAATCGGTCACAGAGTTAATAAGCTATTGTGGAATTATTCAATGTAATGATGGAATGTAGACGGGTAGTCTTTTGTCCATATTCATGAATTAATTATGCACCTATCACTTTAAAAATGGGGATAAAAATGTAGCATGTCATGTGATCAAGGCCCCTGGTGGGTTGAAACGCGTCATGGCGGCACAGCACGAAAAATAAAGAATTGCACTGAATAAGAGGAGTCCGTGCCTTTTTGATTCCTGGTTGTGGAGAATCGAGCGAAAAAGGAGTATTGGATATATATATATATATATATATATATATCCTTTAGCTTTAGTTCACGTCGCTGACTCCATGAGGCGCTTCTCTCTCGGTGCGTGACCCTTGGCTGAACCACGCCAAATTACATTTTCCAAATCCCTCGTAGTGAAGGAAATAAGGGTCGCACTTCCAGATTAGGTGTTTTAACAATCCTTTATTTTCGTTTCATCAGCTGTTCAAAAGTATATATAACTCACGCCCCGCAATGCACTGCTGATGACGTCACATATTACATCACTCATGACATGGTCAGTGACATCACTGATGACATCACTGATGACATCTCAAATGACATCACTGATGACATAACTATAACGTCCCTGAAACCTGGGTTTTTTCAGTGAATTTTATATATATGTATTCAATCTCCTCTCACTCTTACAAGGAAGAAATCAGCACTCAGGTTGTAGTTTGGAAATATTTAATCTGCAAAGGACGTGATCCACGCATTTTGGCTCGTCCGAACCTTGATAACGATACAAGACGTCATTGTAGCTTCATTATTTAAATGTACAAATGCCTCCAGTTGCCAACATTAACAAAGGACTACATATTACTTTAATCCAAAAAGCTATTGGCCTGGTCACGATGTGAAAATTTAGGAATTGATACAATAAAGAAAAGAAAACAAGTGTTAATATGCACACAATGTCATTTCAGCATATCTTGCCCCGTGACCGCCGTACCTGTATGTTCGTCAACGTGACTTGTTCACAATAAACATACTTAGGATTGCAAACATCAACATAAACAATGGACTACACATTACTTTAAAGTGAAAGGCTATCGGCCATATTGATCTGGGCACGTTGCATATTATAATGGTTCTTACACGAAAGAAAAGAAAAAAAAGGGGTGTTAATATACACACACTATCCCTAAATAAAGTTCTAGCGATTATAGTTCCATTCCATTCACAGCTCATTTGAGATGTCATGAGGGATGTCACTGACCATGTCATGAATGATGTAATGTCTGAGGTCATAAGCAGTGCATTGCGGGCGTAAGTTATAGTTAGCTCAGGTAACTATAACTGCTGAATTTCACTGGTTTTGTATGAGTGAAATCTGAGTCTAACTATAACGACCCTGTAATCTTAGTTTTTTTCAGTGAATTTCTAGTTTTTTTTAATGTTAAGTAAGATGCCTATCACAATGGATGGTGGGGGGTTGGAAGCAGGGCCTGGCCTGGCATTGTGCTGCCCCCACCCAAGCTTTCTGCTCCTGCCTCCCCTCCTCCTTGCCATCCATTGTCCAAGTTCATGCCCCTGCTCCCTCATTACAGCCCTGTGTGGCCGTTGTTCTGCCACTGGCCTTCCCGCCTTCTCTGAACAGTTAGCTTGCTGCCCCATCCACCTCCTCCCTATCCTCTGTTGTCTGAATCCATGCACTAGCCTCCTCCCATGCATGGTCTGATGTGCTGCCACTGCCCTCCATTTAGTATGATGTCACAGTCCACTTCTCCTGCCCTCCATTGCACAATTCTATGCCCGTCATTGACCTCCTGCTTAGCCTCTGTGCTTAGCTTGCTGCCCCTACTCTCCTTCCCCCTGCCCTCCGATATCTGTGTGCATGCCCCTGCAACATCCTTTTTGCCCACCATGTTTCATGGACCTGCCCCTCCTATCTACTATGAGTGTTCTGTTGAGCTGCCACTCCCCTCCCACCTACCTAGCATTGTCAGATGACTGTAACCTGTCCCTGCCACCTCCGCCCTGCCTGTCCACGTTTCATGCCCCTATCCCCTTCCTCCTGTCCTCCATGGTCCATTTTAATGCCACACCCTTCTGCCCTCCCTGGTCTGTTGTGCTGCAACTGCTCCTCCTGCCTGCCCCGCGTGGTCTGTTGTGAGGCCCCTTCCCCAGAACTCTCTTGTCTGTGCCCAGCTCCTAACATAACATAACAGGTGTATTTGTAAAGCGCACGATTACCCGTAGGTGTCCTGGCGCTGAATAACAGATGTTTATTGTTACCCAACTCAATGGTATGATGATGGATGAAAGGCTGAGTGGACCCACCGGGATTTGAACCTGTGACCATGAGGTCGAACACAGGCCCCTGCAGTGGCTGCTTTAGTCCACTGAGCCACCAGACCCGGCTCTTCTATCCTCCATGGTCCTTTGTGCATCCCCCTGCCCCCTCCTTCTTGCCCATCATGGCCATTGTGCTGCCACTAAACCTCCCGCTTGCCATGCATGGTCTTCTGTGCTGCAACGGCCCCTCCCACATTCCCTGTGTGGTCAGCTAGCTGCCCCAGACCCCCTCCCACCTTCCCTCCATGGTCTGTGTGTATGCCATTATAGTCTCACTGTTGCTCTCCATGGTGTGTCTTGCTTCTAGTGCCCATCCTGCCTGACCTCCATGGTCAGCTTCCTGCTCCTGCCCTGCCCCCTTGCCCCCTGCCCTCTGTTTTCCATGTGCAGACCCCTATTCCCTCCCTCCTGGCTTGTCTGTTCCATTGTAATGCCCCAGATCCCTCCCTTCTGCCCTTTATGGTCCGTTATGCTGCAGCTTTCTCTCCTGCCTGTCCATTATGGTCAGCTAGCTGCCATTGCCTCTTTCCCCTCTGTTCTCTGTTGTCCATGTGCATGGTTCCTGTCCCCTCCCTATTGTTTTCCATGGATTGTTGTGCTGCACTCCCGTCCCCCATGCCCTGTGTGGTGCTTTGTGCTGCTGCAAACCCTGATGCCTGCCCTGTAAGGTCAGATTGGTGCACCTGTCCATGTCCCTCCTGTCCTCTGTTATCCGAGTCCATGTCCCTACCCCAATTCCTCCTGCCTTCCATGATCCAATGTACCATACTTGCTAACATTTTGAACTTGGTAAGAGGGAGATTTTGAAAAAAAAACTGGGGTATTGATTTTCCCCATTGACTTACATTGAAAACAAGCATTGAAAATGCAATAGGTCTCGCCTTTGATTAAGTTAAAGCCATTTGCTTTGCTAATTGTATTGTATAGCAAAGCAAATGGCTTTAACTTAATGAAAGGCGAGACCTATTGCATTTTTAATGCTTGTTATTTTCTTTTAGGCCATCAGTGTCTTGGTACAGTAGTCAATACTTTTGCCATTTTCCTAGAATATAATTTTACATTAAACAAAGAAAAAGAAACAAAATAATAAAGAATGGATTGTTTGGTCCCCTTTCCGTAGGGGCACAGACAGGAAAAAATGTACTGGGATACTGTGCACAGTAATTGCCAGTAGCTGAGATTAATTCAAGCATCCACCGCATCATTATTTGTACAGAGCGGCAGCAAAAATAAATAGGAAACAAACACTGCAAATCTTCTTTTTAAATCCCCCTGAAAGTCTCATCACGTCGAGGAAGGGCAAAGGACTCGGGCGAGGGAGAGACGGAGACAGGGATCTCTGCCACAGCCGGAAACAAAACAGGCCCTAAATCACGGCATCAAACATGGCGATTCTTCACCTGGTGACGCAGCTGTGCCTGTTCTTGGTGTCTGGGGGCTGGGGAGAGCACCCCCTCCCAAAATTTATCTGCAGCCCTAAGCCATTAGAAATTGACTCTATTTGTCACTCAGCGGCCTCACGGCATAATAGAGGCAGCAGTGTCCACTGGACGGGGTCTCATGAAGAGCCAAAGGAGACCGTTATGCTCCTGCGGGAGACAGTCGTGCACCAGAAGGAGACCATCCTAGACCAGAGGGAGACCATCCAGGAGTTGACCGCCAAGCTGGCCCGCTGTGAGTGCCATCCCCGTATCAGGGGCTAGGAAGAAACGCACAGCCACACTGCTGAAAATGGGCAAGAGGAGAGCCATGGGGTTCACGAGAGGGAGCACAGAGGACAGGAGCGAGGCCACGGATATGAAGAGAGCCGTGGACATAGCCGGGAGCATGGCAGCCATGAAAGAGAGCACGGCGGCCACGAAAGGGACTATAGGCATGAGAGAGAACATGGAGGCCTTGATAGGATTCATGGGCACGAGCGAGAGTATTCACCAGAGTGGGAGCATGGTCATGAAAGGGGGGAGCATGGCGGGCACGAGCGGGAGCATGGTGGGTATGAAGAGAGCCATGGACATGGTCGGGACTATGACTACCACCCCTTTGGCCATTGCGATTACCACGAGCAGCAGCAACAGCCTCTCCCATACCGCAAGGGCAGAAAAACCCAAAGCACAATGGGAGAGATTCCCAAGGAAGCAGCGCTTGACCCGCTACAGATGGAAACAAGCTGTCGCCACGCAATGGAATTATAAAGTGAAAGCGCGCCATGCGCGTTGTGCCTGCCTGCAGCCCTGCCTCCTTTTGGGACGGCCCATCCGGACTGGATCACGGCTTGTTTATATAACACGCCTCGTGAAGATAAGAAAGTGCTTCACGACAGACGTAAACCAAGTCATCCAGTCCGGAGGGGCCGTTCCAAAAGGCAAAAGGGCAGCAACCAAAAAAGCTCATTTTCAATGGCAGGCCACCGTTTAGCATAAACGGTGACGCCAGCCAATGGAAATGAGGGGCGGGGCTTCAAGCCCCCTTCTGAAAGTCCTCATCCACAATATCTCTCGCCGGCGAGCAGCGCATGCACACTGTAACGCCAGGCGAGACCTAAAGAGGAGATTGTAGACAGGAGACAGATCAAATAAAGCCCATTTGGGCATAAAACATTGGGCGTTTCCTGGCTGAATCGGGTCTGTTGGCATGTATGGTTGTACTACCACTGCCTCTTCCTTCTGCCCACAATGGTCCATTATATTGCCACAGACTCTCTTGCCTGACCTGCATTGTTGGTTTGTTGCCCCTGCCCCCTTTCCACTGCCCTCCATAGTCTGTTGTGCTGCCACTGCCCTTCCTGCCTGCCCAGTGTGATCAAATTGTTGCCTCTGCACCCTCCTACCTGCCTTCAATTTTCTGAGTACGTGCCCCTGGCCTCTGCCTCACAACAGTATCCTAATGAACAACTAGATTGCTAACATTCTATATTTATTACAAAAGTGTGGCACGCCTGACGTCATCTTGATGTAATCAAAACTGTAATACCTAGAGCATTTCCTTTAGAAATTACAGAAATGAGAGGATCTTATTTGCATCGAAATTATGGTTAGTGCTCTAAAAAACTAAAATGAGGACATATTTTCTGAGTTTTCAAATAGCAACAAAGCACTTTTAAATTATTTGTTATCTTTATGTTTTTTTATCCAGTTGACCACTTGATTAAATGTGGCACTTAAGGGAGAGGATGTGGTGTTACTTCCAGAGCTGCAGACTTTGCAACTGGGGAACCAGGTTGGAGTTTCTGCTTCAGCTCGACATTCTGTGATTCTGGTCAAATCACTTAATCTCCCCATGTCTACAACCAAAATGAATTTGTCCTTGTTTGATGTAACCAATGCTCATGTAAAGCACTCCAATACCTGACCAGTCTGCACAATATAAAACTGCAAAAAAACAAAAAATAAAAAGTGTTTTGCTCACTTCTGTCATTGGGCTATACGTGGGCTACATCTGGGTGATATTTGTGCTACATTTGGGCTCTTTTGTCTCTGGTGGCCATCTTGGGAGATTTATTTGTTATGAAGTTTCCTAATTTCCTCATTTACTGCAGTATCCTCAGTAGGAAATGCTTTCAGTTTTTACTTTGATTCCATCAAGAAGGCATTCAGATGTGTCACACATTTGCCATAAATTCTGAATGTTAGCACTCTAGTTGCTCATTAGATCACTGTAGTAAAGCTACTGCTCACCAGGGAAGTCTGCTGCTGGTATTGAAAGTGCATGTTTCAGTCTGCATGTCAGAATTTTTTAATGAAATAGAAGAGGATTTGAGAAGTCACTCAAAATGTGCCCTAATTTTTCTTTCTTCAGCACTAATCATTATTTCTATGGCAAAATGAACCCCCTCATTTTGTTCCTTTTTAAATTAACTGTTTTAAGTGTTACCAGTTTATTCCAATCAAGATGGCTTCAGGTGTGCCAAACTTTTGTCATAAGTAAGACTGTTAGCGCTCTAGTTGTTCTTTAGAACACTCTGGGACATTCTGTCATTGGGCTATACGTGGGCTACATCTGGGTGATATTTGTGCTACATTTGGGCTCTTTTGTCTCTGGTGGCCATCTCGGGAGACTTATTTGTTATGAAGTTTCCTAATTTCCTCATTTACTGCAGTCTCCTCAGTAGGAAATACTTTCGGTTTTTTACTTTGATTCCACCAAGAAGGCATTCAGATGTGTCACACATTTGCCATAAATTCAGAATGTTAGCACTCTAGTTGCTCATTAGATCACTGTAGTAAAGCTACTGCTCACCAGGGAAGTCTGCTGCTGGTATTGAAAGTGCATGTTTCAGTCTGCATGTCAGAATTTTTAATGAAATAGAAGAGGATTTGAGAAGTCACTCAAAATGTGCCCTAATTTTTCTTTCTGCAGCACTAATCATAATTTCTATGGCAAAATGAACCCCCTCATTTTGTTCCTTTTTAAATTAAATGTTTTAAGTGTTACCACTTTATTCCAATCAAGATGGCTTCAGGTGTGCCATACTTTTGTCATAAGTAAGACTGTTAGCGCTCTAGTTGTTCTTTAGAACACTCTGGGAAGCTGCAGTAGAACACAAAGGAATCAACTGACAGTCTCTACCCTTGTTGGATGTACATGTTCTACTGAGAATGTTAGACTTCATTCTCACATGACTGAGAAAGATAATGTGAATTTACAGAAAATATGCTCTCATTTTAGCTTCTAGATCACCTTCCAAACTTCTTTGGGAAAAGTATGAGAAAATAGTTTTCTCTCAAACATGATTCATGATATCCCAGCAGAAGGCTTTTTCACAGGGTAAAATCACCTTAGAACACACCACAATTCCTAAAATTAGTATGGTACCATCAACAAATGATTTATAATGTAACTAAAGTCTTATCACCCTTTATACGTTCTCCTTTTGGTGACCCTCAAAACCTTCCATTCACTACAATGCATTTTAATGGGGTGCTATCATGTATATTGGTCCCAAGATGGCTGCCAACACTTCTTGGATGAAGTGCTGACAGCCAATCAGATCTCACGATGAGATGTGTGGTTAGGCTCCACCCAGATATATACATTTCTTTTTCCTTTAATATTTAAAAAACTACTGAACGGATTTACACCATTTAAAAAAAAGGGCACTTTCTGAACCAAGAGCTACCTTTTTGCCAAATTTGGTGTAATTCCTTTCAGCAGTTCAGGCTGTAGCCTTGTCTAAAGTTTCCTATGGAAATTAACATGGGGAAAACACGTTTTGGGACCCCCCTTTTTTCTCAGCCCCCGTTTGACGAATCACCCTAAACTTTCAAGACAGGAGCTGACCTGAGCGGGCCATTAGTTTTGAAAATTTTGCAAAGATTCGTCAAACGGCGCTCAAAGATATTGGCAAAAGAAAAAACGCTTTTGAATAGAAACAAGGTCCAAACTATAACTACCTACTGGCAACCGCCAGTAGGTAATATATATATATATATATATATATATATATATATATATATATATATATATATATATATATATATATATATATATATATATATATATATATATATATATATATATATATATATATATATATATATATATATATTACCTACTGGCGGTCACCAGTAGGTAGTTATAGTTAGGACCTATTTTCCATAGGAAAAGCATTTTTTGATTTGCCAATAACTTTGGCGCCGTTTGACGATTCTTCGTGAAATTAATTTTCAAAACTAATGGGGCGCTCCGGTCAGCTCCTGTCTTGAAAGTTTCGGGGTGATTCGTCAAACGGGGGCTGAGAAAAAAGGGGGGTCCCAAAGCACATTTTCCCCATGTTAATTTCCATAGGAAATTTTGGAACAGGCTACAGGCCGAGCAGCTGAACGGAATTACACCAAATTTGGCAAAAAGGTAGCTCTTGGTTCAGAAAGCACCCTTTTTTTAAAATGGTGTAAATCCGTTCAGCAGTTGCTGAGTAATTTAAAAAATAAGAATATCGATATCCGAGCACCGAGGAGGAGTCGCGACTCCTCCCGGGCACGAGCTTCACTCTGATTGGCTGCCAACACTTCAAACCAGGAAGAGTTGGCAGCCATCTTGTGACTCGGTAACCGAGTCACAAGAAAAGAGTAAAAAAAAAGGTGAAAAACAAGAAAAGGGGGCAGGGTACAAACACCCTGACCCCCTAGGCCTGCTCAGGGGGTCCCACGAGGACACCCAGGGCCAAATGAGGCATTTAAAAAAACAAAAATCGGCCGAATTTGCGCTGAGTGCGCGAATCCGGCCGACAAAATTTAAAAAAAACGAAGCGCGGGGTCCCGTGCTTTGTTGTATTTAAGCCCCCGGGTGGGCCAGGTCCCGGGGGCATGCCAAATTATGTTGCGGGGGCCTGTGGGGGCCCCCACAGCCCCGGAGACCGCCACCTCCCCAGGGCTTTATTTATGATGTGCGGGGGGCACGCGGCCCGACGCAGCCCCGGGGACCGCCACCTCTCTGGGGCATAATGAAATAAGGGTGGGGGGGCCTCGCGGGCCCCCCCAAGCTCCGGGGACCACCACCTCCCCGGGGCTTTCTTAAAATTAGGGTGGGTCGCTTCCAAAAACCAAAGCAGAATTGTTTTTGCACAAGGGGAGCTGCATGTCAGCAGCTCCCCGTGTGCAAAAGCAATGCCGGCTCCCGCAGGAGGCGGGGAGCCGGCGGGACCGTGGGGGCGTTGGGGCTCCCCCCACGGTCCCCAACAGTGAGGCCAGGCCCCGGGGAATGGGGTCCCCAGGGCCATAATTGGCCTGAGGAGGGGGGCCACGTGGCCCCCTCCAAATAGTTAAATAAAAAAAAAGTCTGGCCATGCCCCAGGGGATGGGGTCCCGTGCCAAAATTGGCCTCGGGAGGGGGGCCACGCGGCCCCCTTCCCGATTAAAAAAAATAAATAAATTATAAAAAGGGGTCAGGCCCTGGGGGATGGGGTCCCCAGGGCCCCAAAAATGTAAAAGAAGGGGGGCCACACAGCCCCCCTTGTAAATAAAAATATTTTTAAAAAAGCTGGCATCTTGCCGGAGGCCACGTCCCCTTTCTCCACCATTCTGCAAATGCGCCCCCTGGCGCGTTGTTAGTTGGGGAATTAATTCCCCTTGAATACTGAGGGTCCCTGGGGACCAACAAGCCCCCCAGGTACCTCCAGTAAGCGCCACACAGCTGGATTGCAGAGAGGTGGTCTGAGGCCACGCCCCGTTTTACACCACTCTGCAAAAGCGTGAATGAGTGACTGTATGGGTGAATGAGTGGATGTGTGTACACCTTTGAATCAGTGAATGGGTATGTACTAACTGATATTGGTGTTTCTATGGTTTCAAGAATGCTACTCTATATTTTATAGGGAATGTATCAAAGGTTATGTTACGGTGTGAAGAGGCGCATCAGATATTAAGTGGATGCTGTCATCAGTGATGTCATTTGAGATGTCATCAGTGATGTCACTGACCATGTCATGAGTGATGTAATATGTGATGTCATCAGCAGTGCATTGCGGGGACTCGAGTTATAGTTAGCTCAATTAACTATAACAGACGAATTTCTCTGGTTTTGTACGAGTAAAATGTCCAACTAACTATAACATCCCTGAAACCTGTGGTTTTTTCAGTGAATTTCAAAGGTTTTTTAACTGTTAATTCCTAACTATAACTTCCTGAAACCTCTGGTTTTTTCAGTGAATTTCTAGGGTTTTTTAAATGCTAATTTCTAAATATGCCTACATAGGTAGGACATGTGCAGAAAGAGGAAGAAAGGCACAGAAAGAAGCAAGAGAAGTACAGAAAGAGGAAGAAAGGTGCAAAAAGAAGCAAGAGAAGTGCAGAAAGAAGCAACAGAGGTGCAGAAAAAGGCCTAGTTCGACTGTACCTTTCCACAGACTCATACAAAGTAGCCTAATCACTAATCCTTCTCCCAAGATGTATTAAACCTCACTTTTCTCTTGAAGGTTCACTATTCATCGACTGTTCAGAATGTTAGGCCTATCAAATTTAAAACAGCCATCCTAACCATATCACTGTTGTAAGTCTGACCAAATTTGTGAAGGTATGCATGCGTGTGTCTCTGCTTTTACCTGGTGACATGCTACATAAAAATAAACATACAAAAACTTGAATGTCTGTGTTTCAAACAGCATCCTCTGTAAATTTGTGTACAAGAAGGTGCATGTATTTTTTCTGCTCCTAATACAGGCCACATGCATATTCAATAGTACATTTGAGGGGCTCTATAACACCTATATACATAACACATGTCTGCCTGTGCAACCGAATGACAGAGCAGAACTAACAAGATTTGACCACCTATAAGAGAAGCTACCCGCTTTTTAAGCTACCATCGTCAGATCCATAACACATGTGAGAATACATGTACAAGTAGACATATACCTCAGTCACGAGAGCATGCAGACCTTTACATTTAACAGCTTGCACTTCCCATTTCAATATAGAAACAGGCGAGACAAGTACAGAAAGAAGCAAGAGAATTGCAGAAAGAAACAAGAGAGGTGCAGAAAGAGTAAGAAATGTGCAGAAAGAGGCAAGAAAAGGGCAGAAAGAGGCAAGAGAAGTATAGAAAGAGACAAGAGAAGTGCAGAAAGAGGCAAGAGAGGAGCAGAAAGAGGCAAGAGGGGTACAGAAACAGGAACGAGAACTGCAGAAAGAGGCAAGAGAGTTGCAGAAACAGGCAAGAGAGGTGCAGAAAGAGGGAACAGGGGTGCAGAAAGAGGCAAGAGGTACAGAAACAGGCAAGAGAGGTGCAGAAAGAGGGAACAGGGGTGCAGAAAGAGGAAAGAGAAGTGCAGAAAGAACCAACAGAGGTGCAGACAGAGGCAATAGGGGTGCTGAAAGAGGCAACAGAAGTGCACAAAGATGCAACAGAGGTACAGAAAGAGGCAAGAGAACTGTAGAAAGAGGGAACAGGGGTTCAGAAGGAGGCAAGAGAGGTGCAGAAAGAGGGAAGAGGGGTGCAGAAGGACACAAGAGGGGTATAGAAAGAAGCAAGAGAGGTACAGAAACAAGCAAGAGAACTGCAGAAAGAGGGAACAGGGGTGCAGAAAGAGGAAAGAGAGATGCAGAAAGAGGGAAGAGGGGTACATAAAGAGGCAATAGGGGTGTAGAAAGAAGCACAAGAGGTGTAGAAAGAAGCAAGAGAAGTGCAGAAAGAAGCAACAGAGGTGCAGAAAGAGGAAAGAGGGGCACAGAAAGAGGCAAAGTGTAGAAAGAACCAACAGAGGTGCAGAAAGAGGCAAGAGAGGTGCAGAAAGAGGCAAGAGAGGTGCAGAAAGAGGCAAGAGAGGTACAGAAACAGGCAAGAGAGGTGCAGAAAGAGGAAACAGGGGTAAAGAAAGAGGCAAGAGAGGTGCAGAAAGAGCAAAGAGGGGTGTAGAAAGAGGGAAGAGGGGTACAGAAAGAAGCAACATAGGTACAGAAAGAAGCAAGAGAAGTGATGAAAGAGACAAGAGAGTTGCAGAAACAGGCCAAAGAAGTGCAGAAAGAGGCAAGAGAAGTGCTGAAAGAAGCAACAGAGGTGCAGAAAGAAGCAAGAGAAGTGATGAAACAGACACAAGAGTTGCAGAAAGAAACAAGAAAGGTGCAGAAAAAAGGAAGAGAAGTGCAGAAAGAGGCAAGACAGGTGCAGAAAGAGGCAGGAGATGTGCAGAAAGAGGCAAGTGAGGTGCAGACAGAGGCAAGAAGGGTGCAGAAAGAGGGAAGAAAAGTGCAGAAAGAGGGAAGAGACATGCAGAAAGAGGGAAGGGGGTACAGAAAGAGGCAAGAGGCATGCAGAAAGACGCAACACAGGTGCAGAAAGAGGCAAGAGAAGCGCAGAAAGAGGCAAGAGAGGTACAGAAACAGGCAGGAGAGGTGTAGAAATAGGGAACAGGAGTGCAGAAAGAAGCAAGACAGGTACAGAAAGACGGAAGAGGGGTGCAGAAAGAGGCAAGAGAGTTTCAGAAACAGGCAAAAGAAGTGCAGATAGAGTCAAGAGAATTGCTGAAAGAAGCAACAGAGGTGCACAAAGAAGCAAGAGTAGTGATGAAACAGACAAGAGAGTTGCAGATAGAAACAAGAAAGGTGCAGAAAAAGGGAAGCGGAATGCAGAAGGAGGCAAGTGAGATGCAGAAAGAGACAAAACAGGTGCAGAAAGAGGCAAGGGAGTTGCAGAAAGAAACAAGAAAGGTGCAGAAGAAAGGAAGAGAAGTGTAGAAAGAGGCAAGACAAGTGCAGAAAGAGGCAGGAGAGATGCAGAAAGAGGCAAGTGAGGTGCAGACAGAGGCAAGAGGGATGCAGAAAGAGGAAAAAGAAGTGCAGAAAGAGGAAAGAGAAGTGTAGAAAGAAGGAATAGACGTGCAGAAAGAGGGAAAGGGGGTACAGAAAGAGGCAAGAGGGG
The DNA here is from genome assembly GCA_963921515.1 of Calotriton arnoldi. Taxonomy (NCBI): domain Eukaryota; kingdom Metazoa; phylum Chordata; class Amphibia; order Caudata; family Salamandridae; genus Calotriton; species Calotriton arnoldi. The sequence continues at coordinate 288,682 of CAWUFW010006175.1, read as the reverse complement.
TGCAGAAAGAAGCACACAGGTGCAGAAAGAGGCAAGAGAAGTGCAGAAAGAGGCAAGAGAGGTGCAGAAACAGGCAGGAGAGGTGCAGAAAGAGAGAACAGGGGTACAGAAAGAGGCAAGAGAGGAACAGAAAGACGGAAGAGGGGTGCACATAGAGGCATGAGGGGTGAAGAAAGAAGATACAGAGGTGCAGATAGAAGCAAGAGAAGTAATGAAAGAGACAAGAGAGTTGCAGAAACAGGCAAAAGAAGTGCAGAAAGAGGTAAGAGAAGTGCTGAAAGAAGCAACAGAGGTGCAGAAAGACGCAAGAGAAGTGATGAAACAGACCAGAGAGTTGCAGAAAGAAACAAGAAAGGTGCAGAAAAAAGGAAGAGAAGTGCAGAAAGAGGCAAGTGAAATGGAGAAAGAGGCAAGGCAGGTGCAGAAAGAGGCAGGTGAGGTACAGAAAGAGGCAAGAAGGTTGCAGAAAGAGGAAAGAGAGGTGCAGAAAGAGGAAATAGAGGTGCAGAAAGAGGAAAGTGAGGTGCAGAAAGAGGCAAGAGAGGTGCAGAAAGAGGCAAGAGAAGTGCAGAAAGAGGGACGAGAGGTGCAAAAAGAGGGAACAGGTGTACAGAAAGAGGCAAGAGGGGTGCAGAATGAAGCAACAGAGGTGCAGAAAGAGGCAAGAGAAGTACAGAAAGAGGCAAGAGAGGTGCAGAAACAAGCAGGAGAGGTGCAGAAAGAGGCAAGAGGAGTGCAGAAGGAAACAACAGGGGTGCCGAAATAGGCAGGAGAGGTGCAGAAAGACGGAACAGGGGTGCAGAAAGAGGCAAGAGAGGTACAGAAAGACGGTAGAGGGGTGCAGAAAGAGGCAAGAGGGGTGCAGAAAGAAGCAACAGAGGTACAGAAAGAGGCAAGAGAGGTGCAGAAGAAAGAAGGAAGAGAGGTACAGAAAGAAGCAAGAGAGGTGCAGAAAGAAGGGAGGTACAGAAAGTGGAAGAGATGTGCAGAAAGAGGCAAGAGAAGTGCAGAAAAAGGAAGAAAGGTGCACCAAGAAGCAAGAGAAATGCAGAAAGAGGCAAGAGAGGCACAGAAAGAAGCAAGGGTGGTTTGCGCACCATTAGTACCAATTTAACACCCACATTTAGCAATAAGTAACAGGTGACCATTCCAGGTTTGCAAAGGGCCTTCCACCACGCTGTCACACTTGTCGCTGCATTTTTGGCAACGTTTGAGCCAGAAACAAGGTTTTTTTATGCAGCAGATGATGGATTATGTGGCAAATGCGGAAAATGTCTAATTATGCAAAAATCGGTCCAGCCGAACAGTCACATAATTCCAGTGGCCCTGCTCATACCTCCGACTAGGTCCAGAAGTGCTCCTCAGTGGTTCCTTCTTTTTTTTGTCTCATTGAGTTTATAGTTTAGCTTCTATGGAAACAAGGAAGACTAAACCTGAGGTTACCACTCCACAACACAGACTACCATACCACATAATTACTCTCCATAACACATAATCTCACTCTACATAAATCCTATACACTAAATACACATACTTTCTATCCACATAATTTCACTGCACAACATACCGCATAATTCCAGTACACACAACGTACATCCACTCCACTCTAAGAAACATTAGTAAAAAACTTTAATATTTACAATGCCAATAGCCATAACTTTTGCAAATGCGAGACCTATTACATTCCAAATGCTTCTTTAACTAGTAGTTGCTTTTGCAGAGTGGTGGAGAAAGGGGGCTGGGCCTCCGACCAGCGCTCAGGAATTCCGCTGTGTAGGACTTACAGGAGGTACCAGGAAGTCTTCTTGGCCCCCAAAGTCCCTCAGGAATAAAGTGGACTTTATCCCCCAGCCAGTAGTGTGCCAGGAGGCACGTTTGCAAAATGGTGGAGAAAGGGGGGTGTGGCCTCAGAAGACTTCTTAGCAATCCCACTGTATGGGACTTACTGGAGGTAACAGGAGGGGTAGTTGGCCCCCAAGGACATCATTTGGGGCCAACTACCCTTTCTATTACCTCCAGTAAGTCCCACAGGATTGCTAAGTTCTCATAGCAGGCCACGCCCCCTTTGCCCACCACTCTGCAAACGTGATCCCTGGTGCGCTCTTGGATGGGGATTGAAGTCCCCTTCGCTGCTGGGCGTTCTTAGGGGCCAACTAACCTACCTGTGACCTCCAGTAAGCCCCACACAATGGGATTGCTGAGAGGTGGACACAGGCCACACACCCTTTCTCCACCACTCTGCAAACGCGCCTCCTGGTGTACTCTTGGTTGGGGGATGGAGTCCCCTTGCCTCCTGAGGGTCCCTGGGGGCCAATTAGCCCTCCTGTGTTTTTTTTTTAACACAGAGTTTTATTAAGTTTTCAGTTTTGATACATTTTGTGGTACAGCATAATAGATCCTACATTAGTCCGTTAAGTCACAAAACAGTACATGCGTTAATGACATGGTATCTTGTCTAACAACACATTCTTAAGGAGTACAATATCAAGGTGTGTACTTTCATACATAAACTGTGGAAATGGCAAATATGATCGAAGCTGAGTAGAATCAATAAAAAAATGATGTCGTATACATGTACAATCCAAATAGTGATCATAATTCTGACTGTGTCATCTACTATCTTAAGATGAAGTCTCAAACCTGTGACATAGAGAAAGAAACAACAATAAAGAACTATGCTACTATGAACTAGGTGTCTGTTCTGATTGCCATCGGGGGGGAAGCAGGGCAAGGCACGGGCATCTGTACCGGGAAAAGGGGGGGAGGAGGGAGGGAGAGAGGGGGACGGAGGGGGGTGAGGAGGGAGAGAGAAAAACAAACAAACAAGCAAACAAAAAAAATAAATTAAAAAAAATGTATTAAAAGGGGAGGGGGGAGATAGGTAACATTTTCAGTATCACATTAATCATCAGTTACATCCATATATTGTGCCTTAAAATGTTCTAACATTTGAGCCCATTCCAAAGATATTGGTTTCTTCCTTAGCCCTCTGTACTCCTCGCGGTACAATGCCTCCCTTTCAGCTGCGGCCCATTTTATAACTTCTTCCTGCCATTTCCCTTTGCGTGGGGCCTTGGCTGATTTCCATTGTTGTGTGATAAGCCTCTTGGCTAGCATTAGAATGAGACTTATAAAATGGCGCAGCACTTTTGCCTGCTTAGGAAGAGGAAAGAGCCTGAGGAGACAGGCCTCAGGGAGGGGTGTTCCAAGTGGAACGTTCAGAAAATCGAGGCTTTGTAGAACCTCCATCCAAAAGTCCACAAGGGCGGGGCAGGCCCAAAACATGTGGATACAATCTGCCTCTGGGTTGCGACATCGAGGACACTCTGATGAGGAATTGGGGTACATATGGTGTATCACCCGAGGTATGAGATAGGCCCTATGCAGGACAAACAGTTAAATTGTTTTAGTCTGGCATTTCGGGAGACACACCTGGGATATTCAAGGACCTGTGACCATTCCCTATCCGTGAAGCCCCTGGACACCTCCGCCTCCCATCGTTGGCGAAGAGTTATCAGGGAAACTCCCAGATGGGGCCTTAGGCCCCGATACAGCCACAGGACCAGATGACTACCTTGTCCCATTATGTGTATTGACTGCAATAATCCAAAGGCCGGAGGTTCTCTCTGATCCAATAGGCAGTATCTACGCACATAGGGGCATATTCTCAAGAATGTGCGATAATCATCGCCAAAATAGGTTAACGCAAGTTTCCATATCGCCGTCTATCGCGGGAAAATAAACCTGTGTTAACATGGTATTCACAACACGGCGGTAACATGCGATATTACCCCGATAACGCGTCAAATGTCCGCTATAACATTACCGGGACGGCAATGAAAATCCAAACCCTAACGCGAAAAAAATCGTGATGGCCCAACGGCGAAAAGCAGCGCCAGGCCTGCAAACACACACGTCAGGCGGGAAAAATCACTACAGAAGCAGGAAAAAAATAACAAACAAAAAACAAAATACAGCGAAGCACAATGGAGGCAGCCGGAGCAGGCACAGAGGATGGCCAGAACCCCACAAGCCCCTAGGAGGAGCAGCCTGGGACCTCAGGGACAGGGAAGGGCAAGGACAAAAAGAAGAGGAAGCCACGGTTCAGTCCGCAGGAAAACAGAATCCTGATCACGGAGGTGATAGAACACCATCAACAACTGTTCGTCACCTCCACTGTGTCATTGGCAACAAAAAATGCATCATGGCAGTACATCCTGGACAAGGTGAATGCAGTTGGAGTGCTGAGGAGGACAATGGAAGAGCTCAAGAGGCGCTGGAATGATGTGAAGCGCAAGACCAAGCTGAAACTCGCCAACAACCAGAAGGCAGCAATGCAGACTGGAGGTGGGAGTCCAGCGCCACAGGAGGAGCTGGATGAGATGGAGGAAATGGTGTCCACAGACATCAGTGTGGAGACGGTGGCTGGAGTTGGGGGACCGAACACTGCTCAACATGACCTGACACAACAGCAACAGGGTGAGTAACCACCAGGGACTGGGGGGACGGGGGAGATGGGCACAATGGCACACATGCACAATTAAGTACAGCACAGTGCACACCCACAATGACTGGATCATGTCCCTGATCCCCTTGGCACACTGCAGCACACAGAGAAACAGCAAGTAGGCCCCCGTCGACTATGCGCCCAGAGGGGGCCCTTCCCACACATCACCAATCTCACAACCAACCCATGCGCATGTGCCAAACCCAGCAAAGCGGCGTGTCAGTGAGCCACACTGACAATGTAAGTGACACTGCATGACGAATAGCATGGCTGCAGTCAATATATCATGACATGTTGCACGCCACCACACTGAGGTGGCTGAGTGTGGACCACATCCGTAAAGGAGCCGGTCACACTCTGACACATCCACCTGCACAAACAACCCCTGACGTCAACAACACATCTGCGGACAAACCATGCCCCAGAGTCCCAACTCCCACCAAGGCCCAAATTCACCTAAGTCTGCAACATCTCACTACTGTATGGGCACAGAAGTCAAAGGCACACCGCCTGAAAGGGACAAGGGAGAGCAAAATCAGAGCTGCAGGGGCGACTCTCCCAAAATGCTGCACACACACATGACATTCAGAGCACATCAGCATTGACAACAATGTGGTACAAACTGCAAAACGTATACAACAGGACAGAGGACACAACAGGTGCGCCTGTGTTCAGAAACTGGCCAAGCACACTTGGCATAGCAGGTTAATGTGAGATGACAATGTACAAGTACAAACACATATCCGTGATGTTGATGAAATGTCCAGTGTCCCGCATCAAATAGGCAGCTCCTCCTAAACAGCCACAATGTACATTGTCATGCAGTCTGCATGTGAACTTGTACAATGCGTCAACATACATGTGAACACAATTTAACACTGCATCTCCCCTTCACATTGCAGAGGGAGCATCAACATCTCCTGCAGAGCAGCCCCAACAACTCTTCACTGATGACGATGAGGACATCTCCGACATCGACCCCGAAGCCCTCCAAACCCTCTTCGTCAGCCTCGGCAGCCCACCTCCCGGAGCAGGGCAGCCCAGCTGCATCGAGGAGACCCCACTCCCTGCACAGACCACACAGCAGAAAGCACCTACCACCCCGGCTCCCTCCCAGGACCCCCACGAACAACACATGGCCTTCCAACGCCATGTGTCAGAGGTCCAGGAGAAGATGGCTGATCAGGTGCGGGTGGGGTTCGACCTCATGGCAGCAAAACTTGATGCCATACATGGGTGTCTGAGTACCATCAGGGACCACTTACAGTCCCTAACGGACACCCACAGTCCACTCCATGCTCTCCAACGATCCATGGCTGACATCGCTGGAGTCATGATACTGAGACAAGAACAACTGTCCAGTCAGAGTGGCTCCAGCGATGTCAGCCGGGAGTTGGGACAGATGCGGGGGCTCATGGAGAACATGGAGCAGATGACGGCAGAAAGAATGGCTGCCATGGCTGCACATCAGCGAGATGTGGCTGGGACCTTCCATGCCCTGCAGCACATCATCATGGCATTGCTGCCTCAAGGCCTTGCGCAGATGAATGCTGCTGCTGCTTCCACATCCACATCTCCGCCCCCTGATGTGTCAGTGCCTCACAGTGTGGCAGGCAATCCACCACCCCCACGTGTGAGGCACATGTGACATCAGAGGACGAAGATGCGGGTGAATCAACCTTACTGGTGAGGAGGAGGCAGTAGCATTCATCTCCGCCATATGGCCTGCTCCTGCTTGGTTCTGCCCTTTGCATCATCACCTTCCACTGTCCCCCGATACACTCTACGACACTCACCTTGGACCTCGACATGGACTGCCATATTCCATTTGGTTACCAATGACACAGCGATCAGACTGCGGACTGAACTCTTCCTCTTCCGATGTACTTGTCATTCCCTGAAGGACTCTGGCTGGCCCTCCACGGGCCATTAATGTGAAGTGGGGTTTGCATGGCCCTGTACTTCTCCAGCTGCAACACTCCACTGGATGTGAATTGAACATTCAGAATCGCACAGATGTGTCATGCCTTTGATCATTCAAGTATGAGAGTATGGATGAATGTAGGGTCAGTGATTCCCCCTTACGTCCATGTTGCTCATGTCGTGGGACCTGAGTCACAGGGTGCAACATTGCCGATTGTGGTCCGAGTGGCGTAGACACTACAAGAGAGACACAAGCATCATTTACTTCCATGTCCAGCCCAGAACTGAAGCACGCCCAGAGCCCCGAGCTCATTGTTCCCACCCCTACGCTGACCTGCCATACGCCAGGCCAGTCCACTCCGCTTACGCTCAGAGGGGGGGACGACAAAGCTACATGTCCCAGGTCTTCCCTGTAGTGATCTGCTGTTCACTGGTCTAGTTGTCAGCATGCCACAGCCACTCCCTGAGGCTGGTTCACACCCACACCACACCCATCCAGCACAGGCGTCACAGGACATGTGACCCTGCCAATAAAAGGGGCCTAGCATGTCACATTCCCCACTGCCGGAGGTGACATGATGGCGTCCGCACCACGAGACTCAATCATGAAGGGTCCATGACTTGTGGCGCACTGAGTTGGTGGCACCCGCTGCACTGCGGCTGGCAGGGGCCTACTGCCATGTGACAATGTCTTGCGTTGCACAGGGTCAATGGCACCCACTGCACTGCGGCTGGCAGGGGCCTACCGCCACGTGACGATGTCTTGCATTGCACAGGGTCAGTGGCACCCGCTGCACTGCGGCTGGCAGGGGCCTACCGCCACGTGACGATGACTTGCGTTGCACAGGGTTAGTGGCACCTGAAGAGCTGAGTGGGTGTGCAGCCTGCGATGATGCGTAGGACTCGATGACCCGTCCTGCTAACCGTGGATCGATTTGAATTGTGAGTCCTGCTGGACCATAGTGCATGCCGAAGGCAGCAGTCAGCACACACATGACTCCATGGTGCGGTGCCGCAGGGTGCGCTGGGGGCCTGTGGCACAGAATCCAGTGATCGGCTGAGGAGGATGCACCGGCACGTGGTGGGCCCTCTTGGAGACACGCCGGTGGCGGCAGGTGAGCATTGAGGCCTGGGTGCGTAGGGGCGGCCAGTCATCGCTGGGCGGAGGACCGGTCTGGGGACCAGGGCTGGGGTGCATCAGGCGCACAGGGTCGCGCAGGCACCAACGGTCATGGCGGTGGACTCGTGGCTGGGTGGGGGGCGCCGCCCTTGCTGCCACGACCCTGCATGCGATGATCGTGATGTGCGCGGGTTGGTTTGGGGTGTAGCCACCTCCTCTCCAGTGTGGATGTGCACGTTGATGGTGGTCAGCCGCGTGTGTGTAGGCCTATGGGCAGGTTGTGGCGGAGACTGAGACACACGCAGTAGTCAGTTTGGTGGTGGATTGGTGACGTGTGCATTCCCACAGTTGTGAGTTGGGGGATTGTGGAGTTGAGGTGTGTGGTGTGTTCAGTTGGTACTTGCCGATGGGCAGTGCATTTCCATGGGGGCCATCCTCAGAGCGCTGGTTGGTGGCGGACTTGCGGACATGTGGGGATCATGCACACTGCCTGGGGAGTTTGAGACGACATTGGTGGACAGGCCACGGTGGTCCACTTTTGTATGCACAGTGATGGCATGCATGTGGTTGCTGTTGCGGTGATTGTGTGCAGTGTCGGCAGGGGGCACAAGTCATACACGTGTGCTGTGAATTGCCCCCAACACATGCGTGACGCCAGCCATGGCATAGTTCCCTTGCGTGGTCTCAAGATGTTCCTGCACAGTGTGGGGGGAGTGAGGGGCAGGGGTATCCAGCTGACACACACCGTGGTGCTTTCAGGTATGATGAGTCCTGCATGATGTGACCGTAACAGCAGTTCGTGTGGACGTTACCTTCCTCTTCATTCCTACGACGGTTACGGCCACACGAACTTCTGTTGCGGTCTACTCATGCATGGTTTATCATGCCTGTGAGCATTCCGGTTTGTCCAAGTGCAGTACACTGTACCAGATTAGGCATGTGACTATACGGAAGTTTGACCATTGTCACCATTTCTCCCACAGGTTTCTGAAGACACGTTGCCCTGTTGAAGTTCCCCGTTGGGAATGGAACGCGTTGGCTGAGATTTTCGTTTTGTTTGTTTGTGTATTTGTAAAAAGTTCTGTTTTTACACTACTGTTGACTACTGGACTTCATGACCTGACGCACCCACATTTCGATTGCCACGATCTTGGGTCTGGGGCACGGAGGCGTCTAGCACGGCTGGCGTTGGGGTTGGTTGCGCAGGTACACTACGAATTGGAACTTTCGTGTGGTGCGGATACAGGGGCACGCCGTTGATTTTGTGGACATGCATCCATGACATATGTGAGGGGGTTTGATGGGGTTTGATGGGGCTGGCTGTGAGACTCCTCCGACTCCGGCAGTTGATGGTTGGAAGGTACCAGGGACCAAGGGGTGCAGCACAGCCAGCTGCTTTGTCTGCGGGGGGATGTAGGTTGTCCGCTGTGTTGGTACCATCAGCCTGTGGGCAATGTGGGTCAGGATGTGGTGGATGGTTGTCCTTTTGAGCCTGTGTTGGCCAATGGCTTCTTCTGGCATTGAGTCTCTGGGGCTGGTGCGTTTTATAGTCGTCCGCTGTCCTGCACTGCCTAGGTGGTAATACGGGGGTGGTGGTCCGGGGGGGCCTGGGAGTGGTGGCGGGGGGTGTTGTGGCCCTCTTGGTTCTCCGAGCTGCATGATCTTTGGCTCCATGGCATCTGTTGGTCTTCAGATGTGGCTCAGGGCTGGGCTCCCTTTCATACTGCAGGTAGTCGTCCTGCTTAGCACCAGCAGAAGGCAGGTGTTAAATCCCTGCTGCTAACGCGCCTTATCGTCTGTTTTTGGGTCGCATCGCAGATCTGGCTGGTCGTTGTGAATATCGAGTAGTGGTGTTTTCGTGTGTTTTTGCACGGGAACGCCTACTCTGCATATCATTAGCGTTAGTTGTCGCACTCATCCGTGGCGATGTTTTTTGCGCCAGCTATCGCTGGTTAAGTGGTGATATCGGCAGTTTGCACCAGTTTGTGAATGGGGAGATAAATCTATCGCCACTTTTGCGGCGCTAAAGTGCCGATAAGTCGGCAATAAGTCCTTGAGAACATGCCCCATAGTGTGAGACTGCAGCATGTGTTAAAAACAGTGTAGGAGGGGCCGAATAGGTTTGTACAAAGTCTTCATGAGGCATTAGAGTTCCATCCAGAAATAAGTCCCCTACAGTTGTCGCACCAGATTCCACCCATCTCCGCAGGCTAGTGTCTGACAATACTCCTCGTACCGTGGGTAAGCCACACAGGGGTACATTTGGGGCATATGGTACCGGTATGTTAGCATATTTCAGTGCCAGTTTCCAGTAGTGGAGCGCAATACGTAAAAGAAAAGGAGGGTCTTTCACCTTAGTCGCTCCAAGGCATAATAAGGATTGGAGTGTCCCAGCCCTTAAGCGATCGGGCGAATAACCTATTTCAAATAGATTATGCCCAGCCAACCAATATGCCAACCATTGTAATTGAGCCACTATAGAATAGGCTTTAAAATCTGGTGCTCCCATTCTGCCCTCAGTACTTGGCAGTTGTATTTTGGCAAGAGCCAATCTGTGACGGCCCTGTCCCCAAATTAAGGATGTTACTAATTTATCCAGTGCTTTATAGATCCAAGCAGGAAGTGCTACGAGGAGATTTGCAAATTGATACAGTAGTTTAGGGAGCCTAACCATCTTAGAGATAGCCTGCAGTAGTTAAAGGTAAAGTATTCCAGAACGCCACTTGGGTTTTGAGGCTATTAAGTGCTCGGACAACATTCCCATCAACTGTGTCCGAACTCCGAAGTAGTTCTGTAAATATTATTCCCTAAATATTTGAAGGTAATGGGTTCCACCCTAAACTGCAGTGGACCAAATTGTAGTGTGGGGAGTGTATATGTGTCATAAAAGGAAAAAGCTATCGATTTAGAAACATTAAGGTATAATCCCGAAATTTCCCCAAATTGTTCAAACAGTAAGGCGATAGGCGCCATATCTACATGCAAATCCCCAAAGTAGAACAACATGTCGTCTGCATACGCCGAGACAGAATGACGTAGCCGACCCACCGGGATGCCATATGGTGCCATCTTGTGTCGTAGCTGTTGTGTCAGGGGTTCAAGAGCAAGCACAAACAGCAAGGGCGACAACGGGCAACCTTGCCGTGTACCCTGATACACATTATATGCTGCGGAGATATTGGCTCCGGTCTTGGCCCTCGCCGTAGGTCTAGTATAAAGTAGCTTTACCCATTCAATAAATTCTGGGGGGATCCCATATTTAACCAATGTGGCCAGCATATACGACCAGCTTAAAGAATCAAATGCCTGACGTATATCTAATGAGAGGCAACCTGCATGGGGGGAACTGGTTCCGGCAGAATGTAGAAGGGCATAGAGGCGACGTATGTTCAAGGAGGTACTGCGTTTAGGCACAAATCCGCATTGGTCGGTGTGAATCAGGGTGGGGAGTAAGGGGAGCAGTCGTGCTGCCAAGAGCTTACTAAGAATTTTGTACTCTGTATTAAGGATCGATAGGGGCCTATATGCTGTGAGAGCCATTGGAGTTTTATGAGGCTTCAACAAGGAGGTTACTATCGCCTCCCTGGTCGTAGAGGGCAAGGCACCCTCATCCAAAGCAGTGGTGTACAGTTGGAGCAGGTTAGGGACCATGGACGCTGCAAAGGTGGAATAAAATTCAATGGGAAGCCCATCCGAGCCTGAGGTCTTGTTACGAGCAATCCCTCATATAGCACTACGGATCTCGGGAGCGGACAGGGGTGCCGCCAAATCTGGAGCCTGAGCTGCCGTGATAGTGGGAAGTACCAGCGTCTCCAAGAATGTAGTGGTTGCGACCATAGTGTTGTGAGGGGGAGCAGCATAAAGAGTTGCATAATAATCATCGAACGTTTTATTAATGTCCACTTGTGTGGTGAGCAATTCGTGGTGGTCATTATATATGGCCATAATAGGTGTAGGGGAGGGCTGCGGTCTAATCCACTTGGCCAGTAGCGTGCCAGACCTGTCGGAGTCAGCGTGAGTATGCAGTGTGTACGCATGCACATCAATCACCCTCAAGTGCTCTAATAACTCGGCATATCGAATCCTGGCTTCCTAGAGGTCAGGTTCTTTCTTGTCATCATACTGAGCAGCTATCTCTAGCGCTTGCAATAAACCCTCTTGGTCTGTAAGATCACGCACGGCTTCTCGCCGAATCCCCACCAGTGTCACCATAGATACACCATGGATTATTACCTTGAACGCCTCCCATTCAACAATCCTAGAGGATGCCATACCCTAGTTGTCTGTAAAATACGTGGTAATGGTGGTAGCAAATGTATCCCGATAAATCGGGTCTTCCAGTCGTAGTGGTTGTAGGCGCCACGTGGGAATTGGCGCAGGAATGCGACCCCAATTAAGTACCAGTTCCAGGGGATTATGATCGGAGATGGTTTTACCCAAATATGTGGTATGCGCTATCATAGAGAACAGGTCTGGGGAGCAAAGGAAATTATCCAAACGTGTGTGCAAGGAGTGTGGGTAGGAATAGAATGAGTATTCACGCATACCCACGTGTTGCATCCTCCACACATCCAGCAGTCCCCATCCTTTAGTCCAATTAGCTAAATTAGTCGCTTGTATAGTGGCGGCTAAGTTGGACAAAGGAGGGTTTGACCTGTCAAGATCAATATCAAACACAGCATTAAAATCCCCTCCTAATATCCACGGGTATTGTGTCTAGTCTGACAGGGCCCGTAAGAGGCGAGAAAGGGAAGCGTCCTGTTCAGTATTAGGCGCATAAATCGACCCTAAGACCACCTGTGTACCATCCAGCGTGCCCTGTAAAAGTACATATCTCCCCTGATCGTCAATCCTACAGTCTGTCAACGAAAAAGGGACTCCCGCTCGCAGCCAAATCGCCGCTCCACAGGAGAAGGCAGAGTAAACAGTACCATACAATTGTCCCCTCCATCGTCTCTGTACTTTGGTAAGTTTGGAAGAAATCAAGTGTGTTTCTTGGAGACATACTATCTGTGCCCGGCGACGGTGTAATTGGGCAACTATCTGATGTCGCTTCTGTACGGAACCCATCCCCCGTATATTCCAGGAGATGACAGTATATGATTATCATCCAGTCATGTGTCCCAACCCCCCCTCCATCCCCCCACCACCCCGCAAACACCTATCCCCCATATCCTCAGGAGCATTGAGAGACAGATCAGTAGCTTAAACAAAAGAACAACAATCCAATACAGGGTCAAACGATTAAACTTCGGTCGACCAAATTGTGTGCAAACAAGGCACATAACACACTGAATAATAAGAAGGCTTCACGCCTGTGGGGTGGGCTGCTTACTGTAGATACGTAAGTATCGGTGATGAAGAGTAAAGGAACTCAGAACAGGCCGGGCCAGGGACTACATTATAAAAGCTTACCTTGCAGCCTCCTACAGAGCTGTCCATTTCGTGAGCATAATACAGCAATTAAGACATGGCATATAAGGTAGAGGTAAGCGTTTCCAAACGGGGGGGCGGACAAATACCGGGAACCCCGAATGAAACATCCCTCCCCATATCATATGACACAACACAGTCACGTCACTCATTCAGCCAGTGGATCGTTGCTGAGCTGTGTGGACACAGAAGGAAATAACACCATTCTGCCCCCAGAGTCCGAGTCCGAGGAGACCTCCACCGAAGGGCTAGAGCTGATAGGTGCGCGAGGGGTTCGCAGCGCTGAGGCCGAACGGAGGGCCGCACGTCTACTTTCTAGCGCTGATTGCTGCGAAGGAGTATTAGCCACAGTACTCTGTGTAGTGAGTCCTCTCCGTCTACGGCACGGAGGACGCCGCGGCTTCGGCTGCAGCTGTGTAGGGTGTATAGCACAGGCAGTGTCTGGAAAATTCCTGTCCAACCACTCCCATGCGCTTTCAGGGGATTCAAAGAAGCAGGCACGTTGGTTGTAAATAATTTTGAGTTTGGCAGGGAACAAAAGAGCAAATGTCAATCCTGCAGCACGGGCTCGGGCCATGACCTCCATGAACGAGGAACGCAGGCTTTGAACTGTCAGTGTATAGTCCAGGAAGATGGCGATTTTGGTATTATCAAAGAGGATAGGGCCAACTTCTCGTGTTGTTTGTAATATCTGATCGCGATCCCTGTAGTTGAGGTTTCTGGCTAATAACGGTCTAGGATTAGCACCAGGGATAGGGTTTTGCATAGGTACTCGGTGGGCCCGTTCTACTGTGAAGTGCGCCGAGAGGCCAATGGGGCCACTTTGGTCTTCAACCATTCCTCAATGAAGGTTGTAGGGGGTTGACCCTCTGCCCCCTCCGGGAGCCCAACAGTACGGAGGTTGTTGCGTCGGGCCCTACCTTCAGCATCGTCAGCCCGGGCATGCAAGGTCTCAACTTGCTGCTGTAGTAGACGAATGTGCGCATCATGCTCCTTCACCTGGGGCTGCAGTGCTGCGACTAAGTGATCAAAGTCTTTCACTTTATCTGCCAGCTTTTTATGGTCATCCTTAAGCAAATTTAATTCGATAGAGATAGTGCCTATTTGTTGCGCTATAGCGGCACGTGATTCATGGATCTCTTGGAGGATCATATCCAGCTTGTCAATGGGAGGAAGAGGAGGGACCCCATCATCAGTTCAATGAGATTGTATGGAGGATGTCTCAGAAGGCGGGGAGCCAGCCCGACCCGAGTCCGTCACTACTTTTGTTTTGTTTCTGCCCATGGCTGTCCCCAGCCGCACTCCCAGTACCTTAACAAAGGGGAGGGGGAGTTCCGTTACAAGCAGCAGGAGGTCCGATTCCAATGTGCCGTCCCACAGGGTTTCCAGGACGTTCGGGCCTACAATAAATGATGATGATGGATAAAGGTCCTGGGGTCAATGCCCAACACTTAGCGACCTCTAGTAAGGGCCACCAGCTACGTCTCAGTACTTTAGTTCATTGTTATTCAGGCCCGGACTGTGCGTGACAATGTTGATGGCACCACACTGTGAAATGTTAGACCTGAGCCCTAGTCGAAAGTTAGTGCTTGGGCCCATACAGGATTCCAGCAGGGGAGAGCAGGGGAGAGCAGCTACTCTGCAGGAGCACCGGCAGGCCCCACCAGTGCCCCACGACGACTCCACAACAGGCTCAGCGCTACCAAGGAGGTTGCCGGTAGTGGTTCAGGCACTATGGTCTTTTTTACCTTACGTCCCAGGCAACCCCGGAGTTGCCTCAGGCCACTAACTCCAGCTCAGGGTCGTCTCTGTATCTCAAGCTGCATTACGGGCCAGCCAGATAATTCAGGGCCTCCCCCAGCCATACAACAATCTCCGTGTGGTATGCTCATGGCTCCGCAACACTGCGCCCAGTTGAGGGGGGGGAAACTCCAGGTGCCAAGGAACAAAAAGAAGACCGGGCCCCCAGGCTTCATCCGGGATCTCATCAGCCCCACGACGACTCACCATGGGGCCGTCCGCACAAGAGCATAGGTCCGAAGCGGCAGGCACACCCCCGCACACCCCGGTATCCGATCCGGTGAAGGGGGGGAGGGCACTCACCGCATGACCAGCATTCTATCGGGGGCTCAAGCGTCCTCACACTGCACACGGGCTCAGCTGGTGGAGTCCGTCTCTGGCGTCGCCACCCCAGTCCTGACGAAGGGAAGCCAGCAGAAGCAGAAGGGGCTAGAGCTTCAGGCCGGTTCTTCAGGGCCATCCACCCATCTCCGGAGGTCTCTCAGCTCAACCTCCCAGCAGCCGCAAAGCACATCAGCCTACCACCGGATGCACCGCTCACAGTCGGTCACAGCTAGGCGCCCCCAGTCGCCGCCACGAGCCTCAGAACCACAGGCCAGAATCTGGGGCCTCACGTATATGGTTATGCCGCCGTCGGGCTCCAGTCGGCTGGGCAGGTCCCACTGCAGTTCGCCACTCCAGAGGCCACTCCCATGCCGCAGGCCCGTTGCAATGCCGGAAACCTCAACTGGCTATACTCGGCGTGCGCGGCATCACCGCCCCTCCGGATTGCAGCAAGGTGGTCCCGGCACAATCCGCAGTGTCTCGTGAGGCCACCAATATTTGTGCCACGAAGGGGTTGCAGGATAATTAGTGGATTTTGGCACCCCTGGCCCAGAGCTCATCGCCTATGCGACCTCCATCTTGGGTTGCAAACCACGCCCCCCAACTAGCCCTCCTGTTATCTCTAGTAAGCCCCACACAGTGGGATTGCTGAGAGGTGGTCCAAGGCCATGCCCACTTTTTACACCACTCTTCATCCCCCAAGCAGCTCCTGGTGCACTGCTGCTTGGGGGATGAAGTCCACTTTAGTCCTGAAGTCCTCAGGACACAAGGGGACCTCATCGCCCCACCAGCAGTGCGGCAAGAGGCCTGTTTGCAGAGTGGTGTAAAAGGAGCGTGGCCTTGTACCACCTCTCAGCAATCCCACTGTGTGGGGCTTACTGGAGGTCCCTGGTGGCCTAGTTGGCCCCCAGGGACCCTCAGTAGCGATGGGGACTTAATCCCCCAACGCAGAGCGAGCCAGGAAGCGCGTTTGCAGAATGATGTAGGGAGGGGGTGGGGGCCTCCGGCGAGTTGCCGATCTCTTTTTTCATTTTAGGGAGGGGCAGCATGGCCCCTTTCCCTAGAACTTTTTGGGGCCCGGAGACCCCATCCCCTGGGGCCTGAGCCATTTTTTCGGGGGGGGGGTTTATTTGAATTTGATTACGGCCCCGGGGACCCCATCCCCCGGGGCTAGGCCTTTCTTCATTTTTGTATCTTTAATTTTATAGGGGGGCCACGTGGCCCCCCAGCTGAGGCCAATTTTGGCCCCAGGGACCCCATCCCCCCGGGGCCTGGCCTTATTTTTTTAAAAACATTTTTAAATATTTAATTTTAGAGGGGAAGGGGGCCTCGTGGGTCCCTTCCCTGGGCCACTTTTAGCCCCGGGGACCCCATCCCCCAGGGCCTGGCCTCATGTTGGGTACTGCGGGAGGAGCCCCAATGCCCCTGCGGTCCATGCCGGCTCCCCGCATCCTGCAGGAGCCGACATTGCTTTTGGACAAGGGGAGCTGTAAACATGCAGCTCCCCTTGTCCAAAAGCAATTCTGCTTTGCTTCATGGAAGCGAGAGCAGGATTCCTGCTCTCGCTTCCACAAAGCAAAGCAGAGTTTGCAATGACAGGGCGGGAGCAGTGCTCCCGTCCTGTCATTGTAAACTGCAATGTCCCGGGGGTAGG
This sequence comes from Calotriton arnoldi, assembly GCA_963921515.1. Taxonomy (NCBI): domain Eukaryota; kingdom Metazoa; phylum Chordata; class Amphibia; order Caudata; family Salamandridae; genus Calotriton; species Calotriton arnoldi. The sequence continues at coordinate 271,921 of CAWUFW010006175.1, read as the reverse complement.
CATCCCAGGACATTGCTGGAGTGGCCCTGGGGGGGTGGCGGTACCCAGGGCCATCTAGGGCTCCAGGACGGGGGCCGCGTGGACCCCTCCATCTTATTCAAAGCCCCAGGGAGGTGGTGGTCCCCGGGGCCAGGGGTCCAGACCGGACCCCCGCATTTAAATATTTAGTGCCCCGGGGAGGTGGTGGTCCCCGGGGCCAGGGGTCCAGAATGGACCCCCGCATTTAAATATTTAGTGCCCCGGGGAGGTGGTGGTCCCTGGGGCAGTGTGGTGGGGGGCAGGAGCCACCCCGCACACTTATGTAATTGTTTTGGAGCCCCGGGGAGGTGGCGGTCCCTGGGGCTTGGGGGGCCTGCGAGGCCCCCCCGCCCTTAATATCAGTGTGCCCCGGGGAGGTGGTGGTCCCCGGGACAGTGTGGGGGGGCCAGGAGCCCCCAACACTTGTTTATTTAAATTGAAGCCCCGGGGAGGTGGCGGTTCCTGGGGTTTGGGGGGCCCGCGAGGCCCCCCGCACATAATTTAAATGATGCCCTGGGGAGGTGGCGGTCCCTGAGGCAGCATGGGGGGTAGGAGCCCCCCACTCATTTTTTAATGAAAATCCCCAGGGAGGTGGTGGGCCCCGGGGCTGCGGGGGGCCGCATGCCCCCACACATTAATAACAAAGCCCCGGGGAGGTGGCATGATAATTTTGCATTGCCCCGGGACCTGGTCCACTCGGGGGCTTCTAGAAAAATTCAGCCTGCTTCGCACACCCAGCACGAAACCTGCAGAATTTTTTCAAAACAAAATGCTTTTTTGGGCCCTGGGGGTCCCTGTGGGATTCCCTGAGCACACCTAGGGGTCAGGGTGTTTCTACCCTGCCCCCTTTTCTTCATTTTTAACCTTTTTTCTTGTTACTCGGTTCTACTCAGTCACATGATGGTTGCCAACACTTTTTGGTTTGGAGTGTTGGCAGCCAATCAGAAACAAGCTTGTGCTCGGGAGTGTTCGCGGATCCACTGCGGTCACCAGATATCGCTATTTTTTTTATTTTTGAATTGCTCAGGAACTACTGAATGGATTTACACCATTTGAAAAAAAGAACGCTTTCTGAGCCAAGAGCTTCCTTTTTGCAAAATTTGGTGTAATTCCGTTCAGCAGTTCGGGCTGTAGCTTTGTCTAAAGTTTCCTATGGAAATTAACATGGAGAAAGCGCATTTTGGGACCCCCTCTTTTTCTCGGCCCCTGCTCAACGAATCACCCCAAAACGTTCAAGACAGGAGCTGACCTGAGCGAATCATTAGTTTTGAAAATTTCGCGAAGATTCATCAAACGGCGCCAAAGTTACTGGCAAATCAAAAAACGTTTTCCTATGGAAGCTAGGTCCTAACTATAACTACCTACTGGCGACCACCAGCAGGTAATATATATATATATATATATATATATATATATATTTTTTCAACTGGTATTCATGTTATAACACAATTCCATGCATTTATGATGCTAAAATCAATAGCCAGCATATGTACAGTTCATCATATAGACACTGACATCACAAAGTTTTATAATATTGTAAATGATCTTCTTGGATTGCTCATCAGAGTTTATTCACTGGTAAAAATCACTACAGTCACTACAGCCAACACTTGTTTCATGGTTGTAAGTCACTTTTTCAAAGCTGTAATAGAAAATCAATAACAGATGTATCAACACTCTATTCTATTAAAAAATCAATCTTTACAATTATCATATGTCACATAATTCCACATTAACTAATTATCATCATTGACAAATCAGTCTCATAACATATATAACAAATTGAGACACAAACCATCACTTCAATTTGTTCTTGGTAGTCCCTTTCAAGTTATTTGGCTTGATACTTAATAAAGCAGAAAAGCATGGTCTAATATATCTCCTCATACATATAGAGGCTATTATTTATGGCATGACCATATATCCATTGAACCATGATTTCTACAAGATATTTTTGTAGTCCAAATTTTTCTTTGTCTGATTCATCTCCAGAATTTGTAAGTAGTTACGTGGTTCACTGACAAAACATCGACACCAAAAACATCCCCATACAACAATATCGAAAAATAAATATTGATTTAAAAAATATCGACATCCTATATTTATAAAGGTAAGTACAAAAATATCAAGAAAATAAATATTGATGACATAACTATAGATGTAAAAAATATCATTTTCATATTTATGTAAAATAAAATAACAAATATTAAATATATTACATAATAAAATACATTTAGAAAAATTAATAGTTTTAATATGCATTTTAACAAATATAACAAATAAACTTAACTTACAAAAGTTAAACACACATATATAATAATTATTATATATATTTACTGTAAAACAATTAATAAACTATTAATTTACATTTATTTTATAATTTAAAAAATATATAAAAATGTAACAAATAAATATATACATACATATACCAATAACATAAAATGTATGTTAAAAAAAATATTCTATTATTAATTAAAACATTAAACTATTTAAAAATATTTAAACTTACATTTCCCACTCCAGTCAATATAACAGTAGGGAAAGTGTTGGATAGAGAAGGGGTAAAAATTACTATTCCCACTCCAGTGAGTGCAACAGTAGGGAAAGTGTTGGATAGCGGAGGGATAAAATATACTATTCCCACTCCAGTCAGTGCAACAGTAGGTAAAGTGTTGGATAGCGGAGGGGTAAAATTTAATATTCCCACTTCAGTGAGTGCAACAGTAGGGAAAGTGTTGAAAAGCAGAGGGATAAAATGTAATATTCCCACTGTAGTCAGTGCAACACTAGGGAAAGTGTTGAATAGCGGACGGGTTAGAATTACTATTCCCACTCCAGTGAGTGCAACAGTAGGGAAAGTGTTGGATAGCAGTGGGATAAAAATTACTATTCCCACTCCAATGAGTGCAACTGTAGGGAAAGTGTTGGATAGCAGAGAGGTAAAAATTACTAATCCCACTCCAGTCAGTGCAACAGTAGGGAAAGTGTTGGATAGAGGGGAAATACAATTACTATTCCCACTCCAATGAGTGCACCAGTAGGGAAAGTGATGGATAGCGGATGGGTAAAAATTACTATTCCCACTCCAGTGAGTGCAACAGTAGGGAAAGTGTTGGATTGTGGAGGGATAAAAATTACTATTCCCACTACAGTCAATTCAAAATGAAAAGCAAACAAAATATCAACAACAAAAAATATTTGAAAAACAAAATAAATAAAAATAAATATATAAATATGTTAAAAATTAAAATACAAATATATTTAATATTGTAAACTTAAAACAAAAAACATATTATAATGTTAAATACATATCACAAATACCTACAAATATTAAATTAAATCAAATATAAAAATATGTTTAAACAAACATTTTTAGTTAGAAATTTTTATAAACAAAAACATTATTTCATACATTTATTTTATTTACATCCTACCCTATAACACCACACGATTCACAGCCCACATCTAAATTAAAAATAAAATGTACCGCCATAATTGGCATAATTAATTATCAACTAAATAAATATTATTAATTAAAAAACAAATTAAAACACATAAAAATTAATTAACGTCCCACCCTTTACCCCATAAACCCCACAACCCATGCCTAAAATTAATGACACAATTTCCATATTTAATTATCCAATAATTAAATAATATCAATTAACAACCACTTATTAAATAATTAAAAATACATTATTTCCCACCCGTTACCCCTATAAACCCCACAACGCACACCTAACATTAATTCCACAAATTCCATATTTATTTTTCAATTAATTAATTAATATTAATTAACAACTAGTTATTAATTAATTAAAAATAAATTACTTCCCACCCTTTACCCCTATAAACCCCACAACCTGCACCTAAAATTAATTACACAATTTCGATATTTAATTTTCAATTAATTAATTAATAAAGATTAACTAATTATTATTTGATTAAAAATACATTACTTCCCACCCTTTTACCCTATAAACCCACAACTTGCACCTAAAACTAATTACACAAGTTCCATATTTAATTTTCAATGAATTAATTAATATTAATTAACAATACATTAATAATTAATTAAAAATAAATTTCTTCCTACAATTAACAGTTTAAAATATCAATTAAATAAATATTAATAAATAAAAAAATCATTGATTTATTAAAATTAAATTACTTCCCACCCTATTCCCCTATAAACTCATAACCAGCTACAGAACTAAAAAAGCGCAAAATTTAATTAAAATATAATTGTTAACTACTAAAAATTTAACACATATATTAAAAAACATAAACAATACTTACACAAAAAAAATACATCACATACATTTAAAATATATACTAAAATACCTAACACTAATTAAAAAAATCGATATTTTACACAACTATACTTTTGGAAACGATATTAATGACTTCTATATTTTTAAAATACGATATTTGTTACCTTCAAATTCATATTCTTGACCACGATATTCTTGCTGTCGATATTTCTCACTCACGATATTTAGGACTCTATGGGGCATATTCACAAGGACGTACCGCTGAGTTATCGCCACCCTAACGCATCAAAAGTGGAGATAGATTTAACGCCCCATTCACAAGCGGGTGCAAACTGCAGACATCGCCAGTATTCCCGCGATCACAGCCGCAAATTTTACCCCCACGGGTCAGACCACCAATTAACCCTAATGAGATGCAGAGTAGGCGTTCCCGTGCAAAAACACACGAAAAGACCACTACACCACTTTCACAACGAAGAGCCAGATCTGCGATGTGAACCAAAAACAGGCGATAAGCCGCCGTAGCACCAGGGATTTAACACCTACCTTCTGGGATGGTGGTAAGCAGGACGACTACCTGCAGCACGAAAGGGAGCCCAGCCCAGAGCCACATCGGAAGACCCACAGATGCTATGGAGCCAATGATTATGTAGCACGGAGACCCAAGAGGGCCACAACACCCACCGCCACCACTCCCAGGCCCCCACCCCGGACCCCCCCCACCTGGACAAACACATACCGTGCACGACACAAGAGCCACAAAAAGCGCATTATAGCGCACAATGACAAAAAGAAACACACATGTGCGGTCAGAAGAACGAGAAACAGTCACACATCATTGAAGTAACACCCAAAAACTTTATTGAATGACAGCACAAAACACAAATGCGGAAGACTCCTGTCGGGTCCGTCCGGGACAATCTTGATGTCACAGCCTGGAAAATAAAGCACAAAATCAGAACGTGTGTCATGCGCACACCAAAGGAGCGAGACACTGAGAATGAAAGAAAGGCCGAGAGAGAAAGAGAGAGAAGGAAAGTAAGGGAGAGAGAGAGAAAGTAAGGGAGAGAGAGAGAGAGAGAGAAGGAAAGTAAGGGAGAGAGAGAGAGAGAGAAGGAAAGTAAGGGAGAGAGAGAGAAGGAAAGTAAGGGAGAGAGAGAGAGAGAGAGAAGGAAAGTAAGAGAGAGCGAGAGAGAAGGTAAGTAAGGGAGAGAGATAGAGAGAGAGAGAGAAGGAAAGTAAGGGAGAGAGAGAGAGAGAGAGGGAGGGTCACTGCCACTCCCGCGCCCCCAGGCCCCACTGCTCACCTGCTGCCACTGGTGTGTCTCCAACCACGTGCCGGTATACACTGCAAGCCACCAGGTCAGCAATCTGTAATCGAGGCCAGAGTCAATCATGGCAGAGTCCATCTCACTGCACACGGTAACAACGCCTGTCCGTCCCTGCGCACACATGCAGCCTCACCCTACACCCTCCCGCCAGCCAGCGCTGGCTGTCCGCACGTGCACACCCAGGCCCTGCTCACCTGCCACCAACGGTGGGTCCACCAGTGGGCACACCACGTGTCCGTGCAAGCTCCAGGCCCCGGTCCCGCCACCATGGCATGCTCCACATCATGCGGACCCGCACCGCGGACCAGCAGGTCCCACACATGACGCTGAGTCCTGAGGCATCAATGGCAGAGACCACTCCAGTGCACACATCATCATCGCAGGCCGCACACCCGCTCAGCAATTTCGGTGCCACTAACCCTGTGCAACCCCAGTCAGCGCCATGTGGTGGTAGGCCCGTGACGGCCGCATGGCTTTGGATGCCACTAACCCTGTGCGCACATCGCTGGAGTCATGACTCTGAGACAAGAACACCTATCCGCTCAGAGTGGCTCCAGCGACCTCAGCCGTGTGGTGGCACACATGCGGAGGCTCATGGAGGACATGGTGCGGATGGAGGCGGAAAGGATGGCAGCCACCGCTGCACATCAGCAAAATGTAGCTGGGATCTACCATGCCCTGCAGATCCTCATCATGGCATTGCTGCCACAAGGCGTGGCGCCGATGAATGCTGATGCCCCTACACCATCCACGTCTCCGCCCCCTGGTTTGTCAGTGCCTCACAGTGCGGCAGGCATTTCCACTCCGGCACCTGATGTGACACTGCCACACAGTGCGGCTGACAATCCACCTCCGGCCCCTGATGTGTCAGTGACACACAGTGCCGCAGCCGGATCTGCACCACCCACAGGTGGGGCAGAGCACACATCCGAGGACGAGGACGTGGATGGGATTGAGTTCAGAAGGAGGTACTAGCATTCATCTCCGCCACCTGGCCTGTTGCTGCTTGGTGCCGCACATAGCCCCATGACCTTCCACTGACCCCGATACACTCTGCTGCACTCACCTTGGACCGCAACATGGACTGCCATATCCTGTTTGGTGAACAATGACACGGCGACCAGACTGCGGACTGTACCCTTCCTTTTCCGCTGTACTTGTCATTCCCCGATGGACTCTGGCTGGCCCTCCATGGGCCCATATTGTGTAGTGGGGTTGGCATGGCCCTGTACTGCTCCAGATGCAAAACTCCACTGGATGTGCATTAAACATTCAGAAACGCACTGCTGTGTCATGTCTTTCATCATTCATGTATGAATGTGTGGATGAATGCTAGGACAGTGATTCCCCCTAACGTCAATGATGCTCATCTAGTGGGATTCCAGTCACAGTGTGCTACATTGCCGATTGCGTTCCGGGTGCCGTAGACACCACAACAGGGACACACGCTTTAGTCACTTCCTTGTCCGGACATGGACTGAACCACGCCCAGAGCCCCCGAGTCATTGTTGCAAGCCCTGCACTGGTCTGGCGTACGCCAGGCCAGACCACTCCGCTTACGCTCCGAGGGGGGGCCACATAGCTACATGTCGCAGGTTTACACGCTAGTGGTCTGCAGGTCACTGGTCTAGTTGTCAGCATGTCACGCAATGCAAAACACACAAGATGATGGACGGAATGCTGCACATTGGCAAACATTCACCCCCAGTAACAGATCTGGGTTTAATCCATCGTTATTTTGCTTCACCACGCCACCCCAGTTCAGACATAGCCATATGCAAATCAGTCTTGACCCTGTGCCTCATGGGAACAGTCCAGACCGAACTGCCAAGCCATGTCTTCCCTGGACCGGAATCAAGCGTCCTAGGACCGGTTTCAGGCTATCAGCCTTCATCAGCCAGGATAGCTTGACTCCAGTGGCGTAGTGAGCACGGGACCCACGTCTGGGCATACCCTTCCCACTTAGGGCGAAATGCAAAACACACAAGATGATGGACGGAATGCTGCACATTGGCAAACATTCACCCCCAGTCACAGATCTGGGTTTAATCCATCGTTATTTTGCTTCACCACGCCACCCCAGTTCAGACATAGCCATATGCAAATCAGCCTTGACCCTGTGCCTCATGGGAACAGTCCAGACCGAACTGCCAAGCCATGTCTTCCCTGGACCGGAATCAAGCATCCTAGGACCGGTTTCAGGCTATCAGCCTTCATCAGCCAGGATAGCTTGACTCCAGTGGCGTAGTGAGCACGGGACCCACGTCTGGGCATACCCTTCCCACTTAGGGCGAAATGCAAAACACACAAGATGATGGACGGAATGCTGCACATTGGCAAACATTCACCCCCAGTCACAGATCTGGGTTTAATCCATCGTTATTTTGCTTCACCACGCCACCCCAGTTCAGACATAGCCATATGCAAATCAGTCTTGACCCTGTGCCTCATGGGAACAGTCCAGACCGAACTGCCAAGCCATGTCTTCCCTGGACCGGAATCAAGCATCCTAGGACCGGTTTCAGGCTATCAGCCTTCATCAGCCAGGATAGCTTGACTCCAGTGGCGTAGTGAGCACGGGACCCACGTCTGGGCATACCCTTCCCACTTAGGGCGAAATGCAAAACACACAAGATGATGGGCGGAATGCTGCACATTGGCAAACATTCACCCCCAGTCACAGATCTGGGTTTAATCCATCGTTATTTTGCTTCACCACGCCACCCCAGTTCAGACATAGCCATATGCAAATCAGTCTTGACCCTGTGCCTCATGGGAACAGTCCAGACCGAACTGCCAAGCCGTGTCTTCCCTGGACCGGAATCAAGCATCCTAGGACCGGTTTCAGGCTATCAGCCTTCATCAGCCAGGATAGCTTGACTCCAGTGGCGTAGTGAGCACGGGACCCACGTCTGGGCATACCCTTCCCACTTAGGGCGAAATGCAAAACACACAAGATGATGGACGGAATGCTGCACATTGGCAAACATTCACCCCCAGTCACAGATCTGGGTTTAATCCATCGTTATTTTGCTTCACCACGCCACCCCAGTTCAGACATAGCCATATGCAAATCAGTCTTGCCCTGTGCCTCATGGGAACAGTCCAGACCGAACTGCCAAGCCATGTCTTCCCTGGACCGGAATCAAGCATCCTAGGACCGGTTTCAGGCTATCAGCCTTCATCAGCCAGGATAGCTTGACTCCAGTGGCGTAGTGAGCACGGGACCCACGTCTGGGCATACCCTTCCCACTTAGGGCGAAATGCAAAACACACAAGATGATGGACGGAATGCTGCACATTGGCAAACATTCACCCCCAGTCACAGATCTGGGTTTAATCCATCGTTATTTTGCTTCACCACGCCACCCCAGTTCAGACATAGCCATATGCAAATCAGTCTTGACCCTGTGCCTCATGGGAACAGTCCAGACCGAACTGCCAAGCCATGTCTTCCCTGGACCGGAATCAAGCATCCTAGGACCGGTTTCAGGCTATCAGCCTTAATCAGCCAGGATAGCTTGACTCCAGTGGCGTAGTGAGCACGGGACCCACGTCTGGGCATACCCTTCCCACTTAGGGTGAAATGCAAAACACACAAGATGATTGACGGAATGCTGCACATTGGCAAACATTCACCCCCAGTCACAGATCTGGGTTTAATCCATGGTTATTTTGCTTCACCACGCCACCCCAGTTCAGACATAGCCATATGCAAATCAGTCTTGACCCTGTGCCTCATGGGAACAGTCCAGACCGAACTGCCAAGCCATGTCTTCCCTGGACCGGAATCAAGCATCCTAGGACCGGTTTCAGGCTATCAGCCTTCATCAGCCAGGATACCTTGACTCCAGTGGCGTAGTGAGCACGGGACCCACGTCTGGGCATACCCTTCCCACTTAGGGCGAAATGCAAAACACACAAGATGATGGACGGAATGCTGCACATTGGCAAACATTCACCCCCAGTAACAGATCTGGGTTTAATCCATCGTTATTTTGCTTCACCACGCCACCCCAGTTCAGACATAGCCATATGCAAATCAGTCTTGACCCTGTGCCTCATGGGAACAGTCCAGACCGAACTGCCAAGCCATGTCTTCCCTGGACCGGAATCAAGCATCCTAGGACCGGTTTCAGGCTATCAGCCTTCATCAGCCAGGATAGCTTGACTCCAGTGGCGTAGTGAGCACGGGACCCACGTCTGTGCATACCCTTCCCACTTAGGGCGAAATGCAAAACACACAAGATGATGGACGGAATGCTGCACATTGGCAAACATTCACCCCCAGTCACAGATCTGGGTTTAATCCATCGTTATTTTGCTTCACCACGCCACCCCAGTTCAGACATAGCCATATGCAAATCAGTCTTGACCCTGTGCCTCATGGGAACAGTCCAGACCGAACTGCCAAGACATGTCTTCCCTGGACCGGAATCAAGCATCCTAGGACCGGTTTCAGGCTATCAGCCTTCATCAGCCAGGATAGCTTGACTCCAGTGGCGTAGTGAGCATGGGACCCACGTCTGGGCATACCCTTCCCACTTAGGGTGAAATGCAAAACACACAAGATGATGGACGGAATGCTGCACATTGGCAAACATTCACCCCCAGTCACAGATCTGGGTTTAATCCATCGTTATTTTGCTTCACCACGCCACCCCAGTTCAGACATAGCCATATGCAAATCAGTCTTGACCCTGTGCCTCATGGGAACAGTCCAGACCGAACTGCCAAGCCATGTCTTCCCTGGACCGGAATCAAGCATCCTAGGACCGGTTTCAGGCTATCAGCCTTCATCAGCCAGGATAGCTTGACTCCAGTGGCGTAGTGAGCACGGGACCCACGTCTGGGCATACCCTTCCCACTTAGGGCGAAATGCAAAACACACAAGATGATGGACGGAATGCTGCACATTGGCAAACATTCACCCCCAGTCACAGATCTGGGTTTAATCCATCGTTATTTTGCTTCACCACGCCACCCCAGTTCAGACATAGCCATATGCAAATCAGTCTTGACCCTGTGCCTCATGGGAACAGTCCAGACCGAACTGCCAAGCCATGTCTTCCCTGGACCGGACACAAGCAGCCTAGGACCGGTTTCAGGCTATCAGCCTTCATCAGCCAGGATAGCTTGACTCCAGTGGCGTAGTGAGCACGGGACCCACGTCTGGGCATACCCTTCCCACTTAGGGCGAAATGCAAAACACACAAGATGATGGACGGAATGCTGCACATTGGCAAACATTCACCCCCAGTCACAGATCTGGGTTTAATCCATTGTTATTTTGCTTCACCACGCCACCCCAGTTCAGACATAGCCATATGCAAATCAGTCTTGACCCTGTGCCTCATGGGAACAGTCCAGACCGAACTGCCAAGCCATGTCTTCCCTGGACCGGAATCAAGCATCCTAGGACCGGTTTCAGGCTATCAGCCTTCATCAGCCAGGATAGCTTGACTCCAGTGGCGTAGTGAGCATGTCACGGCCACTCCCTGAAGGCAGGTTTGCACACACACCCCACCCATCCGGCACAGGCATCACAGGCCATGTGACCCCGCCAATATAAGGGGCCGACAACGTCACATTCCCCACTGCCGGCGGTGACTGGATGACGGACGTTCCACGGTTCTCAATCATAAAGGGCCTGTGGAGCGGCCTGTGGGTGTCCGTTAGGAACTGGAGGTGGTCCCTGATGGGACTCAGACACCCATGGATGGCGTCAAGTTTGGTAGCCATGAGGTTGAACCCCACCCGCACCTGCTCAGCCATCTCCCTCTGGACCTCCAACACACGGCGTTGGAAGGCCATGTGTTGTTCGTGGGGTCTTGGGAGACAGCCGGGGTTGTGGGCGCCTCCTGCTGGGTGATTTGTGGAGTGGGTGGGGTCTCCTCGATGCAGCTGGGCTGCCCTGATCCAGGGGGCGAGTTGCAGATGATGTCAATGATGTCTTGGAGGGCTTGGGTGTCGATGCTGGGGGTGTCCTCCTCGTCATCAGTGAAGAGTGTCTGGGACTGCTCTGCAGGAGGTGTTGACGGTGCCTCTGCAATGTGAAGGGGAGATGCTGTATTACAATGTGTCCACATGTATGTAGCCGCATGGTACATGTTCACATTCAGACAGCATGGCATTGTACATTGTGACAGTCTGTAGATCAAGGCCATGATCCAGAGTCATTGTGGCTGTGCACTGTGCTCTGATTGATTGTGCATATGTGCCATTGTGGCCATCTCCCCCCGTCCCCCCAGTACCTGGTGGTTACTCACCCTGTTGCTGTTGTGTTGTGTCATGTCGAGCAGTGTCCGGTCCCCCGACTCCTGCCACAGTCTCCACACTGATGACTGTCGACACCAGCTCCTCCATGTCATCCAGCTCTAGCTGTGGCGCTGGGCTCCCACCTCCAGTCTGCATTGCTGCCTTCGGGTTGCCTGCGAGTTTCTCCTTTGTTTTGCGCTTGATGTCAATCCATCGCCTTTTGGCCTCGTCCATTGACCTTTTGTCCTCTCCGACGGCATTCACCTTGTCCACGATGGTCCACCATATTCCGTTTTTGGTGCCCAATGACACGTTGGAGGTGACGAACAGTTCTTGATGGTGTTCCATCACCTCCGTGACCAGGATCCTGTTTTCCTGCGGACTGAACTTCGTCTTCCTCTTCTTCTTGTCCTTGCCCTTCCCTGTCCCCGAGGTCCCAGGCTGGGCATCAGGGGTGCTTGTGAGGTTCCGCTCGTCCTCTGCGCCTGCTCCGGATGCCTCCATGGTGCTTGCGTGTTGGTTAATTTGTGTTTGTGTGTTTTTTCTACTTTTGTAGTGATTTTCCCGCCTGACGTGTGTGTATTGCAGGCCTGGTGCTGCTTATCGCTGATTTCCTCATCGCGGTTTGGCACATCGCATGTATTTTTGTGTTGGGGTTTGAGTTTTTATCACTGTCGCAGTTGTTGTATCGCGGACATTGGCCGCGTTTTCAGCAGACTATTGCATGATACCACCGTGTTGTGAATTCCACGTTAACACAGGGGTATTTTCCCGCGATTGACTGCGATGTGTAAAGTTGCGTTAACATTTTTTGGTGAGGTTTAGCCCACGTTCTTGTGAATATCACCCTATATTTCTGTAGTTCGACATTTCCAACTCGATATTTTGTCTGCACACCCTGTTACGTATCTAAACGGCCAAAGTAATACATTCTATCTAGGCATATCTTATTATTTTTTTCTATTTGTTACAGTCAATCCTAATTCTCCCAAGTTCAAATACTCTTGAAACAGTGCCTACATTCTGAATTCATTCATGATAATTGTCTTAGACAACGATCTTCATCACAAAGCCATAACATTTCAAAGACCACCACTCCCTTAGTAACTGCAAATAGCTTACTACAATCACTGTGTATGCATTGCACATACAGATCCTAAAAACAGAGAATAAGTGCTCAAAGGGTGATTTTAAGTCATAAACTAATTTCACCATTCTGACCCAACAATCCACCATATAGAATGAAACATTTTACAAAACAAAACATTTTTCATGTACTTTTATTTACTTTAATACTTTCAATATATATGGAAATAAGTTTTAATGAAATATTTTTAACTTCTCTATCTCTATAACTGACATAAAGGGGTCGATTCCGATTCGGGCCGGAAAAAGCACCGACCGACTCGGAGCCGTAAATAATACCGACCGACACGTACCTGTGGCGCCCGACACGCCAAGTACGATGCAAAGCGTGCAAAATCCGACCGACACGTACAGAACCCAAGCCGCACGGAAAACAGCAATCCGGCCGGAAAAACACGCGAATCGAACCGACCGACACGCACCCGGAACAAATCCGACCAAAACGTACACGCGAACTCCAAACCGCAAAGTACGATGCAAGGCGCGAAAACCACGACCGAGTCGGACGGAGGACAAGCCGCACGACCGACACGCATACAAAACCGAGCCGAAGCAACACAAAACACCGCGACCGACGCGTACGCAGCATAGAAAACTGCACAAACACAGCGTGAACGAAACGGAGAACACCGTACGAGACAAATGCAGGTTCCGACTCGGTCACAAGAACGTTTCCAACATGCACAGACAGTACAAAGGAAAAATCACACAAAAAAAGGCCAAACAAGCAATTACAAAGCCAATAAATACTGGGGGGGTGGGGACAGAGAACAAAGACACACCCACAACTCCACCCATATAAAGGACACAAATCACAACCATGATCCTTTGCAAATGCCATTCCACTGCCAGCACCCAAGAGACAGCAACCACACACCCACAGCTCATCCCTCACACAAGCCACACACCATCAGCACACCAACAAATACCTACCTCACATACACCCAGCAAAACACACACTCACACACCCTCACCTGCACACCAACACACACATCACTCACCATCACCACCCATCACCATGCCCCACAAGAAGAATCACAAGTTCCTAGATTGTGAATTGGAAGTCCTGGTAGACGAGAACTCAGGGTAGAGCCACAGCTGTTTGGCACACTGGTCCAACAGACCCCCATCTCCCAGAAAACCAAGATGTGGGAGAGGATCATCAACAGGGTGAACGCACAATCACCATGTCTGCGCACAAAGACCGACATCCAGAACAGGTGGTATGACGTGCGCAGGAGGGTCCGGGAGCTGCTCAAGAAAGACTACCTCCTGAGCCAATACACCGGCAGTGGCCCTCCTGCCAAGCCAGTATACCTCAGGCCCTGGGAGGAGAAGGTGCGGGCCATCCTTCCGCCAGTGAGCGTATATGGACTAGAGAACATCCCAGAGCCTGGTGAGTACACAACAAATGTACACAATATTCTGCCACAAAACACATACACATCACTGTCAAGAGGAGAGTCAAACCATGCACTCATAGCAATTACACAGCAACCAGAACAGAATCATCCCAAAATGTGTATGTCAGTCAGATAAACACAACACATGCCATCAAAAAAGTTACATCCAACCGTGCCATCACATGTACAAACACAACTACAACTACAGCTAGGCAGTGGCACAAATAGAACTAACAAACACATCCAGACATGTAGCCACCACAACAACACCAACAGACAGTGAAGACCACTGAAAGGAAGGAATTCTGTGTATGCTGGCCAAGTCAGTGTAGCCAATAGCATCATGGGAGTCGTAGTCACACATATTGCCCCCCACAACTGTCCCATCAACACCACCATGAACCATGCGCACATCACAGGGAGTGGAGAAGGACTCACAAGATGGCTGACACTGGCAACTGCTGTGGGGAGCACAAGGCCCTGCTGGGAACTGTGCACCAACAAACAGCAGGACACCACTGACTGACATCCTGAGAGACAACTTCCACTCCCTGCAATGCAAGCACGTTCCATGGTGGGATATCTGGCTGGCTGGGTGGGAAGGAGGACTTGCAGCACTGACCATAGTCACAAGCACCTCCCCTCACACACACCCACAACACAAACTCCACAGAACCCACCTGGTAGAATGCAATGCCTCCCATCCTAACTCAAGATCCCACAAAGAACCACCACCCTGGGTTATGTTGTGTGAAGCACAGGGACACTCTTGGGACTTTTAGCCAAACAACTGCCAGGACAACACTCCCAGCCATCCTGTCAGCACAGCCAGCCCACCCCACAGGGAAGCAGAGTCAAAAGGAAGGAAGCATGGGCATGCTGGGAAGGGGGTGGAGGCAATAGCATGATGGGAGTCGTAGTCACAGCTCTACATCCCCCACCACATGGCCCAGCAAGCTCACACTCACGCATGCACATCCCACAGAGAGTGGAAAGGCCCATCAAAGATGTCTGACACTGTTGCTGTGTCGTGGGGAGCACAAGGGCATGCTGGGAACTGCACACCAACCAACAGCAGGACACCACTGTCAGCCATCTTGCCATTGCTCTCACACCCACACACACTGAACTCCCCACAAAAGCAAGTAAGTATGGGAATGCTGGGAAGTGGGGTGGAGGCAATAGCATGATGGGAGTGGCAGTCACAGATATTGGTCACCCTCACAACTGGCCCATCAACACCACCCTGAACCATGCTCACATCACAGGGAGTGGAGAAGGACTCACAAGATGGCTGACACTGGCAACTGCTGTGGGGAGCACAAGGGCATGCTGGGAACTGCACACCAACCAACAGCAGGACACCACTGTCAGCCATCTTGCCATTGCCCTCACACCCACACACACTGAACTCCCCACAAAAGCAAGTAAGTATGGGAATGCTGGCAAGTGGGGTGGAGGCAATAGCATGATGGGAGTGGCAGTCACAGATATTGGTCACCCCCACAACTGTCCCATCAACACCACCCTGAACCATGCTCACATCACAAGGAGTGGAGAAGGACTCACAAGATGGCTGACACTGGCTACTGCTGCGGGAGCACAAGGCCCTGCTGGGAACTGTGCACCAACAAACAGCAGGACACCACTGACTGACATCCTGAGAGACAACTTCCACTCCCTGCAATGCAAGCACAGTCCATGGTGGGATAACTGACTGGCTGGGTGGGAAGGAGGGCCGGCTGTCAACCAAATACAACCAATGCAGACCATGTTCACACCCCAACAAATACATAGAAATGCCCAAATAATGCAGGACAATGTGCCACACCAAAATCAACCCCTGACTGTGACGACTTAGGACAATGCAATGTACAGGCCCGCACCCAGAGGACAGTCACAACTGTCAGGTGTGTCAACCATTGATGCCTGCAGAAACATAACATACATTGTGTGTGTCTCCCAAAAACAGGTGATGATGGGGACACAGCAGCAGACGCTGAGGAGTCCCAGTCCCAGGCTCAAGAGGATGCGGAGCTCACTGGTGTCGTACAGCCTCTGCCCTCCTCGGACGAAGAAGACCAACCTGGCACATCCGGTGCAAGTCTACATGCAGCACCAGCAGGACCACCAGCTGCAGCACCAGCAGGACCACCAGCTGCACCCCCTGCACCCACCCCTCCAACGACTGTCACCACAAATACCATCCCTGCCGACATGGACAGAACAAGGAGCAACACCAGCACAGGGACCCTGGACCAACCTGGGGCCATGGACACCACCACCACCACCAACCCCCAAGGTGGACCAGGGTCATCTGTGCGTGCCACTGCACGCACTGCACATGTCAGCAGGGGTGGTGGGAGGGGTGGGAGACAGAGGTCGCTGCTTGCAGAGGTTGCTGGTGTGCATGATGACCCACAACTGGTACGCATAGCTGATGCGTACCAGTCCAGCACCGGAGACCTCAGCCAGGTAGTGGGGCTCCTCAGAGACATGAAACAGCAGCAGGCTGCCCATCATGCCCGCTTGGACTCTCACATGTCCCACGTGGAGTCACACATGTCCCGCGTGGACTCACACATGTCCCGCGTGGAGTCCAAGTGGGATGCACTGCATGAGATGACGGCGGTGCACAGGGACATTTTACAATGCCTCTGCCAGATGAACAGCAACCAGTCCACACCTCCCTGTGTGCCAACAACATCTGGTGCTGCCCAAACTGCAACTGCCACAGGGAGGGAGGATGACTCTGGCGGAGAGTCCCCTGCACCGCAGCAGCCTGTACTTGAGGGGCCCCCCCCCAAGAAGAGGGGTCGTCCGAAGAGGGGCAAGTGAGAGGCCGATGGCCAAGCACAACTCCTAGGAAGCCTGAACCTGTTCTGGATGTTCACCTTTGTGCACAGACTGTTCACCCTGTTGACGGCAACACTACTCCCACACATTGCATGGGGAGTACAAGTTGGACCAATGTCTCAGACAACTGTGGCCCCGATACTGGGGATTTTGTCTACCAGGACTTTCAATTCACCTAGGAACTTCTGATTGCAAGATTTATGTACAGCACTACCCATCCTATGCACTATTCACACAAATGTATCACAATAAACACACTAATACACCATACTTGCCTCTGTTGTGATTCCAACGTGGGTGCTGTTGTGGGGATGATGAACTGCAAAATTACACTGTGTATGCGAACTGCAACAGCAAGTACAACACAGGCATGTGAGTAAAGGCAACGTGACACATATGAGTGAGACACACCACCAGGGCTACACAACACATACACACCTAGGCCATCTGACTCATTGCCTACACTGATGTTGCCAGGGAAGACGGTGCAATGCACAGACACCACACCCATTCCCAGTTGTAGTCAAGTAGCCCACAGGTGCAGTAAGCAAATGGCAGTCAAATGTGTGACCACAGACAACGCACATCACAAAGTGAAGCACAGGTTTATTACACAGTTGCAACATGTCGTAACCACTACAGATGCAAGGTAATCCCACCTGGCAGCGGGCACACAGTCAACAACTGTAGACGGAAGGAAGTCCATGGGTGTGGCGCACATCACCTGTAGGGACACAACAGCTACCACCCTGGAAGTGCAATCACGTCGTCGGTGGACACAGTTGACCAAACGAATCTGAAAGTACCCTGTGAAGGACAGAAATGACACACAGTCAAAAGCAATGGAGAACAGGACAGAACAGCAAAACTCATGCACAATACATGTTACAAGATACCCACCCAGAACCAAGTTAACATGTCAACACTGTTGGGGAGTACAGCCCACCTGTAAGCACACATCGCAACACACATCCAGTCAAGTAGCCCATGGACACACTCCAACAGCACCAGAGCACCACCTACACATATCATGCCAACTCACATCATTGACATGACACCTCAGGATACTCACATTCAGCTAAAGAAGTTGGTGATGAGCTGTGTGCGGACATCACCCTCATCATCATCGTCACTGGCATCGTGGTCCAGGCCAGGATCCTCCACAGGTGGCGGATGTTGGTCATTGTCATCCTGGATGAGAGGCAACTCCTTCCGCACTGCCAGGTTGTGGAGCATGCAGCAGACGATGATAATCTTGCACACTTTCGCAGGGGCATATGGGAGGGACCCTCCGGTCTTGTCCAGGCAGCGGAAGCGGCTCTTCAGGAGACCAAATGTCCGCTCAATCACTCTCCTGGTCCGACCATGTGCCTCATTGTAGCGCATCTGGGCTGGTGTCACAGGGTTCCTGAGGGGTGTCAGCAACCACGGCATGTTGGGGTATCCCGAGTCACATACGGACAGACAAGTGCACATTAGCTGACTTGGAAAAGTGGGCGGAATACTACAGATCAGATCACACACAATGGCACAAAGTCAGTACACACCGACAAGCCAGGCACGCTGGTTCTGCATCTGTGCCATCATCCTGGGGATGCGACTACTCCTCATCACAAAGGCATCGTGTGCTGAACCAGGGAAACGGGCACACACGTGTGTGATGGTCATATCTGCAAGACACACCACCAGTGCATTGACCGAGTGGTAGTGCTTGCGGTTCCTGTAGGCCTGCTCCTGGGCCTGTGGTGGTACCAAAGCCACATGTGTCCCATCAATGGAGCCAATGACATGCGGCATCCTCCCCAGGGCATAAAAGTCACTCTTCACGTCAGTGAGTCGTCGCAGTCTAGGGAAATAGATGTACCGGTTCAGGAATAGCAAAATTGCCGCCAAAACATCGCGGAGCACACGGCTCAACATGGTCTGTGACATCCCACCAGCAGTCGCCACAGTATGTTGGAAGGTACCGGTGGCAAAGAAGTGTAGGGCTGCCATCACCTTCACCTTGGGGGTCAGCGCTGTAGGATACGGCCGGCCAGGCTGCAAATGTGGGGCCAACTGCACTGCCAAATCCTCAATCAGCTGCCTGGTGAAGCGGTACCGTCGATGCTGTCCCGTTCCACCATCGTTGCCAGGTCTGGGAATGGTCGATGGACAGCAGGAGCCCTGCAGTGCAGAGGAGAAGTAAGCAAGATTGTCAGTCAGCCCACATATGCGGCATTGAACACACTCAATATCCCAACATACATCATTATGAGGCACAACTACATGAAGTGTGCAGTTCCGTAAGGACATGTATGGTACATACATGGCCAACATCTGTCATCACGGTCCAACAAGTGGCATCAATTAGTCCCAGGTTGGCCCATTGGATATCATGAGGCCGTGTCACAGTTCCCATCTCCTGCTGCCGTGTCACAATCACCCCCCACAGTGACATGTGAGGACAGATGTGCCCCAGGCATCACAGCTCAACGACAGGTACATTCCCAGGGACCCTGTATTGCCACATGGACACTGGCATTACATGGAGTATCATGTATACACCACAGCAAAACAACCATGACCCCCACAGGTAGTGGTCCCACTTGCCACGGCAGGACAGACATGGACGTCTGTGACACACACACGCACAACATCAAAGTCCATGCACACACAACGTGGATGTGGAGACTGTCTCCCATTGTGCACATGAAATCAGAGACATTGTAAACACTACATGCACACAGACTGTGGAGGACCATCACTATTGTGCCACTGGGACACCCTGGCTCAAACATACCGTCCCACATGGGACTCACGGGGTATGTGACATGACATACACATACACCACCGTGAAATGTGACCATGGCACATGCACAGATACGAACAGTTGCACATCACAGTGGTCATGTACACGTAACACCCAGGATCCTGTCCCCATGAACACGTGCACAGCCTGGGGGTGGCTGCCCCCAGGTGACACCCACAGGACAACATGTACACCAACATACACACAATAGGAAATGCAGCCTTACATGCCTTATGATACAGCTTGGACAGGCTGTCGTGTTGTAGGTGTGCCCCTCACTCCCTGGGAGCTATCTGTGGCTGGCATATGTCCATCTGAGACAGGCATGGTGACATATGCCAGTCACTTGTACAGGGATGCGTTGATCAGCAATGGACCGATCGGTGCCCCGGCCGGCCCATTGCATTCAATGTGTGCGGGTACGCGTTGTACCCCTGTACGCGTTGTACTGCAATGGACCGATCGGTGCCCCCAGCCGGCCCATTGCATTCAATGTGTGCGGGTACGCGTTGTGCCCCTGTACGCGTTGTACTGCAATGGACCGATCGATGCCCCCGGCCGGCCCATAGCATTCAATGTGTGCGGGTACGCGTTGTACCCCTGTACGCGTTCTACTGCAATGGACCGATTGGTGCCCCCGGCCGGCCCATTGCATTCAATGTGTGCGGGTACGCATTGTGCCCCTGTACGCGTTGATCAGCAATGGACTGATCGGTGCCCCGGCCGGCCCATTGCATTCAATGTGTGCGAGTACGCGTTGTGCCCTGTACGC
Organism: Calotriton arnoldi; assembly: GCA_963921515.1. Taxonomy (NCBI): domain Eukaryota; kingdom Metazoa; phylum Chordata; class Amphibia; order Caudata; family Salamandridae; genus Calotriton; species Calotriton arnoldi. The sequence continues at coordinate 251,072 of CAWUFW010006175.1, read as the reverse complement.
GTTGTACTGCAATGGACCGATCGGTGCCCCGGCCGGCCCATTGCATTCAATGTATCGCGGGCACGCGTTGTACCCCTATGCGCGTTGTACTGCAATGGACCGATCGGTGCCCCGGCCGGCCCATTGCATTCAATGTGTGCGGGTACGCGTTGTACCCCTGTACGCGTTGATCAGCAATGGACCGATCGGTGCCCCGGCCGGCCCATTGCATTCAATGTGCGCGGTACGCGTTGTACCCCTGTACGCGTTGTACTGCAATGGACCGATCGGTGCCCCGGCCGGCCCATTGCATTCAATGTGTGTGGGTACGCGTTGTACCCCTGTACGCGTTGTACTGCAATGGACCGATCGGTGCCCCGGCCGGCCCATTGCATTCAATGTGTCGGGTACGCGTTGTACCCTGTACGCGTTGTACTGCAATGGACCGATCGGTGCCCCGGCCGGCCCATTGCATTCAATGTGTGCGGGTACGCGTTGTACCCCTGTACGCGTTGTACTGCAATGGACCGATCGGTGCCCCCGGCCGGCCCATTGCATTCAATGTGTGCGGGTACGCGTTGTGCCCCTGTACGCGTTGTACCGCAATGGACCGATCGGTGCGCACCCATTGACAATGGCCTTGCCTGGCAACGGACGCGTTTTCGAATTTCGAACGAGTCGGTTGCTGGAAATTCAGTTGGTCACCCACAACAATGTTGCAAAATCATGTATGTCATGAAGTTGAAGATTTGAAGGATGCTGTGGGCGTGTATTGGTGCTGCTATTCCATGGATTGGCCAGATTCAGAAGATGCAAACGACTTGGACCTATCACTTTGGACACAAGGGACAGTATCTGCCTCTCCAGCACATATATATTGCTGGCTGTTCCCCTGAGAGCTCACTTGCCTGCACTACATGCTCCAGGATGACATCTGCCACTGCACTGCTGCTGTCTCTGCCCCTCTGGATCCTGCAATGGCACGTACTGTGGAGAGAGCCCCAGCCTTCAGCCTTGAGGAGAACCAGGCCCTGCTGGACAGCCTACTTCCACAGTACAGCAAGCTGTATGGGACACCAGGGGAGCAGGTGAGTGTTCTGTGCACTGCCTTTCTGAATGTGCATTTTGTCTGACTAGCAAGGCTGAAAGTCTGCACGCCACTGGCTAGCAGGCTCACTGAGTAGTTGTCACCCCCCATAGTGTGTAGTGACATGCACTGGACAGGTATGGTGCAGTGACAGTGCATTTGAACAAGGTTTTACTTCCCATGCAATGATACCATGTAGTGACGTCTGGCAAACTGTCCATGGGCAGCGTTGCACTGCCTGTGTACATCATGTGCCCCTGTGAATGAGACATGTATTTACAACTGTGTCATGCACGGATATGTTGCATGTGTAGTAATGGCCTTTTCACTTTGTCATCCTGACAGGTTAATGCCCATCGGAAGCAGGAGATCTGGAAGGACATCGTCCGGGCTGTCCGGTCCGTGGGGGTCTACAAGCGCCGGATCCGCAACTGCCAGAAGAGGTGGCAGGACCTTCGGGGCTGGACCTGGAGGATTGCACGGGTCCAGCTGAAGCTGTCGCCTCCTCGCAGGAGGGGCGGAACACGGACCCTGACCCCCCACATGCTCCAGATCCTGGCGCTGGTGTTTCCAGACCTGGATGGGCAGCTGAAGGCCAGACAGCAGCAAGGAGGGGGTGAGTCAAAGACTGCACTGTGAACTCTGTATTACATGCTTTGTGCCCTCCTCTGGCCTGGTTCAACTGCCACAGTGCAGCAGTCATGTTGTCCAGGAGCCATGTCCCTCTATTGTGCACTGTCCACTCCTCATCTGATACCCAGGTGTGGCCCTTACATTCAGGGAATTGTGTCACTTGGGACTGTGTCCTTGCAGTTTGCTTCACTAAAGGTGGGGGACAGCATCTGTTTCCCTAACTCTGTTGTGGGCATCATGGGTGGGTCCATTGTTCACACAACGCCTGTGTTCGGACATGTAATCTGCGTGTTGCTTTGATATGCGGTCCACTTGCTGAGCTGAGCCACCACATGTGCCTGGGGTATGTGGCACACGCCCATGCAGCGGGTGGGAACAATGTTTGGGCCCCAGGAGTGTGCAGATTACGCGTGTCACACATACATAGCCAGCTATCCACTGTCCAGGGCTCATCCCTCATTCATGTGGGGCAGGACAGTCATGCCTACTCCAGGCCATGCAATGCACTCTGTACTCCCACTCCCGTGTATCAGCTGACACATTGTGCGCAGTGATTTGACCCCTCAGGTGTCTGCCTCTGTGTCAGTGTGCTGTGGATTAGTTGCCAGGACTGCTGGGGTGTTTCTTGGTAGGGGCTCAGCATGCCACTGGAGATGTGACCATAGGAGACGATACTTGTGTGTCACATAGGTGTTTGATCAGCTGCCCGTGCAGACTGGGGTATGCGAATGTGAAGTTCAGGCAGCTGTTCCCCATTCACAGCAGATTGTGAGGGGCTCAGGTTCAGAGGGTAGTGTCACAGGTCTCCCATATGTCCAATCGGTATGACCTGGACAGATGAGGGTTAAGATGATGTGTTGGTTGGGGGATGTACATGTGCACTTGTGCAGCTCCAGGACTTGCATTCCCCATGACCTACTATTGTGACACAGTGCAGAGTGTTGTTGTCTGGCTGCCAAGTCATACATCACTGAGACAGTGATGTATGACTTAGCAGTCATGCCTCCGCCATGGCATGTGTCTACTTATTGGTGATCCTGCAGGGGAGTGACATGTGCTACATGCACACCATTGTGGCGATGGCTATCAGGACATGGGTGCATCATGGTGTCTGTCGCTGGTATGCATCACATGCATTTCCTATTTGACTCTGGGCATCCCTTTCATCCGGAAACCTGTACTGACTCAGTGGCAAGAGTTGTGATGTGTGCATGTCCACATGCTACACCGTGTCCTCTGCACTGTCCAACTACTGTGTAGTTGGTGCATGTGTCCACACTGGGGTGTTGCTATCCAACAGACACCAGACAGATGGGTGCAAGGCCATGTGGGATGTGAGTGCCATGGTTGGCATCAGACTGACAATTGGCTTCTCCTGTTCAGTTAGGGCACTTGTAGCAATGTACAACTAATGATGCCAGGGCTTGCTCTGTAATGTGCTGTGCTCACAGTGGTGTGTGCGTTTGGTGCAGGTGACTGATGTCTGTCTGTTTCCCCATTGTTTGCAGATACATCCACGGCCACGGACGGGGACAGCTCCACGGACCAGGAGGAGCCAGAGAGCCAGACTGGGTCAGCAGCCGAGGAGTGGTCGGAGGGACCCAGTGGCACGGAGGGCGAGGGGAGCCACACCGAGGAGTCCTCAGCACCATCCACCTCAGCTGAGGACCAGAGCAACTCGGAGGATGACTCCCTTATGGAGGCGGGTGTCAGCAGCCACCACACCCCAGCTAGTGTTGCTGTCCCCGCCACCACCAGCACCACCACCGCACTCCCATCGGCTCCCATTCCCCAGGTCCGTGGAGGCTCCCATGTTCAGGAGCGTGTCTCCTTTGGGCCAGGCACCGCACCCCCTGCCCCTGTGTCCCCTGCTGCCCTGAGTGAGGAGTCTGTGTACCTCCTTCGCCAGCTCCATGTAGGGCAGACAGCCATGCTGAGTGTCCTCCATGCGCACACCGCTATGTTGACTCAGCTGGTGTCGTTCATGGAGGGCATCTCATCGGGCATGTCTGACCTACAGAGGGGCAATAGGTCCATGGACTCCTCCCTGACGGCAGCAGTGTCCCTCCTCAGACAGTCCCTCACCCATCCTGCCTCTGCTCCATCCACACTCCCCAGCACCTTACCCGTCCCAAGCACACACACACCGGCACAGGCACACACCAGCACACACACATCCAGCACACAGACACACACGCCACAAACAAAACGCACACGCACAGTCAGGGGACTGAAACCAGACTCACAGGGGATGGGGCCCTGGAACACACACACGCATCCACGAGCACTGCGCAGTCCTCAGTTGCCTCTCCCTCCAAAACACCCTCCCTTGCCTCACCTGCAACCCCAAAGACCCAGCGCCTCTTCCTCAGTGACCTCGGCCTCTTCCCCTCCGATCCAGGTGCTCCAGCATCCAGGGGGAAGAGGAAGCCCACCCACACGGAGCAGAGTGCCCCTCGCCCCCGGACACCCTCCCCCAGGCGCAGACAGACTGAGGCCCCCACCCGCAAGTCCCCCGGAGTCGTAAGAGCAAGACCCCGCCGCCGCCCTGCAGCTCAGGCACCAGGTCTCCTTCCTCCATCCCTCAGGCCCCCACTCCACAGGTGCCCCCACCACACCCTGGCCCAGGTTACCCCACCCACAGATATACCATCCCCAAGAGGATCCGGCCTTCTCCCCCTGCCACTTGCTCCCCCGGCACCACACCCCCGCTGCGCTTGTCTGTGCCACTGATGTGGTGAGGGTGTCCTCCCCCTCTGTCCAGCCCACCTTGCCTGTTCCCCATTCTCCTCCCCTGGTGGTAGGCACTGCAGTGGAGTCCACTTCCACCCTGTCTGACTTGGGCACTGCAGTGGCAGACCTGTCCACTCCATCTGCAGGGTCCACTGCAGTCGTGCCGGCACCCACAACATCTGAGTCATGCCCCCAGTTGTGCCGGCACACACCATGTCAGACACCTCCACTGCAGTTGTCAGTGGCTCTCCAGCACCCACCACCCCTTCCCTGCTTCCTCCTGGTGAGCCCTGATCCTGTCCCTGCGGTGCCTGGCCTGCCCCCCGGTTGCCCCTCCTAGTGGATTGTCCCTGGTTTTGTGCAGGCATGCGTAGGGTGACATCTGCCACTGTCACCAAGTTTGGACTTTGACAATGGACTGGCCATTGGCCTTTGTGTTTTTTCTGGACTTTGTTTGCATTCCACACATATGCTGAATAAAGCAACTTTCTGTTCTCTAATGCTTATGCTTCTGATGTACATGTTGTTGATGATGCTAACCATGCCCTTGCTGCAGTGATGGTGATATTTGGTCTCATGATAATGAAGTGTTACTGTGCAGGAACCCATGTGGTCCAGGGGGAATGTGTCCTATCTTGTGGTGTATCCATGTCATCCATAGCAGCATCTGAGGGTGTCATGTGTTCAGTATTTGGCAATGGGATTTCCTACTTAGATTAGCTATTTCACATCTGTGGCTTCCCCCTGCACATCTGTTGTGCCTGCCATTGTTCAATTCGTCTACTTCCCTGACCGTGTGGCCATCTCCACTGGACATGCAGGTTTGGGCATCAATGGGGAAGGACTCATCCGTGTAGTCAGTGCAACATTGCTATACAAGTGTGTTGGATCTGTGCTGATGATTCCGTTGGCACTTCCATGACCAGGCTGATGTGACGGGAGCCCTCATTTGGTGCTAATTGTTGATTGTGTGACCAAGTGCTCAGCTGACATGATGGGGCCCTACTGAGGCAACATATGGCACAGCTTTCCTCACACAGGAGTGGAGTCCCCTCATGGCAGTGTGTACTCCTGTGACATTGCCTGCGCCCAAGGTGTGTGTTGTATGTGCATGTCTGTGTGTTCACTTCTGTTTAGCTGTGCATGCTGTGTTCCCTAGTGTTGTACCTGTTTGTGATGCTTGCTGAGTTGACCTATGTTCCCCCAAAGTCTTCTCCCTGGGTTCTCTGTGATGTGGGTGCATGGCACATTACTGGTCATCGGGGTGTCACCCATAGGTGTGTTTGCTGTCAGGGCTGAGTTTGTGTGCAGACGCAGATGGGTCACAGTCAGGTTTCCCCTTGGCACTTGTTGTTTGCCCCTGTCATGTGATTTCCAGTTTGTGTTATCTTTCAGTGATTGTGACACGTTGTGTGTGTGACTGCTGGCACTCCTCAGGGTCCGGGTTGCAATGTTGGTTGTTGTCTATGTGTGTTCTTTGTGGGTGACCTTGGCTTCTTCATTGGTGTGTGACTGTGGCTGGGATCCCATTGGTCGGTGTGGTATTGCCGTCATGTCCATGTACAGCGTAGTGTGCAGTGTGTCAGACATTCAGGAGTCTTGTTGAGTGGCCATGTGTGATGTGTTTCTGCACCTTGGTTCCCACCCACCACCCTGGAATAGTCATGGGTGCATGTGCAATGTCACCAGTGCATATGTGCTTCACTGCTGCACATTGTTGGAGGTCGAGGGGTGTGGTGTTGAGTGTGTGCAGATGAGAGTTGTTGCCCGGCTAGGCCCCTGCCTCCATGTTGGCCTTGGCTTACTGGCCATGCTGATTGATTTGTGCTTGTGTAGGTGTGATGGTAGTTTGTTGCTCAGGACACATGACTGTGGTTCACAGTGTGAACCACATTTAGCTTTGTCATCACAGTGGGATTGTAATGCAGCCCAGGGTCACCACATTGTGGGGGCCCTGGGGGTGGTGCTGTGGTGTGTCTGTGTCTTGCTGTGTCAGTTGCTGTTCCTACGTGCCTGTGTGACATGTGTGATTTGTGCTCCCTCTCATCTGACACTGCCTGCTTGCCCACATAGGGGATTTGGATCCATGAGTTACCTTTGTGTGGCACTGTATGCACATCTGTATGATTGGTATTCAGGTCTCCTCATGTGTTGTGTGGTTGCCTGGGGACACTGGCACCCCCCCTCACCTGTTGTGTATGATGTGCAGTGTGGGTCTGCCTGTTTGTGTTTGTGCATCTCCACCACTGCATTGGCATATCTTGGGTGTGCCATTGGCTGTATGTAGTTTGGTGGGTTTCCCCTGCTGTCCCTGGGACTCCTAGGTCATCGGTCAGCACAATGATCATGGTTTGTGTGTCCCATTGCTGCCATGGTATGGTATCTGTTCACCTCACATCTGCAGTCTCCACAGGGTATCTGCATTTGTGTGCCCATTGGTGCAAATATGTGGGTCTGCATTCTGATGGTCACTTCTGTCATTGTGTCATTGATGAATGTTGACAGTGTCAGCCCCCATGGGTGTTGTTTGTCTGCACATGGCCAAAGGTATGTCTTATTTGCACTGCAGTATTTGGCTCACCCAATTTATGTTGCAATGGGACACATACACTACTTTGCCACTGATGTGTTTTTGTTCTGTGACCAGGAATCATCCATGCAGTTTGGCAGTTGCAACTCTTTCTTTGTCAACACTTACCTTTTGGTCACTGTGATGATGGGGGTTTAGACCCCATTGCCACAATGTTCAAAAGGTGCTTCAGCTATGGACCCCACACTTACCTTTTGGTCACAGTGATGATGGGGGTTTAGACTCCATTGCCACAATGTTCAAAAGGTGCTTCAGCTATGGACCCCACACTTACATTTTGGTCACTGTGATTATGGGGGTTTAGACCCCATTGCCACAATGTTCAAAAGGTGCTTCAGCTATGGACCCCACACTTACCTTTTGGTCACAGTGATGATGGGGGTTTAGACTCCATTGCCACAATGTTCAAAAGGTGCTTCAGCTATGGACCCCACACTTACATTTTGGTCACAGTGATGATGGGGGTTTAGACTCCATTGCCACAATGTTCAAAAGGTGCTTCAGCTATGGACCCCACACTTACATTTTGGTCACTGTGATGATGGGGGTTTGGACCCCATTGCCACAATGGTCATGGCCTGCTTGCATTGTGGGGGCCACACACATATATGTGTGGCACATGTGCTAGGGGGTCCCATTGTATGTTCAAAGTCATGTTCGGTGTTGTAGGCATTTGACACAGTCTACACACGCTTGTCATGGTGTTGGGGGATGTCTTTTTCTTGCATTCCCTAGGTTGTGGTGTGCTGGTTGTGTCATGCATTGTCCATCCTATGAGTGGGGGTGGTAGTGGTGGTAGGCATCCAGCCCCCCCTGGCTAAGCGTGGTAGTAGTGGTAGGCATCCAGCCCCCCCTGGGTGAGGGTGGTAGTAGGCATCCAGACCCCCCTGGCTAAGGGTGGTAGTAGTGGTAGGCATCCAGCCCCCCCTGGCTAAGGGTGGTAGTGGTGGGAGGCATCCAGCCCCCCCTGGCTAAGGGTGGTAGTAGTGGTAGGCATCCAGCCCCCCCCTGGCTAAGGGTGGTGGTAGGCACCCAGCCCCCCTGGCTAAGGGTGGTAGTAGTGGTAGGCATCCAGCCCCCCTGGCTAAGGGTGGTAGTAGTGGTAGGCATCCAGCCCCCCTGGCTAAGGGTGGTAGTAGTGGTAGGCATCCAGCCCCCCTGGGTGAGGGTGGTAGTAGTGGTAGGCATCCAGCCCCCCTGGGTGAGGGTGGTAGTAGTGGTAGGCATCCAGCCCCCCTGGCTAAGGGTGGTAGTAGTGGTAGGCATCCAGCCCCCCTGGCTAAGGGTGGTAGTTGTGGTAGGCATCCAGCCCCCTGGCTAAGGGTGGTAGTAGTGGTAGGCATCCAGCCCCCCTGGGTGAGGGTGGTAGTAGTGGTAGGCATCTAGCCCCCTGGGTGAGGGTGGTAGTAGTGGTAGGCATCCAGCCCCCTGGCTAAGGGTGGTAGTAGTGGTAGGCATCCAGCCCCCCTGGCTGAGGGTGGTAGTAGTGGTAGGCATCCAGCCCCCTGGGTGAGGGTGGTAGTAGTGGTAGGCATCCAGCCCCCCTGGGTGAGGGTGGTAGTAGTGGTAGGCATCCAGCCCCCCTGGCTAAGGGTGGTAGTAGTGGTAGGCATCTAGCCCCCCTGGCTAAGGGTGGTAGTATTGGTAGGCATCCAGCCCCCCTGAGTGAGGGTGGTAGTAGTGGTAGGCATCCAGCCCCCTGGGTGAGGGTGGTAGTAGTGGTAGGCATCCAGCCCCCTGGCTAAGGGTGGTAGTAGTGGTAGGCATCCAGCCCCCTGGCTAAGGGTGGTAGTAGTGGTAGGCATCCAGCCCCCCTGGGTGAGGGTGGTAGTAGGCATCCAGCCCCCTGGCTAAGGGTGGTAGTAGTGGTAGGCATCCAGCCCCCTGGGTAGGGGTGGTGGTGCGCATTCAGGCCCCTGTGTGCATATGTGGCATTGGTGATGGGCATCCCGCCCCTATGGTGCTGCTGTTGCTGGTGTAAGTATATTCTGCATCCCTCTGTGTGTGTGTGATGTGTCGTGTACGTGTAGTATGTGTTTTGTGGTTGGTGTCTGACTTACCTTCTACGCCATACGCGTCCGTGCCTGTTCCGGTAGTAAATGTAGAATATTGGTATGATCGGGACGAAGGGATTCATGGTTGGTTTGTGTCGTTCGTCCTTCTCGTTGCTTCGTGTCGTCCTCGTCGCTTCGCGTCGTCCTCGTCGCTGGCGTGTTCGTCTCGTAGCCGTGTATTGTGTTCTGGCGCGAATCGGAGCTTATGTGCGCCTCTCCCGGATGCTTTGACGTGCCGTGCGTAGCGACGGGTTCGGCGCGTACGGGAAGCGCATCGTACTTGTTCGGCCGGACGGAGCTGCATTTTCTCTTCCGTGCGACTCGATTCTGCGTTTCCGGATTCGCCTCGGTCGGAGTACAGGACCTGGATTGGGTGAGTACGGCTCGGCCGGATTCTTTGCTGTTGTGCGCATCGTACTTACTCGTTCGGTGTGCTGTACGGATCGGTCGGGAAACAGGCATTCGCATGGCTTTTTTCCCGACCGAATGGTATTGGGTGCGCCTCCGACCGAGATCGGAATCGGCCCCTAAATGTAAACAGCCAAGTAATACAAAACATATACTGCACATTAGTTATGTTGTCTGAACACAATAAAGTCCTCTAAAAAGGCAAAAGTGCAAATATCTATCCATTGTTTACATACAAAGAACATTGTAAAATCTGTTTCATTAAAATGAAGTTACATAGACATAACAGACATTTTAAATGTAAAATATTACTTCTTTGCAAGGGCACAGCATCTTTTGGGTATAGGCTTTTTCCTTTTTCCTTTATCTGACAGGTGTTGCTGGGTTTCAGAATTTGAGGATCATGTTAAAATAGGAGATTGTGTTATGTTGCTTTGCTCTAAGTCATGCCTTCTTTCTGGATGATAAAACAACATATGTTCCTCCATTCTTTATAGGGCATGCGTGTGTGCTTGCAAAGATGTATGTGTCAGTATGATGTTCTTCTACCACAAAGCCATGAATTGCAACATGTACCTGGTCCATTTGCTGTATACATTCTCTAATGGCAGATGTCACATGTCTTTTTACTCTCCAATTTGTCCTGTCAGCTGCTACATGCATTAAACATTGCCTATGTTGCACTCTCATGTCATGTCTGTCATGTCTTACCTGCATGGGGTACAGCTGTCCTGAACCTGCATCCTTCATTAGCACTTGTGACATTTATTTTAGTGTATCAATAGTTAAGTGTGCTTGTATTGCATTTCTAGAGGCTTATCCATGATCCTTTTGCTTTGAAAATCGTTTGCACAGGACCCAGAATGTTCTCGGTATCAACAAACGTTCTGGGTGAACAGATGATTTTACCAACTAGTAGTGGTAAACTTGAGTTGGAATTTGACTGCACCCTATTTACCACCAAACTTATAATCAGGGTCTTTGTGCAGACCTATGCGATTAGTCTATGTGGCTTGTGTTCACACCTCCCTCATAATCTGTACCAATGTAGTTCTACACCTGGCTGTCTTATTATTGTCCCCAACCAATGCCCAGTCATTCAAGTAAGAGAACTGATGCATACCTTACATCCCTTCAAGTCCTCCAAGCTGTGCTGGTGTCTGGGAGCAGAACCAGTAGAAAAATGGAAATGAGGTTCAGGAGATCTGAAGAAGAGCCACTCGTCTTCTGACACCTGTGGTAGTACATCCGGGAAACATCCTTTACCCTGCAGTCTTAACAATGACCAGCCTTTACAACAAAGTCAGTACCCCACATGTAATGTTACCACGCGTCACTTTACAACTCAAGCCATTACAACGACTTGCTGTAGGGTGCACGTTGTTGGTCTGTTGTTAGATTTTCAAATCCAACACCTTCCCTACTGTTGCCTAGACTGGAGTTGGAATAGTAATTTACCCTATTCCAAAGTTCAGCGCCCCTAAAGCAAGTCGTTGTAACGACTTGTGTGCTAAAGTAACGTCGTAATGTCACAGGCAGGGTACTGACAGTTTTGTAGGAGTGCGAGGTAAATACCTGCGGGGTTCCGTCGTACAACCAGAACATCCTGATTAAGTTGTAGCTGAAGCTCTTTTCTACTGCTAAAATATATTCCCATTTGAAATATTTTGCCTTTTAGAAAATCTGGCAAGCCACTCATGGTGTCTGACGCACCATGACAAATCGGACACAAGAAAGAACCATGATGTGCCAGGGAGAAAGTGCACCAAGAAACTGAGCTGTAGAATATCACAAGGCACCCTTATACAAGAAAGTGATTTCAAAGTAGTTCTGATAGGCTGCAGAAAACTGTACACAGCATTTTCCCACACACATTACTGAGAGCTCAGGAAAAATAACAGGGTCACTTGAGGAGGTGACAGCTAGTACTGCTGCAAATGTTTGATGTATATTAAGGCCATAATGGAAAATGCAGTTATGTACCTTATTAAAGAGATAACCACCGAGAAAAAAGCTATTTCCTTTCTCAAAAAGAAAATCTGAAGAAGTAGAAGTGCCAGAACTTTCAACTATTAAAAGGGACGATTGGATGGATCGAGAGGTGTGAGTCCTAAAGGGCGAGGGCCCAAGGCAAATAAAGGAAAATACACAAAAGAAAATGGACAATGAAAAAAACATAGGAAAATACACACAGGCTGAGATTCGAAGTGCAAACTATGAAGCAAAATGGCAAGTGGTTAGTCAATTCAAATCAGCATCAATAATATAAATCAAGAACAAATAATTAAAGTATGGAGTCAAAGAGCAGTTAATCATAGGGACCTTCTTGATATAAGGAAAATCTTTAAAATCTCTAAGTATTTTCTCCAAAGAAAGCAAGGGAAAGTCCTGGCACACAACCCAAAAACATCATGGTACATACTTATTCAAACCAAGGAATCACACTGTCAGCATGGGTGAAACAAATCATATTTCATAATATTCAATGGTAAAACAGAAAACACATTACAAGAAAAATTACTATTTCTTTTAATACTAATCAATATTCTTGTATTGTACCACACTAAAGAAAACCCAGTCAGCCTGACTTAAGTGATGACTACTCAACAATAGTATGACTACTCATCTGGTGTGAGCCCCACCATCCCAGCAGAACTCCCAGAAACAATGTTCATCAAGTGCCTTGAACCGGATCATCTCTGGCTCCCAGAAGATCATCTTTAGAGAAACCACTTAATGTTTCCTAACTAAGGGGCTGATTTAAATGTTGGTGGTATGCATACTCTGTTGAAACAGTGATGGAGTGTGCTTACCGCTAACATGATGGTCCGCCCAGCAAATTTAAAAGTTGGCGGACCTTAGCTTGACCACAGCAGAGACTATTCCGTCTGTGCTGTGCCAAACTTCTCCGATGGCCCAACAAAGTAAGGGCCATAGGAGAATTGGCTATATGTCTGTCTACCCATTTAAGATGGGGGAGCACATAACCATTTTATTCTGCCTTCACTGCCAGGCAAGCCCTGATGGTAAGTGGCAGTTAAAGCCATAGAGCACAGTTCCAATGCATTCAGAGGAACCACCTTGACGGCGGTTCCTGTGAGTGTGAGAAAGGTCAGTTGGCCCGACTGACATTTCTAAATTTGACTGTCAGGACCTTAACCAGGGCAGCAAAATATTTTACACTATTCCCCTGTCGGAAAAAAGCCTGACCACTAAGAATTAAATCGGACCATGAGTTGCAGGTGCTTGGGAATATTTGTGATACATCAGATCATATTTTTCCAGGTTTATGTTCATGTTTTACTTGTGTTCCAGCTTGTGTACAGCACTCTGTTCGTGCGCTATAAAACTCTTTAAATAAATAAATACACGCGCGCTGAAAGTGAAGGGGGCCTGTCGCCACACAGTGCCTGCTGTATCAGCTCTACCGACCCTGGCGGGAGCGTAAGCCCAGGGCGCTGTATTATTCTGCCAAGTTCCTACCTCGCAGTGCCAATCCAGATCGTCACCTACCCTGGTGGGACTACAAGCCCCAGGGTGCAACGCGCGGAAGACCAGCCCCACTCACACAGGTGTTGCAGGTGAGGGGGAGGAGTTTCGACCGCTCCTCAAAGACCAGCCTCTCCCTTCGCGGCGCGGGACGCGCTGAAAGTGAAGGGGGCCTGTTGCCACACAGTGCCTGCTGTATCAGCTCTACCGACCATGGCGGGAGCGTAAGCCCAGGGCGCTGTATTATTCTGCCAAGTTCCTACCTCGCAGTGCCAATCCAGATCGTCACCTACCCTGGTGGGACTACAAGCCCCAGGGTGCAACGCGCGGAAGACCAGCCCCACTCACACAGGTGTTGCAGGTGAGGGGGAGGAGTTTCGACCGCTCCTCAAAGACCAGCCTCTCCCTTCGCGGCGCGGGACGCGCGCGGGCCGCGCCCGGGCGAAGCCCGGGCCAAGGGCGGGCCCGTCCTGCGCCCGTCATCGCCAGGAGGAGGCAGGGCAGGGTTACCCCCCTTTCACTTCCTATATGACCCAGGGGAATTGCCAAACATTAAATAAGGTATTGTGCTGATCTGCGTGAGCGCACTACTCTCTGAGTGAAACCCGGGCCTTGAAAGACACTAAAACGTACTGAAACACTTGTTACGCGGGACTGTCTGCGCTGCACCCCCGTTTTTGATATTTATTGTTTTGTTTTGACTTTTTATTGTGTTTACCGAACTCACTGGCAGTGTTATTATGGGTAAAAGGAAAACCATGGAAGGATCGGGGGGGCAAATGGAGCACTTGGTGGGGCGAGTAAGGGGAAAAAGGCAAAGAAAACCACCAAGAATATCACCAATAATTGTGTGATTGATAGAATTGAGACCCTGATCACAGAATGTGAAGGGATCCTAGTCGCGGAATTGCCGGCGGCCGTTGGTGTCATCAAACCCTCATCTGAGAGGGGCTGTAGGCAACAGCGTCCAACCATAATACCTTCAATGTTCCAGAAATCCACCCATAATAGTGCCTTACCTAGTAGTGAGGCTGACCACTCTGTATTAGGGCAAGGGGGAATTGCTTCTATTCAGCATAATAATCCACTCCGTATTGATTCTGTAAATAATTCAGAGCCCTCTGTCATCATTTGTTCCAACCGCTTTGCGGCACTCGCTGAGGCCCCAGATTCTCTGGAGGAATTAGTGCACCAATGTTCAAGCCCAAGTTTAACTGGAAGCTCATCTGAGCAAATAGAAATCGGTGTTCCTACACCTGAAGATCCTATGCAGATTGTCAGCGCACTTAGGACAGAAATAGGCGCGATGAGGGTGATGATTGAGGAGATAGTGGCTGTAGTTAATTCAATTATTCCGGATTGCACGTTACATCAGCCTGCAGCTAGTTGCCCATCCAATTTCCATCTCCAGCGGGCACTCACAAACGCACAAAAAGAACAAACTATCGCTTTTAAAGGTTCTTCCCCATCCCCTACAGCACCCGCCGTTCAGGCCCTTAAGGCATTCAGCCATAAACAGGCGATTTCCTCTCAAGCTGCTGTTTCCACTGGTCAGGCAAAACATCCTCCTCTGCAAGCCAACACAAAGTACATTAGACCTCTTAATATATTACCAAGTCCCTATCAGCGCTCCAAAGATTCCTGTTATTCAGAAAAATTCTTAAACCCCCCATCTGCACAGACACGTACAGTCTTCATGGTCAATGTCCCCAAACTTGATATGCATGGTGACCGTGAAAATGAAGCTCTTTAAAAAATAAGGCTATACATTGGATTCGTCATGTCAGGGGCTGTCGATCCCTGATACAAGATGACATAGTTAGGGCACGGAGATGCAGGCATTACAATCAACCTCTGGATCACATTGAACTTACCCTGTCGAAGCCCGATTTGGCCGCAAATTTGCTAGCATTAGAATATCGGACTTGCCCTCCAGGGCTCTCGGCCATCCAGTTTAGAAGGTTTCCAGAAATTGTTGATACTAGGGCACAGGGCGAAGCACCAAAGTCGAGTGTAGAAGCAGTGACCACACTAGATGCCAACGATTGACTGAGAATAGCCCCTGCCTTACATATAGAGTTCATGGACACCCCCCACAATATCAACCCAAGCTCCCCCCCAAGCACACAACCTCCAACTGTTTTTGACCAATTACTGATAAATTCAACCCACACTGATTACATTAGTTGTTATATGGATGAGTCGAGGGATCAGATTGTAGCTCCAAACATGGGCGCAGATGGGAGTGTTCCTAATGCTTTCAACGTCCTATCGCCCCAACCACAAGCAATACTCTCACGAGAGGTAGCCCTTGGTTTGGCCCCTCAATCACAGCTTAAGATTATTTCCTGGAACGTAGCCGGACTTAGCAGTAAATTGCTATTGCCCGACTGGAACAAACTAATAGAAGGCCAAGACATCTGCCTCTTCCAGGAAACTTGGAGCTTAGTCCCTCTTTATAAATCTGGTTATACTTGTTTTTTCTTACCAGCTGTCACTACAGGCCGAGGACGCCCCTCGGGGGGCCTGACTGTTTGGGTCAATATTGCTTTGGGTTGTAGAATTGTCGAACAAAACTGTGCAAATCCAGATATAATGAGGCTCACCATTAACGGCAAAAAAGGAGCCATATCTCTTGAGTTGTTTAACGTATATGTAAGGGGGACAAAAGGGGGCGCATCCTCAGCTATTGTTTCATCTCTAGAGCAGGAGTTATCTAGTTGTGATCCCGATTCGCATCTTGTGATAGCTGGAGACTTTAACTGTACGTTTGAGCCTCTTAGTACGGAGGATATGTTGGGGTTGGAGGAGGACGATATAAGATGGGGTATCCCCCCTCTAAGTATTCCCCCCATCAAAAGATGGTCACGGGTTGTAATTCAGCTGAATGCTCTTGCTCTGGAATTTGGGCTCAGGGCTTTAAATGGTAGAACATCGTCGGATGCTGAAGGGGCTTGTACATATAATAGAATCAGCTGTCCCTCTCGCATCGACTACATCTTAATAGATGTAAGATTGTGGCGAAGTACGATTGACATGGAAGTTGTCCCTACTATCGACAGCGACCACAACCCCCTCTGTCTGACTATGAAGGCCCTTTGGACCTCTTATTGTCCTGCCCCTGATGCAACTAATAACTTGGCGACCAAGGATGTGGTCCCCTCTAATTGTAGGAGATACCTTAAATGGCCTAAAGTTGCTGTTAATGATTTAAAAATGGCTGGAATTAAACAAACTCTGGTAGACGGTATAGCCGACTTACAGGAGGCATCCCTTAATCCTGATGCCCCAGAGATAGCCCTGGATATTTACACGAGAACTGTAGAGCAGATGGGGTCTTTTTTCAAAATAGTTGCGGGCCCTAATACCGAAAAAGCATGTCCAAAAAGCGGGCAGGCTTGGTTCACAAAAACCTGTAGACCAAAAAAGGAAATCCCTAGCCCTAGCTATCAAAAGTGGAAATTGCTCTCGTGTTCAAACTGCCAGGAAGGAGTATAAAGTAGCATTGCATTGTGCAAAATTACAGTGGGAAGAATCCCACTGGCAGAACCTTAAAGATGCTAGTTTAGCAAAGGATGCTAACTTATTTTGGAATCTCGTTAGGGGGGCAAATAGGAAAGATCTTGATTCAATCCCCAACCATATATCAAGTCTAGATTGGTTCGACCATTTCAGAAAATTATACACGGGGACAGACATATTATATCAGGGAGGACCTCGTGACCAGCCAATTCCCTGCTCCGCTCTAGACACCGGTGACTACTTTAGTCTAAATGAGGTAGAAGGGGCAATTAAAAGAATTGTACCGTCAAAAGCCCCTGGACCGGATGGTCTTCCGGGGGATTTACTTCTTGCGAATTCCAGCGATTGGGCAAAATATATTACGCTCCTAATTAATTCCTTCTCTAAAGGATGCCCTATACCCGAGTCGTGGAAGGGTGCCGAAGTAGTGCCTATTTTTAAAAAGGGAGCTAGGGAGGTCCCTGCCAACTACCGACCGATTAGCTTGATTGATGCTACTCAAAAAGTAGTTGGCAGGGTGCTGCTGCAGAGAATTCTCTCTTGGGTTGAGGATGAGAATATCCTCTCCCATTATCAGGCGGGTTTTAGAATTAGAACCGGGACAGTTGACCAGGCGTTCAGGCTGCTCCTCATTTATTGGAAGGTAGTTGTGATAGGTGGAGGCAGTCTCTATCTTGCTTTCATTGATTTGAAGACTGCCTTCGATTTGGTCCCCCGGGAACAATTATGGAAAGTTTTGGGCGAGATGGGTATTCCTTTGTTTATTTTGAATCTGCTTGTCCGATTGCATGATGGCAATTATGCTCAAGTGAGGTGGGGGTCACAAGAGCAAAAAAACGATAGGATTGAAGTGAACAGAGGAGTACGCCAGGGCTGCGTTATGGCGCCTACCCTATTTTCCCTATATGTGAACGGGGTGGTTAGCTTCCTTCAGGAGATTCCAGCTGATGCCCGGTCCTGGCAGGAGATAGGTACCCACACTCCTGTTCGCAGATGATACGCTGTTGATTTCCAAGACCCCGGTTGGGCTACAAAGACTTCTAGACAGGTTCCAGCTCTTTTGCACTTCAAGGGGGTTGATTATTAACACCACAAAGACCAAATTAATGACATTCAACCCCTACAAGCCCTTTAGGCACATTTTTACCTTGGGTGGAACATGCTTGGAAAGAGTTAGCACTTTTGATTATCTGGGCATCCGACTCTCCGAAACAATGCATTGGAATCCCCACATCAACAAGATGCTTTTAAGTCATAAACGTGTGGCTGGGGCAATAGGCAGAGAACATCGCTCCTCACAGAGCAGACCTGTCGCCCCAGCGCTCACTATCTACGCTGCAAAGGCAGTTAGTTCTTCCCTTTATGGCGCGGAATTGTGGGGATTTAACAATGTGCAAGAGATCTGTAGATCTGAACATAAGTTTCTGAGAGAGTTAGTGAGCCTCCCCCGGAATGTCCCACTTAAGCCCCTGATGAGTGACATGGGAAGACGCTCTTACAAAGACATTGCCAGATCAAGACCGCTGCTTTATTGGGCCCGCTTGTTGCGAACCACTGAACTCGCCAAATATGCCGCCGCATTTAAAGAAGTAATTAGTTTAGACTGCAATCACAGGGTTAGCTGGTTTACCAATATTAAGAAATTAGTACTTGCCTTAGGTCTCAGAGACGCTTGGGAGTGTCAGAACCCACCCGGTAAGGATGAACTTAAAAAGGTATATTGGGCTTGGGTTGATGCACAGGAGCTTAGCAACCCTAGTGTAGGTAGGATGACAGATGATTTTTACCAGATTAAACAGCATATATTTTTAGAGCCATATTTAGATTTTATCCGGATCCCAAGAGATAGGGCACTCTATATACAGTTCAGGGTTGGCTCCCTTTTAGTTCGTGAGTTAACTGCAAAATGGAGCCCACCTCGCCAGACAATCGCGGATTGCCCTTGCTGTGAGACACCAATAGAGAGCGTGGCCCACCTCATGTTTGCATGCCCAGCATATTCCAGGGCCAGATCGAGATGGCTAAAACCAATCTGCAGACAACTGGGCACCTCGGATCATAGTGTTGCCTTGCGGATCTTGAAATCAGATCCAAGAGCTCTCTTTGTCTGTGGCGTGGCAAAGTATCTTGGCTGTATTTGGTTTGTTAGGTCTAAATTCTTGCGTAGGGAGGTATGAATTTATATTGTGAATGTATTTTTATATAATTTTAAAATGCCATCTGATAGCTTTAAAAGATGTATGTTCTTACATTTTTTAACCAAACTCGTTTATCAAATTATATTTTAAAATCCATCAAATGTACAAATGAACTTTCCACTTTGGCCCAGGGAGTACTGTGTTGCTGCTAATATTTATTAACAAAATGATTAATTTTTTGTATATTGTCCCTGGATGGAATGTATATATTTACCTTTTTATCGTCTTTATGATAACTCGTATCTTTTATTTTTGGCTTGTATGAATGAAGTTGCTTTTATGATACTTGTTATAGAAATAAAGCTATTTGACTGACTGACTGACAAATAAATACATTTAAAATTACATAATAAACCTCCACCAGGCAGAGGAAATGACATCCTAAAGATATACCCCGAGCACTGCATCTTCCTTCAGGACATCAAAAATACGAAGAAGATTACAATTCAAAGGTACAGCAAAATGAGACCGTAGAACTGCATGAATTAAGGGGCTCATTAGGATGGTGGGCGGAGGCACAACTGCGGTGCTGGCGGAAAATTACCTTTTCCGCACTCCAGCAGCGGTCTTCGCACCCACCATATTACAATGGGCAAACATAGCCCATTTCCCGTCCGCCACGAGCGACGTGAACCGCCATAAATATGCGCCTGCCACCGCGGAGGTGGGAGCCAATAGAGACCCACCGCCATGCAGAATGACGTACCGTCCGCCGTACAAATCACGATGCCCCAAACAGCCCGTCACACCGCAGTGGAGAATCCACCCAACCAGAGACGGCGGAAGCACGACAGCGGAGAGCGAAATCAGACTCCCGGTCCCACCCACCCGGTCATGAACGCAATGGATCCAGCTCTACAAGCCTTTCCGGTGCTGTACCTCCTCCACTACCAGCAAGTAATGCACCGTCGCGGACAACGCCGCAGGTACGCAAATAAACAACTCCGCACACAACCACAACACACAACTCCTGTGCTGACATACGGTTCCTGTCCACATCAGACACTCTGGTGGGGACAGGAACACATCCCCAAGTGTACCCACCCATGTCCTACCTGTCACAAAATCACCCCTCCGCATCCGGGTCAACCATCAACCGCGAAATCACTGCAATGTCCCGGTCACGTCACCGCAGCGGTGCAGACGCGGGAAAACCTGCGCACAAT
This sequence comes from Calotriton arnoldi, assembly GCA_963921515.1. Taxonomy (NCBI): domain Eukaryota; kingdom Metazoa; phylum Chordata; class Amphibia; order Caudata; family Salamandridae; genus Calotriton; species Calotriton arnoldi. The sequence continues at coordinate 231,213 of CAWUFW010006175.1, read as the reverse complement.
GTAGTAGGCAGGGTCAGCGCCAGGCATGGGCAGTCCACAAAGATTCACCGGGTTCCACCTCCACCCTTCACACACTACGCTACCCACACCCATTTGGGGACATGCTGTGCGTTCCTCCTGTGCCCCCTGCACAATTCATCTGCCAGGTGTAGCCAGACCTTGCACCTCACACACCAAACAACCAGGGAGCCTGTCTTGGAAGATGGGGGTGAAGAGGAACACCCTGCACAGAAGCTCTGGTGCTGGACAACCCTCCTCCTCACACCTACCTTCCACTCATGTCAAGCAAACTGAGTCTAATTATAAAATGAAGACTCACACTGCATATGAACATCCACTGAACTGTCCACACTGCCTGTCAAGTCACTCAGACACACCACACACTGACAAACAGCCACATACACATACCATAGGTCAGCCGCAATGGAGGACAATAAATGGGCCAGCCAAAAGTGAAGTGGACAGTGATGGAAAACCATGGAGCAAGCCACATAGCATCTGTACATCACATGCAAGAGAAGGAACATTTCACACCACCCTTAGGACAACAAATCATACATGGGTGGCACAGTGAGTGAAATTAAACCACAGTGACCTCTCTGCAACAACTCAGGGATACATCAAGGCAAGCCATGCATAGGCACAGGAATGATAGGAAGTCTCTTAAGTCATACAGTGAACAGCCACACAACTATGTCAAGTTACTTGACATGTGTATGTCATCAGCATAACACTCATGGCTCATTGTCACACTCCCTGACTGTCAGACACAAGTAGGACCTTCACACATACCCCTCCTCTACCCACCTCACACCTGCAGCACTCAACACCTGAGAGAAACACACATAATGGGCAAAATGATGTCCTGTGAGTCCAATGACAAATAATCACACCACCTGGGGTGCATCCACAAATATCACACTCACATTCAGGGATGCCTCAACCAATGCTGACACCAAAACAATAGCCAAACACAAACCTCACAAACAACATACACAGAAGTACACCAAGCCCACACATGGGCAGCCAAACAGTGGAAAGGCAATGTGACCCTAGACAGAACAGGAATACACAACATTGTCACTCAGGGCCAGTGCACAGACACCATACCTCAACACAAACAAGAGGTGCATCATCAAAAATCAACAATGAACACCAACTGGGATCAATGGGACAATCAGCTAACACAGACAGAGACACCACACCACTCATCAAGTGGACAAGGTGCCATATTGGACCAGAAGCATGCACATGCACAATCCTGAAAGTGACATGTCATAAATAGGAGGACAAACCACCAATGTGCACTGAAAACAAGCCCAGCAACAAGAATCCACCTTGCTGCATGTGACAGACACACAAGTAATGCACACTACACCTGCAACACGCATCTGAATGTATCACACAGCAACAACCACTCACACACAACGTCATGCAAATAGAACATCACACACACATAGCAGCTGTCAGTAGAAAGAGCCAACACAGGCCAAACACTGCTTACATCCACAACAAAAACACAACAAATGCACACACCAATCCATCACATTGCAAACTCAGCTGAACATCAGGGGGATGCACACCAGGCAAGTACAAGGCAACATACACTGACAACACTGCATGCACACCAAGCAGTGTGTGCACACCAACCAAATCAGTAGCACACACATCTCAGTGCCACACCATGTACTCCCACAACACAAATCATCACAGCACACAGAGAACATCACACTCAGGAAGGGTAGAAGTACCTCAGCAAACACACATACAGCTTATCCAACACCCACAGATGCACAACTCAGGGACATCCAGGTGCAAACAACATGACCAGAGGACAGTGACTTCATGGACTGAGACGTTTCCTTTACCTACGAATTATATGAATACGGAGCCTTTTTGCCCGATGCTGTGAATACTTTATTTCACTTCCCAGGCCCAGCAGACTAATCCTGACTAGACCTTTCCTTCCTTAAACAGCAACAATAGAGTGTTTTGCTCGCTCACACCGATTTGGAGCCTACGCGCCCTGTTTTCTCCTTGGGCCCATCGTTTGGGCTACTTATGGTAACTCGCCCCCAGTTTCCCCTCCCCACACTCCTGTCCTGAGGAAGACCCCATCGTAAGGGACATACTTACCTACTACTTTCCAGGGGTCGAAACGTCGACATCTACCACACTAGCCAGTCTGACCAACAGCGATTGATCACTGTGGCTTTATCTATAACTATGGCTATTTAAATATCTGGATGTAATGTGATGTATTTGGCTCTTGTATGAGCCCTTTCCTGAGAAATAACTAAGTTTGTGAATTGTACACTGTTCCATTCACTACCTTATCCTCACTTCATCCACTACACCCTCACCATTCCCTCCTGGGGCACTGCTTTGAATAATGTGTTAACATATGTTATAAAATACAGGTTGTTCAGTGTGATTAAATAACACTGTTCATTAAGAATACTACGATTCTGTGTATAACTGTGTATGATTTTCTTGGTTCTTTTAAACACAGTAATTCGGACCATTCTCCGTATGTACTCACACAGCATAGTGTCACACTATGAAGTGGTGGGGAGGCTCACACACTGGCAAGCCATGGGGTGGAAGACATGAGATTCAAGTGGCGTGTACTTCAGTAGTGGATAGGTGAGCAGTGTACAGTGCACAAACACATAGAGGAGTCACTCACAATGTGTATGCATCAGAAGCACCTATAGGGGATGGCATGACTCCACATACCACATACCATTATGGAGGCAACAAAGGGTCAAGTGACAGCAATGCATGAGAAAATTCACAAATAATGTCAGTGTGGCTGAGCAGGTCTGCACAGTGTGCACAAACAGTAACAAGACACATGGCTGATCAACAAAACACAACACAGACTTGGCTGTCACACACTCTGCATACTCACAACTGGTAGCAACAATAAGTAGGTGTCCCCCAGGAGTGCAAGGACCACCCACACACTGCACAGTGCCCAACCCACAACTCCCACATGTGCCCACAATATGAAGCACAAGGCAGACACTTGAAACAAACAGGCACTCAGCTTCTGTGTCATACATGTGTGCAGTTGGCTTTGCAGGGGCACACACACATCAACACCACTGACAAAGTCACCCCCTTCACACTTAATGACCACACAAGTGCACACATCCAAATGTACCCATGTGACTAAGAAGATAGGCCATCACAAGATGACCATACATCAACACTGTTGTTCACACATCAAGAAAGATCACACAAATATGATGGACCCTGGCCAGCCCGCAAGTAATCCTGTGGATAGAATTCACCTCTGTTGTGGTATTGCAGCATAACGTGACATGTGTACGATTTAGCAAACATGACCATAGCATGATTAGGATAACAGTAGATCATCACAAACACCCATCATTGCACCCTCAAGCCTCAGAATGAAGAAGAACTAAAGTGCCCCTCACCACTGGCAAACCCTGAAAAACTAAAAGAAGCAATTGGAAATGTTAAAGTGGCATACAGAGCATTTGTCACATGCAAACATACCCATACAGAAAACACTTTTATTTAGCAAGGACACTGACAAATCAGACAACAGGCGTAACTGTCTTTATTACATATCACCAAGATAGGCATGAAAAGTAGACAACAGCAAGGCCATTGGCCAGTCCATAGTTCAAAGGAGGGACATGTGTGCATGAGAACCTGCACAGGGAATGGACATCCAAAGTTACAAACAGCAAGGCCAGTAGCCAGTCCAAAGTTCAAAGGAAGGACATGTGTGCATGAGAACCTGCACAGGGAATGGGCATCCAAAGTTACAAACAGCAAGGCCAGTAGCCAGTCCATAGTTCAAAGGAGGGACATGTGTGCATGAGAACCTACAAAGGGAATGTGTGACACCGTACACTGCCATGGGAATCAACACAGCTCAGGGGATACAGATGGGCAGTACAGGCACCGCTGTGGGAGAGATGGCTTTGGGAGGGGGACTTTGCCTCAGACTTGGCTGTCAGTTGAACTGGGAGGTGGCTGATTATCGGGGACCGGGGAGGACTGGACCTGGGAGAGGGAGGACCAGCTGAGGTAGAGGCATCAGTGGCTTTGTGAGCCGGAGCTTGGACCGGGTGGCATGGTGGCACGGGGAGGTGGAGACATGCTGCCATGAGACACAGTGTGTGAGGGAGGATGTGGAGGGCTACCTTTCCACTTCTTGAGGATTCGATAGGTAATAATTGTCTTGGTAGGAGTGGGAAGTGGCGCGGTCACAACAGCCTCACTCTCCACCAAAGGTGCATCAGGTGCAGGTGGTGGCCCTCCCTCTGGTGATCTGCTGGATCTGGTGGTACGCTTGGCCTGGCCTTGCCTTTTACCCTCTATCCCCTGTTGACCAGGTGAACCCCCCACAGTGCCCTCCTGTCCCAGCTTCACAGGGGTGTGGGTGGTAGTTGAGGTTGAGTGTGAATCTGCCTTAGAGAGCTGTTTGCCTGTCTTTGGGAGCAGGTTTTGGGACAGGAGTGTCCTTGGATGGGGCTGATTTTGATGCATGTGAGCCTGAGGCCTGCTTCTTGGCTTGATGCCCCTGAGTGTCACTTGAAGGGCTTTTGCCTTTGCGCTCGTGTGTGACTTTTTTTGGTTTTGGGGATGGGGATGGTGTCTGCGCTCTGGTCCGCTTGGAGTGCTGCTGTTTTGTGCTTTGTGTGGAGTACTTGGAGCCTGAGGGCTGTTGTGTGTGGTCACTCTCATCAGATGTTGCCACTGGCAGGATGGTTGCCGAAGGGACTGGAGCTGGACTCTGAGCCTGTGACAGCTGAATGGCTGCTGTCACTGTGGAGGACAAAGACTGGACAGTTCTGTGTAGCCCACCCACGTCAGAATGAATGCCCTCCATGAAGGCAACTATCTGTGCCAACTTCTTGTCATGATCCTGAAAGACATTCAGGAGAGTAGTCTGACCCACACACAGCTGGCGCAAAAGGTCCACCACCTCAACACTGAGGGCAGCAGGGGAGACAGGGGCAGGGGCAGTGGTGCCTGGGGGGAAGGACACTCTACCCTTCTTACTGATGTGGGCACGGGCAGCACTAGTGGAAGTAGCTGGGAGGGTGGGCACAGGACGATGTGTGGTGGACAAAGAGGCAGATTTCCCACTCCCTGTGCCCGCCAACATCGAGGAGTCACCGCTGGCGTCAAATGATGTTGAGGTTGGTGTTTCTGGGCATGATTCTTCAAGGGCACTCCTGTACCCCTCTGAGGTGCTGGTCACATCAGTGAGCTCCTGTGTAGCAGTTGTGCAAGATGCCTCACCACTGGTGTCCGTCCCCTGCCCTTCTGTGCCCTCGGTAGATGCTGCAAGAGACAGAGACATAGGTTTTGTTTAGTGCCAAACACACAAACATCATATGCAAGCAAAGCACAAAACAAGATGATGATGCTCCCATGTTGCACACCACCCTGTGCAGTCACATTGTGCAACCTTAATTCAAAACTCAAAAGATGCATGGTAACATGCACACTTGGCATTAATGACCCATGTGATGTTCACACAGCCAAATAGCTTGCCCGTGCCTCCGTGTAACCTGACATACAGATCTCTGTGAGCATACCTAGGTCCCTGTAGGTGAAAAAGATGTACATCTCAAAATGCTGTCACAGTCACATATGGAGTCACCATAAGGGGACAACACAGACACAGACTCCAAAATGTCATTTTGCAATGGCCATGAGCTCCTGCCATCCACCATGTTGTGCTTTGGTGCACAACTATAGTTGCACATTGGTGTCAGAGGTGTAATTCTCACAATTTCGGGGTCAGGCACTGCACACATTGACAAAAGCACACTAAGATGAGGCACACTGCCGTTCACTGCCAGGGGATGTCCATGACTCCCCTAATGCAGCCGATGCCATAAGGCCACATCTCTGCATGCAATGTCAAGGGCCATTATATTAAAGACATGAGAAAGTAGATGTAGCGTAAATGCATGACAGCTGCACCCAACACAGAGGCCACTTACAAGCCATTGCATCACACTAGAAACATCACAGAGCTCTGCACTGGCTCTTGGTTGGGATACATGCAGTCACTCACACCCAAAGTCACCCTTCCCAGAATACTCACCTCCAACTTGCTGCTGATGGGCCCTCAAACGTCCATCCAGCTCTGGCTGTGTCACTGCCAAGATGCGGGCCATTAGTGGTGTCATGCTCCTGCGCGCCAACCTGCCAGTCCGAGGGAGCAACCCCAGCGTCATTTCTGCCACGTTTTTGCTCAGCCGGCAGATGTCATCCCACCTCTTGTGACAGTGTGTGTGCCGTCGGTTGGAGACACCCAGAGCCCGCACCTTGCGTGCAATGGCCCTCCATACGGCCTTACGCTGGTGGACTTTGAGCTGCAGGCATGGGAGACAAGAGGAGGAAATTTCAGTGACACTGGGTTATGTACCACTGTGTCTCAGTACAGGAGCATGCACAAACTCAGCACAGCTATTCAGATATGTTTAGCAGAGCCCATACAGCATGACAAGTAGTACATTAGCATGAGATAATCGTACCTAAATGCATGCAGGTATGAGGATGGACACAGTACCTGACCATCTCATTCACATGCAGAATGCCAGCACAGAAAGCAATATGAAGAAGGCCCACATCTGTGATGCAGTTTGTGAGTGAGCAAGACATACATTACATTGTAAATGATGTGTCGGGGCAGACTCACTGTGTCCAACACTGCACACCCCTCAATGTCCTTGGCCTGTGAATGGCTCACTGTGTCATGGAGGTCACATTTAGGGACATGATCTTACAATCTCACACCCTTCTCACAAGGTCTGTCTTGTGCAATCCACAGGCCTAAGATAGCTCATTGATGAATAGGGTAGCAGACAACCCATATGTCTCACTCTGTCCATTCAGTGATGGCTCCCTGTCAAATTGGGCAGTAACTGTGCAGGCCAGGGGGCTCACACTGAGGTTTAACGTGGGCCATCAGAACTGTCACATGCATGTACAATATGAGAGGGCAAACAGTGCCTACACATGCGAGTCAGTACACATAATGAAAATAATGGAAGGGGGATGTTTCTGAAGTACAGCAATCTGCTGTGTCATATGGTAATTTCCACCAAGAGTGTCACCCTCGGGCAGTTCACTCTTGTGCATACTGCTCACAGATCCATTGGGGCAATACAAAGTCAAACACACTTCCATCAGTACCCCCTGGACGGAAAGTGTTTGTAATGTCACAAATGAGCCTGTGAAAACCTCATGGACTCAAACATCCATTAGCACAGGCAATGTCTGTCCTGACTCCCACTTTCCAAACTTGCAGTGTCACTGTATGGCTGCAAAAACACTGCATGTCCATCCCATCCTGAAATGCAGACCGGAAAATGTGTAAAATAGGCTACAAACCCCATTTCCTGAGGTCAGCATGCTAGGCAGTGTATCACACAAACCCACACTCTCAGGCACATACTGCAGCAGATCAACTTCATGTGTGCATTCCCTGCACTCTCACTTCAACTCTGAAACACTTACCATGACATCTGGAGCACCATATAGCCTCCTATACTGTGAGAGCACCTCGTCCACAAGGACCTCCAGTTCCTCTGTGGTGAAGGGACGGGCCCTGATGCTCACAGTTCTCGCCATCACTGGGTCCAGGAGACAGGAACAGCAGCAGTTGGTGGTGAAGAGTGTCAGTCAGTAGTGTCTGGAAGCAGTGGACATGTGTGGCTCTCTCCCACACATATATAGCCCCCTGGGGTTGTTTCAGTGGCACTCAGCTGCTGCAATTGGAGTTCCAGGTCAGCTTTTTTCAAATGCATCCAATATCCGGCCCGCGGTAGCGGAGCACGCCTACCGCGATTTTCAAAATTGCATTTGTCTACCGCGATTGCAGTTCCCATTGGCTGTAAGGGCATGGGCATTGGCGGTGACACACCGTGGTGCCCAGGCGGTCGCTACCGCGATTTGGCCGCTTGACATTGGTGCCTATGGCTGTGATTGTGGTGGCGGAGCACGCCAACCGCCATTTTCCAATGTGTATATCACTACCGCGATTGCGGAGCCCATTGGCTGTAAGGGCATGGGCATTGGCGGTGACACACTGCGGTGCCCAGGCAGTCGCTACCGCGATTTGGCAGCTTGACATTGGTGCCTATGGCCGTGATTGCTGTGGCGGTGCACACTAATGGCACCTATGGACACATCATGCTGTGGGAGTGGCAATGGCCAGTTCTCAACATTGAACAGTAGACACTCACTATGAATCATGCCACCAGATAGTGCAAACCAATGCTAGTGTAACATTTAACTCACTGATGACTACACATGCCATGTCAGTACACAGGATTACATGCATTGGCATGTACTCCCTCACATGTCACTTATGATTTTGTTGTGTATGTACACAGATCTGTGGTGTGATGGACTCTCAAATATGTACACATTTCAATTAGTGAGATGGCTAAGCAACACACAGTAATGAAGGTCTGACTACATGATGTGCCTATTTCACTGTGTACATTGCTGAGCTCCAGTACATACCAGATCTTTGTGCACACACTGTGCTCATTGTGTTGTTAATGTGTGCCCTGTACGACTTACACAAGAAGATGTGGCAGGTACAGCAGCTACGTAGAAGCCAGTAGTGTTGCTGTCTCACACATGTGCTGTGTCAACTACTCTCAGGGCTGGTGAAACAAGATGTTGAAATGTACCTTTTGGCATTCACATAGTCTTAATTTGTTTTTGGTGTACTCACTGTGTGAATACTGGGCAAGTGTACGACTAGTTTAGATCAAGGTGTCCCTACATGTTACTTGTGGTGAAAGCTGTAGTTTCATGCCAGTCATTGTTGGCGCTGTGTCAGTCAAAACGTAAGATGTTGTACCCATCTCATCGGGGAATTGAATTGACATGTGTCCCCTTTCATCTCACCTAGAAGGTGACCAAATGTGCATCGTCCATTCACAGTGCTGGCGGACATGGAGGATGAGGACATCATACGGAAATTTCGTCTTGATCGACCTACCCTTCAAGACCTATGTGCTCTGTTGGAGCCCCATCTGAGGCAGTGCAGAACCTATCCGACTGCTTTGACACCAATGTGTAAGGTGATGGCGGCCCTACATTTTTTTGCTACTGTTTCGTTCCAGTACACGGTGTCCAGCGCAGGTGGGATGTCGCAACCTATGTTCAGCATGGTGCTACGTAATGTCCTGTCCGCTACGATGACCTACAAGGACAGATACATCCATTTCCCCAGGAGGCATGAATTGGCGGCTGTGAAGGGTGATTTTTATGCCCTTGGCCACATCCCTAATGTTGTTGGTGCCATTGACTGCACACATGTTCGCCTGGTTCCACCACATGCACGTGAGCACATCTACAGGAATAGGAAGCATTTCCATTCCATCAATGTTCAAGTGCTATGCCAGGCGGATATGATAATCTCACATGTCTGTGCCAAATATCCAGGATCAGCCCATGACTCGTACATGCTGCGTAACAGCATCGTACCACAGCTGATGGCAAATCTGCATCCACAGCGTGCGTGGATTGTGGGTGAGTACGCAGAGTCAAGTAGCGTGCTGTATGTGTGACATGCTGTCCTCTGTCACAGTTATATTACAAAATTGTTCTGTGTATCTCACACCTAGGTGAGTCTGCATATTCCAACCGGCCTTGGTTGCTGAGCCCACTGAGGAATCCCAGGACCCCAAGTGAAATCCGCTACAATGATGCCCATGGAGGACACGTCATGTGGTAGAGCATACTTTTGGTCTCCTGAAGTCTCGGTTCCGGTGCCTGGACAGGACCGGAGGTGCATTGATGTACTCTCCACAAAAGGTGTGTCAGATCGTAGTTGCATGCTGCATGCTCCACAACCTGGCCTTGCGCAAAGAGATGCTCCTGGACGATGATGAGCAGCCGAGGCCCCCGCCTGCAAACCCACACATGTCCAGTGATGAGGATAGTGGAGAGGAGGAAGGTGTCGACCTGCGTCAACAGCTCATCAACCGCTACTTCCCTTGAAGGTGAGTGACATTGTACGACAGTGCCATTGTCTGCTGTTTTTGTTGTTGTTGAATAGGCCTAGGGAAGCTTTGTGACTGCTGCCTTTTGTTGGATCTGTGCTGAGGGCTAATGTTTCAGGGACAGGGTAGTTATGCACAGCTACATGATGTCTATGTCGATATTGTTGCTCATTGTAATGTGTGCAGGTTTGAGTGCACTGATAACAAGTGTTGTATAATGGGTGTGATGCCATCACCTGACAAGTGAATGTTGTTCTCTTGTGTTTTCCTAGGTCCCTTCAGCCTCTCAATGCCTCAAAACAATCAGTGCTTCTGGTACATTGTAATCAGAGTCAACATTGTACATCCTGTGATAAAAATGGAGCTGACACGAAAACATAGGTGTGTAAAGAGTGTTTATTTACAATAAGTATACGTGACAGGGAAGTGATCATTTACAAAAAGGTGCAAAGTCAATCAATGAGTTGTCAGTGATGGTAGACGAGACAATAGAGTAGACACCACATTGATGTGGTGACACAGTCCAACAGACGCCTGCCATCAACATGGCAGTGTGGGTAAGGATAGTCAACAAAGTCAATGGCAAGGTGAAGAGAGGTGCCATCATGGCCAGCTCTTTGACTGGCATTTCGCTGGTGCTTTGCCATGTGATCCTCCCTTGTTTTTCCTCGGATGGCCCCTTGAGCGTTTGGCAGGGGGGCCTCTACTGCGGGCTCAGAGGTGTCTGAGGACTCATCCTGTTCCAGCTCACCCCTCTCTGTGGCCGCAGGTGAGGTGGTGGGATTGTCATCCTGCGGGCCACTGGAGCAAGGTTGAGCTGTCCTTTGGGCCGCAGGCCTGTCCCTCAGAACACCCACAAGCTGGCTCAGGAGGTCCACGATTTGGCCCATACACGTGTCTATGGACCTCAGCAGCAGGCGGAGCTCACACGATTCTTCCAGAGCCTGGCTCGTGTGTCCCTCGGCTTGTTCGTATGCCCCAAGGACTCTGGCGATATTGGCCAGGGCTTCGGTCCCAGTGTCCTGTTGATTTTGTCGCCCAGTTGCCCTCCCACCTGCCCTCGTGTCCCGGACCTTTGGCGTCACCACTCGACGCACCCGCTGACTCTCCCTGCCCTCCTCAGATTGTGGGGTGGTGTGGGTATCCTCTGAGGCAGGGACAGTGTTGCAGGCAGCACTGGTGGTGGTGGTGGTGGAGGCCGCACAGGTCGTTACAGCAGGGGTCAGCACAGTTGTTGTTGCTGAGGTGGTGGTGGTGGGAACAGTGGGGGTCTGGGACCTGGTGCACCCTGGCAGGCCTGACGGGCCAGGTCCTGTGTCCGCATTCGAGGAATCTAGGGTGTCTGCATCCGAGAGTCCATGTTCCGGGGGAGGGGGGGAGACTGGCTCTGCAGGTTGGTGTTGTCATCTGCAGCAGTCAATTCTTGGTCACTTGTAGAACAGAGAAGAAATGGTCATTGAAGTGCACCCCACAAGCTTGGTGTTAGATGTTTGGATGTTACATGTTATACACCACACAGTTTACATTGAGATCACTTTGTATGGCTGCACGGTACTGGGCATCATGACATGATGTGTAGGTACCTGCATTACTTGTCCATGGTGTGACATGTCAATAGATACCATGCTCCACCTACAGATTGTGTGATTACAAGGACATGTCGTCATCTAACGACTAGCAGCACAACAACTTTATGTGAAGCGTCTTTGTTGTTTACTCTGCATTGAAGAACTTCATTCTGAGCATGTACTAGCCATTGTTATCTCATGCATCCCTCTGTCATATCATGTTCTTTGCTTTATTTTTAAAACTGACCATGCTTGTTTTGTTTTCATATGGTCCTTGATGCTCTGCCCCCATGGCACTTACACATAGCATTCAGTGCTGTGCATGATTGTGCCCTGAATTTCTTCAACATGTGATTTGGTGAGTCAAACTTTAATTTCTGTGACAGTTACATACGCTTAGCTGTCTGCACACTGGAAGTGGCTATTGGATCTATGCCAAGTTGGGTGGGATGTGAGGGCTGGTGTGGTCATATGGCTCGATGCTTTTTGCGAGGAATGGCAGGGTGCATGCACTGTCTACCTACCTGTTCTGTGACACAGTTGAGTGTAATTGATGCCACATGTTTCTGGGTGTGGGGGGAGTGCTCCATCCTGCTGAGCTGTGGGTCAAGGGTGCCTGGTGGGACTTGTAGTGCTGGCTGCCTATCCACACCCCCCCTCCCTGTTGAGATGGCTGCCTCCCTGTGAAGTGGAGCAGAGGAAGGGAATAGGCTACATATGGCTCTTGGATGGGGGAGTGTTCCATCCTGCTCAGGGGTGGGACAGGAGAGCATAAGATGACTACCTACCTGTAAGTTTGAAGAGTGAAATACAATGTCTGCCACATGGTTGTGGGTGGGGGGTGGAGTGTACCATCCGGCTCAGCTTTGGGACAGGGGGACCTGGTGGGACTTGTAGTGCTGGCTGCCTATCCACACCCCCCCTCCCTGTTGAGATGGCTACCTCCCTGTGAAGTGGAGCAGAGGAAGGGAATAGGCTACACATAGCTCTTGGATGGGGGAGTGTTCTATCCTGCTCAGGGGTGGGACAAGGGGGTCTGGTGGGAGTTGTAGTGCTGCCTTGCCACCCACAAACACCCCTCCCTGTTAAGATGGCTACCTACCTGTTGTTTTGATGAGGGTAATGCAATGGCTTCCACATGCTTCTGGGTGTGTGGAGTACTCCATCTTGCAGAGCAGTGGGACAAGGGGGCTTGGTGGGAGTTGTAGTGCTGCCTTGCCACCCACAAACACCCCTCCCTGTGAAAATGGCTACCTACCTGTTAGGTGATGGTAAACAATGCAATGGCTGCCACATGCTTCTGGGTGTGGGGGAGTGCTCCATCTTTCTGAGCTGTGGGACAAGGGGGCCTGGTGGGAGTTGTAGTGCTGGCTTCCCACCCACAAACACCCCTCCCTGTTAAGATGGCTACCTACCTGTAAGTTTGAAGGGAGCAATGCAATGTCTGTCACATGGTTGGGGGGGACTATCCAATACAGCTCAGCTGTGGTACAAGAGGACCTGGTGGGAGTTGTAGTGCTGGCTTCCCACCCACAAACTCCCCTCCCTGTTAAGATGGCTACCTACCTGTAAGTTTGAAGGGAGCAATGCAATGTCTGTCACATGGTTGTGGGGGGACTATTCCATACTGCTCAGCTGTGGGACAAGAGGGCCTGGTGGGAGTTGTAGTGCTGCCTTGCCACCCACAAACACCCCTCCCTGTTAAGATGGCTACCTACCTGTAAGTTTGAAGGGAGCAATGCAATGTCTGTCACATGGTTGGGGGGGACTATCCAATACTGCTCTGCTGTGGGACAAGAGGGCCTGGTGGGAGTTGTAGTGCTGCCTTGCCACCCACAAACACCCCTCCCTGTAAAGATGGCTACCTACCTGTAAGTTTGGTTGGTGAGATTCAATGGCTGCCGCATGCTTCTGGGTGTGGGGGAGTGCTCCATCTTGCTGAGCTGTGGGACAAGGGGGCCTGGTGGGAGTTGTAGTGCTGCCTTCCCACCCACAAACTCGCCTCCCTGTTAGGATGGTTGCCTCCCTGTGAAGTGGAGCAGAGGAAGGGAATCAGCTACACATGGCTCTTGGATGGGGGAGTGTTCCATCCTGCTCAGGGGTGGGACAAGGGGGCCTGGTGGGAGTTGTAGTGCTACCTTGCCACCCACAAACACCCATCCCTGTTAAGATGGCTACCTACCTGTAAGTTTGAAGGGAGCAATGTCTGTCACATGGTTGGGAGGACTATCTAATACAGCTCAGCTGGGGGACAAGAGGGCCTGGTGGGAGTTGTAGTGCTGGCTTCCCACCCACAAACTCCCCTCCCTGTTAAGATGGCTACCTACCTGTTAGGTGAAGGTGAACAATGCCATGGCTGACACATGCTTGTGGGTGTGGGGTGGAGTGCTCCATTATAATGAGCTTTGGGACAAGGGGGCCTGGTGGGAGTTGTAGTGCTGCCTTGCCACCCACAAACACCCCTCCCTGTGAAAATGGCTACCTACCTGTTAGGTGAAGCTGAACAATGCAATGGCTGAACATGCTTCTGGGTGTGGGGGACTGTTCCATCTTGCTGAGCTGTGGGACAAGGGGGCCTGGTGGAAGCTGTAGTGCTGGCTGCCTGTACACATGCAAGCCTGGTAATATTGCTAGCTACCTTTGGGGTGATTCCGAGGGAGTGAATGTTACATCTGTGAGACATGTGGTGGGGAGTGTGTGGTGCACATGTAGGCATTTGGGACTAGGAGGTGTAGCTTTGTAGTTGTGCAAGACAGTACATAGCAGTGTAATGGTTGACATTTGTTTGTACTTACTAGCTTCCACTCCCCCGGCTACTCCTGTGAGACTCTCTGGATGCAGTATGCCAAGCACCTTCTCCTCCCATGCGGTGAATGTTCTTAGTGGAATGGGATGGCCACCGCCAGTCATCTGAGCCAGCTTGAGGTTCTTGTTGTTTTTCTCTTTCACCTTGCTCTTGAGGTCATGTCACCGCTTCACGATCTCCTTCTTGGTGCGTGGGACAGTCCCTACTGCATTGACCTTGTTGACTATCCTTGCCCACATTTGTGTTCTGGTGGCTAATGGTGTCTGTTGGACCAGGTTTCCAAACAATTGTGGTTCTACTCTTATTACCTCATCTACCATGACTGACAACTCACTGTCAGTGAATTTTGGCATTTTCTTCTGTGCCATGGTGTGTGATGTGCAAATGGGTTAAAGGTGCAGGTGTGAGAGTGGTGGTGGTGATGTAAGTGGTATGTGTGTGTGTTGTTGTGCTGGTGAGATGTGTGCAGATTTGCCTCTCCTTTGTGCTGTTGGTTTGGTTCCTTCAGTGGTGGAGTATTGCAAAGGGTTCTGGTCAGGGAAGGGGCTGGTTTTATACTCAGCTGTGTGGGTGTGTCAAAATGGAGTATTCATGTCAGGTGTGTTGTGTGGGTTGACCTGGGATTTGTATTTTTTTAGTTGCCATGGGGATGTGTCATTGGGGTGTGTTAGGTGTATTTTGAGGCTGAGCTAGTTTGATGGGTACACTTGGTGGGCATGTTGTGTGTTTTTTTTGTCGACCGCCATAATTTTTCCGGAGCGGCCGCGGCGGTGGGTATACAACCGCCCTTCCGCCGGCTCTCCCATTCATCACTGGTTGCGATCGCGGCGGTCGGAAACAGTGGATCGTTCCGCTGTCACCGCAATGGTATCCTAATTTCACGTGCGGTCAATCCGCTGGCCTTGCAGCGGTTTTGTCTTTTTCGGCTGCGAATCCGACCGCCACGGACGGATTTTCACATGCTCCGCACGCTACTGGCGGTCTTTCGTGGCATCGCTCCGCCGCGGTCGGATTTTTCTGGCGCTTGATCCTAATAGGACCGCCGGTTTTGCCGCGGTACATGCAGACGGTTAATTTCCGCGTCCCCGGCTGTCGGAATGGTTTTCCGACCGCCATCCTAATCGACCCCTAAGAGTATTATACAAAATACTAGAGGACACATTTGTAATCTGAGCTGCACACAGAATGAAATACAAGAAACCATTTTTAATTTAAAATATGTAATGTACAACAAAATGCAAATAGATTTGAGCATGACTAGGCCTGTTTAAAAAGATGTGTTATGTTAAATTCAGCTCGGTTATATTGTATAATACCCAGTTATGCTAGATAAACACACAGAGGCTTATTTACAACCCCCTTGCGCTGCGTCACTTTTATTATGGGAAAAAGTGACCTACCAGTGGCACAAGGGGCTTGTAAATAAGCCCCACAATATTTCATTATTCTATATTCACTTTGTTAGAAATGTGGTTTCTGGTTGGCTAGGGTATTCACCTAAGCCTGGCAGAACCCACCACTCCAGTCAGGGTAAGGGAATTACACACACAAGATAACCCCTGCTCACCCCCTTGGTAGCTTGGCAGAGCAGTCAGGCTTATCCCAGAGGCAATGTGTAAAGCGTTAGCGCACTACACACACATACACACTAGTGACACACTAGGCACACCACAAAAAGAGACTCCACACAAGGGTATATAAAATATCTCATAATTGTATATAAAACACATAGACCATAAATCACTTTGTAATATGTAAAGCACATTAGACCAGAGATCACATAAATCACTTTGCCAACTAGGCAATTGTCATCACATCACAGGTAGTGCACTCCAGTACATACTTAGAAGTTGCACATGTCATGAACACATTAGGAAAACAACATCTTCCACCATCCCTTCATGTAGCATGCAGGTTCTGAAAATAGCTTGTTATTTTTGTCTAGTGGAGGGCATCAAAATGTTATTCATACATAACAGGACCTGAAATGCAGCAGGTTATGACTTCCACCCATATACTATCAGCCGATCATCCCAAGTCCCCTATGGCTTATACAATATTAAGCCATGCCATAACACACAAAGAGGGACACCGGAGCTCCTATTATCTGGTATCCAGGGCCCCTGTTCTCTACCAAGAAGCTACTGGCCTACCTGCCCCTCTGTAACAGGGAATACGGTAATCCTCACAAGCATTCATATGTGTTCTTCTCATGGCTCCTTTGGACAGGAAAGGCAGCGACCATCGCGGCCCCTCAGCGCCCCCACCCCCGGTATGTATCACCACAGGGTTGGGCATATACTGGAGAATCAAGTGGGAAGCCCCAGTCGGGCTTTCCAGTGCTGGGGTCCGCCATGGCAGCTGCCCATGTCTGTGCGGTGTAGCTGTGTCCCAACACAATTGCCAACAATAAAAAAAGCAGTGCAGTGGAACAACTGCCCGCGATCGTGTGGCGCAGCTGTGAGGGATTTGTGGGCCGTATTCCCCCACTGGTGTGCTCTCAGGGGCGACCTCGCTGGGTCCCCATCCCTCCAAATGACACTACACGGCTGCCTGAGAGACTGTGGTGCAGCTGGAACAAAGTCGGGCCACCCGGCCCCTGATGCAGAAGCATTTGTTGGCCCTGAACCCTCGCAGGGCTCCTGGTTTTACCTCACTGCCAGCGGGCCTCCTCTTCCTTACAAATGGCACTCAGCAGCTGCCTGCGAGACCAGTGCAGCCAGAACAAAGCTGGGCCATCGGCCCCGGTGAGGATTCCTTAGATGCTGGAGACAGCTCACTCCCCTTCTGGGTTTCCGTAGAGGGCCCTGGTTGCTACAGCAACCCGCGGGCCACAGTGAGGCTTCTCCAAGGATGGGACCCCACAAGAGGGGGGGGCTTCGACAGTGTGACTGATGTTCTCTCCTTCAGGATAGCACTCCTCGCCAGCCCAGGGCCACTTAGGCAGAGCTCTGGCTGTAAATCATGGTGAAAGATGACACCAAGTGTTCTGCAATGCTCATTCCCTTCACGCTGGCATCCAAGCAGAGCAGCAACTACTACATGGGGCGTTCCAGGGAATAAAGCCCTGGGCAGTTTGTTAGTAAAACGCATAACAGAAATGTCTGGCAATACAGCAATCAGCCCGTGCTTTTCTTTTACATTTGGAACAAAAGATGAAGAACAGACCAGACTTTCTCCTGCAGGAGCAGCAACTGCAGGCCAACCCACCCCTCACATCAGGGGCAGCGTTCCTCACACAGCTCTTCAGCTCGCCCACCAGGCAGGTCACCTTTAGACCCAGCAAGGGTCTTTTTCCATGAAATCTTTTGTAGCCCTGAGACTTTCAACAGGAGGCCCGCACACAAAAGCCCTAGCAGATTTTTAGCAAAGGAGGGTACCACAGAAGGGCAAAAAGAGTCAGTCCTCCACCACAAACAGAAGCACCAACTGCAGGCCAGCTCAACCCTCACTCAGAAGAGGCAGAACTCCTCACACAGTCCTTCCGCTCTTCTTCTTGGCAGGGTCCTCTTGTTCCTTGAAGTAATCTAAAGTCCAGGGGGTTTAGGAGCAATATGTATACCCCAAATTGTCATTGTTCTCTTTGCTGTAAGGGTCTCTGAACCCAGTCCAAACCAGTCCTGTCCTCCCTGGTGCAGCATGACCACAGGGGGTGGAGACAGCATTGTGAAAAAGGAGACACAGCCTATTCAGGTGCAAGCGAAACTCCTCCCATCACTCTGAATGCAGATCAGATCTTTTCAGGCCAGCAATGAGTCACCAAGGCAGGGCACACCTCACCCCCCTAGTGACTGTCTAGAATGAATGCACATCGCCAGCTCCTGTCGCTCAAACACCAGACGCTGAATACACAAATAGCCAGAGGCACATAGAATGGTAAAGCAAGAAAATGCCAACTTTCTAAAAGTGTCATTTTCAAACACAGAATTTACAAACCACCTTTATCAAAAGGTGTGTTAATAAATTCAGACTTCAGAGAGCCTAAACTCCATTTTTCTATCTGGTCCCTATTTAAAGTTACACATGTAAAAATGTTACAGTGCAACCCCAATGATAAACCTATGGGACAGACAGCTTTTTAATAGTGAAAAACAAAATTCACAGTATTTCACCATCAGGACATGTCACACACACCAGTTCATGCCCTACCTTTCACATACACGGCACCCTGCCCATGGGGTACCTTGGGCCTACCTTAAGGGTGTCTTACGTGTAAGGAAAGGAAAGGAAAGGTTTGAGCCTGGCAAGTGCGTGCACTTGCCAGGAAAACATGGCAGTTTACATCTGTGCATGCAGACACTACAGTGGTATGTCTGAGACACATTTACAGGGTTACTTGTGTGGGTGGCACAACCAGTGCTGCAAGCCCACTAGTAGCATTTGATTTACAGGCCCTGGCACACACTGTGCACTTTACTAGGGACTTACCATTAAATCAAACACACCTATCATGGATAACATAACCAATCATTGTCACAATTTATACAGAGAGCATATGCACTTTAGCACTGAACAGCAGTGGTAAAGTGCTCAGAATCATATAGCCAACGAAAACAGGGTCAGAAAAATAGGAGGAAAAGGGCAAAAGGTTTGGGGATGACCCTGCGGAGAGGGCCACTTCCAGCATACTTCCATAATTCCTGACCCTCATGATATACATCATCACAAATCACACTACTTAAAACACTGTATGATATATTCTCTGTTTCTTTCATCTTGAATTCTCTTAATGCTTTTATTTCATCAATTAACATGGATTTAAAGTTGTTCATTTCAATCCTATACTGAAATATAAATATTAAATCAATTATACCCAATAAAATAACAATGGGTGGGGTTAATATTTTACAGTTCATTCCTCTGCTCACATCTCCAAACCATTTGTCAACCTTTGTAATTCCATTTCCAATCTCACTGTACCATGAAGCAACTGTCTCCAACACATTATTCTTTTCAAGAGCCTTTGCCTCACACAAAATATGAATAATATAATTTATAAACTGTATAATTAGCTTGCCATTATCTGGCACAAAAGTACAACAATGCTGTACTTTATACAAAACAACACACAACACCTTCTTTCATCAGGAGAATATCCAAAGCTAGCTGTTCTGAATATGCATGGCACCAGAATTAGTTGCTAAATGATCAACCAAAGTATACCACTTTCTAATCTTCACATCTTTCAATGCAACACCAATAGGAGGAATCAACGCACCAAAAATATCCATAAGCCTAAAGCATTGTTTTACTCTTCTAAGCCTGATTTCACTGACTTCATTCACACAATGATATCTAGGAAATCTAAAGCTAAATAACAGTTACCTACCCAATTGCATGGCAGATTAAAATAAGCTGTCTTTTCAAAGATGTAATAAATTCCTCTATATGGAAGCTCTTCACCCATCATATATTCATCATTACACACAAAATAATAACTACATTTAACTATCCAATCCTTTCAAACTTTTCTGAGTTTTCAGATTTCCCATGCTTCAACTCCTTTCTTCTCCTGTTCAATTATGAGTGTAGGGTGTCTCTTTGAATTTCTGAATCTCTCTTCACTTTCTTCTTCAAACTCAATCTCTTTGATTCACCCAAATGTCCACTCATTTTCACTCTTCTCTTATTAAATTCTCTAATAACAGTCTGTCTACATCAGTCAATCTGCACACACTCTTTTCATTATTAGTTTTTATGTTAATTTGTCTGTTATGCCCAGTAACACATCCTACCTCCCCAATAATAAGCAAATCCTCCAATTATTTCCAAGAAATGATCAACCACGAAAAATCAACATGACAATACTATACGACAAGCCATAGAAAAGTGGAAGTTGACTGTATGTTGCCCCCTCCGAAACAGAAATCGGCAGATATGTACATTCATAACAAGTTCTTACAGTCATTACAATACGATATTCATTCATCTAACTAGAATAGATATTTTCAGTAAAATAGGTCTTTGAAATACTATATGATCTAACCTTTTATCCCAAGACGCATTGTTAAAATAAGCAATTCAACTTTAGATTTAGGAGAAACATATTCAACTGAGATGTGAAGGCTAACCAGGATACCTCTTAGAATATTAATATGAAAATTATAAAAAATATAATTTTTTCTAAAACAACAGCTTTGTTTAATTTTGGTCATAGTCCTTCCATAAAAACCCTATCAAAAACTTAAACCTAAACTAAGATATGGTGCAGAAATCTCATCCGTCTCATCTCTTTGTTTCTATATCGCAAACCAGAGGTATGCATAAATGCATAGTCAGGAAAAAACAATACAAATCAACAATACATTCAAGATATAAAATTCGATAAGGATAAATTTAACAAACACTACTCAACAGTACTTGAAAGTCAACAATACATCATCTTCAGAATATTAAACAAAGTTAAATTACATTGCCAGTTAACATTATATCAGTCAAGAGGTCTAAATTATCAATTTAAAAATAGATAAGTGTTATGACACAAAGCAACAGTTCTTGTAAGTCAGCCAGTACCTTTGTCCCATAGATAAAACCCATGTAAAATGGGGAAACAACCAATAAAAAGATTCAATATAGCATAGTTGTTCTCAAATTAACAGACATTTTCAAGAACGATCTGACCTTGTGTCATTCTCATCGCTCAGCAATTGTAAAAACGGTAAGCCACCCTACATTGGCCCAGCCTGCACAGCTTAAATAATGGCATTAAAAACTGTTTTGTGAAGGTAACATAAAACCTTCAAAAAAAGAAAAAGTAGAGCGGGGATTGCTCAGAAGGGCTGTCAGAAGGGCAGGCTTCTGGTGGAGTAATATTACCAAAGCCCAACAGAACACTTAACAAGTAATGGATAGTACGTGCCCTAAAATGAAAGAGTAATGACCTTTCCCACCTCTCCATGGCCCATGACAAATAAGGTTCCATTCAAGCTGTTTCTTATATGTTGAGATAGAGCTTCACTTAGCTTTTGGAGTACTCATTAAACTCCTTTTAGCACACCCGTTCCCCACAAAAAGGGCTTTCACTGCCATTTTATCCTCTTTGCATATAAATGGTGAGGACTGAAAAATCTCCAGACGTCCCAAAATCTTTTTAAATAGCAGCAGCATTGGCCATTCATGAGATGGTAAAGTCCTTGTCTTGCGAAGGTCAGTCCTCTATAATGGCCCTGCTCAGGGAAGCCTCAGGGTTGGTCCAGATAGATAACTGGGGCTAATTTGATAACATTTTCCAAATAGGGAAAACCTAGCTCTTTGTGGCAAATGTAAAATGAACTGTAAGGGGGGAGTTGCAACAAGTGCCTGCAAAAACGAATTCCTTCCACTTGCAGAGGATGGCTTTTCAAATAACCCCAAACACCTACACCATAGCTTGCTGTGGGGACACATTGGGACTGATAAATTGTCAAAAGAAGAGTCATTGCCTTATGCCCAGAGGGCCAGGGCAAGTTAAGAAGTCCACCAATAGCCTTACAAATGTTAAGAGAAACAGTTGAAATATGTGAGCCCTATGAATCTGAGGAGGCAAACTTGACTCCCAGGTATGGAAAATTGTGTACACCCATCAGACGTTCACTGCCACAGGCTAAAGAATTAACCTTACACCTCTTTGGGCCACAAGCTAATATCTATTGTCATAAGGTTTCTGCACATACACAGAGCTATGCACAGGAAAATGGGACCCTGGAATACAGTGGTTTGCCACCATATACCATAGCACCCAAAAACCCCAACCCAACTAGCTTAGCATCCCATTAGCACCCAAGTACTAATGTTTGGACAACCCAGAACACGGTATCTTTATCTCAGGACTCACAGAAGCAAGAACACTCTTTCGTCACTCACTCGTACTTGTCCACAAGGTGCGTAGTAAGAGACACTGGATAGGTTAAAATGTTTATTCCAACTTACGTGCTCTAATGTACAGTACACGTGTCAGTACTAATAGCATAATGCATATGACTAATATAAGCAGCATGGTTACAATTCCATAGAATACAAACGGGGAAAGCATCTCAGAGCTCAGTGGATAAACGTTTAAATAACATTACCACCCTCCCCTTGCAGTAAGATAGTTTATTATAATAATAGAAGACCTCTGGGCTTTGACTAGCGAACCCCCATACCTCAGTCTCTAGATGCAGAATTACATCAGCAGGACATCATAGCTCTTCTCACTGAAAGGGATTTCTCCAAGTGTGTTAAGCGCTAGTAAACCACAGCATTAAAAGCATATCAAATTCTTCATGGCAATTGTACATAATGTTATGTCTGGGTGCGCGAGACTGGCCATATCAGGAAGAACCAAAATACATTGTTATGCGACCTTGTACATGTTTGCGCAGACTGAGCCCAAAAAGGTGAACAACAGAAGATGCAGACAGTGCAAAAGAACTTGGCACGAGCAAAGGGCGAGGCAGGCCCGGCTCAGTGTAACGTGCGCAAAGAAAAGCAGCATGGCAGCCAGGCCTAGGCCAACACAACAAGGCAGGTACCAATCCACAAGACACCCTCCCCTGGACAGTCCGGCGGCCAGGACAGAGGCCCATCAGAAGAGAAAAATAGCCGTCGGAGCACAGGGAGCGCCCAAACGGCGAAGGGCAGGTCAATCCATGAAAGTGTAAGTGCAGAAAAAAGCCATACCCTCCAAGAGTTCATCATTGGAATCGTCAAAAAACATAGATGCCATCCAATCCATGAGTTCAAAAGAGCAGGAATGCTCCTCAGCAAAGGGAGCATCCAGAAGCAATGCGGGACAGCTTGCGTGATAATTAAAACAGCTTCGTTGTAGGAGACCCTGGGCAGCCGCCCAGATATCCCATTGCGCCAAAATCCCCAGTGCAGCCGCACGCGCCATACAGCCAGCGACGGAACAGTCCTGCTCATGGGCCTCTAAGGGACCCATCAACTGAACAAAATCCGGAACAGGCAATGACGAATTGGAGAGGCAATAATCCAGAGTCCAGGTGAAAGGACAGCGGACACAAGTCATCACAGGTTGCACGCAAGTGAAATACGCAAAGCGAAATGAAAGAGTATATGACACGCTCAGTGTCGCCAATGGCAAGACACCAAAACCGGCCAAAAGGCGCTCACGGAGCAGCTGGAGGCGTTCTGGATCGAGCAGATCCCATCGGGGAGCAGCCATTGCGCAGAAAGCAAATTAAGAGCAAGACACCAGCTGCTAAAGCGAGGATCAATGGGAAACCGCCAAAGACACTGGAAAAAATAGAATGTATGAAAGCCGGTATGACACCAAATATAGTTTGGAAGGAGGACACTAAGCCCGACCCCACGACCTTAAAAAAGTGCACTAGGCCTTCAGTGTTAGATGCGTTAAAAATACGATGTATTAGCTCCCCAAAATGTTGGGGGAGATTAGTGTTCAAGAGGGCCTGTATTTCACTGTGGGTACTCGCCACCTGGAGAATGAATGTCTCCCGGGCGGACGTGAGCATAACTTCCTCGTTTAATAATAGTGCCTTTATTCTGCTCAGTCTATTGAAATCCGCTTCCATGGTAGGGATGGAAGGCCAAATAGAGATATCAACCGTGCCATGAGGGGGAGGAAAAAGCACATTTTTGCAGCAGACAACCCTGTGCGAAACTGTTACAATGTAAGGAATGCCAGCCTGCAGGCCACAACAGTTTTCGTTATTTAAAAGTAAATAACTACCATTGGAAAGGAGAGTGAAAGTAGGTGAAATAACAGGAGCAGGAATACCTTTCAGCACACAAGCAAGATTAGGAGAGGAAACGCTACATGAGCCATGCAATTTAATGTGTTTACAAATAAGCGAATGACCTATAGTCGAGTCGCAGTACTCCCCGTGAGAAAGACTTCCTTGCCGTCCCGAAGGCATTTATACATGAAAGGCAAGGACCAGAGTTCATGCAGGAAAGCACTGCCCAATGGCCGGTAACGGCCCACAGGATAATGTTTCATGCACGAGTCAAATTCAAACAAGGAAAAAGGTAAAACGATAACCCCATGAACTAGCCATACAGCAGAATCGAGTTCTGCAACAGAGAACGGCAAAGGATCCACCTTTTCGATATGTAATAGAGTGTAAGTTGCATCCTTCATGGACATAAATTGCTGTTTATCAGTTAAGTTAAAAGGTAGAAATAAGGCAGAGGTGTTCAAGAAATGCCAAGGCACTTTACCTAACTTAAGTGTTTGTAAAGTCCATGCAAACTGCATAACTGAGCGCAATTGATTCTGACCATGATATAACACAGAAACATCATCTTGTACAATATCAACAACAGAGGACACAATATTCTCTAAAGTGTAAATGCGAGAAGACAGGGTATTAATACTATTGTCAACAACAGCAAGCACCTTTTCCATATTTGCTTGATCTATTTCCCGAAGACGGGAAGCAGCTTCCATTTGTGATAGCTTCCAGAGTTCATTATACGTTTCATAAATGAATCTCTTAGGTCGGGGACCACGAGGTCCCAAAACAAAGTCGGACAGATCAATATTGCCTGTAAGGAGGGACAAATGTTGTTTAACAGAATCAAGGGACGAATGTTGCAGCCATTGTTTGCATAATTTACCAACAGAGTATGTAGTGACAGTACGGGCATCAGTAAACCTCGGATCAGGCCTATTCTGTGTGTAGCTAGCACCAGAATCGTGAAAACGCATTTGACATGCATTAGATGATGTAGGCCATACCAACCAGGGTGACTGCACTAGCTCAGAAACATTAAACGAATTATTCTGTAACAGAGCCTGCAGGGACACGAGGGACATATTGAATCGTGAGCTTTCATTGGGAAAACTTGACAGGGATGGTATTGATGGAGTATTCAATTGTTTAGTGGTTGCTAAGCCCCAACATGTAGTCTGATAGATGGAGACATTGAGGAACATAATTTGTGTGGGGATGAGGCAAGCACGGTGTAATGCCTCGGTTCCCTGTACCTGCCATGGCTTGGAGCCCCAAATAGATTTTAAATCCACTGTATTATCCCAGTACTCATAACCACCCACAGCTAGGGCACTTAGAAAGGAACCTGAATAAAGCAATTTGGTGTGTGTCAACATAATTTTCTGAGTTGATGTGTTATTAAGTCTAAAATAATAGGATGCAGGGTTCGACCGATTAAAATCAGTAAAATAATTAAACTTATTTCGAAGAGTTTGAGAGCTACCTGGCAAGGGGTTTGGACAATGTTCCCATTGGGTATAGTTAACAGAACTACGCAGGGCACTGGGCTTATGGAGAAAATGATTACCCCAATGTTGGTAACAACACAAATCGGCATAATTAGCAGAATTCATATATAAATCTTCAGCATTAAAAGATGCATAATATTTTAAATCGGCAAACAATGCTTCAACGGCATGCACATCCCAATCATCAGAATGAATATTATTTTGTACTACATCACCCATTGAAACACGAAGGACATTAGGTACATTAATAATTTCCGTCGGACCATGGATTTGATAGTTCACTGCATCCCATACGATGCCATCAGCAACGGGGAAAGCTGAAATGTTCACAAATGTGTGGTCACGCTTCATGATGTGAGACGAGGAATGAGGAGCCAAAGTTCCAGAAACATAGTCTACAGCAGAGCGTTCAGGTAAATAGTGACCATTAATTAGTAGAAAAAACACTGTGACAAAGCCAATGGACATGAACAAAAATATCAAGAAAAGTACCAACCAGATGTATGTCCAGGGGGAATCAAAAATTGTCTCTAAACCAGGATATAAAAATACTGAACTTGGATGGAACTTTTGAAGATGTGGAATCCGAATCAAAGGAATAACGAGTCGGGCTTAGTGGCGTTGTTGGTTGATGTGCCACCGATTCTGATGCAGGATAAGTATACTCGTCCTCGTTGATATTGGTGGAGAGTTGGGGATCAATCGTAGTTTCAGGCAAATCAACCATCTCAATTACAGCATCAGCGATCGTTCGTGCAGATGGACTATGAACATATGTCCGATAAATGGCAGGACAAGAGACCGCTGGTGTGACACTATTCAGGATCGGCCAGGCGCTGTAGCTTGACATTTTCAACTGAGATGTATCTGTTCTCTTTGCGACCAGGAAGCGGTGGTAAAATGACTGTACGTGTTCCCTTCAGGCCAAGAACTGGAACCGGTGCACGAAAAGAGGGGCCAAATTCCTTTTTGTTTTCAACCTTCTCTCGAACCAGTTCTCCAATTTTCGGAAGCCAGCCGGCTACCGGAATCTGCAACGCAGGGTCTGTGGCTGAAGGTAAATGTGTAGTTGCAAGTTTGTCTCGGGCTTCTTGTAAGTCCTGTAACATAGCAGAATGGTTATCTACATCAAACTTGGCGGATTGCGCCGCGATGTCTGGACCCTCAAGGTCAGGCACAAACATTCTTATGCCAAAGAGCATTTCGTATGGGGTCCGCCCACCCAGAGGTCTTCTAGGGAGATTATTAAGTGCACGCTGAACGGTATACAAATGGGCCAGCCAGTTCCTGCCAGTACCTAAAACCCTAGCTGTTAAGGATTGCTTTAAGTCACGGTTCATTCGTTCAACGATAGAGTTGCCCTCAGGCCTATACGGAGACGAAAATTTCACCCGCACCCCAAGCGAAGCCATTGCATCCTTGTAAGCCCTAGAGGCAAACGCTGGACCTTGGTCCGAATGGAAGGTGCCGCATGCGAAAATTCCCACAAAGACACGCAAATCCCTGATTACATTTCGGGCGTCAGCACTCCGTTGTGGCCAGACCCAGAGAAACCGTGTGCACGAGTCCACTGCCACTAAGATGTATTTATAAGCAGTGTCTGATGAGAATGGACCGCAGTGATCCAAGTAAACACACCCAAAGGGTCTGTTAGCAATGCAGAGCGGTGTTTGTGGTGGACGTGTTACCGTGGAAGGCTTAATCTGTTGACAAACGTCGCAAGAAAGCACAAAAGCACGGGTGTCTTTATATAACCCACGCCACCAATAACGCTGCTGCAAGATGGAAACCGTAGCTGACACACCTGCATGTGCCGAAGCCATGCCTTCGTGTGCAGCTGATATCAAGGCACTCCTGCGGTCCGCGTTGGGGATCAGCCGATCTCCAACGTCAGGTATAGTTACATAAGGAACCTGATCGGGACTTAATTTGTAAGAATACTTGGAAGGGAAACCTGAAGGGTAATTATCACCTTTCTTGGTTGCAGCAATAGCTGCTAAAATAACAGGGTCTATTTTAGACATGGACCTGGTAACCGCTGCTACTGAACACGTGACTACTGCTGAACGGGCAGCTTCATCTGCCAGATCGTTACCAATAGCGTGTGCGCCCACCCGCTGATGGCCTAAGGTGTGAACCACCTGTGTGAGGGGCAGACGTTGTTGCAATTCTGCCACTCGAACCCAAAGCATTTTATGCTTAATTGTGCTCCCTTTTGCGTCCTTGTAGTCGTTTTTCGACCAGAAAAACAGATTGTCATTGTAAGATTGTACACAGTAAAAAGAATCACATACAATAAGAGTGGTCTCATCCTGAGAAGCGAACTCAAGTGCAAGTAGCAATGCATGCAGCTCGGCCAATTGTGCGGTACTATCTCCAAGTGTGCGAGTATGCACTGCAGAGGATTTGAACGTTCCATTCACAAAGGAACCCGCAACAATAGCACATGCAGCTGAATAAGCGTGCTTGGACCCAGTGGCCGGTTGCGCCGAACCATCGGTGTAGATCACACATTTGTAATCCTCAAGCGGTAGTAAAAACAAAGGAGGAGGATGAACGAATTCATACTGCAAAAACTCCTGAGTCTGAAGAGAAGAATCAAAAACAAAAGTGACGTCCGAAGACGTCAAAGATGTAGCCCATTGTATCCAACGGGGATGCATTGCTTTTGAGTTCGGTACACTTGCCTTTGTTACTGCCTCTAGGGCAGGACAGGGTGTTACCACTAGAATCCGCTTTCCCTGTGCCAGTGCGCGTTCTTTTAGAATCGCCATTTGCACTGCAGTCAGAACTTTTTCAACAGATGTAAGCGCAATTCAGCGGAAGTGTACAGATGTGACTTGTATGCGATAGGTACTGTATCACCTTCATTAAAGGTTAAATAGGTGAATCCCACCGCCCCGGAATTATTCTAATCACCAGGTTTGTGTGGTTATCACGAGTCAAAAGATATTTAGACTCTAAAAGGTCTGTCTGCAAAGACTGCAGAATTGAGGTATGCTCAGGCAGCCAGCAAGACCTTGAATAAGTAGGTTGTATCAAAGCATACAAAGGCTTGATACGCTGGGCATATTCGGGAATGTAAGTACGCCCGAAGTTCAGGAAACCCAGCAAAGACTGAAGCTTCTTCAGAGTATTTGGGGGGCACAAATGTGCACATTTTTCCAAGAAATGGGGGCTAAGCCCTTACCTTCGTTATTGAGCTCATAGCCCAAGAACAGAACGGTAAATTCAGCAATGTGTGACTTAGCAAAGTTAAATTTGTAACCCTGCTCCGCAAATTCAAGAATAATGCGGTCCACACGGGACAGATGCTGATATAACTCGTCGTCTGTCAGATAGATGTCATCAACGTACGAACATGCGTCTTGATCAATGTCATTTAGCAAAGAAACAACACGGGCGGCGAATATACCCGGACTATTTTTATAGCCCATGGGTAATCGCCGGAACTGGAATAATTTACCACCGGATGTGAATGCGGTCCATTGACCACTCTCTGGGGCTAGGTTGTGCGTGTAGAAACCGTTTGAAAGGTCAAGTGTCGTTTTGTATTTTTTACGAACAAGACTGTCTACAAGCGCAGAACTGTGTGTATTTTGCACCGCAAAGTTCCGACAATGAGTATTTAAATGCCGGTAATCCAAAACTAAGCGGTACGATCCATCGGGTTTAGAAACCACGAAAAGGGGATTGTTCATAGGTGATACGCATGGTTCAATTACTCCCTGATATTCCAACTGTGTCAGAATTTCGGAGACGGGGCCTTTTGCCTGCCGTTTGATGGGATATTGGGGTTGTGGCTGCGGTAGTGACCGCAAAGTTATTGCATGGGGAGGTGACTCTTCATCCCATCCCACATGGTTGCGGTATAACGCTGGTGCCAGGTACACAGCCCACTCAACTGCAAGTGCTTCAGCTTTGTCTTTTGGGACATGCTTTGAAAAGCTTGGAAGGATTACCTCCTCTCCTTTATGTGCAGCTAAAACGAATGGGGGTGGCCAATCCACCTCTGCTAACAAAATGTCATATGAAGAGGTTAGATTTTCCCAAAAAATCCCTTTTATTTCACGCGGTATGTCACCTTCAATTTGTATAACTATATTATATAGTCTGTCAGGGGGTGCCACTCTCGTGTCAGCTGTCTCTACAGTAACGAATGTTTCAGTTGCTGTCGCCTCCATATGAGGACGTAGCGCCTCCCGCACTATGGTAACTTCCGCGGCGCTGTCTAGGAGGGTCACTGCCCACGTCCAATTCTGGAGTCTCGTTCTCACGGTCTGAGGCATATTTCGCTGTGACAGCGGCTACTTTTTTCTTCTGAAATTGCGGTCGAGGAAGATGAAAGTCTTCTGCTTTCCCTCTGACTTGTTGTCGAGGTTGGTCTCGCTCCTGGGGAGCCTCTCGGCCCCTTCCTCTATCTTGCCGTCCTCCTCCACCAGCCTGTGACGACGTCTGGGCCTGTGAAGAACGAGGAGAACGCGTATCAGAGCTCTGAAACCTTTCTGGTGATTTAATCCTTGACCTATCACGTAAATCATAAGTACGTTCAGAAGAAACCGAAACTGGGGAAGCGCCTCTCGACCCCGGCTTCTTTTGTTGCTTACCCTGTTTTTTCTGTCTCCAACTCTTTTAGTGAAGACTGGTTTATCATCTTTCTCAGATGCACTTTTTGTTTGTATAACTTGTGATTGCGATTGAGTTTGCATTTTTACAAAAGGCTTGTTGCCTAGGCTATTTCTTCCAATTGTTTTATAAGCCCGGGCTATTATTTTCGGTAATTCGCGAGGCCTGTCCAACTCTGGGACCAAAGCCAAAGCATTCGCTACTTGAAAGTTCATAGCATCGCCCTTGACATTTCCAAGGATCAGCTCAGCTACTACATCAAACACTCCCACTAGTCTCATCCCTAATTCCACAGCCGCTTCAGGGCCATGTTCATCCTGTACTTTTTAATTACAGAGGGTAGAACCGTCATGGAAGGAGTTCCAAAACATTTGGAATAAACTGCTGCGAATACCTTACCCCAGTTTTCACATGATGTCAAATCGGGGATTATGTCTTTTGGCAAACTTATCGTAAGGATGCGATGTTTATCCACTGGGGACGTATGTGGAAACACCGCTTCTATCTGATCGAACTTTTCGGCCAGCCAATAAGGATAGTCGTCCTTATTTTGTGGACGCTTGCCCATCACAGAATTTACCATGACAGGACTTATAGTCACTCCAGCTGCAATAGCTGGTTGGCCTGCGACTACAGGAGCAGCTCCATGGAGGCTACCTGTAACGTATGTCACTAGGGCTCGATGCACTCGTACCAATTCGGTATGCATAGTGCGCAGTTCGCAAGCGGTAATGCCAGATAATTTGGATGCGGGGTATACCCGGCCAATACAGGCCAAGTGGCCCCCTGAATTGACAAGGGGCCTAAACGAACTGCGGTAGTTGGTTGTGGTAGGGCGCCATTAAACCAAACACGGTGCTGCCAAGCCGTGAGAGGTACTTCAAGAGTGGTATAGGGTCGATATGCAGCAGGAATAACGGTGGGTTTATATTCATGAAACAGCTTATCACCTGCATCCACCGCCTCAAAAGTGATTCAAGTGTAAAACACTTCAAAGTGATAAGCCGCATCGGCTTGAACCACAAAGACCAACTCGACCCCTGTATCGGGCACTCCATACACAGCTAAGTGGTCTCGGAGTGCTCCTCGACTATGTGCAGCTATCGCCACACCAGCCATGACTAAACAATTATATTCGACAACCTAACAGGGAGCACAAAAATGGGTCTGTTAACTAACCTTTTTAATAATATCAAGCTTGAAAGAACCTATAAAACATTCAATATAGGAGGTATCACCGTCACATACGCCTCCGGAAGCGTACGCGAGGGGTTTGTGGACAAGCACAAGCACTACTCAAGCGTCTCGCAGATAAGCTGCCCCACGGTGGTCGCGCCATGTCATAAGGTTTCTGCACATACACAGAGCTATGCACAGGAAAATGGGACCCTGGAATACAGTGGTTTGCCACCATATACCATAGCACCCAAAAACCCCAACCCAACTAGCTTAGCATCCCATTAGCACCCAAGTACTAATGTTTGGACAACCCAGAACACGGTATCTTTATCTCAGGACTCACAGAAGCAAGAACACTCTTTCGTCACTCACTCGTACTTGTCCACAAGGTGCGTAGTAAGAGACACTGGATAGGTTAAAATGTTTATTCCAACTTACGTGCTCTAATGTACAGTACACGTGTCAGTACTAATAGCATAATGCATATGACTAATATAAGCAGCATGGTTACAATTCCATAGAATACAAACGGGGAAAGCATCTCAGAGCTCAGTGGATAAACGTTTAAATAACATTACCACCCTCCCCTTGCAGTAAGATAGTTTATTATAATAATAGAAGACCTCTGGGCTTTGACTAGCGAACCCCATACCTCAGTCTCTAGATGCAGAATTACATCAGCAGGACATCATAGCTCTTCTCACTGAAAGGGATTTCTCCAAGTGTGTTAAGCGCTAGTAAACCACAGCATTAAAAGCATATCAAATTCTTCATGGCAATTGTACATAATGTTATGTCTGGGTGCGCGAGACTGGCCATATCAGGAAGAACCAAAATACATTGTTATGCGACCTTGTACATGTTTGCGCAGACTGAGCCCAAAAAGGTGAACAACAGAAGATGCAGACAGTGCAAAAGAACTTGGCACGAGCAAAGGGCGAGGCAGGCCCGGCTCAGTGTAACGTGCGCAAAGAAAAGCAGCATGGCAGCCAGGCCTAGGCCAACACAACAAGGCAGGTAACAATCCACAAGACACTATGATTTACTAAAAAGGGTTTTTAAGCCCAGGCTAGCCATAAATTCGATACAGGAATCAACTAACTTATGCAGAGCGATGGGCGTACGAGCCATTAGAACTGCATCATCAGCATATAATAATGCAGGAATGGTCAAGCCACCAATGTGAGGTACCTCCTTACTAGCGTTATTTAAAAATGGGCTCAGATTATTGATATAGAGAATACGTGGCATAGGGCCAACACAAAATCTTGTCATACCCCTCTAACAAGAGCAAAAAGCCTTGTCAACTCTCCCTTCAAACCAAAACGGATTCTAGCCCCTACGTTTTCATGCAGGATATACGGAAAATGGACCAATGCCTCATCCAGACGCATGGCTAACAACAATCTCCAACGCATGCCACGATTCACACAGTCAAAACCTTTGGAAAGATCTATGACGACCAGGTACAGTGGGCAGCGTCTGGCCCTGGTGTATTTTCCCACAAAAAAATGCAAGTTCAGGCACTGCTACACTGTGCCCAGCTGCCCCCTGAATCCATATTGGCTAGGATGTAAAATGCTATGGTACTGTCCCCATTCATGCATCCTAATAAAAAATACTCTTCCACTGATCTTACCTGAAGGGTCAATCAGGGAGCTAGGGCAATACCATTTAGGTTCTGACCTGATGCCCTTCTTAAAGACAAGTACAATTGTCAAACTTGACCCATAAGCTTGCGAGCTTCATACGAGAAAGGTTGATAAAAACATTTGTGAGAAGCGGAGCCCAAAGCTCGTATTATATTATATCAAATCAATGTGTGACCCATCCGGCCCCTGGGCGTTAGAGCTAGGGTTCTGATGTATGGCTTCTACCACCTCATTAGCAGATAACTTTAACTCAGGCAGCACCCCCAAAGGCAAATCAAAACATGGTGACATGGGGTTATCTGCTGGGTTCCAGCACATTTAATCAAGGAGCTTAACCCATTCATGTGGATTTATAGTTCTACAAATTAAATTCCCCTGGACACCCCTTAGCCTGCATTGCTTAAGCTTCGACCAGAAAACGTTTTGATCTCTAAGGTTTGTGGCATCCATGAGTCACTCCCAATCTTCATCATTTAGCTTTCTTCCTCTTACAAAGTTGCTGCTTATATTGAGAAAGAGCCCAAGCAACTTTTTGAAGCATCCTAGGATTGTTAATAGTGCTTCCCTAAGTTGCCTATTTGCCAGGGAGCAAGGAGAATCAAACCATATGGGCTACTCCATGATGTTCCCAACAGGCTCCAGAAGAGAAGCCCTGATATAGGAACTTAGGGACCTATTAGGATGGCCGGGCGGACCTGGGTCCGCCCGCCACCCTAGCGGGAACGGGACTGCCACATGGGATGCGACCGCCACCCTGACGGTCGCATTCCGCAGTTGAACATTGCGGCGGGTGCTGCTTACAGCAGCACCCGCCGCAGTGTCAAATTGCCATGTTGTGCATTTCCATGCACAACGTGGCAGGCACCGCATGGTGCCTGTCACCTTGTGCATGGAAATGGAGGGGGTACTATGGGTACCCCCCAAGTGCACCCCTCCATCCCCCGGGGCCCGCAACGGGCCCCCAAAGCAAATCCCCACCAGCCTTTCCATGGCTGCATCGCCGCCATGGAAAGGCCTTACACCGCACACATCCTAATATGGATGGCGGTGCCTAGGCACCGCCACCATATTAGTGGCCCAAGTCCGCCCGGCCGGCAATTGGAACGATTGCCCACCGACGGAAAAGCGGCGGACGCACTTTGCGTCTGCCGCAATACCCCCGCCATTATAATATGGCGGGGGGTATTACTCGTTACGATGGCGTAACGGTTGCCACCGCCAACTCGGCGGTGGCGATCGTTACGCCATCATAATGACCCCCATAGTTCCTTAAAATCATGTTGAATACAGGAGCTATCTGTCTGTAAGTAAAGACAATTTTGAAAGGCACTAACATTATGACATATCAATGCTACCAGTCACACATTGCGGATGTGCCTTTGCAACGAAGTGTTAACTCTGTCGAGAACAGAAAGTAAGGGTGATACATTCCGTTGCTCTTTAATCCTATGTGAAGCAAGGTTACCAGCATTGTTCACACGTTGTGATCACTAAAGCAGGTTTCACATACATGGTTACACAGGGCAAGAAATTTTGCAAAGCAAAAATATAATCTATTGTCATCGTACATCACCATCCATGAAAAAATGGTAGGCTGATTTCACTATTTCCAGTACAGATCATGATAACTTCTAAATCAAACGTGGCAAGATACCTTGCCAGTTCTTCACCTCTTCGATGACACATAAGGAAGTTTGTTGTATCCTATGACAGGTAACCAGGTAGAGTTTTGTAGGTTTCTTTATTGGTTCTAAGTTGCAGGTAGTAAATATATCCACAGTCTATAAGCCAGGTGTATCCATAGCGCCAGCCCTTACTCCAGCCCCACCAGGAGCAGCCTGCCTGCTGCTCAGCCCATGTCCAACTGTCACCACTCATCCACACAGGCACCCAAGCATTCCATTCATCATAGTCACACCAACAGTCCAATACCATCTCTCACTTCGGCTGAGCAGCTAGGAGATAACTAGGCTGGGTAACATACAATAACACTATGAGGATATAACATTATCCCCTTCCTTTTAAATGAAAAATGAAAGTGTGAAGAAACATGGGAGTAACTATAAACAAGACAAGAAAATATACAGAAGAAGAAAAAGTTCAAACTCAGGGAAGCAAAACTAAATACCACTTTACAAGAGTAAGAACGCTGTGTAACTAGAAGGAAAAGAAAAATAATGGCAAGCAAGATAAAACATTGACAAACCATATACCCATCCTTCCCAAAAAACAATTTCAAAAAAATGTAGTGAAGGGTGGGCCACACCCCCAAGACAAACACCCAAGTGTAACACAAGGTGAACTACAAAGAGTGTACACACGGTGAGGCGGGAGGCGACTTACACACAACAATATCGACATGAAGTGCAGGGCGACTTACACAGAACAACACGTGAGGAGCAGGGTGACTAACACAAGACAGAAACGCGTGAGGCGCAGGGCGACTTACACACAAGACCACAACATGTGAGGCGCAGGGCAACTTACACACAAAACTGTAACATAATGTAAAACATGAAAATAGGCCTAACACCCATAAACACACACCCTAGGTAGGGATGTACCGTAAAACATGTAAATGGGACTAACACCCATAGCCCAACCACGTGTAAGGGTTAACATCCATTGTGCTTTGCACGCATGGGGTCGAATCCCTTCCTCATCGCCAAAATATGTTGTATCCTATGACAGGTAGCCAGGTAGAGTTTTGTAGGTTTCTTTATTGGTTCTAAGTTGGAGGTAGTAAATATATACAGCAGTCTATAAGCCAGGTGTATCCATAGCGGCATCCCTTACTCCAGCCCCACCAGGAGCAGCCTGCCTGCTGCTCAGCCCATCTCCACCTGTCACCACTCATCCACACAGGCACCCAGCATTCCATTCATCACAGTCACAGCAACATTCCAATACCATCTCTCACTCTGGCTGAGCAGCTAGGAGACAGCTAGGCTGGGTAACATACAATAACACTATGAGGATATAACAAAGTTATTAGTAATGACGTTGTAATCCATCTTGGGTATGTTGAAAACACACTTTGGGGCCGATTCCGATCTCGGCCGGTAGGGCTCCGAATCGGATTCGGCTTTACCGGATCCGAGTCGGAGCCCTATTTCCCGACCGATTCGTACGCGCGTCCGGGCGAGCGAGTACGATGCGAAATCGCCGACCGACTCGTCCGGGCGTCCCGACCGCTCCGACCGACTCATTCCCGGGTCTAACCGCACCGACCGACTCGCTCGGACTCGACTCGCACCGCGCAATGGAGACGTTCCCCGGCCGGGTAAGTACGATGCGCGCCGCGAGCAGTCCGACCGAGCCGCGCAGTCCGGCTCGAAAGAGCTGTCGGAGCCGTACTTTGGGGGTCCGTGTCGGACCCCCTGTACGCGTAGCCGCGCGAGTCGCACACAGGGGGACCCATGGGTCCCCCTACCTGTGCGTGTACGGCGCGAATCGCTTCGCCGCGTACACGCTGTAGGGGGCGCCCTTGTCCGCCTCGCACCCATTGAGTCAATGGGAGCCCGCGTACGCGTTGTACGGCAGGCTCCCATTGACTTCAATGGGAGTCCGACCGAATCGAGTCCGATGGCATACGTGCGCATCGTACTCGTTCGGTCGGGCTGCACGGGTCCGATCCGGTCGGAAATCTCTCCGGGTCCGGCTCGGTCGGAGAGATTTCCGGCCCGAATCGGAATCGGCCCCTTTGCATTAAAATCACCACAAATCACTATGTTCAACTGGTTGGATTACCAATGTTATTGTAGAGATGTAAGAACATTTTATAAATGAATAAAATTACTATTACTACCATTTTTAAGATCATTATTATAAAAATGTATCAAATACACATAAGGATTTCGACTCCCCTTTACTAAAAGTGCTTGAGAAGCATGATGTGCAGTAGATATCACTTCCACATTTAAATTGAGTGAGACTCCGTTCTTGGGGGCAAAGATGGCGGTCGCTTGAGACCGTAGGCTGCGCATAGAGTGCTGA
Organism: Calotriton arnoldi; assembly: GCA_963921515.1. Lineage (NCBI taxonomy): Eukaryota > Metazoa > Chordata > Amphibia > Caudata > Salamandridae > Calotriton > Calotriton arnoldi. The sequence continues at coordinate 194,173 of CAWUFW010006175.1, read as the reverse complement.
GAGCTGCAGATGTCAGGAGTGCTTCTCTAATTTAAATGGGATAATGAATGCTGTACTTTGCTGCCCAGAAATACATTGCCCCCAAAAGACTAGCGGAAATAACCTACGGCTGCTTGGAACGGCAATCGGGCTCTGCGTTCTACGATATATTACCGGGACTGTGGAAGGGAATTCTGAAGCTCAACAAAAAGGCCCCTACCTACAGACGGCATCGGGGGAGGAGGTAGACTCCGTGGAGACGATCGGGCCTGCTGGAGGTGCCGTGATGGGTCCCAAGGCTGTCGGGGGCAAGATCAAGGCGGCCAAACAGATGCCCGGGATTGGGACAGGAGGTGTGGCCGCGGGAGCTACGGCGGGCGTGATGGAATCTCCAGCCCAAACTCCGCGACGAGGAGGAAGCCGCGGGACGCTGGCTGACCCGGATCTGGAGAGGAGGGGAAGAGGCGGGACTACACAGAGAGGACGCCCGGCCGGTCCTACGGTTGTGGAGCTGCTGAGAGGTCCAGCCGGGAGACTAGTTCCGGGTTGTGAAGGGAAGTCTCGAGGGAAGGTCTGTCCCGATGTCAGTTTGGATACCGCGGCGAGCACATTACATGGAGTGCTTGCTGGTAAAGACCTGCCCCCGCAAGGACCCCTGCAACCGAGTGAGAAAGCTCAGGAAACCCAGAGGGAATTGAGCGAGGCGGAGAACGGTTCTCATATCGGGACAGCTAATAATGAAGGTAGGCCTGGGGGCTCCTTACTACAACCTTTGATCTTGAATCACGCAGGGGGAGCCCAAGAACCACTGATTCTGACTTCAACAGAGCAATCAGTTGGGACAGGGGTAACTAACATAGGAAAAGTAGGAAATGCAGGATATACGGTTGCAGATGGAAGGGATTCTGGGGTACAAGTGGACAATCACCAAGCCCTGAGTATGCAACCCCAGGAGCTAATATCCAATGCTGATTTCAACCTAGTCCCTGTTAATCGTACACCAGAAACTAACACCAGTAGTAATATTGTCTATGAACGCCAAACAGAGCTTGACAAGGAATCTAGTGAAATTTTCTTTTCTGTATCTGATGGCGAGGAATGGACAGAGGAGTCATCAGTTGACATTACAGACCTAAGTTACAGTGATGAGGAGGAGGTAGGGGATCCTAAATTTAAAACCGTCCAGAGGAAAAAGATGCACAGTGGAAAGGAGTTGGCGTGGGATTATACCCCGACAAATCAGCTCTCTAATCCTATGCTTATCTCCCAATCTATTCTTGATCCATCTGAGTCAACTTCCCCAACTTTAGAGACTATCTTTCAGGCTATCTCCATGCACCGTGATGAAACTCGTCAAGACAGTCGCAAGGCTCAGCTTGCTATGCGCAAGATGCAAGGAGTTGTCCGAAAATTAACAAAAACCTGCAGTTCATTTGGGGAACGTCTAACCGATCTTGAGTCTAGGATAGTTACCACGGAAGCTGATGTTTCCTCAACCCACGCGGTGGTGGGATCTCATGAGGCACAGCTAGTGGATGTTAGATGGAAGCTGGAGGAGTTTGAAAATCGTCAGCGGAGGAACAATCTGCGGGTCCTCGGGGTTCCCGAGGGGATCGAGGGGGCTGACATACGCTCATTTATGGTAGATTTGTTGCGAGACTCTCTGCCGGAATTAACCGGCTGGGACTGGGCTCTAGAGATTCAACGTGCTCATCGGGTCCCCTTTGTTCAGAAATTGCCTGTAAGGGCAGGAGCTTTTCCCCGGGCCATCCTGGTCTATTTCGGCAATTTTTTGTTACGTCAGGCCGTATTTGAAAAAGCTCGGCCCGACGCTAAAAGGTCTAGAAATGAGATTTCCTATTTTGTACGCCCAGATTTCTGCCATTCTACTGTTGAAAGGCGGTGGCGACTGCGGCAGCTTATCAAACCGTTCCAAGACAAAAGGGCACAAGCCTTTTTAAATAATCCAGATCGTTTAAAAGTGATTTTTGAGGGGCAAACAAAGTTTTTTATGTCAGAAATTAAGGCTAAGGAATACCTGGACGGGCTACCTAATTAGAGACGTGTTAACAAACCAAACGGAAATGTAACTCGTAATTGTAAATATTCTGTTGGGAGCATTCTGTTGGAAGCAGCGTTTAGTTAAGGTTTTTAGAATTAGGGCTCTCGCACTCACTATGTGTAGCACATCCATCATGATCAGACTCAAGATTGAGTCTGTATGCCCCATTTGGGGAGGGGGGTAGTCGGGGAGGGGGTGGGAAGCAAAGCTGTGGGGGAGGGAGGGGGAAGGTGAGGGAAAGGTGGAGGGTTAAATACGGGGTGGAAAAAAGCACATCCAGAAATTGTAAAGAAATAATAAGGGGACAACCAAGAGAGATAAATCAGTGGTACAAGAAGAGGCAGGTATTTAATAATGGAAAGAGGTTGAGAAGGTTTCATGGAGGAATTCAGAACCGTGAGTTTAATCTAAGATGGGGAAGATAACTATTTGTTCTTGGAATATTGCCGGGTTAAATGACAGGGTCAAGAGGATAAGATATGCCGAACTTGTTAGACTAAACCCCACCGATATAATATGTCTACAGGAGACACACATTCCGTGGGGGAAAAGGGAAGTACTGAGAATTGCAGGATATAATCTGTTGGCGTGTACTACCCAGACATCTAACATACGGGGTGTGGCTATTTTAGCAAAGACTGCCTTGGGAATGGCCAAACGGAAACTAGTGGATGCGCTGGGTAGATGGGCAATCATTGAATTGGTTATGGGAGGTACGGTGTGTGCAATATATGGCTCTAACCAGGATGACCCTCAGATTTTTGAGGATTTAGAAGTAGAACTTGCCACTTGGCCAACCCCTTTGATTTTCTGTGGGGACCTGAATATCTCTCTGGATCACGGGTCAGGGTTGTATATGGGTCGAAAGCCTAGGGTCTATAGGGCATTTAATTCTCTTAAAATTAGTCACGGCCTTGTAGATATCTGGGCTACAAAGAACGTTGACAATCCTGGATATACGTTTTTTCCTACCCACATAAAAAATACGTTAGGATTGATTATGTTTTTTGTACAAGTGATCTTGTTGAGCAAGCCAGGATTAAGAAACTCCCCAAAATAATCTCTGATCATAACCCTTTGATGTTAGAACTGGAAATAGCCAGCTTTAAAAGGCCACGGAGCGGATGGACTTTTGATAGGAAACTCCTTGTGAATAGTGAATATAGTACACATATGAAACAATGGGCGCAGGAATTTTTTGATATAAATAGGTTTAGTGCCAGTAGGGGGTTGTGTGGGACTCATTCAAGGCGGCTCTTCGAGGTGAGACGATTTCTTTTGTTATCAGGTCAAAAAGCAGCAGAAATTAAAGAATCAACAATTGATGCAAGATCTAGCTATGGCTGAAGAAGAGCATACCTCGCTGATCGTACAGGGACTGGAGGGAGATCTAACCCAGTGTCGAATTATTGCATTGAAAGCAGAGCTCACTAACTGGCTAAATCAGAAATCAGCAGAGGAGTATCAATCTCACCGTAATAGTGTTTATGAAACTGGAGAACAAGTTGGTAGGAGGTTAGCGCTCCGAACTAGGCAGAAGGCAGCGTTAAATGCTGTATCTTTGATTAAAATAGATGGGTAAACCTACACTAATTCGGAGGATATAATCAGAGAGTTTCAAAACTATTATCAGGTGTTATATCAAGATGATATCAATATAAGCCGAGAAGAGGTTTCTCAATGTATGACAGGGTTGTTCGCAGACATTACTATGGGCGGTGGTATGGATAGGCCTACGAGAGAGGAATTGGAGGTAGAAATTACATTAGAAGAAGTTCAACAAGCATTATCAGGGTTGGCATCAGGAAAGGCGGCGGGCCCGGATCGTTTACCTCTTGAGGTTTATAAGATTCTGGGATCAGTTATAACACCCTTGCTTTTAGATCTATTTAGGGGTGTACAATACAGTGGAACCCCCCCCCCCCGAGTCCTGGAAAGAGACTGCCATTGTAATCTTTCCTAAGAAAGGGAAACCGGCTGATAATCCATCTTCTTACCGGCCAATCTCCCTGATCAATTCTGATACAAAAATTTATTCAAAAATTTTGGCTAATCGGCTAGGGAGGGTCATAGAGCGTCTGGTCTCCCCATGGCAGCATGGGTTTATCTCGGGCAAAGGAACAACGGACCATACCCGTAGAGTTATTTCTCTTTTTGACATCATGTCCGGGGTGGGGGATCAGATGGCTATGATCCTTCTCGATGCGGAAAAAGCCTTTGATCGAGTGTCTTGGGAGTTTCTATGGTTGATATTGGAACAGAATGGTATTGGCCCTCAGTTTGTAAAAGCTATTAAGGCAATGTATTATCAGCCAATAGCCCGACTGCAATTACTGGGGGGAATCAGGCAATATTAAAATATCAAGAGGGACTAGACAGGGCTGTCCCTGCTCCCCAATTTTATTTGCCTTATATATCAACCCCTTAGTTGAAAAGCTGTTACAGACTCGACGGATCATACCAATAATTACGGGTGGGTTCGAGACAAAAGTTTTGGCTTATGCCGATGACATTGCGGTCCTAACTCCTAACCCTCTCGAGGCGATCGAAGAAATCGGCAAGATCACCGAGGCATATGGTCGTCTCTCTGGCTATGCTTTGAACGCTGGAAAAACAATAGTATTGTGCACGGATAACCTTGATTTTAACGACCCTAGGAGAGCAACCTCAGCAGTATACCTCGGGGTTCGAATAAGTGCCAAGGTTGATGAAATTAGTAGAATCAACTTCGAACCTATGATTAAAAACATAGGGAATGAATTAAGGAGGGTTAATGGGTTGCACTTGTCTATTATTGGGAGGGGGAATTACTTAAAAATGACCATATTACCGAAAACTTTGTATCTGTTTCGCTCTATACCACTGGCCGTAGATGATAATTTATTGAAGGCACTGGAAACAATTTTCTCTAATTTCGTATGGCAATATGGGAAGGTCAGAAGAGCACTGAAGTATTTAGCTCTACCCCTGGATAGGGGAGGACTTGCAGTCCCTAATATTATGTTGTATTATTGGGCAGCCCTTTTATATCAAATGACTACCCTGCTGTCGATAAATAATATCAAGGAACCAGTGCAGGGCCCAAAAATACCTACAATCTATGAGCTTTCGATGGGGAAGGATGCCTCTGGGCTGCTACTGAGACAATTGGAACCCAGTTACTTTAAGAAGGTACGGTTCAAAGTAATTTATGGCTCATGGAAAATCTGGAAGGAGGTTTCCAAGGCTATGGCAATCCCAAGAATCACCAGATATACCCCTTTATGGCGATCACCATTATTGGTATACTTGGCCAACGATGACATGGGGAAAAAGTGGGAAAAATACGGGGTAGGAACAATAGGGGATTTCTGTGGGGGAAAACAAGATGCTCAATTCTTTAGGTTACAACGGGTATTTGGTGTTCTAGATAGTCAATATTTTAAATTTGTCCAGATTAAGAATGTCCTAACGACATGGAAGCCTAAGATAAAATTGGATGAGATACCGCTCTTAGAAGCGGTAAACAGGGAAACGAGTAGAATTAGGGACTTTTATAAAATACTCCTTGATAAAAGCCCCGACGATATGGAAAAAACTGAAGCATCTTGGGCTACGAAACTGGGCAACCCTGATGTGGATATTTATATGAGTCTATCCCTAACTGCAAAAATCTTCTTAGCCTCGAATCTAAAAGCTCAAATGTATAAAACGATATTTAATCTTTACTTTACCCCTGCTAAACTTTATCAGTGGGGGAAGAGGGTTGACGACAAGTGTCCTAGATGTGGGTCCGGACCTGCCACTCTGATACATATGTTGTATAGCTGTGATAAACTGGCCTTACTTAAAGAAGGCATATTAGGTTTTTGGGAAGCTCTGTTTGGTTTCAGACCAGAATTAACCCCGACCCTGCTGATTCTCGGATTTGATAGTACTTTGGGTCTCAACATCGAACAAGAATATGGTGTGTTTCTGGGGGCAGCAGTATTTAGGTTATTATTGGTCACAAGGTGGAAAGATATTGAGCCACCAACATTTCATATGTGGCTTGCTAGGCTTCTCGGGATTTACAAACAAGAGATGTTCATATATGCTTGTAGAGGTAGACAGGCCAGGGTTCGGGGAGGAAGATCTGGGCGCATATGGCTGAATGGTCTAGAGATGTGAGGATGAACTAGCTGTGTTTTTTCATGCTTGCTAATTGATCATCCTGGGTTAACTATAATGAAATGTTTGCTGTTTTTTTTTCTTTTCCTTCTTCTTTCTCTCTTTTTCGTTTGTTTTTCGATCTCCCGGGTGTAAAATTGTCTCCATTATATATGTATGTATCAGTATTTATATTTTCCGGATGTGCCCAATAAAAAAAAAATAAAAAAAAAAAAAATAAATAAATAAATAAAAAAAAAATTGAGTGAGACTTTAATCCAAATAGATGATCCCTCTTTGGCCCGGCTGGAATGAGAACAAATAGCAGGAACAGAGTAACATACATATCCCTCGTTGGACACAGATACGGTCTTCCATGTGTCCTGGAAGAGACCAATGTCAATAGCGCAAAAATCAAAAACTTTAATATGCCATCAATAATAAGTTCAGTTCAAGAGGAAAGTTCTCAAGGAATCTACTATCCTCGAATGGATGCCTAAGGTACAATATTTAATCTTTTTGGAATGTGAAGAAAATAACAAAAAAAATGAATTCAGGCACCTTTAAGATGTCAAAAACATCTATGTTTATATACAGCATTGTAAAAAAAATGGTTTTCTACTTGTGCAGCATGTGAGTCTTTCATAAGTAATAGGTTAACAATTGTTTACTTACAGGGAACCAAGAACCACATTGTAGCACTTGACTCTTTCAGGGTAGCGAAGCAGAGCAGTCCAAGGCCTACTCCAGGAGGGTGATATAGGCTAGTCATCTCCATAAGCTACCATTTATCAAACAACACTCAAAAAATGATTGTCCAGTCAGTGCTTTTTTTTTAAGGAAAAAATTACATTTATTACAAACACACACTACAAAATACTACATGTTTAATTACAAATATATACCTCAGATTGATTAAAATACCTTTGGTGACTCCTTCAAGTACATTTGACTGCAAGTGGGACATGATCCCCATAGTCACAATAACCTCCTCACCAATACCAAATATTTTATGGTTCTCGAGTCGCAGCTAGATGGGCTGGGGTAGCATGAGCAGTCTACTCCTGTGTAGCCCTGCTGGCTTCCCACAATGTCCTGCTCCTGCCTGCACATCCAGCATCAGGCAGAGGTAGGACTTAGGGTTTCTCCTGTGGGGCGATCTAGAGAGGGATGTCCTCCTCTCTTCCTCTGGATCTGGGCTGAGGTCCTGCTGCTCTGCCTTCTTGCTTGTTTTAGGAGTTTGGGTTCTCAGGACATTGTGTTGTGTCAGGCCCCAGGGGATGGGGTCCCATGGGCTAAGGTTTGGCTGGGGGAAGGGGGCCCTAAGCACTCCCCTTCCCCAGGATAAGTTGATAAATAAAGATTTGCTGACCGCCAGGGGTTAGGCCATCTCTGGGGAATTGGTATGGCAGAGCGCCTCATGCATGGTGGCTCAATGTTTCTGGAGTTCAAAGGTTAAATCTTTAAGGTTGCACATCCTCAGCCCTGTAGAGCCGATTTCCAGTGTTGTTTCCTCCTGGTAGCGAGCTCTAGCAGGAGCATTTGCAATAAGCCTCCTAGCCTCTAAAGGGTGCCCTTTGAGGGGAGCTAGTTTTCCTGGTTTCCTGTGTCATTCTTCTCATCTCCTGGAAAGAGATATGTATCTCCTCTTGGTGGTGGTATCTTACAGAGACCCTCTTCTACCAGCCAGCAGATCATCCTTCTGCCCACAATCCCAAGACCTAGAGCCTCCTGGTTACTTTTCTGGGTACTTGGAGTGGCAGTGGAGTACATATCTTCCTCCAACTGGTCCTCAGGGACCGTAAGGAGCCAGCATCACTGGCTCTGGAGAGACCTATCAGTTTCTGGGGGTCAACTGCAGGCAGAGTCCTTAGCAGGGCATCAGGTGGCTTCTCTTTACAGTTGTACATGATTCTGCTGTCACCGTCTTTCAGGTTCAGATTCTTGCTCTCTTTCTCTCCCTTGTGCAGGAGTTTAAAAGCGTAAGTGGAAAGTCCTATGTAACAGGCACACACAGCCAATACTGGGATGCAACATCAACCTCCACCCCTGGGACAATCCAAAATGGCAGAACCTTTCTTCCTCTGGAAGGAGCAACACCACCTATGTTGTCACGCTAAACCAGTTCTCGGGGCACCTTTTTCCCACTAGACCTGGTGTTTGGCTGGCTAGGGGGACAGAGAAGGGGGCAGGCCCTGGTGTTGCTACATCTGGTTACACAGGATAGACCTTTTGAAGGTAATAAACATACTGGCTACACTGGGACAACACCTCCCTACACCCAAGGCCCTATGTCCCTGTACTGGGAGTAACCCACACCTCAATCCAAGGGAGCCATCCAGCTGCCAGGTGACTGTTGAATACTTAAAGAAAGGCCACTAGAGGCTTTAGCACGAAAATGGTACGTTTTTCAAAGTGCGTTTTGCCTTATAGTTACAGAAAAGTTGCTTTTTCGATTAAAGCAGATTTTAAATAACTATTAAAAAGAGTGAAATATTTTTCTAGCTGCCACCAATTCATACTTGTCACTTATGAAATGTTGCAATGTAGCCCAGGGTTCGAAAACCGGGTGATCAAAAGTAAAGAAATCCTCTTGGACTAAATGGACGGAACCATCTGCAGGAAGCAGTCCATGAAAAGTAATCAATAAATCTTTCTTAGATATGCTCATTCAGATGCTGCATACTTTATGTCCAGTACTCTTCTCCTGTAGATCTTCTGACCGCTGGTTGGTCCGCCTCTTTGTCACCCAGACCAGTTTCTTTTTCTTCTGGGTATTTTCTCTGTCTCTTTATCAATTGTTAGCAGTCTTTGATCTTGCTTTGATGCTCTATTCATCTCTCTTACACTCTCAGGCCATTCTTCTTGGATAAGGCCTTTGTCTTCAGGCCCACTTATGACAACAGCAGTAGCTTCTTCATCTTTTGCTCCTTGTTTTGTGCAGTTTCCAGTTAGAACAGCTTGATTTCCTCTGGGGTTATTGAAACTCGACTTTTTACTTTCTTGAATTGTTGTTGTGCTTATTCTTCTTATTGCCCAAGTTGATCTTCACTACACCTCTCTGGATCCATGTAGTGAACATGAATTTTACACTATAAGTCAGTGGTTGGTATCACCAATTCTTTATCAGAAAGCTTCACTCTTTTCGTGTGAGGTTCATGGTTCCACTGTGGCAAGCCTGCACACTTCACAGCAAAGCATAACATGTGTATTTGTAAAGTGCACGTTCACTCGTAGGCATCTTGGCACTGAATAACAGATGTTTATTGTTACCCAACTCAATGGTAGTCATTTTATCGACCTCAGATGGATGAAAGGCTGAGTGTCCCGCTGGGATTTGAACCTGTGACCATGAGGTTGAACACAGGCCCCTGCAGTAGATGCATTAGTCCACTGAGCCACCAGACCATATTCATCTCAAGTATGACTTGATGGGATCCATGCCACCTCATTTCCAGTAATCAGGTTCTAGATTGTGTCAAGGTTCTTCACTTGCTGAAGGTGTTTTCAATTTCACCTGTAGCGAGATGGAGCCTACCACAACAGCTAGACATTTGCAATAGTCCAGACCAGAAAAAGATCATCATAAATGTTCACAAGTGCAGCTGAAAGAATTCCAGGATCCACATTACTCTGCCCATGATCACTTCATGAAGCAGTGTTCCAATCACTTTATTAGGTGTGCTTGTTAAACTCATCAATATCAGTGGTGGGGCATCTACGCTTTTCAGTGATGTTGAGTACATACCTTGGACAACTTTGATTTACGAGTACCATTAACTCTTTCATCAACAATGATGCTTCTGTTTGATAGCCATGCTGAAAATATTGATCCAAATTGATTGGCACAAGCTAAGTTTTCATCATTTCACTTTGAAAGTGACTGCCCCTCTCTGATTCCAAAGACGTTGTATTAGACCTAGCCCTTTTTGCAGGTTTATCCCAAAATGTTTTGGCTTTTGCCTCCTATTTTTCTGACTCTGGGGCATATTCTCAAGGACTCATCGCTGAGTTAGCGGCACTTTATCGCAGCCAAAGTGGTGATAAATTCATCGCACCATTCACAAGCTGGTGCTAACAGCCGATGTCACCAGTTTTCATGCGATAGCAGTTGCAAAAAACATCGCCACGGATGACACCGGCAACTAACGCTAATGAGATGCAGAGTAGGCGTTCCCGTGCAAAAACCAGCGGAAACACCACTACGAAACATTCACAACGACCAGCCAGATTGGCGATAAGATCACAAAACATGCGATAGGGCGCGTTAGCAGCATGGATTTAACACCTGCTCCTACCTGGTGTTAAGTCGGACAACAACCTGCACCATAAAAGGGAGCCCAGCCCACAGCCACACCAGAAGAACAACAGATGCCATGGAGCTACTGATCATGCAGCTCGGAGCACCAAGAGGGCCACAACACCCACCGCCACCACCGGCAGGACCCCCACCCCCAGGACCCCCCCCCGGACTACCACAGAGGCAGCGCAGACAAAGACACCGGACCTTCCGAAAATGCACCAGCCTGGGAGACTTAACGCCAGAGGAAGTCATTGCCCACTACAGACTCAAAAGGAGAACCATCCTACGCATCCTGACCATCATTGCCCACAGGCTGACGGTACCAACACAGTGGAGAACCAACATCCCTCCGCAGACAAAGCTGCTGGCTGTGCTGCACCTGTTGGCCTCTGGGACCTTCCAACCAACAACCGCCAGAGTCGGAGGAGTCTCACAGCCAGCCCTGTCAAAGTTCCTCACACCTGTCCTGGATGCCATCATCAGCCTGGTACCCCAGCAACTTTACTTCCCACACACTGCGCAGGAACAGCTGGAGATCAAGCAAGGCTTCTACTCCATAGCTGGCTTCCCGCACGTCTTGGGGGTAATCGACTGCACACATGTACTCCTCGTGCCCCCTGCCGCCACTGCACACAATTACCGCAACAGGAAACACACGCATTCCATCAATGTGCAGGCAATAGTGGACCACCGGGGACTCTTCACCAATGTCGTCTCCAACTACCCAGGCAGTGTGCATGATTCCTTCATCTTCCGACAGTCCATCATCAACCAGCGCTTTCAGGATGCCACCTATGGAAATGCACTGCTCGTCGGTAAGTAACAACTGAACACACCACACACCTCAACTCCAACAACATACAACTCACAACTCTGGGAATGCACACGTCACAAGACCACATACAACATGACAACCAACATAACCACATTCCAGACACGACAACACAACTTACTGTGGTAACCTGGGCCAGCCATGTACACAAGTCATCAACGGCATGGCACCTCAGCCACACAATAGCAGGATGTGGGGGGAGGTGGGTAACAGGCATGTGCGACGGAGGCAAGTGACCCATGACTGTGAATGTACACAATGCCAAGTGTGGCGTAGATGTGCTGGATAGTGGACGCAACCATGCAACCACAGCCATTGGGGAAGAACGCGGAAATGCAGCTTGTTACGTCCCCCCCTGAAAGCATGAGCGGAGTGGGATGGCCCGGCATATGCCAGGCCAGCGTAGGGGTGTGAATAAAAAGCCCGTTACTCTGGGCGTTGTCCTCTTCCGGAATGGACAACGTGTCTGCCAGGGCGGCACCTTTCACCCCGCCACGAGGCCGACGCCTTGAGCAGCGGTGCCTGCGATCCTGTGCACATGCTGCACCCCAGGACGCTGTCCCCAAGACCCGTCATGCCCGCCCCAGCGCACCCAGGCCTCACTGCTCACCTGCCAACACCGGCGTGTGTCAAAGAGGGCCCACCACGTGCTGGTGCAAGCTCCAAGCCCGAGGCCCGTGACCTTGGCAGCCTCCTCAGACCATCATGGCCTCCGAGACACAGGCCCCCAGTACTCCTTTCTCGTTGACGTACTCCACCGCTGCGCTCCACTGCAGTCAGGTAGGTCACACATTTGGAACTGAGTCTTGATTATGCAATGGCAGAGTACATACGTTTATGGCAGATTTCATATCACCGCACTCCCTTCGAAGTGGTGCCACCAACTCTGTGCATAGCATTCCAACCACCCGTGTCTGTGGGCCCTTCCTGACTACTGACTTCGGCCTACACTGTGGTACAGCACCGCGGGGTCACCTGTGTACTGCCTACACTTTGGTCCAACAGGCCTCACAGCAATCCAATCCATTCCGGACCAGGCAGGACACGGCACTGTCGCAGGCTGCACACACGCTCAGCTCTGGTGCCTCTACCTCCGTCAACCACAAATCATCGCCACATGGCATTCCAACGTCGTGTGTGAGAGTACCAGGAGGAGCTGCCTGAACAGCAGTTGGCCCGCGCTGACCGCTGCCTCCGGCCTACACTGCGGTCAAGTAGGTCACACATTTGGAACTGAGTCTTGATTTTACAATGGCAGAGTACATATCATTGCACTCCAGGAGAGCAGTAAGAGGAAGACGCGATTCTGCCCGGATGGGAAAAGGATCCTCATTACGGAGGTGACCGGACACTACCAACAACTGCCCTGGTGCCACTAACTCTGTGCATCGCAAGCCAAGGACACGTGGCTGGGGGCCCCTGCAGACCACTGCCTCCGGCCTGCACTGCGGTCAAGTAGGTCACACATTTGGAACTGAGTCTTGATTTATTTATTGCAGAGTTTATACCATTGCACAGGCCTCATCGCAGACTGCATCCCCTAACTGCTCTGGTGCCACTAACTCTGTGCCCCGAATTTCATGGACACTCTGGTTGCACTTTGGTGGCGTCTGAGTCCATGGCCTGGGGGTTGACTCCATCATCATGTAGCTGATACTGACTTGGCGTCAGGAATGAGTCTGTGGCATTCATCTCCTCCATGTTGCCTGTGTCTGCTAGGTACTGCCCTCTGTATCATGCACTGGAAGAACACCTTCCACTGTCCCCCAAAACCCTCTGTGACATTCGCCTTGGACATCAACGAGAACCCGCTCAGCTCTCAAGGCCCTACCTCAGTGCACCGGTAGTCACCGTCCCGTGGCGGTGTGGCTGTGCCGGACGCAGTGCATCCGTGGCCACTAACTCTGTGCAGCTCAAGGCATGAACCCTTGCTGTTTGAACTTTGAACTTCTGATTGTCTGATCACTGTTGTAGCTGTTGCCAGCACCGGCCACTCCCTGAGGGCTGGCTTACACTCACCCCACACTCATCCAGCACAGGCGTCACTGGACATGTGACCCTGGCAATAAAAGGGGCCGGGCGCACGTTCCCATAGCCAATTCCACAAACTATCTGAGTGTGTCCGTGTGGTCATTGTGTGTGCATGAGGGCCCCGGGCCCTACCACATTGCATCTGACGCAACCATGTCACCTCAGGCAGTGGGGTAGACCTGGGACATGTAGCTGTGTCGTACCCCCCTGTAGGCGTTGCCGGAGTGGGCTGGCGTACGGCAGTCCAGCGTAGGGGTGTGGATGATGACTCCGGGGTTCTGGGCGTGGTTAAGTGTTGGGCTTGCCAATGTAGTACCTGATGCGTGTGTCTTTGTTGTGGTGTCGGCGCCACCCGTCCCGCAATGGACAAAGTTGCAATGTAACATGCCCGAGGGGTGCGGGCCCGCTCGGGGTCCAGGATCATACATGCCGACTGTTGTGTGTGTATCGCTATTACCGCAGCATAAGCCAAAGGTCTACCCTCAACCGCATCGTGAGTTCAGCCAGCCATGAACTCTACATCTGTGTCCGCCCTATCCTTACCATAGGCCTACACACACGAGGCCGCCCACCTTCAACGCACAACATCACAGTGTCGTTGTCAGGCTTGTGGACATGCGCAGACAGGCATGACAATGGTGTGCCGTAGGAGTGCAGGTGATGCAACCGCGCAGTGCACACGAGGGACTAGGCTCGGGGGGAGGGAGGAGCAGCAGTGAGGCTATGTGATACACATTGATGGCGCACATTTGCTACTAGCAGTACATGTCATACTGGAATCACTATGACACACATGTCACATGCCAATCAACTAGTGAGCCTCCCAACACATCATGCAGAACCAACTATTGACTCATGTCTCTCTGCACTGTCACAGGTGATCAAGGATATGCACTCTGCCCTTGGATGATGACACCCCTCCGAGCCCCGAACACACATGCCCAGAGGCAGTACAATTGGGCCCACGCATGCACCAGGGGCATCGTGGAACGCACATTTGGCGTGTTGAAGTCACGTTTCAGGTGCCTGGACATCACAGGTGGAAGGCTCCTGTACAGCCCAGACATCGTGTGCAAGATGATCGTTGCATGTTGTGTGTTGCACAACATATGTGTACGCACCAATGCCCCATGGTTACGAGTGCCAGATGCACCGGACGATGATGAGGAAGATGAGGCAGGTGGACCACATCCCACTGCAGCTCAGCAGGAATAGCCTGTAGGAACAACATCATTGACAATTTCTTCACATGAGGACGTCACATTGTGTCAGTCCTTGGCAATCATGAGACAGTGCAAAATGACCACAGGCACAGCATGTGCAAATAAATTCAATGCAACACACATTCCCTGGTTTCTGTATGTGTGCTGCTGTGTGGCACGGGGATCAGGGACATGTTCCAGAGTCATTGTGGGTGTGCAGTGTGCTGTACTTAATTGTGCATGTGTGCCATTGTGCCCATCTCCCCCCGTCCTCCCAGTCCCTGGTCGGTACTCACCTTGTTGATGTTGTGTCAGGTCATGTTGAGCAGTGTCCCGAACCCCAACTCCTGGCACAGTATCACGACTGATGACTGTGGCCACCATTTTCTCACTGTCATCCAGCTCCTGGTGTGCCGCTGGTCCCCCACCTCCAGTCTGCGTCGCTGCTTTCATGTTGGCATCGTGTTTCTTCTTGGTTTTGCCCTTCACATCATTCCAGTGCCTCTTGGCCTCTTCCATTGTCCTCCTCGATACTCCGACTGCATTCACGTTGTTCGCGATGTACTGCCATGTTTCCGTTTGTGTTGCCGATGACACGGTGGAGGTGACGTACAGTTGTTGGTTGTGTTCTGTCACCTCCGTGATGATGGTCTGGTTTTCCTGCGGACTGAACCCCGTCTTCCTCTTCTCCTTGCCCTTCCCCGGCCCCGGGGTGCCTGGCTGTTTGTCTGTGGGGCTTGTGGGGTTCGCGTTGTCCTGTGCACTCGGTCCGGGTGCGTCCATGGTGCCACGCGGTAAAAAAAATTTGTCTTTTTTTTCTCTGCTTTTATTGTGCATTTTCCCGCATGTCGCATGGGAATCGCAGGCCTGTCGCTGGTTATCGCTGGTTTTGTTTCGCGCTTTGGGACGTTGCAACTTTTTTCGCGTTATGGTTTCGCATTTTTTCGGCGTCGCGTTGATTTTAACGCGGGCATTTTGCGCGTTGTGGTGGGGCTATCGCATGGTGCCGCCGGGTTGGGAATACTGCTTTAACACGGTGTTATTTTCCCGCAATAGACTGAGATGTGAGTAGCTGCGTTAAGTGATTTTGGCGATAGTTAACACACGTTCTTGAGAATATCCCCCTCTCTTTTTGTTGGCTGTAGGATTCTGGGCACTTTCCCACTGAAGATCAGTGCTAAAGTGCATATGCTCTCCGTGTAAATTATGATTGGTTATCCATGATTTGCATGTTTGATTTACTGGTAAAATCCTAGTAAAGTGCACAGTGTGTGCCAGGGCCTGTAAATCAAATGCTACTAATGCGCTTGCAGCACTGATTGTGCCACACACACGAGTAGCCCTGTAAATGTATCTCAGACCTGCCACAGTAGTGGCTGTGCACGCAGTTTTAAATTGCCATGTTGACCTGGCATGTGCACCCACTTGCCAGGCCCTAACCTCCCCCTTTCTTACATGTAAGGCACCCCTAAGGTAGGCCCAAGGTACCCTCATGGGCAGGGTGCAGTGTATGTGAAAGGTAGGACATGTACGGGTGTATTTTACATGCCCTAACAGTGAAATACTGTGTATTTCATTTTCCACTGTTGAAAGGATGTATGTCCCATAGGCTATTATTCGGGCTGCACTGTAACATTTTACATGTGTAACTTTCAATTGGTACAAGATAGAAAAATTGAGTTTAGGCTCTCTGAACTCAGAATTTATTAACACACCATTTGGTAAACGTGGTTTTTAAATTGTGTGTTTGAAAATGCTACTTTCAGAAAGTGGGCATTTTCTTGCTTTACCATTCTGTGTGCCTCTGACTGTTTGTGTATTCAGCGTCTGGTTTTGGAGTGACAGGAGCTGGGGATGTGCATTCACTGTAGACAGTCACAACGGGGTCGAGGTGTGCCTTGCCTGGGTGACTCATCACTGGGCTGAATAGACCTGGTCTACATTTAGAGTGGTTGGAGAAGTTTTACTAGCACCTGAATAGGCTGTGTCTCCTTTGTATAATGCTGTCTCTACCCCCTGTGACCATGCTGGACCAAGTAGGTCAGAACTGGTTTGGAGTAAGCTCAGAGACTCTGAAGCAAAGAGAACAATGAGAAAATGGGGTATAAGTATGAGACCTTAATCCACAGAACTTTAGATTACTTCAGGAAACAAGAGAACCCTGCCAAGAAGAAGAGCTGAAGAGCTGTGTGAGGAGCGCTGCCTATTCTAAGTGAGGGGTGCGTGGGCCTTCATTTTCTGCGTCTGTCTGTGGTGGAGGAAAAGAATTGACTCTTTTTGCCCTGCTGTGGTCTCCTGCTTGTGAAGAATCTCCAAGGGCTTGTGTGTGCTGGCCTCCTGTTTTGGAAGAGTAAGGGATATCAAAGTCTTCTTCACTTGTGCCATTAATTTACTGGAAATTTCCTGGTGATTATTGGAACTTCCCTTTGCTTTTACCGTACTGGAAGTTCCTAGTGCTTATTGAAACTTCCTTGTGCTTCACGTACTCCTATTGAACTTCTTAGTGCTGTTCCCATGTGCTGTGCTTGACTAGGAGCTCTGTGTGCTTTTTGGGAGCTCAGTGTAATTTTCACCACTGGGAAGACTCTTTAGTGTTCCTTTGATTGCACCGCAGGAGGCCCGAGTTCTGGGCTAAGCAACACCCACTTCCCAAAACCCCCAGAAATTGTAGCATGGCCACTCATCAGCAAATCGAGCACCGCAGGAGTGCCAGGCGTTACCTAGCAACCAACGCAAGGCGTCGATGTAGGAGCAGGGGTCAGAAGGAGGACCGCAGTTCACTGAGGCCCCGCCCCACCAAGATGCAGCACCTCAGCAGCGAGGGCTGACTGCCCAGGAGAAGCGCGGTTGCTCTCGGAAGAGGGGAGAGCTGTCACCCCGCCACTGCATCAGATTGACGTGCGACTGCCTCGGCAGAGGGGGAAACCCTCTGCCTCTCGTCACAGTGCAGCCGGAGAGGCTGTACTACAAGTGTCCCATGGGACCCGACCGGGAACTGAGTGAATGCCGTCCTATTCTGTTTTATAGTCACTCACTGCGGTGCCGCCTGAGTGTGAGCAGGTGCTATTTTCATCTGGTGAATGGGGGCATTTCAGAACGGTTACCACACGGCTAGTGGTAGCGCGCAGGCATTCCTGCAGCCTAGGCTCTAAAACCAAGTTGCTTGGTTTATCGTCTAGACCCACATTTTAAAGTTGGACCATTTTCTGAAGGGTCCATGACATGTCTAAGTTAAAAGTATCAATACATTGCCTATTTCCTAATGGTCCATGACATGTCTAAATTATAAGTATCAATGCAATGCCTATTTCCTAATATTCCATGATGCATCTAACTAATAAGTATCAATGCAATGCCTATTTCCAAATGGTCCATGACATGTATGGGTTATGAGTATCAAGGCTATATCTATTTGCTAATGCCTATTTCCTAATGGTCTATGACGTGAATACCTAAGCATTTATGCTATTGCAATATTCATGCTTATGACAATAGCCTAGATGGCAAACTGCTTCTGATTTATGTGATTGTGGTCTAATGTGTTTTACCTATAATACAAAGTGATATTTTGATATAACTGTGTGTGGAGTCTCTTTTGTGGTGTGCCTAGTGTGTCACTGGTGTGTGTGTGTGTTGCGCAAATGCTTTATACATTGCCTCTGGGATAAGCCTGACTGCTCTGTCAAGCTACCAAGGGGGTGAGCAGGGGTTATCTTGGGTGTGTAACTCCTTTATCCTGACTAGAGTGGTGGGTCCTGCCTGGCTGTGGTGCATAGCCAACCAGAAACCCCATTTCTAAAACATTGACAAACCAAATCTAGAGATCAACAAGAGCCTTACTACAGTTTGAACCATCATACCTTCTAGTTGGATAGGCTTCAACCCACCTGGAAAAAAAGACAATCAATCACTAAATTATATTGTAGCCCATGACAGAGAGGCATCTCAATCGAATCAATCTGTAACCTTGTGAAAGGATCTCCTGAATGCCCAATGCTACTAAAAGTCACAGGTGTCTTTTTGCCAAGATGTATTCGCTGACAAATAGCACAAATGTTTAGCTTCAGTTGCAAAATGAAGATTAAACCAAAAAAGCTTAAAAAACTTCAACATCCCCTTACGTCCAACACATGTAGGTCCCCACATATCTCTTGCCATTTAATTTAAAATAGAATTTGGCAAAACATTTCTTTCATCAGTTGATTTCCATATTTCGTTATTATCTTTGGTACAACCTGCTGTAACCTACTTTTTCTTGTCATTCTCAGGCAGATTATTCTGCAGATTGTTCATTTTCACTGTCTGTACTGATGTAGCCTAGAAACAATTTTGTTGTAACTTCTCCTTTAAATAGTGATACAATTGTGAGAATGTTTTGTGCATCACCAGAAGTTTGTGGGACTTGGAAGATCAGAGTGGCAGAGAACTGAACTGCTATTGGTGGTGTCCTCTGGTGGGTGTTAATAAACACTTGCTTTAAAGAAGAAATAAGTTGTTTCATCGTTTTATTAAATTTATGTTTTTTTTTTTAGAATTACAATCTTCATTTAATTCTAATGTACCACACAAACGAGCACAGTATTTTACAACTTCATCCATATATCGGTTGCAAAGTGTAACCATGTCATCTCCACTCTTGCGTGCAGCACATTTCACAGCACAATCTCTCCTGGTAGCTGCAATGCATGAAAAAAGTCCGGAACTCTTGGCCCATTTTTGATGGATGTGCCAGAGGATGTCATAAAACACCTTAGTGACCACAGCTGTGTAAAATTATGGACCACTGAAAACCCATACTGGCTCTCAGTGTACATTATAACACTCAATCAATTGGCAAAGCAGCATGCTATTGGGATGGCAGTTAATGATGCTATTTGTGCTGAAGTTACATTCCAAAAGTATGCTTCAGCAAAGTATGTTATTATGCAAACTGAACATGCTGCTCTAGATATTCCTTGGTAGTCTCTCAGTCAAGAGCCATCCACAAATGAAATAAAATCAGCTAATCTAATTCAAGTAATGCACTGTAGAAGTCTGGTCTTTGTTTGGTACACAATTCTGTCACATTAATGCAGTCATGGCCACAATTATTGTTTCCATCTTCGGTATCTTCCTCATCAGACATTGGAAAAAGTGTTGTTGGCTTCATGATATTGCAACTCAGCCACAAGAATAATTTTCTTTGCTTGTACTTGGTTAGGTGACTGCTTGTCAACTAGTGATTTTGAGTATGAGTCAAAATCGCAACTGAATGAGGGGCTACCACAATAATTGTGTAACCCGTCACAATTACTTCACTTTGCTGAATGGCAAGATAGGTTGCAGAAGTGCTCCTAAGGCAGCCTGTAAGTGTGGTGGCTAATGGATCTAATGTAGTAGAAAATAAGCTATTGGCCACTTTGCTTCTCTGTGTTGCTGAGTAAGTACTGAAAGTAAGCACCCTTCTCCATCATGACAAAGACAAAACTTTTTTGTAATTAGGCATTCCAACGGGGGTACAGCACAGAGACAATGGGCCTGATTCACAAAGGAAAAGGCACACACTTGGGGTAGAGACTCCAAACATAAAAAAATAGGTCCTTCTGAATTTTCCTGTGGACACAACTCTCCTGCAGGCTTGGTTTTTCATTATATGGAGGTGGTCTCTAATTTAACAAATCATCTAAAAATCTACCCTTTTATGTTTGTGCATCTTGATATTGTCTTCATGTTCTGTCCAGGCCTGGGTGTAGTTCGCAGAGTTTTGCTGCGCAAAACTCCGCGAAGTGACAAAAAAACTCAGCGGAGTTCCGCAAGTGGCAGAGTGCAGTGCGAACTGCCGTTCGCGGTGGTCTTCTTGCCGCTCGGGTAGAAATTCTACCCAAGCAGCAGTTTGCGCTCGCAAACTTACCGTTCGCAAGCAGAGAAAAAACTCAGCTGCACTACACGAAGCGGAGCTTTCTGCACTCCACGAGTTCCGTGGAGCGTGGTGTGCAGAAAACTCAGCAAACTCTCCGAATGGAGTGGAATTCACCGCCCAGGCCTAGTTCTGTCACTATTATCATCGCTGGTTAATTTCAATTGGTTAATATGCTCTATAGGTGTTGCTTTCTTCAAAAATGTCCTCCACCTCGGTTATTTGATATAACAATGAGTCATGATCCCCCCAAGTGTATTTAATCAGTAGTTTCATAATTCCTTTGAGACAATCTGTATTGTAGTGTGCGCACTCCTCTAGTCTCTTTGGACTTGGGTTCTCTTGAAATGGGATTATTTGGAATGTAAGTCCCCATGGCATATGTACCGCATGCAATTATTTTTGTAGGGTTTCTGCCTCCCACAATCTGATTATTTCCTTCTTTTTTATCTATTCAGTTTTTATATTAGTTGTTGTACTGACATCGATTCAACCTTCTCTTTTCCTCCAATGTGTGTTGGTGTATCAATATATTACCTAGGCACTTCTTCAAAAAGAGCAGCCATAAAAATCCCTGTCCACCACTCTCGTCCACTGCCATTGTGCTCGATCTTTCGAATTGAGACTCATTACTCAAAAGCGTAAGGCTGTTCTCCTCCTTTTTGGATCTATTCTTGGCAGACCTTGTAGTAAATAGCATTCTGCCAGACCCGGTGATTCCTCTGCCAGTGATCTGCCAATATTGCCTATATGTAACTGTTAGAAATTCAATTGAGTTACTGGTTGAGGTGAGTGAAACCCTATTCAAGTAGCAATCAAAATCCTTGTCAGGATGAAGTCAGAAGAAAACCCCAAATAAATTTGTGCTGAACCCTCTGGTAGCTTTGCATAAAGCAGTCAGGCTTAACTCAGAGGCAATATGTCAAGTACTTGTGCAACACTTTAAACAGTAATAATGTGAAAACACAAGAAGAATCCCGCACCAGAGTAGAAAAATAGGATAAATTTAATGAATGAATCAAGGCCAAAATGGCAAAACTTGCACCAAAAAGCACAATGCGCCAACTGTGGATATCTGGTCGAATTGGACCTGGACAAAGTCACAAGTTTAGCCCGATCGCAATGGAGTGTGGGCCTGCTACAGGGACCCAATTATGCCCATGGAACAAGAGTAGTTTACATCCTGGTTGTGGAACGCTGGAGGTCCCGCTTCGAGAATTCATTGGATAGCGAGGCAATGTGAGGTCTGGGTCGGAGATGCATCGTGCTGTGTCGGTTTCGGGGAGCTGCGAGGCGAGGTCCTAGTTTAGTTAATACTGAAAAATATATCTATATGTATCACAGGACTGACTGTACGCACCCTTACTGATATTGATGCTGCTCACTCTGTGAAAGATGAAGTCTCTCCAGAGATGTTGGCACTGCAGCTTAATAATATAAGAGAACAGGCAAGTGACTAGAATGTTTAATGCTGATGGGGAACCTTGACACTATTGACAGATGATGGCTGTTCCTTATTATCCAACTCTATGGTATTACTGTTGGTGACCTCAGAGGATGAAAGGTTGTGTGGATTTGAACCTATAACTAAAGAGTCATACACAGAAGACAGCAGTAGGGGCATTAGTCCATTGAGCCGTTAGCTCAGCTCATGAGCACTGTGAGTCACCTTTCTTGTGTACTCACACTGGAGGTTCTCCACTCCTGCATGTAGAGTACTTCCTCGCATCTTTCCTTATTCCAGCTACTTATTCCTCAAGGACTTTTTTTTACTTTTTATACTTTCTTCTAGGAGAATGATACCAACACTCTAGCCATTGCAAACCTATTGTCAAACTCCTACTCAAAAGAGTCCTCAAGGGACAGCTTTAAGACAAAGAGATTTCTGTTTTTTCTCTCAAAATTTTCAAGGACCTGTCAGTCCGAATGATAGAAACCTAACAAAAAACACTAAACGAACATGTAAATTTTAATAACATGCCCCAAGACTTCCTCTCACTAAACTCAGCTAGTTCAAACTTAATGTTCACATGTTGGAAATGATTTAGAGCTAAGAAAGCTCAAATGAAGATTAAAGTACGCTATTGAGTGACAAGGTGTGATTATGCCAGAACATGCACTATGTAATATTATAAACATCTTAGAGGTATGGATGGTGCTATCTTGTTCATGTGACCAAGAGAGAAAATTTGTTGCTGAGAATCTACAGGCATGTCTATGCCAAGACATTTCTCCATACATAATTGGAGCTAGTGAAAGAGTGCTCAAAGAGAAATGCCATCAAATTAGTTCCAATGGCATTGCTTTTTCTACATGGGGAGTATCATTCCAATACTCTCGCCAGTTTTGTCGTTGTTACCTCACACACCTGATCCTGGAAATGGATTTACTCTGGCTCTTTTCAGAAATGAACTTTGACTGTTCTAGGGTGAGAATAGATTACAAAATAATTGTGAATGCTCACTAATTCTTCAAGTTGTGGGTGCTCCAAAACCTTCAATTTTATTTTCACCCTGAAACGCTGACTTCCAACCTACAAAGTGGGATTTTATCATGAGCAATATTATTCTGGCTCTTATCAGAAATGAATCATTGACTTTTCGAGGTTGTAGGTGGCCCAGAGAAAACTTTGTGAATGCCCACAAACTCTCTAAAGTTGTGCTGCAAAACATTCAAGTTAATTCTTGACATGAATCGCTCACTTCACACATGTGAAGTGGGATTTAATTGTGTTGAGTATTACATCAGTAACAAATGTAATTGAGCAGAAGAAAATCAATTTAGGAGTTGATGGTCAACGTTTGTAATTACCTTACACAGTTAACTTGAGCCATTTGAGTGCATGCAAATGGCTCTGGAAATATGGCCCAGGAGTCTAAAGCATTCAATAATGAATATAATTGGAAGTGTGATAGTTATAAGAATAGATAATATAATGCATGGGTTCTTTTTCGTGTTATGGTATTAATTTTAGAGCATAAGCTGATAGGAAAAAATGATACCCAACATTGTGATAAATACACACTTATTAGTGGGTACTAGTAAAATCCATGCAATAGATACTATGAGGAAACGCAACGTGGCAGCTTAGTTCAGCTGCACAGTATTGCAAACACAGTATTCAATGCCAACCACAAACATGCATTGACTGAATTGTGTTTAAATAGTATGCTCCATGACTTTTTTCACTATCTTAATCACTGCATGATTTTTTACAAACTGGTATAAATAACTGAAATGTAAATTGATAATTAATTTTAGAAATGCTTGATCTGTTTATTTTTAAAGATATATTAATTGCATTTAATATCAATGGCATAACTGAGCAGATACGGGTGGGTGAAATTGTAATTAATTATATAATACGTGGAGTTGGATAACTCTACATGAAGAAGAAATAATATTGAAATGCAAACATATTTTTTAAATAACATTGATAACCAAAATATTGTGACCCTATACTTAAACAACAAAAAATACATGTATTGACAACAAAAATATAATTTAAAAAAATATCTAAAATACAACAGAGCAACAAAGCAAAAAATGTAATGACTATATTCCAACTCATAAAACATAACAATGGCAAAATATTCAAACTTCTCTCCAAACAACATTGGAAATTAAACTTCAAATAGTTAACAAATAAAATATTTTATGAATGAAAAAAATGTTTAAAAAGGACACAAAACATAAAACAAGATGCATCCTAAAAACCTACCACAGCAGGAAAGTGTCAATCTGCTGGATGGAAGTTTCATATAAGAATACTGCTGCCCTTCAAAATAATACTAAATTCAACTCACAAGGCAAGCTTAACATGCATATTACCCTAAACTAACTGAAAACATAATGGAAGAAGTAAAGCAAATACCTAAAAATATACAAAAAAAATAACAAAAATCATGCAACATATATTTGAAAATTAACAGTCAAAGAAAGGCAAACTCAAAAGTAAGCATTATGACTGAAGGGCAAAATGAATGTTAAAACTAAAAATAATTTATAGACATCATTTACAACTAAACTAAAAATAACAAAATCAAAAAAAGGACTACATAATAAATTGACACAACTAATATATCTCTTTGTCTCTACACACTTCAGCATACACCAACTGTGATCAAAATCGAAAGCAAACAGCCCTTCAAAAGTGAAGTATACAGAAGACTGGAAGTAAAGAAAATTCCAAAACTTAAGTAGAAATGTACAGTTATAACAATAAAATGTATAGACAAATATAAAAATACATACTACATAATATTATATAATTTTTATATTTTAAAATCAACAGATGAAATTTTGGAAACAGCAACATACATCAAATCCTAAAAAGTGAAGCTTTTATTTATATTTACAGGATTTCTTTAAAGTAAGAAAAAAACCACCAGTGGAAACAACCCACTAGCAATGCACCAAATATTACTCAAATGCATTGTGTGGAAGGGCTACCACTAAAAATGGCATTGTACAACATGTTAGGGAACATAATCATCCCCCTTATTACTCAGGAATAGAAGTGAGGAATGTTCTACAGGACCTGAAAGAGGCCAGTGCAAGCTCACAAGAGACAACAGGAATGATACAAAAAAATATTATTACAAACATTCCTGAAGAAGCAATAGTTGAATTACCAGATCAACTTCTTGGCAAAACTTAAAAAGATGATTTGCGAGACACATAGAACATCTGGCACAAATACAGTAGCTTCTAAAAAATAGGAAGAAATAGACACACCCCAAAATTTACTTTTTACTTTTTTAAACTTAAGTTGTGTAATTTGATTTGGTCACTTACACTAATACATATTATCCTAACATTCAAGTACAATAGATTTAAATAAGCAATTGGAAGATGGCAAGAGTACTTGACAATGTGCAGGCTAAACACATAAAAGGAAAAAAACAACAATGCAACAGAGTCTAAAATCAGCTTGAGAATACTTTCGCCCATATATAATTAAGACGTGTATGCTCCTTTTTGTCTTTTAACCTCAAGATAGCTGCCTCAGATTCATATATCTGGCAAAAAAGTGTCCACCATTCACATGACGTGGGAGGAGTCTGACTTAACATTCACTAGCAATACACAGATGAGACACTTTGTTAGAACTTGGGTTACTAGTTGACTGGGGTATGAACCCTGGTCAAGCAGCAACCACAATCTTAGTCAGGGAAAGGCATAGCAAACTCCAAATTAACCTCTGCTCACCCCCTGGTAGCTTTGCACAGAGTAGCCAGGCTTAACTTGAAGGCAATGCGTTAAGCATTTATGCAACACTTAAAACAGTCAATCCAGTGAAAATACCACACAAAAAGATCCCACATAAGGGTTAGAGAAATAGAATATATCTTAACAAATAAAACAAGACCAAAGTGACAAAAATCCAATCAGTAAAACCAGAGCTATTGAATTTTATAATTTTAATTGAAAAAGCACAAAGCGCCAAGAAGGGATATCTAGTCATGCTGCATCGGGACAATGTCACTAGTTAAGGCCGACCAAGATGAAGCACTGGGAGGCTACAGGGACCCATTTAGGCCTGATGAATAGAGTACCTTAAATCCTGGTTGCGGAGCGTTGCATGGGTCCAGGCCAAAGAAGTGCCACGCAGCCAAAGTGATGCACCGGTTTTGAGATGTGATGAGGCTGCGGTGAGAGGTCCTGTTGCGCCATCGTCGAGGATTGCATCAACAGGGCTTACAATGTGAAGTCAGTGCATCAGGGATGAGGCATGCAGCTGGTGATGCGTCAGTTCCGAAGAGCTGCAAGGCTGTGATGCAGAGTCCGGCATCGTTGTCTAGGCTGCCATTGAAGAGAGATGTGAGGACCGAGGCCAGAGATGCTCTGTTCCTTAAGTGATTTGTCTGTCCTGATGACTGTGAGGATGATGCGGGACTTCTGGGCCAGTTCCAATCCATGCAGAGCATTGATGCATCGATTCTGCTTGAGGATGCACCGCCCAGCAGAGGAGATGTGTCTATTTGGCTTGAGGTTGGCTGGCTCAGCAGAGAAGATGCAGCGGTTCCGCTGGTAAGCAACTTAGGCTCACTTTCACAGGTTTGGGACTGGGGTGGCACCACTTGGCACGGTAGACTCACAGATGGCAGTGTCTAGGTGCAGATGTAAGGTTTTCAGAAGTCTGTTATGTCTCTGAAGCTTCAGATCAGTGAGCCAGCCCACTTGCCCTTGGAGTCACTCTGGGATCTGGGTTAAGGGGATGCAGGTCTAGTCCTTCTCAAACAAGCAAGAGGGCAGCAGGCAGTAGATCCAGCAGAATGGCAGTTCTGCAGCATTCCACCAGAGTGGCAGTCCATCTGCAGCACAGCAGTCCTTCTTCCTGGCAGAGTATGCACAGGTCCAGAAGTGTACTGAAGTGGTGGTGTCTGAGGTCCAATACTTATACGCAGTAGTGCCTTTGAAGTGGAGGAAGCTTCAAAAACAAGCCTTAGAAGTGCACAGATGTTCTGCCCTGTCAACCCTCACTTCAGTGTGACTGCAGTGGGCAGGCAGCCCTTAGTGTGGGGATAGGACGCAGTCTATTTTGGTGTAAGTGAGGTTGGGTCCAGCTCCTGCCTCCCATCCTACCAGGATTGCCCATCAAGTCACACCTAAGCTCCCATTGTGTGAGGTGGATACAAGTCCCAGCTGCCAACTACACCCAGTCATGTGACCAGAGACAGGTTTCAGGCACTAAATAGCTAAGGCAAGAAAATGCCAACTTTTTAAAGTGGCATTTTTAGAATTGTAATTTAAAATGCGACTACACCATAAGCTAGGATTTCAAGTTAGGGTTCCTTAGGCACCAAGCATGAACCAGTTATATCTTACAATATGGAAATTACGCTATAAAATATAATAAGGTAATCCCAATGTTATCCTATGGGAAATATAGGTCTTGCAGTAGTAGAAAAAGAATTTAAGAGTATTTCCTATCAGGATATGTAAAACTTAAAAAGTGCATATCCTTTTTTAGGACTCTGTGTACTTTACCACTGCTAACCAATGTTAAAGTGCTTCTGCTCTCACCTTAAAACATGGTAGAATTGGCTTACCAACAATTGGAATATGTGATTTAAATATAAGACCCTAGTAAAGTACACAACATGTTCCCAGGGCCTGTAAATTAAACCGCCATGTCAACCTTGCAATTTAAACCTCTTGCCAGGCCCACACCTTCCTTATTAATACATATGTCACACCTAGGGTAGGCCCTGGACAGCCCAGTCGAAAAGCCAACAAAAATGAATGCAGCAAAAAGGAGAAAAGGAAGGCAAAAAGTCTGGGGGTGACCCCGCAGAGAGGGCCATTTACAACACACTGTATTGCAATGGAAATGATTACAGACAATCTGGGGCTAACATCCTTTTTGATTGCCAGCATAATATCATTTGTGGATATCTGAATGTCACATCCTAACTGTTGGGA
Organism: Calotriton arnoldi; assembly: GCA_963921515.1. Taxonomy (NCBI): domain Eukaryota; kingdom Metazoa; phylum Chordata; class Amphibia; order Caudata; family Salamandridae; genus Calotriton; species Calotriton arnoldi. The sequence continues at coordinate 166,312 of CAWUFW010006175.1, read as the reverse complement.
TAACAACATAACAATATGAGTCCATTGGCTGTTTAAATGTAGACATCTAGCAAACATGTGAACAATATCCGCAGCTTGTAGCCCACACTTTGGACAACTGCACTTATTATTAGTATTGTTGATAGCCCACTTGTTAATCTTCTCAGTTGTATAGTACAGCATACAAAGGGTTTCATACTGCTGGTGCTCAAAACTAACTCATTCCACAGACATTTTATTATATCAAAAGCATTAGAGTTGTCCTCTGAATTGATCTTTAGGCTCCAATTTTCTCCTAAACTAGCTAAGTCTTCCCTTCATAATACTATATAACGTTCTAATTGTCAACTTGACATCTGTGGTTTACAAATATATCATATATCCAGATTGTTTATAGCAATCTTGTAATTAGGTTTCTGTAGCAAATAAACACAAATTTGAAGACACTTGAAAAATGACTGCTGTGGTAGATCATATAATCTTTGCAATGTAGCAAACGCAGATAAGCCATGATTACGGTATAGCTGCCCAACTGTCTTCACTCCCTGGTCATACTGTGATCTAGCTACTGCATCAGGAAATATAGAAGGAACATTTGGATTACCCCAGAGTGGTGTAAAGAAATAAACAATAGGTATACGATATACAGTACACATTTTGCCCCAAAACCCCCAAAGTTACTAAACACACATTTTTACTATATGTCAACTGCAATAATGACAGGAACATTATAATGTGTGCCATAACAACAATATAATAATCTTAACACAATGCAAACCGTGGATGATGATGGCACATTAGTGTCATTCCTACCACCATTCATTCAAATATACAGAATACATGGTCACTATAAAAACACAAACATCCCACTGGTCTATCAGCTGTTACCTTATAGCCAAAGTGCAATTTATAATGAAATGCTAACACCTGTGGAACAACAAACTAACAACTATTACCCTCAAAGAATCATCGTAGATTTTGAACACATTATGATTCGCACTATACTGAAAATGTACCCACACACTGCAATTCAGGGTTACTATTATCATTGTAACCAGAGCATATAGAGGCACCTAAAAAGATCCACTGAGTGTAGAGTATGCAACTAACCTATAATTCACAATTAAGATTAAAAATATATAGCTTTAACATGTGTCCCTGCAACAGAAAACACCAGACATTATAACATTTTAATTGAATACCCTTGTCATCAAAAACATAAAAACTGGCCCCCATTATTGGATTACTTTGAAGACACTTGGGTTTGTTGCCTGCACCAATCCAGGAGGCAGACTCCAACCCAAGTATCATATTCCGTGGTGGAATGTCTATGATGGTACCATATCTCAAGAAGCTTTGGAAGGGTGGCACAATTCTAGTGCTTTATTTGAACTGGGGTTTCCAGTGCTCTGCTCCGGCACTTATTTATCAACACTGTTACTTATGACTGTCTGCCACATGGTGGTGCTGTTTGTATAGATTACAGATGAACACAATAACAGTTGTTTATCAATTCAATACATTAAAAATGACTAATACCTGCAGCTCAAGCCATTTCTTATAGTTTTGGCGGCCTAGAATAGTCTGAATTGTCACACTTGTAGGGTGTAATGGTTAGCAGTTCTGTTGGTTCTGTTATTGGCGGCACTGGCAAGGGCAATGGTTGGTGCAAGCAACTTGTGCAAGCAACTTGTGTGATATTGACGCGCGGACCGCTGCTGATAGCTTGCTAAATTTTTTTAAATTTTGTTGTGGTGCACTGTGTTTAAACTGCTTTTAAAATTGAAGTGGGGTAAAACTTACATTTTAAACTCGAGCTCGCTGGCTCCTTGCCGTATCCCTGAGGCTCTCCACCCTAGGCCTTAGCCAATTGGCCGTAAGGAGGAGGAGTAAGAGGCGGGGCCCAGGCATAAATGCTCGCCATAGCGCGGGAGCGGACAATCTTGTGTGATATTGACGCGCTGGACCGCTGCTGATAGCTTGCTAAATTTTTTAAAATTTTGTTGTGGTGTACTGTGTTTAAACTGCTTTTAAAATTGAAGTGGGGTAAAACTTACATTTTAAACTCGAGCTCGCTGGCTCCTTGCCGTATCCCTGAGGCTCTCCACCCCTAGGCCTTAGCCAATTGGCCGTAAGGAGGAGGAGTAAGAGGCGGGGCCCAGGCATAAATGCTCGCCATAGCGCGGGAGCGGACAATCTTGTGTGATATTGACGCGCGGACCGCTGCTGATAGCTTGCTAAATTTTTTAAAATTTTGTTGTGGTGTACTGTGTTTAAACTGCTTTTAAAATTGAAGTGGGGTAAAACTTACATTTTAAACTCGAGCTCGCTGGCTCCTTGCCGTATCCCTGAGGCTCTCCACCCCTAGGCCTTAGCCAATTGGCCGTAAGGAGGAGGAGTAAGAGGCGGGGCCCAGGCATAAATGCTCGCCATAGCGCGGGAGCGCCGGCGGCGCGCCAAAGGCGTGCCTAAGGCAAGCCCGTCTGCGCCCGTCCGCGCCCAGACGGGCCCAGGGGCAACGAATCATGGTCAAATTATTAAATACTCGTCCAAGGCACTTAGGCTGTTAGCTCAACCTTGTCTCCCTTTTGATCCTGCTGTTTACAGCCGCATCGTGGATAACAGTATTCTTCAAACTCAGTGCCGCCATGTTGCCCCTCTTCCCCCTATTTCGCATTATTCGTCTACTTCTGGTCCTACTTCAGTCAAACACACGGCCCTGCGCATTTTTACGCGCGGACCGCTGCTGATAGCTTGCTAAATTTTTTAAAATTTTGTTGTGGTGTACTGTGTTTAAACTGCTTTTAAAATTGAAGTGGGGTAAAACTTACATTTTAAACTCGAGCTCGCTGGCTCCTTGCCGTATCCCTGAGGCTCTCCACCCCTAGGCCTTAGCCAATTGGCCGTAAGGAGGAGGAGTAAGAGGCGGGGCCCAGGCATAAATGCTCGCCATAGCGCGGGAGCGCCGGGCGGCGCGCCAAAGGCGTGCCTAAGGCAAGCCCGTCTGCGCCCGTCCGCGCCCAGACGGGCCCAGGGGCAACGAATCATGGTCAAATTATTAAATACTCGTCCAAGGCACTTAGGCTGTTAGCTCAACCTTGTCTCCCTTTTGATCCTGCTGTTTACAGCCGCATCGTGGATAACAGTATTCTTCAAACTCAGTGCCGCCATGTTGCCCCTCTTCCCCCTATTTCGCATTATTCGTCTACTTCTGGTCCTACTTCAGTCAAACACACGGCCCTGCGCATTTTTTATCTCAACACTCGTTCTCTGGTCAAACACCAGTTAGACATCTTTTTGCTGCTTACCTCAGAAAAACCAGATGTTCTCCTGGTTACTGAAACCTGGCTAACCCAGGACTCTACCCCAGATATTTTAGCGGCACTTCCTTCGGATTATTACATCTTGTCTGTCAATCGGCCTTCAGGAAAGTCTGGTGGCGGTGTAGCCGCTATCATACATAAAAATTATAAATTTACGACCCTGACTTCCCTCGATCTCCCGGAGGTAGAGAATATTGTCATTAAACTTGACACTAATACTGGGTCTCTTATCCTTGTACTTATCTATCGACCCCCTCAGGCCATGCCTACCTTTCCTCTCTCTTTGAGTGAACAAATGGCCAATCTTGTTATGAATTATGCTAACGTTTTACTGATAGGAGACCTGAACTACTGGTTTCATGATGCCCTCGGTGGGCCACATGCCGCAGAACTGTCTGAATTACTCTCTAACTTGAATCTGGCCCAGCACTTATCCTCCCCTACCCATATAAAGGGACATACTTTGGACCAAATCTGGTCCTCAAACCTTATATTATCGGTGCCCACAATTTCACCATGTATATGGTCAGATCATCATTTAATAAAATTTACGGTTACTATAAATTTTAAGCTTAAAACCCCACGGTAGTGGGAGGTATGACAAGAAAGTGGAGGACTCTTGATAAATTAGAATTTGTCAAAACACTGGCCAATTCAGTTCCCATCTTTAATACTGATGTTGACTCTATGGAAGAGACCATTTCGAATTGGCTACTGCTTGCTTGTAATGTCCATGCTCCACTTACTAAATTTTCTCGTGCTCGCCATTCAGATGCACATAAATGGTTTACCACAGAGCTTAAAACACAAAAACTTGAGCTTCATCAAAAGGAGAGAAAATGGAGGTTACGTATACTCCATGGAAGATAAACAACAGTTTCTGTTAGCTCGTAAAGAGTATAAAAAGCCATATTGGAAATCAAAGCGGCTTATTTCTCAGCTAGAATATTAAATGCCCAGAATAAACCGAAGGAAATATTTACGTATAGTTAATGACCTTTGTAATGCTGAGAGAATACTCCCCAGTCAGACGCCTACCCAAGAGCTATGTAACTCTCTGAATAATTATTTCCTGGACAAAATTTCTATAATCAAAGCTAGTATTCCCACTGCTGTTAGTACAGAACATTTGGACAATTTGCCAACTAATTCAGCCACTATGGCTCACTTTCCAGGCATTTGTCCTCAGACCCTATTAGATTTAATGACCCGTGTAAAATCGGGGTCTCCCACCGATTGTTGCCCACCTCATGTTTTGAGGGACGCCTTTTCTGCCCTATCTCACAGCGTGCCTCGTTTCTTAACGAGTCTCTTGCACAGGGCAAGGTCCCTAGTGCTTTCAAGAATGCTATTGTGGTCCCGCTTTTAAAAAACCTGGGGCTGACCCCCTCAATGCTTCGAATTATCGTCCCATCTCTCTCCTTCCCTTCTTGGCCAAGATTTTGGAGGCTCATGTGGCCAAGTGCCTTTCTAATTTCATCGAACAGTCAGATCATCTAGAGCCACAACAAGCCGGCTTTCGACCTGCCCACTCAACTGAGTCTGTAATTCTTGCAGTACTGGATACTCTGAGAGCTAATGTGGACAAGGGCATTCCCCAGGCCCTGGTGCTCCTGGATTTGTCTGTATCAGTGTGGGGTTTTTAGTATTGACAGGAATAATGGCGCTCAAGCTAATTCGCGCTGAGTTTATGTTATACTAGGAGTGTGAACGGTGCAAACCAGGTCAGGGGATATGCCCTAAAACCCCCGTGATGGTATGGATAGAAATCCACACAAATGAAGTAGGTACAGTCCCGGGCACGCGTTCGACACGGTCGATCATAAAATTTTGATGGACCGTGTCGGGCAGGCCGGTATACAGGGCACCGCTTACAACTGGATAGGGTCTTTCCTTGAAGGCAGAGCCCAAGCAGTGCGACTTGGTCCATTTACTGCCTCTAAGCTCGCTACTACATGCGGGGTGCCACAGGGTTCATCCCTATCCCCCCACTTATTTAATCTTTACCTTATGCCCTTGATCCACTCATTGAAGAATAGAAAGATAACTTCTTTTAATTATGCTGATTATCTCCAGCTTGTTTTTACTTTGGATTCTCCTGATTCCGTCCTTGAATTCCAAGCTACTATGCTTCATATTCAGCATTGGATGGATCTTAACCATCTTAAACTCAACCCGGGCAAGACGGAATTAGTGCTGCCTGGGAAGAGTGAGATCTCTTGGGGCCCTCACTATTGGCCGACAGAATTGAGAAACCCCCCTACTCCCTCTCTTTCTGTGAAAAGCTTGGGTGTCACTATAAATGCAGACCTCTCGCTTAGAGGACAAGTGGGGGCAGTGGTTTCCTCCTGCTTTTTCCAATTGCGAAAGATTAGGAGGATTGCCTACTTGCTGACTCATTCAGCCCTGACTCAGGTGGTGATAGCTCTGGTTCTCTCGCGCCTTGATTTTTCAAATTCCATCTATCTGGGCCTGCCTCTGTTCCTACTTAAACGCCTACAATTGGTACAGAACCAGGATGCGAGACTAATTTATAAACAACCTAAATGGCAATCCGCCAGACCATGGTTATCCAAACTCCACTGGCTACCTGTCGCACAACGTGCAGCTTTTAAGACAGGGTGCTTAATTTTCAAGGCATTGCATTGTAGGAGCCCCAAATTTGTCAGCAGTATGATTGCGAAGTATGTCCCACTTCGTAACCTACGGTCAGCCCATTCTCATTTACTGACTACCCCTGCCATTAAACTTAAACGTCAGGGTGGATGTAGGTTCTCCTACCTTGCCCCTAAATTCTGGAATTCCTTACCTCTGGCAATCAGGAAGTGCGACAACCTGCTGGGGTTTAGAAAGGTGCTCAAGACCTGGTTGTTCGAGCAAGCTTACGCATAGTCTAGTGTGCCGCAATACTGTCCAAGATTAGCGCCATGAAACCTTTTGGTGACCGTGCGCTTTAGAAGTTTCTGCTAACATAACATAACAAGCAGCAGTGGCCTCCTGATGAGGGCCCTGGCACATATAATTTTACAAATTAAGCACTGCGCAATTCCTTTCAAGAAACACTTGCAAGGATACACCCAACATTATGCAAAAAAAACCTAGACAAGCTAATGTAATACATCAAATCTTAGCATGCAATGTATTGTGTGTAAACAACCAAGGCCTACAATATCTAGATTCAATAGCAAGAACCCTACTTTAAAACCACCTCAATATATAACAACCTCAACCGATGAAGGAATGAAGGAATGAATCCTGAAACACGTGTCTAGAGGCACACAGCACAGGCTGCACCCACAAGGGTGACAAATTCAAGACTATTACTGCAGTAAGTGTTATCATACACTGCATTTACCATGATGCATTAGGGGAAATTGAGTGTTGGGATGTGGGGCACTGTACTCCCACCCTTCTTTAACACTAAATAACAACACATTTAAAATGTTTCCAAATAACATAAGAAACATATTTCATACCTAATGATTGATGAATAATAATAAAACAATTTTAAAATATGAATCTGATAAAATCAAAATAAATGTGCAGTACCCAGTTATTCAGAATGATAAGAAAAAAGTTATATGTACATATATAAATATATTCACTGGAAAAACCCCAAAGGTTAGAGTAATGTTAAGTTAGGTGAATATGCCCATGACAACATTAACATTTTGAACAAAAAAAGCCACAGAAATTCACCAGTTATAGTTAGCAGAGCTAACTCTAACTTGCACCTCCTCCATGCACTGCTTATGACCTCACATATTACATCTCTCACGACATGTTCTATGACATAATTTATGACATCACTGATGACTTAATTCAAGCTTCCTTTGTAGACATTACTCTATAAACAAAATAGCATTAGAGGCCCGAAAGTAAATAGCTCAGAATAATATAAAGCATCAATAATGCCATCACAGATCCAACTCCCTTTGATGTAGCAAGCATGTGTTCTGTGCAACATTGACCCTATACCATACATACACTTCATGGGTAGGCAAGTTCACATATACAATCAACCACAGATAGATGGGTGTTCAAAATGTATACAACTGTTTAGAGAAAACCAAGTTCCTCAAGATACTTAACAGCTGTTCCAAAATTAATGCCCTACCACGGACAGCTTTTATCTGTATCAAACCCCTTGCAGTCACTGAACCTCTGTTGAGAAATGTAGTTGATATTTTAAACCATAATTTCTCAAAAACTACTGAATGGATTTACAACAAATCACAGAGAGCACAATCTGTGTATCAAGATCGAGCTTCCTGACAAATTTGGTGCAACTCCGTTCAGCAATTTTTACGGTAGCGCTTCTTAAAGAAGTCAATGAAAAATGCATGGAGATTGTTCATTTTGGGGCCCCATTTTTTCTGGGCCCCTAGTTAACAGATCACCCTGAAACATTCCATGGACAAACTAGGCAGAAAAGAGCATTTTTTGGGAAAGTTTCATCATGATTAGTAAAACGGTATCAAAGTTATTACCAACCCAAAAAACGCATTTCCTATGGAAACACTGACCTAACTGTAACTACCCCGTGGTGACTGCCACCAGGCCAAATAAATATATATATATATTCTCGACAGTGACCATTCACTCTAATCCGATAATCCAGCTGCACTTTCCCCCACTTCCAACAAAAAGACTGTGTAGCACCAGGTCCAAGTGCTTAATGAATTTTTATTATATTTTAAAGTGCCTCCGCAACACCCCACATAGAAAGCCTACGTGTTTCGGCTCACGCCTTCAACCAGGCTATCCCATCTACCCCACACTCAGTGTTTAAAAAGCAACAAGGGACTCGTTCGTCCACATCATGCACTTCCTGTTGGCAACATCTAGAATGTACATTAAATTCTGTCATCGCTGGGTTTCGGCCGTATTGAAATTCCACAAAGGGTAATTACAGAACAACAACCAGGATCAAAATTTCAAATACTGAATCTATCAGAGAGGGAAAGGACGTACAACACTCAATTAATTTACTATGATACTGGAATAATTGATCATGCCATAAATATCCAGAGGAAACATTTAAAACCAAATTGGAGATTAAGGGTTGTTGCACATATTATAAGGAATATTTGTGCAGATGTCCCATCAAATGATAACATAATTACTTTGCTTATCATGCATTTTACCAATAATGTTCATATGTTCATACAGGCACCGTATAATGGTGCAAAGCCTTGATCGTGCAAATGTACTTGTCATAAATATAAAGTGCTAATGCTTCTTATCATCATTATATTGCACAAATCCCAAAAAGTGCACTGACTCACATATATACACACACATACACAATACCAGCGTCTCAAGAGAATGATTTCATGCGCACTCAGGAATCAGTTCCAAGGGTGTTTATTCGATAATGGACACAAGCAAAGTGCAAAACAATTTGGCGCTCCTTGCCTTGATCATGCATAATATTCGTGCACAGCACTGAAGTTTAAGAGCATACAATCATAGACATGGAAAAGAGACATCAATATTCACACCGGTTAGAACATTAGTAAACGTGGCAGCCATTTTGTAACATTTCCAAACATTAAGGGTTTCAATATTTCATGTCTTAAATGAGTACATACTGTTATCTTCTTCCTTACTCTATTAATGCAGTTCTAACACCATATATACAGTGATTGATTAACTATATATAGTTAAATACAGTCAGGTCCCCATAGTGAAATAAGAAAAATTCAATGATAGTAAAGCCACAACAGTAAACATAACATAAGGACATCTTAGAATGCAGATAAAGTTGTAAATGACATTTCAAAATTAAATTGGCATCAATGAAAATGCTCAAAAATTCTGGAGAATACCTACTGGAGCACAGGTTGTCATGTAGGTCATCTGATTAGGCTGCGTAAACAAATTATGGATACTAATCGCTGCAATAACGTTATGTGGTATTTGGGAAAGGCAAAACCAATTTGTGGGGAAATTGTCGCCCCTATGGGCTAAAACACTTGAATACATGACTGTTGGTCTCCTAGGTATCACAATTCACAACTCAGTGTAGAGCTACTGAAGAGTTGTAATTGCCATGTCTATCGAAAGTGATTCCTGAGTGCACGTGAAATAGTTTTCTTGAAACGCTGGTATTGTGTGTTTAATTTTGTCTGCTCCCAATAAGTACGAGCCACCCCCGACAGGTATTTAGTCGTTCAGCTGACTCTACGAAAAAGATAATAAAGTAACAGAGCTTGATCCACCCTGGAGAACCTGTCTTTTCTATGAATCTTCCAAAGTATCTGACATATATATATATGTAAACCAGTCAAATTCAGCAGTTATAGTTGCCTAAGCTAACTATAACTAATGCCCTTGCAATGGACTGTTTATGTACTCACATATTACATCACCATGTCATGAGTGATGTAATATGTGAGGTCATAAGCAGTGCATTGTGAGGACGTAAGTTATAGTTAGCTCAGGTAACTATAACTGCTGAATTTCACTGGTTTTGTGTGAGTGAAATCTGAGCCTAACTATAATGTCCCTGTAACCTTTGGTTTTTTCAGTGAATGTCTAAGGTTTGTTAGTTCTATTTCCTAACTCTAACGTCCCTATAACCTTTGTTTTTTCAGTGAATTGTAAAGATTTTTCAAAATGTATTTTCTAACTATAAGGTCCCTGTAACCTTTGGGTTTTTCAGTGAATTTCTAATGTTTTTAAATGTTATTACCTAACTGTAACGTCCCTTTATCCTTTTGTTTAGTGAGTGGGTGCATAAGTGTCTGAGCGAGTCTGTGACTGGGTGCATGAGTATCTGAGTGACTCTGTGAGTGTGTCTGTGAGTGGGTGCATGAGTGTCTGAGTGGGTCGCTGACTGGGTGCATGAGCATTTGAGTGGGTCCGTGAGTGAGTACGTAAATGTCTTAGTGGGGCTAGGAGTGGGTGCGTGAGTGGGTCTCTGACTGAGTGCGTGAGTGTCTGAGTGGGTCTGTGAGTGGATGCTTGAGTGTCTGAGTTGGTCTCTCCCTGGGTACATGAGTGTCTGAGTGGGTCCGTGAGTGGGTGCATGGGTGTCTGAGTGTGTCTATGAGTGGGAGCATAAATGTCTAAATGGGTGTGTGAGTGTCTGAGTGAGTCTGTGAGTGGATGTGTGTCTGAGTGGGTCTCTGAATGGGTGCATTAGTGTCTGAGTGGGTCTGTGAGTGGGTGCATGAGTGTCCAAGTGGGTCTCTCACTTGGTGCATTAGTGTCTGAGTGGGTCTATGAGTAGGTGCGTGAGTGTCTGAGTGGGTCTGTGAGTGGGAGCATTAGTGTCTGAATGGGTCTGTGAGTGGGTGTGTGAGTACCTGAGTGGGTCTGTGAGTAGGTATGTGAGTATCTGAGTGGGTCCGTGAGTGACTGTGTTAATGTCTCAGTGGGTCTCTGAGTGGGTGCATGAGTCTCTGAGTAGCTCTGTGAGTGGGTACATGAGTGTTTAAGTGGGTCTGTGAGTGGGTGTGTGAGTGGGCGCATGAGTCTCTGAGTGGGTTTCTGAATGGGTGCATGGGACGTATAGTCTCCCAAAAACACCATGGCCGTCAGTCCAAATACATGAATAGGGGGTACATGTTAAGGATTTTGTCATGAACAGTATGATTTAGCAGCAAGCACTATTTTCATTGTAATTGTACAGACATCCTGTTTGTTGTCTTTGTGTAACATGCAGGTTCTTTTTCATTCAGGGCTAACTTGGCCTTACATTATTTCGAGAACGTCAGAACAGGTACCATTAAGTTGGTTGATAAAACCGACCGTTATTTAAGCACAACTAAACTTTTAGTATTCTCTGTGCTTTATACAATGGTATACTATGGTCAACATTAAACTGTCATATTTGTTTTTCAGTATGCTAAAAAAAAGTACTCTGAACTCTGCTCCTGCTCTGCAACTGTTTAGCTGCTCCCCAAGGGCTCCACTTTTCAGCCAGGATCCAAATGTGGCTGTCTTTCTGTGTACCTATGGACATGTATTTGACTTCGTCAGCCTGGCAGAGGGGCAAACAGCGCTTCAGTACCAACACAGGCATGCCCCACTTGCAGCAACAAGTTGATTCCAACACTCTCCTTATTATGCACAAAATAAATAGGAACCCCGTGAGAAAGGGTTTCCTATCCATGCTGAAAACTCTATTCAATATGAGAAAATTACAACTTTTAATGCATGACTTCAAAGTGGAGCCTGCAAATATAACCTATTTGTATTTTAATTCAGGAATTGTTTTTATCAAACTGAAACAACGCATGTGCTTTAGCCACTGTCAGATGCAGTCGCTGTTGTACCTGTTCTCACATGCACAGAGCTTCTGAGAGGTACAGTATCATGGATAACTCAATGATGTCCTGGTGACACTTGGTGAGAACTAAGTGTTAGGTTCAGCCAACAGTCTCGCCTACCCCCTCACTTCCCAGTTACCCTCACACACACAGTGCTAGAGGATGGTAACAACAGGCAGTCTGTAATCTCACCTGGTCTTTTCACGCTTCAGTAACCCTTTGCACATGTGTTATGTCTCAGTGCTAGCTTCCTTTTACCAGTCTCGGCTGCCTCTCTGGGCTCCGGTGACCCTTGGCACACATAGCTTGTTTTCAGTAGTCTTCACTGCCCCTTTCACACCCTGGTAAACCTCTGCAAATGTTAATGCCTCGTGCAGCTTGCTTGTAATAGTGTCAGCTGCCCCTCTGGGCTCTGGTGATCCTCGGCACACAACCCTTCTCACTCACCAGTGGAAGCCTCGGGTTGTTGATGTCCCAAGTCAGCTTCGTCCAGTAAGAGCAGATACAGTCCTGGTCGTCGAAGGGATGTTCGGGGGCCCCTGACATGGTGGGGGCAGGTGGTCTGCATCCCACGGGATGTGAGGAGGGTTCAGACATGAGCTGTGATCACTGGAGGAGGTGGCAGGGGAGCCTTTGGTACTAAGAGACTAGGGTGAGGGTGCTGTGGGGTATTGGCTGAAACCCTATGCATGTGGAGCTTGCAGCAGTTACCCGCTCCCTTCCTCTACTGCTGACAGTGTATGTGTGTGTGTGTGTGTGTGTGTGTGTGCACCCAGAGCAGAAATCCTACAATGTCTTTTAGGTTTCCTCTTCCTTTCCTCCCCTCCATCCCCTCCCACTCATTACATCATTTGTCTGTGCCAAGGGAGCAGCTTTTGGATTCACCTTGCAGCACCCGTCCTCCACCATCCCGAAGAGAGAGAGATGAAAGGAGCCTTGGTACTCCTACCAACCCTGGACACCAAACCTCACTGAGAATGTGCTCCATGACTGTGATCCTTCATGTATGATGTAAATATACAGGTATTTACTCACCGTCTAACATCAAAATACAGCCCGGTTCTAAGTTGACCTGTCAAACTGATACACTGGGAGACAGAGCGATGTGCCTGAGATCACACAACATAGACATGCAGAGAAGCCAGAATTGTAACCAATGGTTCTGGACCTCAGTCAGTAGTCAGACCCACCTGGAGTGGCAGGGCGCTGAGTATAAATCTATTTGTGCGGGCTCTACAGCCTCACCTGGGGATGAGGAAACAGACATTTTTAAAAACGTACGTGTACTGATGCACCGCAGCATCAATATAAAAAATGCCATTGCTTGCTATTGGGGGTGCATATCTGGCATCTGATGCCAAGGAAGTGCTCGCATGTGGATGTTTTCAAAATCAGCATCTTTGGGGACATAAGAAATAGTCAACAAGCGTCGACTATTCTCTCCAAAGTTAAAGAAACCAAGCCCACAAAAGGTAGGCATTATCTGTTTGATCAGCTTTTGGTGTATGCAAAGGAAAATGCACCATTATGGCGAATGAGATCTAGAATTACCCCTTCTTGTTCTTTCCCTGTAGCAAGCCTAGGTGAGAAGAGAGTTCAGCTCTGAAGTCAGGCACCACCTTCATGCCATCCTGCAGACTCTTCTCAACCATCCCACTGGCGAATGCTGCCCTGTGGCCCACTGCATCATCTGCAATGATAATGTGGATTTAACTTAGCGTTTCTGCTGGTGTTAGGTGCTGTAATACCAGATATCACTGTTACATGATTTAATCCTGCTCAGTGGGCCGACTTGGAAGCATGGAGGGCTGCAGTATGCCTGGATTTGATCCTGTGGCCAGAAGATAACAAGAGAGATCAGTGGCGTTGATTCCACGCACAAATCCATCTTGCAGGAAGGCTGTTAAAAACTTCTTTCCTTACAACCTCAGTGCGATTCTGACCTCTGTCCACTGCCTCCCCGTGTCCCACTAGTGCACGTTTCTTCATACAGAAGAGGGCACCACAAACACACACACTGTGGACAAAGCTCAACCTGAGAGTAGGTCTGGAGCCGGGGGGGGAGGGGGGAGGGCTCACTTATTACAAAGAATGACAAAAGAAATACAATTGTGATAAAGCAACTATGGCATGTATATAAATAAGCCCCCGGAACTTGGCCCACCCGGGGGCAAATCTTCAAACAAGTGCGGAAGACCGTGCTTGTTTTTTTCTAAATTTGTGCCGCAAATTCGCACATTTTTTAGATTTCCCTGCAAAATGTTTTCAAAAAATGCTTTTTGGCCTTGGCGGGGTTCCTGGTCCCTAGAGGACCCCAGCACCGGGCTAGAGGGTCAGGGTATTTCTACCCTGCTCCCTTCTCTTTATTTTATCTTTTTTTTTTAGACTCGGATCAAGCCGAGTCCCAGAATGGCTGGCAACACTTCCTGTTTGAAGTGCTGGTAGCCAATCAGATCTCTGCACAAGATCATCATTATTCGCACACCTAGATATACAAATTTGTTTTCCCTTTAATATCTCAAAAAATGACTAAATATGTTTACACCAAATAACAAAAAAGGTGCTTTCTGGACCAAAAGCAACCTTTTGGTGTAATTCCGTCCAGTGGTTCGGGCTGTAGTTGTGTAAAAATCTATATATGAGCTAACATGGAAAATACACTTTTTTTTAACCCCCCCTCTTTTTCTCGGCACCCGCTTGACGGATCCCCATGAAACTTTCCTTACACAACTAGAACTTGTTGGGGGAAATTTTGTGAAGATTTATAAAACAGCACCAAAGATATATCCAAGTCAAAAAATGCTTTTCCTATGGAAATTAGGCCTTAATGGCAGTAGCCTGTAGGTAGTAATAGTTAGGATTAAAGTTTCCATAGGAGGAAATTTTTTTGTTTTGCCACTAACTTTGGCACCGCTTGAAGAATATTCATGAAATGATCAAAATGTATACTTTAGTCAGTTCAGCTGCTGTGCTGAAAGTTTCAGGGTGATCTGTCAAGCACGGGCTGAGGAAAAGGGGGGGGGTCCCAAAATGCTTTTTCCCTATTTTATGTCTATGGAGATTTTGCATATTTTTTTAACACAACTACAGCCTGAACTGTGCAACCTAATTACACCAAATTTGGCAGAAGCTAGATATTGTTATGCAGATCACACTTTTCAGTTTTTTGATGTAAATCGTTTTAGTAGTTTTAGAGATATTAAAGGTTAAAGAATATAGCTACCTAGGGAAGCGGATACTCCGCGGATCGATGCTCGGAGGATCTGAGGATCTGGAGAGGAAAGGAAGGCTGTGAATGAAAAGTTTGCCCGCCATTTTATTTTGTCAGATTGGCCGGGTGCAGCAAAAATGCATTGTAAAAGACATACAAGGAGTCAGGATACTTGTGTCCTGACCCCTTGTATAGGATACATAGAAAGGTCCCTGAGGGTACCCTTATGACCCCAAAATTGTGCATTTTTTTTGATAAAATGTAAAAACTGCAGATTCTACACAGATTTAAGACCCAGTTAAAAAAACATATAAAATTCACTGATAAAACGAAAGGTTACAGGGTCATTATAGTTATGCTGGCATTTTACCCATACAAACCATAGACATTCAGCAGTTATAGTAGACTTTTCTAAAGAAGCTATAAATCTTGCCATTAAGTAACTTAAGGCAACAAGTCAATGTTTCTTAACATAAGTATAACTATTAGTACAACTATAGCTGCAGAATTTCTATGGTTTTGTATGGGTAAAACATAAGCCTAACTATAACGACCCTGTAACCTTTAGTTGTATCAGTATATATATATATATATATATATATATATATATATATATATATATATATATTATCTACTGGTGGTCGCCAGTAGATAGTTATAGTTAGGACCACGTTTCTATAGGAAAAGCGTTTTTTGATTTGCTTATAACTTTGGTGTCGTTTGACGAATGTTTACGAAATTTTCCCAAAAACTTGTCTTTTCAGATCAGCTCCTATGTTGAAAGTTTGGGGGTGATTCGTCAAGGGGAGCTGAGAAAAAGGGGGTCCCAAAACGTGTTTACTCCATGCAATTTCCATAGGAAACTTTAGACAAGGCTACAGGTCAAATTGCTGAACAGAATTATGTCAAATTTGGCAGGGAGAAAGGTCTTGGTCCAGAAAGCACGCTTTGTTTAAATGGGGTAAGTCCATTCAGTAGTTTTAGAGAAATATCAAAATTTACAGATATCGATATTTGAGAATTCTGACATCTGATTGGCTGAGGCTTTAGGAGCACGAGCGTGCAGCTCATTGGCTGCGAACTGTTGAAACTAGGAAGTGTTGGCAGCCATTTTGTGACTGAGTTGAAAGGCGTAGGGGGAAAAATAAGAGAATAATTGTATAAGAGGGTATAGTAGGAACACTGTGGTCTTAGTTTAAGCAGTCTGTACGGTGCAGAGGCAGGGAGTTTGAATGTTGCGTAGGCCGTGGAAATCACGTCCGCAGAACAACGGTGCGCGGTATTGCAGCAAGGTTGCGTAGGCTCTGGAAATCCCATCGGGAAAACAATGCGCCGTATTGCGGCAAGCAGTGTGTAGGGTGCACACACAGGTAGTGTGAAATGTTGCGTAGGCTGTGGAAATCACGTCCGCAAAACAACGATGCGCGGCATTGCAGCAATGTTCAGTAGGCTGTGGAAATCAAATCGGGAAAATAACAATGCGCCGTATTGCAGCCTTCCTTTACCTTCCTTTAATATAATGCACAGTCATGTTTACTTATAGACTGGTGTTCACTTTTATCACGGACAGTGAACAAAAGTAACGTTTAATTGGCTGAGGTGTTCCAACAACGAGCTCAATGTTCATTGGCTGCGAACCATTAAAAGTAAAAGTGTTGCCAGCCATTCCCTCCCCCTGCGCGGAGTAGCAAGGACATCTGATTGGCTCATATGTTCCAAGCAGGACCTTCCAGAGGTTAATGTTCGTTGGCTGCGAACCATTGAAAGTAGAAGTGTTGCCAGCCATTTCCTCCCCGTCCGCGGAGTAGCAGGGACATCTGATTGGTTGACGTGTTCCAAGCAGGACCTTCCCAAGCTTAATGTTCATTGGCTGTATACCATTGAAAGTAGAAGTGTTGCCAGCCAGTCCGTCCCCCTCCGCGGAGCATCAGGGACATCTGATTGGGTAATGTGTTCCAAGCAGGACCTTCCCAAGCTTAATGTTCATTGGCTGTGAAGCATTAAAAGTAGAAGTGTTGGCAGCGATTCCCTCCCCTCTGTAGAACACCATGGGCATTTTATTGGCTAAAGTGTTCGAGTACAAGTTTGCTCATTATTGGCTGGGAACGTTTCACTGTTGTGAAGCGCTTTTGTGACGCACTTCAATGCAGTACGGGAAAGGAAAGTAGTAACGGGAGGGTAGGAACACTATTAACTATGTAAAGTGGTCACAAGGTGGTGAACAGGGATTGTGAAGGTAAAAATTGTTTTTATATATTTTAAGGGCCATTTATATAATTGGCGTGAGGTGTACAAATCACGGTGGGAAAATAACAGAGTGTGTTGCGGTCTTCTTTTTATTAAGTTTGCGGGTGGGATACTTCCCAGTAGCACTATTTACTTAGAATGTGGTGTTTACTTTTCTGATGGGGAGGTGTGGTTGCGCAGCAAAAATTTCAGTCTAGGTTTGAAACAGTTTTTATTAAGCAATTACAAATAAACTTTCATCGAAAACTGAAGCTGTATATATCAAAAACGCAATTCATAAAATATCCCTTAAGCGTGGCCACACCCTCCCTTTTTTTTCTGCTATAGTTTGTAAAAGTGTTGCCCCATATTCTTGATAATATAAGAGGGCATGAGTTACTTTTATATAAAGTATAAAAGAAGTGCTACAAGAAACACTCCCACACTATATCATCTCAGGTCACAAGAACAATAACAAGTAACAAAACTGTTAAACACAAATGACTTTATATTACATAGAAATGTACGCTTCATCATTTTTTACAATTTCTATTCTGTAGAACTCTGGAAAGTTCAGTCATAGTGCTTAGAGGTCGCTCACTGCTCCGCTAACAGAACACGGACTCCTTTAAGAACATATAGGATAGTAGTAATATATACACTACTATTCCTATCAATTCTATAGGGAGAACGAGAATAGGAACCACAACAAAGAAAAAGAGAAATACCAAAAAGTAATTAAAAATGTAGGGTTTATCAAAGGCATTCAGTAAGAAAGTGTCTATGCAAACAATCTTTTTTAAACTGCAATTTCGAAAAATATTCTCACTGTAAAAATATCTGATCAAGTAAGTTATAAAGGTCAGTAAGCTGTATTTCAGATGGTTTACTCTGGCGGCGACAAATCTCCATTTCCTTTTGTGTGAAAATATGACACTCTACTACAATATAGAGAGTGACACTGATGCCACACAAAAAGGAAAAGGAAAATAAAGTCATGAACACAAAACAAGATCAATAACGAAATACTTTCCAGCGGTGAATATGTTTAGAGCTTCTTTTATCCGGGACTTCGAAATCTTTCAACTTCGCGCCGACGGGTCATAAACTCCTCTGAGATCATAATGACTGTGAATATTACAATATACATACTCACACTATATGATCCCAAGGGGGAAACAGAGTAAGAACCAGAAGCTGCTGACGTTACATATAAATCTTTAGTCTTCGCGTCGACGGGTCATAAACTCCTCTGAGATCACAATGACTGTTAATATTTTAATATACATATTCACAGTATATGTTCCCAAGGGGGAAACAGAGTAAGAACCAGAAGCTGCTGACGTTACATTTAAATCTTTAGTCTTCGCGCCAATGGGTCATAAACTTCTCTGAGATCATAATGGGGGTTATTATAATATACATAATCACACTATATGATCCCAAGGGGGAAACGGAGTAAGAACCAGAAGCTGCTGACGTTACATATAAATCTTTAGTCTTAGCGCCGACGGGTCACCAACACCTCTGAGGTCAAGTACAGTGTCAATATTATAATATACAAAGTCACACTATATGATCTCAAAGGAGCCAGAAAAGGAACAATGTTTGCTGTATTCTGTCTGTTTCTGAAAACAAGCTGCTGACGTTACATATAAATGGCAAAAACAACCAATAACACTTTTTTCTAAATACAAATGTTTAAATATTGACAAATAGCTGCGTATTATAAATATCTACTATGCCATAATCAAACAACTTACAACTCTGGAATATGTTTTGTTGCTGCAAAACAAGAATCCGACGCTAGAAAAGGGAACGTGCATCACAGAATGGACACGCGTAAATAACTCGCATTAAACGAAACTAATCAAACAACGGGTGTGGTTTATATACTTTTTGGTTATTGAGTAGTCTATGGAAGGAAGATGCGGCTCCGCCCATTTAGATGTCACGTTTTACAGTTGACACGTGCTCACGTTTTCACTGTTTAACTTGTGAACGTGTTGGGAAAAGTTACAAAATGTGAAGCGGTAAAGGTTTCGATTTCGATCCTAACACGTATAAGGTCCTTAATATTTAAATACGTTGGAGAGCTTAAAAACTGTTACCCGGCAAACCGTGTCATTTCCATTCTCATGACTACAAACATCTATTAATTGCCGTAATTCTAAATAGAAGACATAAAAAAAATATCGTTCAGAATAGAAATAAAATACGTGCTAATATTTCTCATTACTATGGTTTTAAATTAAAAAAATGCCAGCATTTGTAAAGCGTACAGCTTCCCCCGGAAAGGTGTGCCGGCACTCGGGGGGCGTCGGGAAGATTAAGCAAGGTGTTGCCCACAGTGACATAGTGGTGGGCTAACGTGCTCGCTGGAGCCGGGAATCGAACTGTGAACGCTGTTGTTCGAAGTCAGGTATCATATCTGCTGCCGTCACACATTTTCCACACTTAAATGTTAATTAGTGCTAATTAAGTTTTAAACATTGTTAAATTATAACTTATAACAGACTACTGTTACAGTTAGTTTTTACTACAAAAAGTATGCACGTCTTTTTAAAATTTACTTAAAAACAATATAGGTTTCAGGGACATTGTAGTTAGAAATTAGCATTTATAAAACCTTTGAAATTCACAGGAAAAACTATAGGTTTTACAGACGTTATAGTTAGAAATTAGCATTTAAAAACCTTTGAAATTCACTGAAAAAACCATAGGTTTTACAGACGTTATAGTTAGAAATTAGCATTTAAAAAACCTTTGAAATTCACTGAAAAAACCATAGGTTTCAGGGACGTTCTAGTTAGCTGGACATTTCACTCGTTCAAAACCATAGAAATTCCACCGTTATAGTTAGTTCAGCTAACTATAACTCGCGCCCCCTCAATGCACTGCTCATGACGTCACATATTACATCACCCTTGACATGGTCAGTGACATCACTGATGACATAATTGATGACATTTCAAATGACATCACTGATGACATCATCCAGTGAGTGTAAGTGTTTCATAAAAGTATCTGAGAGTTTAAGATATATACTAAGCTACTGAATAAGTTAAATTACTATTCTTTTTGTGCTACTAATGAGTGTTACTGTTTCTAATATATGTGTAATGTGTAATGCGATTTGTAATCCGCGCAGCTACACCAGAGGGTTTCTTGGCACATCTGAGTGGCACTGTGACTGTCTGTATCAGTGTGGGTGTGGGTGGCTGTATGGGTGTGTGAGTGGATGTGTGAGTGGCTGTATGGGTGAATAAGTGGGTGTGTGAGTAACTGTATGGGTTAGTGAGTGGCTGTGAGATGCTGTATGGGTGGGTGACTGTGTGTGTGAGTGGCTGTATGGGTGACTGTGGTGGCTGTGTGAGTAGCTCTATGGGTGGATGAGTGTTTGTATGAGTGGCTGTTTGGGTGACTGAGTGGTTGTGTGAATAGCTCTATGGGTGAGTGACTGGGTGTGTAGGTGGATGTTTTGCACACTAAGTATTTGTTTGAGTGGCTGTATAGATGAGTGAGTGGGCATATGAGTGATTTTATTGATGTGTGAATAGGTATGAAAGTGGTTTTGTGGTTGAGTGAATGGATGTATGAGTGGTTGTATGGGTGAGTGAGTAGCTCTGTGAGTAGCTGTATGGATGTGAGTAGCTGTATGGGTGAGTAAGTCACTGTATGAGTGACTGTATGGGTGAGTGAGTAGTTGTGTGACTGGCTGTTTGGATGTGTGAATGGGTATGTGAGTGGTTCTATGGGTGTGTCAGTGAACGTGTGAGTGGCTGTATGGGTCTGTGAGTGGGTGTGTGAGTGGTTTTGTGGATGTGTGAGTGGCTGTATGGGTCTGTGAGTAGCTATGAGTAGCTGTATGGGTGAGCGAGTGGTTGTGTGAGTGGCTGTAAGAGTAAGTGAGTGTGTGTCAGTAGTTGTATGGGTCTGAGAATGGGTATGTGAGTGGCTGTGTGAGTAGGTATATGAGAGATTGTATGGAGGTGTGAGTGGGTGCGTGAGTGGTTCTATGAATGATCTCATCAGTGATGTCATCAGTAATGTCATTTAAATTGTAATCAATGATGTCATCAGTGATGTCACTGACCATGTCATAAGTGATGTAATATGTGAGGTCATAAGCAGTGCATTGCAGGGGCGTAAGTTATAGTTAGCTTAGGTAACTATAACTGCTGAATTTCACTGGTTTTGCATGAGTGAAACCTGACCCTCACTATAACGTCCCTGTAACCTCTGTTTTTTTCAGTGAATTTCAATCTTTTTTCAAATGTTATTTCCTAATTGCAACCTGTAACTTTTGAGAGTGGGTGTGTGATGGGCTATATAGGCAGGTAAGTGTGTGTGTGAGTGGCTGTATGGGTCTGTGAGTGGGTAGATGAGTGTCTGAGTGGGTCTTTGACTGTATGCATGAGTGTCTGAGTGGGTCTTTGACTGGATGCATGAGTGTCTGAGTAGGTCTCATAGTGGGTGCATGAGTGTCTGACTGGGTCTGTGAGTCAGTGCGTGAGTCTCTGACTAGGTCTGTGAGATGGTGAATGCGTGTTTTTGAAGATCTGTGAATGGATAGATGAGCCTCTGAGTGGTGCTTGAGTGTCGGAATGGGTCTGTGAGTGGCTGTGTGAGTCTCTGACTGGCTCTGTGAGTGGTTGAGTGTCTGAGTAGGTCAGTAAGTGGGCATGTGAGTCTCTGAGTGGATCTGTGAGTAAGTGCATGAGTCTATGGAGGGTCTCTGACTGGGTGCATTAGTTTCTGAGTGGGTGTGTGAGTGTCTGAGTATGTGTGTGAGTAGGTACGTGACTGTGAGTGGGTGTATGACTCTTTGAGTGGGACTCTGGCTGGGTGTATGAGTGTCTGAGTGGGGTCTGTGAGTGGTTGCATGAGCCTCTGAGTAGCACTATGAGTAAGTGCATGAATGTCTTAGTGGGTCTGGGATTGGGTGAATGAGTCTCTAGGTAGATCAGGGACTAGGTGCATGAGTCTCTGAGTGAGCAGTGGGGCTGTGAGTGAGTGTATGAGCCCCTGAGTGGGTCTGGGAGTGGGTACGTGCATAAGTCTTTGAGTGGATCTGTGAGTGGGTACATGAATCTCTGAGTGGGTCTGCGAATAAGAACAAGAATGTCTGAGTGGGTCTGTGAGTGGGAGATGAGTGTTTGAGTGGATCCGTGAAAGCTGCTAGAGTCTCTTTGACATTCAGCACTCCACCCATCAATTGTTCTTTTTGCATATGTCACCCTAAGTGGGAAGGGTATGCCCAGACATGGGTTCTGTGCTCACCATGCCACTGCAGTCAAGCTAGCCTGGTTGATGAGGGGTGATACCCTGAAACCGATCCCAGGATGCTTGTTTCTGATCCAGGGAGGACCTGGCCGAGCAGTTCAGGCTGGACTGTTCACAATGGGAGCAGGGTCAAGACTGATTTGCATATGGCTGGGTCTAAACTGGAATGACATGGTGTGCAACAAAATGATGAATTTATGCCTAGATCTCTATACCGAGGGTGAATGTATGACATTGTTACAGCATTCCGTCCATCAATTATTTTTTTGCAATTTTCTCCCGAAGTGGGAAGGGTATGCCCAGATGTTGGTCCCGTGCCCACCACGCCACTGGAGTCAAGCTAGCCTGGCTGATGAGGGGTGATACCCTAAAACCAATCCCAGGATGCTTGTTTCTGGTTCAGGGAGGACCTGGCGTGGCAGTGGGTCTGAACTGTTCCCATGGGGAGCAGGGCCAAGACTGATTTGCATATGACTGTGTCTAAACTGGAATGGCATGGTGTGCAAAAAAACAATGGATTATTCCCAGATCTCTGTATTGGGTGTGAATGTTTGACATTGTTACAGCATTCCGTCTATCGATTATTTTTTAGCATTTGTCACCCTAAGTGGACAGGGTATGCCCAGATGTTGGTCCCGTGACCACCACGCCACTGGAGTCAAGCTAGCCTGGCTGATGAGGGGTGATACCGTGATACCTGTCCCAGAATGCTTTTTTCTGATCCAGGGAAGACCTGGCCTGGCAGTTTGGTCTGGACTGTTCCCATGGAGAGCAGGGTCAAGACTGATTTGCATATGACTGGATCTAAACTGGAATGGCATGGTGTGCAAAAAAATAATGGATTAGGCCCAGATCTCTGTATTGGGGGTGAATGTTTGACATTGTTACAGCATTCCGTCTATCAATTATTTTTTTGCATTTGTTGCCCTAAGTGGGAAGGGTATGTCCAGACATTGGTTCCGTGCCCACCACGCCATTGGAGTCAAGCTAGCCAAGCTGATGAGGGGTGGAAACCCTGAAACCAGTCCTAGGATGCTTGTTTCC
The DNA here is from genome assembly GCA_963921515.1 of Calotriton arnoldi. Taxonomy (NCBI): domain Eukaryota; kingdom Metazoa; phylum Chordata; class Amphibia; order Caudata; family Salamandridae; genus Calotriton; species Calotriton arnoldi. The sequence goes on along the minus strand of CAWUFW010006175.1, from coordinate 142,964 downwards.
GGTCCAGGGAGGACCTGGCCTGGCAGTTCGGGTTGTACTGTTCCCATGGGCAGAAGGGTCAAGACTGATTTGCATTTGGCTGGCTTTAAACTGGAATGGCATGGTGTGCAAACACAACAATGGATTTAGACCTAGATCTCTCTACTGGGGGTGAATGTTTCACATTGTTTTAGAATTCTGCCCATCAATTGTTCTTTTTGCATTTCAACCTCTATTCAGCCTTTTTCTGTTAGTTTCTGACCTCTATTCGGCCTCTTTCTGCTCGCTTCTCACCTTTATTTTACCTCTTTCTACTTGTTTCTGACGTTTATTTTGCCTCTTTCTGCTAGTTTCTGACCTTTATTTTACCTCTTTCTGCTCCCTTCTGACCTTTATTTTACCTCTTTCCGCTCGTTTCTGACCTTTATTCTGCCTCTTTCTACTTGTTTCTGACCTTTATTCTTCCTCATGCTGCTTGGTTCTCACCTCTGTTTTGCCACTTTCTGCTCATTACTGACCTTTATTTAGCCTCTTTCGGTTCGTTTGTGACCTCTATTCATCCTCCTTCTGCTCGTTTCTCACATTTATTCTGCCTCTTTCTGCTCGTTTCTCACCTTCAATCTGCCTCTTGCTGCTTGTTTGTGACCTCAATTTAGCATCTTTCTGCTAATTTCTGACCTTTTGTCTGCCTCTTTCTGCTCTTTGCTGTCCATTATTTTGCTACTTTCTGTTTATTGCTGTCCTTTATTTTGCCTCTTTCAGCTCATTTCTGACCTTTATTCTGCCTCTTTCTGCTCATTTCTCTCGTTTATCTTGCCTTTCTGCTCATTGCTGACCTTAATTCTTCCTGCCTCTTTCTGCTCCCATGTAACCATTCCCCAGGACCACGGGGAAGCTGCAAGAACCCTGCGGTCCCAATCGGCTCCCTGACTCCTGCGGGAGCCGGCATTGCTGTTGCATTAAGTGAGCTGCTGGAAACATGAGGGCGGACCTTCTCTTTAATAATAATTGCAGTCCTGGGGATGTGGTAGTCCTTGGGGCTCGGGGGGTCCGTGCTGCCCCCGCATTTTAATTTAACAAAAGCCCCAGGTAGGTGGTGATCCCCGAGGCTCTGGGTCCGCGCAGCACCCCTAGTCATTTTACTTAAAGAACTGCTAGGATGGTGGTCCCCAGGGTCTGGGGGGTCCATGCAGACCCCCTGCATTAAACTAAACATAAGCATGGCCATAAACATGGTCCTAACTATAACTATCTACTGGGGACTGCTCGTAGGTAATAGGTAGGTATAGCTAGGACCATGTTTGCATAGGAAAAGCATTTTTTGACTTGCCTGCATCTTTGGCGTCGTTTGACGAATCTTCACAAAATCTTCCCAAAAAAGTGCCCCAGTGAGTCTTGTTGTGCATGGAACGTTTTGGGGCGAGTCATCATGTGGGGTTCGTAAAAAAGAGGGGGTCAGAAAAAGTGTGTTTCCCATTTAATTCCAATAGAAGCTTAGGACACGGCTACAGCCCGAACCGCTGGACGGAATCACACTAAATTTGGCAGAAAAATAGATTTTGGTTTATAGATCACGCTTTCAGTTATTTGATGTAAATCTGTTCAGTAGTTGTTGAGAAATCCAAATTTGTATATCTACGATTGTGGCTAATTTGCGAATAATAATGAGCTTGTGCAGAGAACTGTAGAACTCTGAATGGCTGCAGCCATCTTTGGACTCAGCTTCAGCCGAGTCCCAAAAAAAGGGAAAAAAAGAAAAGTGGGTATGGCAGGAATACTAGACCAACTTCAATCTCACAAAAGGGTTTAATTGTGGAGTGATTTACATCCATGATACCACTCCATATACACTATACTCACAAACAATATTGGGATGTTGTCTGTTATTTCAATAACTAACCACGGTGTCGGTGTAGGGAAAGAGTAGGGCATTAGTCTTATAAAGACGAGAACCCTCACTCACCCAAAGGTGACATGCTTCATCATTGGGTTCCCTCTTGCACACTGTGACTGCAAGGTTCACAGTGTGGGCTACAACTCTCCTGTGAGGAGAGGAGCGTGAGGTGTTTTGTTTGTAAATCATCCAATGGAAGTCGGAGTGAGGGGCAGAGTGCAAATAAAGTGAAAAAAGTGTATTAAAACTAACTCAAGGGAGACAAAATCTACTTTAATCGGTGTCCCCAATGGTTAGGGCTAAAAAAGCTAAGTGAAGAAATAGGCGTATAGATATTCCCTATTAAAGTAAGGTCAACATGTTTCTGCCTTGGGCGACCTGTTGGTTCATGGCATTCGTCAGGACCCACTTCTCTCCACTCTGCTATTTATGTGCAAAAATGATATTATAAAGGTGTATAAAATACCATACTTAATTGTAATGGCATCAATCAGAGTGGTACCAGCTGCAGTATGGTCCACAATCACTTGGGTACTATTAATGTACCACCACCTTCCAAGGGTCCTTTACTGATAGATCTTGAAAGTCTTACTCTCCGTGATCTGTCTCCATTTTCGTAAGGACCGAAAGAATACTAGACCCCCAAGCCTTGGCCAGCAGGGCAAAAATGCATTTAAAAAAAATTGTTTCTGAAAATTTGTGAAATTTGCAAATTCGCAGCAAAAATTAAACAAAAAAACAAACGCAGGCTCCTGCATTTGTTTTGAAACGAGCCCCCGGGTGGGTCAGATCCCTGGGGCATTTTGTAAAAAAGGAGGGGGTGCACAGGGCCCCCTCCTGAGGCTCTTTGGGCCCTGGGGACCACCACCTCCCTGGGGCTTTATTTTAATTAATGGAGGGGGGCTGCATGGACCCCCTCCATGGGCTCAAATGAGCCCCAGGGACCACCACCTCTCCGGGGCTTTTTACATTAATGGTGGGGGGCCTAACAGACCCCCCTCTTGAGCTATTACAAGCCCCAGGGACCACTATCTCCCGGGGCTACTTCAACAATATTGCAGGTGCTGCACAGACCCCAGCGACCCAGGGACCACCACCACCCTGGAGCCAAATTAACATTTTAAAGTCAAAGGGGAGCATTGTGTCAGTCCTCCCGGGCCATATACTGCCCTGTGGGCTACCACCTCCCTGGGGCCGGCGTGTCCAGATCAAAGGAGGGGGACTGCACTGCCTCCCTCCTGGAGCCATTAATGGCAGTGGGGACTGCCACCCCACAGGGCCAGCTCCTGCTATGTCCCGGGGTGCTCACACGGGGCATAGCTGTTTGCTTTTGCGTGGTGGGAGCTGACAGCTCCTGCCAAGCAAAAGCAAACACTCTGCTACCAGCAAGTGGGCACTGTTAAACAGCTCCCGCTTTCTGAAAGCGGAGGTTTCATCTCTTTCCCTGCCCGTAGACATGCGGGCAGGGAAAGAGATGAAACAATTGCTCATGCACGCAGGGAGCTGCACATCCAGCACCTCCCTTCATGCGATAGCAATGCCGGCTCCCGCAGGAGGCAGGGAGCTGGCTGGGACCGCAGGTGTTTCGAGCGAGGCTTCCCCCATGGTCCCGGGGGAAAAGAGCAGCAAGAGGCAAAATAAAGGTGAGAAACTAGCAGAAAGAGACAGAATAAAAGTCAGCAACGAGCAGAAAGAGGCAGAATAAGTGTCAGCTACAAGCAGAAAGAGGCTAGATAAAGGTGAGAAACAAGCAAAAAGAGGCAGAATAAAAGTCAGCAGCGAGCAGAAAGAGGCAGAATAAGTGTCAGCTACAAGCAGAAAGAGGCAAGATGAAGATGAGAAATGTGCAGAAAGAGGCAAAATAAAAGTCAGCAACAAGCAGAAAGAGGCAAAATAACGGTGAGAAACAAGCAGATAAAGGCAAAATAAAGGTCAGAAGGGAGCAGAAAGAGGCAGAATAAAGGTCAGAAATGAGCAGAAAGATGTAGACTAAAAGTCAGACATGAGCAAGAAAAAGGCAAAAAAAAGGTGAGCAAGACCTCTGACCTTCTGCTCGAAGTCACTGCTCTCCCCCACGTAGCTCCACCGTTAAGGCTCTGCTCTTAGGGCCAGCTTGAGCCCTTCAGGTAGGTAATCAAGGCCCTTCTCCACCCGCAGGCTCCTGCCTGCGCCTCATCCCTGGTGGTCTAGGGGAAGAGCACCCTGCTCTTCTGCTATTCTGCTCTTTTCTGTGTCATTTTGCTTTTGTTGTGTTTGTCTTTTTTCTCTCGTTTTTGCCTCTTTCTCTCTGGCTTTTTCCTCTAATGTGCCTCTTTTTCTTTGCCTTTTTTCTCTCATTTTTGCCTCTTTCTCTCTGCCTTTTTCCTCTATTGTGTCTCTTTTTCTTTGCCTATTTTCTCTTGTTTTTGCCTCTTTCTCTTTGTCTGTTTGCTTTCTGTCTCTTTTCTCTCTGTTTTCCTCTTGCCCTCCCTGCTCCCTCTTCCCATGCTCCCCACCGCTGCTGCCCCCGTGGCCCCACCCCCCAGCGTGTCGTTCCCACCTCCCGCTGAATGCCCTCCCCGACCCCTACTTAATGGCGGCCGGCGTGCCGAAAGTGTGCCAAAGGCAAGTCCGTCTCTGCCCGTCTGCGACCCGACCACGACCAGAGCCAGGGACACTGGTCCCCCGACCCCACCGTTATGACCCCAGCACTCAATCCCAGAAGCAACAACAACTGCCAACTCTTGATGCTGAGCAACACTCAAGGCCTGATCTCTTGCAGACACTGTCGTCACACTTTCACCCAACTCCAGATCCCAGCAGTAGGCTCCAGCCCAGTGGATACCTGCACACACAAACCACTGGACTGCATCCTCCTCAACATACGCTCCCTGCACAGACATGCCATAGAAATCTTCAACATCCTCAGCACCCACACGCCCGACGTCACCTTCCTCACAGAGATCTGGACCAATGCCAGCTCCGCACCCAACATCGCAACAGCCATCCCTGGCGGATACAAGATCCTGTGAAAAGACTGCCCCAACCACCCAGGAGGAGGCCTCGCCATCATCCACAAAAGCTCCCTCCGACTGAAAACCACTAACTCGGACGATTTCCATCCCCCATGGAACACATCCACTTCCAGATCTTGCCCAACCCCAGAACGACGCTCCACGGAACACCCCATCTTCGCCAGAGGAGACAACATTCGCTTCAGCCACACCATGGAACTGCTCTGGACCGATCATCACTGCATTCATTTCTCCTTTACGAAACCCACCACACCCAAGCACACGCGCCGCCTCCCAAGCAGAAGCTGGAACAAAGTCTCCGAAGAACTCCTCACCTCCGCCCTCACCCGCACTCCATCCCCTACTACGGTAGACACCAACACAGGGGCAAGCAACCTCCACCAATGGATCGACAACTGCACCAACACTCTCGCCCCCCTTCAGAACACCACAAGATGACACAACAAGAAAGCCAACTGGTTCACCACCGAACTTCAGAGAATCCAAGCACTCCTGCCGATGACTGGAGAAGACGTGGAGAAACAGCAGAACCCCGGAAGTATGCGCCCCCTACAAAACAGCCATCACAGCACACTACCAACTCATCAAATCAACAAAGAAAAACTTCATCCAAGACTAAATCCTCACCAACGTCCACAACTCCAAGGAACTCTTCACCATCATACAGGAATTCACCAAACCCAGCAGCGAAACAACTGACGTCCCTCCCCCCCAAGAACTCTGCAACAAACTCAGCTCCTTCTTTCACCTCAAGATCAAGACACTCTACGACAGCTTCGACGATCAAGACCATTACACTGCCTCAACTCCCTCCACCAATGATGCCACCCAACAGACCATTCTCACCTGGACCCCTCTTACCACAGAAGACACCTTAAAGACAATGAAGAGCATCCACTCCAGAGCACCTTCTGACCCCTGCCCCCGCACATCTTCCACAGGGCCACCACTTCCATTGCACCCGAGATACACCGAACTATCAACTGCTCCCTTGACACAGCCACTTTCCCCAACAACTGGAAGCACGCCAAAGTCAAGGCCCTCCTAAAGAAGCCCTCCGCAGATCTGACGAACCTCAAGAATTTCAGGCCCATCTCACTCCTTCCTTTTGCCGCCAAAGTTATCAAAAAGGCCGTCAACACCCAGCTAGCACACTTCATAGAAACCAACAGCATCCTAGACACCTCTCAGTCCGGATTCCGCAGCAACCACAGCACTGAGACCTCCTCTTCGCCGCCACCAACGACATCCGCGCTCTCCTCGACCAAGGCCACATGGCAGCCCTCATCCTCCTGGACCTATCAGCAGCCGTCAACACCGTCTCCCACCACACACTAGCCACCACACTCCACGATGCCAGCATCCAAGGAAAGACCTTAGACTGGATACGCTCTTTCCTATCAGGCAGAACACAGAGAATAAGACTCCTGCCCTTCCTCTCAAAACCGACAGAGATCAGATGTGGAGTATCCCAAGGATCCTCCTTCAGCCCCACACTGTTCAACCTCTACATGGCCCCCCTCGCAACCATCATCAGAAACCATGGTCTCAACATTGTCTCCTATTCTGATGACATACAGCTCATCCTCTCCCTCACCAAGGAACCAAACATCACCAGGCATAACTTCCAAGAAGGGATGAAAGCCGTCGCGACCTGGATGAGCAACTGCTGCCTGAAGCTCAACTCTGAGAAAACAGAAGTCCTCATCCTCGGCTCCACACCCTCCACATGGGACAACACCTGGTGGCCCCCTGCCCTCGGAAACTCACTACCCCAAGGGACCATGCAAGCAACCTCGGCATCATACTCGATTCCTCACTCACCATGAACCACCAGACCAACGCCATTTCCGCCACATGCTTCAACACCCTCCGCATACTTTGCAAGATGTTCAAGTGGATCCCCCCGACTCCAGGAAAACCATCACCCACGCACTCATCACCAGCAGACTGGACTACAGCAACACCCTCCATGCCAAAATTAACAAAAACCTCCTCCGCAAACTCCGGACCATCCAGAACGCCACAGCCAGACTAATCCTCGATATCCCATGACAAAACCACATCACCCAACACCTCCGCGGCCTCCACTGGCTCACTGTCGAAAAAAGGATAACCTTCAAGCTGCTCACACACGCCTACAAAGCCTTCCACAACACCGGACCCCAATACCTCAACGACTGAATCTCCTTCCACGCCCCCAAGAGGAACCTCTGCTCAGCCGACCTTGCCCTAGCCACCGTCCCTCGTTTCTACAGGACCAGAGCTGGTGGAAGATCCTCCTCTGGCTCCTACCTCACAGCCAAGACCTGGAAAGAACTCCCCCTTCACCTCCTATGAAGCCCGACACTGCACCAATTCAGAATGGACCTCAAAACTTGGCTCTTCGAATGTTCCTAATAGAGCTGCTCACTCCCCCCCCCCACCAGCGCCTTGAGACCCTCGCGGGTGAGTAGTGCGATCTACAAAACCCTGATTGTTGATTGATTGAGAAATGAGAAGAAAGAAGCAAAATAAAGGTCAGCAACGAGTAGAAAGAGGCAAAATAGAGGTCAGAAACCAGCAGCAAGAGGCAAAATAAAGGTGATAAATGAGCAGAAAGAGGCAAAATAGAGTCAGAAACGAGCAGAAAGAGGCAGAAAAAAGGTCAGAAGGGAGCAGAAACAGGCAGAATAAAGGTCAGAAATGAGCAGAAAGAGGCAAAAGAAAGGTCAAGTGCGAGCAGATAGAGGCAAAATAACAGCAGAATGAGCAGAAAGAGAAAAAATAGAGGTGAGAAACGAGCAGCAAAAGGCAAAATAGAGGTCAGAAACAAGCAGCAAGAGGCTGAATAAAGGGCAGGAGCAAGACGAAAGAGGCAAAATAGAGGGCAGAATGAGCAGAAAGAGGCAGCATAGAGGGCAGGTGCGAGCAGAGAAGAGGCAGAAATATGAGCAAAGGAGGCACAAAACCGAAGGCAACATTGGGTAGCAGACTGCAGGCAAGCTGGATAGGAAGACCTTCAGAGGGGGAACAGGCATGAGGACCTGCCCCTGTGTGCCCCCTACTGTTTTAACATGTACCCACTTGCAGACCCATTCATACATTCATGCACCCACTCGCAGACCAACACATGCTTTCACACCCACTGACAGACCAACTGGGAGACTTACGTATCCACAAACAGACACACTCATACACTCATAAACCCACTCACCAATCCATTCAAGCACTCATTCACCCACATACAGATCCACTGAGAGACTCTCTCACACATACACACAGACCCACTCAGAGACTCACACACCCACTCACATTCTCCTGAACCCACAAACAGACCCACTCAGAGACTCACACACCCAGTCACAGATCCACTCAGACACTCATCCACCCACTCACAGACCCACTCAGACACTCATGTTCCCATTCACAGACGCACTCAGACACTCATGCACCCTTTCACAGATCCACTCTGAGACTCAGGCACCCACTGATGGACCCACACAGACACTCATGCACCCACTCACAGATCCATACAGGCACTCCTACACCCACTTACACAGTCATGTACACGCTTATACAATTACTCACACAGCCACTCACAGACATATACAACCACTCACATACCCACTCTGAGACTCAAGCACCCACTGATGGACCCACACAGACACCCAGTCACCCACTCACAGACCCACTCAGACACTCATGCACCCACACACAGATCCACACAGGCACTCCTACACCCACTTACACAGTCATGTACACGCCCATACAATTACTTACACACTCACTCAGAGACCCATACAGCCACTCAAACACCCACTCTCAAAGGTTACAGGTTACAGTTAGGAAATAACATTTTAAAATTGTTTTAAAATTCAATAGAAAGCCAAAGGTTGCAGGGGCATTATTGTTAGGAAATAGAATTTAAAAAAACATAGAAATTCACTGAAAAAAGCCAAAGGTTACAGGACCGTTATAGTTAGGCTCAGACTTTACTCGTTCAAAACCATTGAAGTTCAGCAGTTATAGTTACCTGAGCTAACTATGACTTACCCCCGCAATGCACTGCTTATGACCTCACATACTACATCACTCATGACATGGTCAGTGACATCCCCGATGACATCATTGATGACATTTTAAATGACATCCCTGACTAATAAATCTCCACCAAACAAGGGTCTTTCCTCCTAACTGTGTGAAGTGAGTGCGTCTTTGTTTGGTGGAGATGTCCTCATATTACTCGGCATCAAGAATGTGTCAGCAGAACCGTCAGGAAAAGCACTGGGGGGCCTTTTGTTAAGCTGTCCGTCATCCTGGCAAAAGGCGGGAAGACCTTTGCATTCTACTAAGGTCTACTGGGCATGGCCAAATGGGCAGAGCATCCAGATGGTCTGTACATTTGCATACCCATAGTAATTTAAAGGGAGAACCATGGACAGGTCAAGAAAATACCCACTCCCCTTTCAAATATTTTTAAACAAAATGCTTTTTTGGCAATGTCTGAGTCCCTAGGGATAGCAGCATTAGGCCTAGGGGGTCAGGGTGTTCCTACTTGCCCCCTTCACTTGTTTTTATCTTTTTGTTTGGGACTTGGCTGAGTCCACATCCCAAAATGGCTGATAACATTTCCTGGTTGAAGTGTTGCCAGCCAATCAGATCTCTGCACGAGATTGGTGGATTCGCCGACTGTCTTCCTAGACAAACAAATTTCATTTTATTTTAATATCTCAAAACCTACAGACAGGTTTTCACCAAATAACAAAAGGGACTCTTTCTGTACCAAGGTCTACCTCTCTGCCAAATTTGGTGTAATTCCATCCAGCAGTTCGGCCTGTAGTCATGTCTAAAATACCTATGGAAAATTGCAAGGGGAAAACGTGTTTTGGGACTCCCCTTATTCCCAACCTCCCACTTGGCGAATCACCCCAAAACTGCCAACACAGTGGCTAAAGTGAATGGCAAACTAGTTTTGAAAACTTTGTGATGATTCGCCAACTGTGCAAAAGTTATTTGTGAATCAAACAACGCTTCTCCTAAGGAAACTAGAAATTAACTATAATTATCTACTGGCGACCGACATATATATGAATCCTCGCGCTTTTAGTAAATACGCAAACATGCACACTCAGGACTTAGCGTAAGACGTATCCATTTATTGTGGACAAAAACACCAGCTCATGCAATGAGTTTCGGCCCCACGTCCTTGATCACGCCAGGTCTGCACATATTTTGCATTAATATCTCACTGGAGTGCAGTTTATTTTGTACCAAAATGAGGATCATTTTTTGCTTCTGCAAGTGTTAACCTCAATGAGCTAATTTACTGACTATTTATTTAGATTATAATTTGGTGGCCTGAGAAAGTGGAAGCTAAATACCCACTTATGAAGTTTGAAAATACGGACTCATTAGAATTGAAAAAATGCCGTGCTCCGAAGGCATCAGACACAGCAGATGGTTTTGACACTGTGAAACCTAATTGTCTCAATGGATTCTTGTAGAATTGTGATCCCCAATAAAGAGTTCTTTAGATGCTTGTCATCGAGATTTGTACCAGGACCTTGCAGTTACTCTGCTTCCATCTGTAGAATTTGGCACTTGGCAGATCCTGGGTGGGACTATTTTCATGCATGCCAATGGATGCATTTAGAGTAGCCTTTGAAGGTGGAATTAAAAAAGTCTTGCTCACAACTGGTGGCAGAAACTGGATCATGACAATTGGCGTCTTTGAGAGGAGAGGAGAACAATAATTTTAAAAAAAGAAGCAGGCCATATTGAAAATACCAATTGAAGAAGAATATTATTGAAATTTCTAACTATGACAACAGATATTAACAGATAATAAGTCCGATTCTTCTTAGGCTATTTTACTGTTTTGGAAATCTAACGAAAATCGTAAGGAGACACACATCACACAGTGAAAGCACAAGAGAGGAGGAGATTATCTGCTGTAAGGAAAGAGAATGACGTGTAATTCAAATCTTTTTTTTTTTTTTTGTCCTCATTTTGCCAACTCTCATACTGAGTCTCCTCCTCTCTCCCTACATTCCGTATGAAAACCGTCTGAGAGGAGATGGAGTACTCTCTAAGAGGAATGCTGTTTCTAGTCCCATCTCCACTTCTACCTGTACGCCCCTTAGAGATACCAGAACCGCCAGCACTTTTAGGCTTAATCATTGGACCCGCTTGTCCTTTCTCTCCATTCCAACAGTAAGGTCCAGATCTTGTCTCTACTTTCTGGATCACAGGCCATATCTGATTCACTTGCTGATATAACACTCTTTAAACATTCAGCAAAGGTCGGTGAATTTTTAGATTTCCACTTAATACATATTTCACGTCTTGCCAATATTACTACATAAAAGGTAAACATAGAACCCACCTCCTTCTTCATCCCTTCTTCTTGCGTAAGCCCGAAAAATATTAAATGTGGGCTTACCTTCATCTTTTTCCCCCGAACATCTCCTAGAAAATTACATACGTCCAACCAATATTGGGTAATCTTTGGGCATTCTAAAAACATATGCAAGTCATCAGCTTCTTCATGCTTACATCTTGGACAACAATATTGATTGCCAGTAACCTTCGACAATTTCCACGGTGACCAATAAACTCTGTGAACAGTAAATAGATGATTTCGTTTTAGTGAGGCAGGTTTTACAACTACTCGTAACATATCGAAAGAATCCGTCCACAGAGTCTTGGCTTCCTCCTCCCTAAATTCTTCGCCCCATAGGTTTCTAATGTCCGTACTAAGCGTATCCTCTGCTTCCACGAAGGACCAATACCAGAAGGAAATTTCCTTTTTCCAATCATCTGTTCTTGCAAGCTGATCTAGCTTCAAATCTTCCTCCTCGTGCGTCCATTTTTGAGTTACCCACCAGGAGCCTAATTGATAATATTTGAACCTTGTCAATTTCCCCCTGGTCAGGTTGCTAAGTGTTTCCCAACTCACTAACCTATTATCCTTCATAAGATCTGCCCAATAAAATATACCCCCTGCTTTTAATGGTTGGCTCAATTTATCTTTCAGGCATTCGGGGGTACCTGGAGATTCCCAAATAGGTGCCTGTGCAGAATAATATGTGAATCGCAATTTTTTCCGGACATACATCCATGTTCTCAACGCAGTATTTAAAACTTTTAATCTGACCTTTTTGAAGAACTTCGGGTCTCCATACTTAAAAAGAAAATAGTGCTGGCCCTGGCTAACATCCCCAAGCATTGCGGAAAATAATAAGCCCAACGATGACCTATCGGGCTTATTTGCCAACATACGAACATTTTTAAAATGGAAGGCATAACAATAAGCAAGCAGATCGGGTAATGCTAATCCTCCTACCCCAAGTTTTCCTCTCAACTTCCTCCATGCAATCCTGGGTCCCCTTGACGCCCATATGAAACTCCCAATTTTTCCCTGTACTTTAGCTATATCCTCTTTCCTAAAAGTTAGGGGGATGGAATTAAAAGAAAAGTAGCCTTCTGGAGTATGACCATTTTTATAAGATTTACCCTGCCGTAGATGGTTAATGGTAAATTCGCCCATTTTAACAATAAACTTGATATCTCTTGACTCACTTTCTTCCAATTCACCCTTGTGATATCCTCTAACTTTTGTGTGATTGTCACACCCAAATATCGCATTTGGGTTTTGATCCCTGTAATATTTGTTCTCTGATTCCATTGCATGATCTCAGTTTTATCTGTGTTAACCCTATACCCAGAAAGTGAGCCAAATTCTTCAGCCCTTCTCATCAAAATGGGTATCGCCTCCTGGGGATTAATAGTGTATACAATCAAATCATCAGCATATAATCCTAGTTTTACTTGAACCCATTAAAATTAATAGGAAGGATCTCAATATCTGCCCTGATTAAGTTAGCGAAAGGCTCTATGTATAGGTTAAATAAAAGCGGAGACAGGGGACAACCTTGCCTTGTCCCTCTAGTTATACTGATCCAATTTGTTAAGTCTCCATTGATCAACACTTTAGCCCTGGGATTTTGATATAGATTTTTTACTGCCTCCACCATATTTTTGGGGATATTAAAACAGATTAAGACCTCCCACAGATACTGCCAATTCACTTGATCGAATGCTTTGGCAGCATCTACTGCCACTACCGTCAGGGGGATTTTTTTTTCTTCTGCCATATCCACTACTCCTATCATCTGGAAGGTTAGCTCATTAAGTTGCCTCCCAGGAATAAAACCCCTCTGATCCGGATGTACAACCCCTTTTATCACCTTAGACACTCTCAATGCCATAATTCCGGAATAGATCTTATAATCCGCATTTAAAAGAGATATAGGTCTATACGAATCAATCTTTAGCGGATCTTTGTTGGGTTTTAAAATTAAAGTAATGGTAGCTTCAGACCAAGTGGTGGGGATACTTTCTCCCCTACTATATAATCTATTACACATAGAAGTTAGAGCAGGTACTATATATTCTAATATACAAAGATATACTTCCACCGGAAGGCCATCTGGTCCTGCTGCTTTTCCCCTCGCCATCTTTCTACACTGAATACTGACCTCCTCTTCTGTTATCTCTCTTTCCAAATATCTCCTTTGCTCTTCTTCCAGCTGTGGGAGCCTAGTCTGTCCCAACCAATTCTCAATCCTTTCTTGATTAGGAAATACAGTCTCCTTATATAGCTCGCTCATAAACTCACTAGCCTCCCGGCCAATTTCTTCATTTGCACATAGCTCCTCCCCTGCCTCTCTACTCTTCAAACATTTTATTGTGTTCCTAGCTCTATCTGTTTTCACCTTCCATGCTAATAAAGAGCTACATTTCTCCCCATACGCAAAATGCTGAAGCTTACTAGCCTTCCATTTGTCAAGTAATTTCTTATCCAATTGCGCCTGGAATTTTACCTGCAAATTTTCTAAGTCTTTTGCCAAGAGGGATATATTCATAGCACCATCTAAGGAGGCCTTCTGTAGATCTCTCTCTTTCTTCTTAATCTCCCTTATTTTACTCTCCTCCTCCTGTTTTGATAACTTTCTTTTCCCCCTGGTTATAGATGTCAATATTCCCCGTAAATAGGCCTTAAAAGCATCCCAGACAAATTGCTCGCTCGCAGAGCCTATATTAGTTAAGAAATATTCCTCGGTTTTCTTTCCCAATTCTCTAATTACAATTTCGTCTAGTAATAGGGTCCTATCCAACGTCCACCTTCTTGGCCCTTGCTTTTGATAAAAATTCACAGACATTACCACTCCGGAATGATCGGATAAGACTGCTGGAATATGTAATACTGTTTCTATATCCGTATATAAAACTTGATCTACAAGAAAAAGTCAATGCGGGAATGATGTCTATATTTTTTGCTATAATAAGTAAAATCCCGTAATTCCTTGTTCTTAATACGCCAAATATCTACCAAATTAAATTCTTGTATCATGCTTTTTAATCTGGCAAAAGCTTTTGGTGGGGTAACATACTTCACACGTGACGTTCTATCTAGCTCCTTATTAAGAACTAAATTAAAGTCTCCTCCTAAGATTATAGGTGCTTCTGTTTCTAACAGACAGATTTCCAACTTTGCTAAAGGGTCCTGATTGTCCTCGTTCGGCCCATAGTACACAGCACACACCAGGGGCTTATCTTGTATTAAAATTGTGGCTACTAACCATCTCCCTGTAGTATCTGTCTCATATTTCAATACTCGAATTCCGTAATTTTTCCTTATAATAATAGCCACACCCTTGAACTTCCCCTTTGATCTGAACACAAAACCTCTTGGGCCCAACGTGCTTTACTAAAAAGCTGTCTACACTCCTCCCTCTCTAGATGGGTCTCTTGTAGGAGAATGATTTGTACATCACTTTGCTTTAAAAATTCTAGCACCCTACATGTCTTTTTCACCCTTAGAATGTTTACATTCCATGTCCAAAAAACATATTTTTTTATGATTATCCATCCTCTACTATTTTTCTACTTTCCCCACAGTTCCCCACATCTTTCCGGCTCCTTCTGCATAGACCCTTTACCCTACTTTGCTTATTCATTTCCCCTTTTGAGTTCAGCATCTTAAGGACATTTTTTTTTCTTTTTGCCCCTATGCTCCCCTCACCCTGTGCCCTCCCTCCCCCACGGAAACCCCCTTTTACTCCCTGGGCACTGTATTCCGCCCCTTTATGACCCCCCGCCCCCAGAAAAGAAAGAAATTCTAAATACAAAATAAAAATGAAAACGGCGTCTATATAAACCCTATATACCATCCTGTGTGTGTGCATTTACCTTTTTTTTTTTTATTTTATTTTTTTTACAATTTCTGCATGATCTGCTATCTACTATCCCATTATAACACAACTATATCTAAATGTCTCCAAAAGATACTAAAAAATAAATAAAAAAAAATTCAAATCTGTTGACATGGGATCCTATGAATTTTTTTTTTTTATGGCAACATTTTATTGATTTTCTCTGAGATTGATACACCAATTACTTAATTGATTGTGCAAAACAACTGATAATCGGCTGACTGAGCCAGCGATATAACATTGCAAGTTATTGGAAATAAGTATAAGAATCACTTCTCCCCAGTCCCCACCAACATTTGACATTGTATTTGTAAACCCCACGCTCGGCTCCCTCTGCCCTGTGGCCCCAGTTCAGGCCTTGTCTTTGTAAGACCAACGGTCATCGTCCAGGGAATGGAGAGGAATTGCAACTTTCTGAAGTATGATGCCCCAGTATTGATACCATGCAGCCCATATTTTGTAGTGTTTTAGTGGACTGCCCCTGGCTTTGTATATGAGAATTTCCAAGCCCATACAATGATCCAACCCAATTTTCTACCATTCTAAGGACAGAGGGTTGCTCTCTTTCCAAGCCCTTTCGATGTCACTTTTTGCTCTCATCAGTCCCAACCACAAACAGTGCAGTGCAGTATCTGTGGGCATCTATCTCCTTTGCAGTGTGGAGCAGGAGAGACTTGGGATCTCGGGGCAATGCCCAACGCAACACCTGTTCCAGGCATAACAACACCCCCTACCAGAAGGGGGTCAGCCTCTCGCATGTCCAGATCATATGGAGAATATCGCTGCATTCTGATGAGCAAGGCAGGAAAGTCAGAGTGGACACGGCCCCCATTTTCCATAATCTCTCCCTTGTGTAGTAGACGCTTTGTAAGTATTTCCATAAAATTAATTATCTTGATGATATGCACGCTACCAAAAACTTCAAATGTGAGGCAACCTGTCGGCGATAAGAGGAAGAGTCAAAATCCAACCAATTTAAGATGGAGAATCCATTTTGGGAAATTATATATTTTCAGGAGATGACTGGAGACATTATGCAAAATAAAATGTTCATGGTTTGAGAGAATGGGATTTGAAGGGACTAATACCTGGCAATATAACCTGTGAAATGAGAGTGATTAAATGCAAAAGAAGAAATATCCTTCTCCATTCTTTCAGACTGCAAGTAATAGTTGTAGGTCAATATTTGCGTTTGTTATCTTTGTGTCAGTTAGCTCTTTTAGTGAGTTTTTGAAATTTTGTCGATGCTTGTAATCTAAATTTTATACAAGGAAAATGATAATGTTTATGCATTAAATCTAATAAAAATATGACTGACGTTACACAGTCTACATAGATGGAGCTCACCTGACATTTGCCAGACCTCGAGAATTTTTAAGACTGCCATTTTGGTTGAAGCTGAGAAGACAGCATTCTTGGTTGAGTGACAAAAACTAACACTTAAATGGAAGTTGCTGGAATCACTGTGGGAATGCAGTCCTTCCAGTATAGATGTCGCACAGATTATCTTAAGAAGAACCTTACTAGAAGCTAATTGAAATCCCCAACATAGAAGCTTCAAGCACTGACTTGGGATTGGAGAGAGCAACCTGTGGGGCCATTCTGCAGCATTGTTCCTAGGCAAATTCAGGAACAGAATAACATAATTTTATTTAATTTGACTCCAGAGTTGAGCCTTCAATCCTACTAGGAGGCAGGTTTTCAGTTGTACTTTCAATCGTGTAGAGGGAGAATTGCATATCTGTGCCAGTTCTATTTTTAGTGCTCAGATTTACCAGTTGTCCCACAAATAAGACATGGCATTGTGATGTTTCCAGTAGGTGGGGTAGTGTGCATTCATGATTTTAGCATGAGTAAGCCATGACACATGTGAGTACCCAGCTCTAAAATTAGCTGCTGCAGAAGGGATGTACTAATAGCAGCTACAGGTCAAGAAGCAGTGCTTGGGCAAAGGTTGCATCTCATTAATATCAGTTAACATCTAATAAAGCAATCAACATCTGAAAGGTGACCTCCAATTGTGCTACAAAAGGCCTACCACCGTGTGGCAACATGTATGGTCGTTTGAGCTAGAAACCTTTTTTGGTTAAAATCTGCAAATTATACAGAAGATGATAGTTTATGTGTTTTCCATAGGATATACAGGGTGTGATATGTAAATATTGTTGTGAGAAGATTGTCTGACATAAATTTTTGGTCCTACATATTGTATACAAAAATATTTCTTCCTTGGAAAATCTAAACGCAGTAGAACCATATTTTTGTAAACAATATTTAGGACACAATATTTGTGTCAAATGATATTTCTGTATACGATATTCTGATTTAAGAATCTTTCAATAAATTCATGTCTGGCTTCCCTAACCACCAGCACTCTAGGTTCTCTGAAATCACTTTTGGACTCAAGGGTGTGCAGGAGCTCTGCTGAAGGACAGTCATTTTGTCTGCAACATCTAGTGTTCTCTCTTATGTTTTACTACTACCTACATTTTTTTGAAACACTGATAATAATATATAAAATAGCAAATATATACCCCATTGTAGGGTCTTGCGAAGTTAGCAATGACGGAACCCTTTGGGATCCTGATGGACTCCGTAGAGATGTGACGTAAATGTTAGAGAGGAAAGCAGTGAAGGCTGGTTTGGAACATTGAGTTCGCAGTTACACGCAGACGAATAAAGATGTGTAATACTAAGCTCCATGTATGGCATAGTCATTGGCGGGTACCCAAGCTGGGGAGGATGCTACAACTGGCGATGAGATAGGGGATAAGTAACCCAAATATAGACAGTGCTCTCCCAGAGAGTTTGTCGTGGTCCAAGCAAACTACTCATGCATGCCGTGTGTGCCGCCGTCAAAGTACGGAATCAACGCTTATTGATGTAGAGTCACGGCGCAGCTCCAGCCGCTGTGAAGTAGTTAAAGATAGAGAAAGCACTGTAGAGAATCTACACATCGTTGGTCAAGAACCTACTGGTCAGGCCCTACTTATTGGTACCGTGCTGCCACGCAAGATCAAGTTATACAGAGTGTTACAGCTGAAGGCGGATACAACCACGTTTTCAAAGAGCAGTCATTGAAAACCAAAAATTGCAAAATACCGCAGTGAACAGAAGTGCTGAACGTTGGAGATAAACAAGGTGACAGAAAGTACAAATTGACATTTAGAGGCGAAGGAATAATTGACTTACGGAACCATTAAAAAGAGTCAGCTTGCAACTGCACTCGGTGAAGTGGCTCAAGGAGAAGCGCCCAAGGTTGTACATCACAGAGCTGTACATACCCATAGGTGGCATCCCACCGAAGCTGTGGAGAGTGGTTCAGAATGACGCTGTAAGCCATAGAAGAGTGAGAGTTGAACAAGGTGTTTGAAATAGTGAAGGTTGTTTTCAGATGGCAGACCAAAAGAAAGTCACGTTTCCAGCTAATCATTAAAGGTGATCCAGAGGCCAGCATGTCGCAAGGCCTCACAGATGGTTTGCATAAACCAATTCACCTTGTCCACAAGCAGTGTCCTCAAGTTCCACACTGGTGTACAACGCTGATGTGTTCCTGAAACCACCACCACTGTTCGATGGCGCCAAAAAGCAAAATATTGGTGATAGATGGAATGTTTGAACAGAGACTATTGAAGAATTCATTGATGCACTTGAAGAGACTCATAATAAAGTGAGTGCTAATGGCTGCCATAGCTGAAGAGCATGCTGATAGACTGAAGCTGAAGTAACATCGACGGCCAGAGGTTCCCAAGAAGTTTGAATCAGTCCAAGTGTAATCCAATGCAAAATGTTGACTAAAACAAAAGATACATGAAAGACACAAAGTGATGTCTACTAGTAAAAAGAAGTTGTGTGGATTTTCTTTTCCATATCACAGTAAATGTACCAACTCTTAGTCTGGAGTGAGTGTTAATTGGACAGATATGTAAAGGCTGTGGGAAGGTGAACCATTTTGTGGCAGTTTGCAAAGCAAAGGAAAAATCAAGTGTGTCATGGCGCGAAGACAAAATTGTCCGCCGGGACGTTCCAGAACCAACGTTTGACGAGCACCCACAAAGGCGAAGCGGCGATATCAGTTAAGACATATCGACACTGAACGAAGTCAATCGTCATCTAAATCATCATCAAACAGTTCTTCTGTATCAGTATCATGTGAAAGTGAAGAAGATAGTTGCGCCATTTGGCTATTTACCTCAGAAAAGCGTGCGCTTGTTGGACTGGCCGCATGTGAAGAAAAATGTCAGTCAAAGGTAAATCGACATGCCTAAGTGCCAAAGTCATTCAAACATTGTCCAAAGATTACACTGAAAATAAATGATTGTTCGATATCTTTCATTATCGACAGTGGTGCATCGATCAAAATTATGCCTGAGGAGAAATATAATGAATTGTCTCCATTACCGCAGCTTACGCCATCGAAAACCAAAGTGTATAAATGGGCTGCATCAATGCCCTAAAAATGTCAAGGTTTATTTATAGCAATGATTAAACACAAGAAAATGAAGGTGTAAGCACCCATCTATGTGCTTTGAGGTACAGCATCAAGTGCCTGTCTGTCTACTCAGATTCAGCACAGTCACTGATATGGCACTGATTTCCGTAAACTACAAAATGAATGCTCACCACGAAATATTAAGTCAATTCTCTTTGTTGTTTCATGGTTTGTGAAAGCTTAAGACTATGAAAGTAAAGTTGCATATTAATGAGGACGTCCATACTGCTGCTCAAAGACATAGGCTAATTGCTTTTTATTAACAAGAAACTGTTGAAAAAGAAATTGAATCATTACTTAAGCATGATATCATTGAGCGTTCTACTGGTCCAACACCCTGGGTTTCTCCCATAGTGGTAGTGTCCAGAAAGGACAGTGAAGGAGCTGTATGCACACCTTTACAGCGAAGCAGCGAAATCAGTTACGACACATCGACACTGAAAGAAGTCAATTATCATTTAAATCATTGTCAAACAGTTCTCCTGTATCAGTATCAAGTGAAAGTGAAGAAGATGGTTGCGCCATGTCGATTTTTACCTCGAGGTGGACATGCAAAAGCACCAAAGTCATTCAAGCATTGTCTGAAGATTACACTGAAAACAAACAGTTGTTCTATACCTTTCATTACCGACAGTGCCCACATTATTCTTATATAATGAATTGTCTCGTACAACAACTCACGCTTTGAAAACCAGCGTTTATCGCTGGAATTTAACACCTGCTAAAAACCTGACTTAACCATTTGTTGTGACAATGGAATGTGAGATAGCGAAGGTGTAAGCACCTACACATGTGCTTCAAGGCACAACGTCAAGTCAGCTGCTGATATGGGACTGATTTCCATGGAGTACAGCATGAATGCTCACCACAAAATAGTAAGTCGATTCCCTTGATTGTTTCATCGCCTTGGAAAGCATAAAACTATGATAAGTAACGCGTGCATCTCCGTGAGGACATCAGCATCCTGTTGCGATAAAAGACATAGGGCAAATGCACTTTGCGATAATTATCGCAAATCCTTGGTAATATGCCCCCAAAATCCTTACTTAAGCATGATATCACTGAGCGTTCTACTGGTCCAACGCCATGGGTTTCTCCCATAGTGGTAGTGCCCAAAAAGAACAGTGAAGGAGCTGTACGCATATGTGTTGACGTGCGTCAGGCAAACAAGGTAATTGAACGAGAACAACATCCAGGTCCACACATTGCTGACATGATAACACAATTAAATGGCGCAAAGGTCTTCTCTCGCCTTGATTTGAATAAAGGTTATCATCAGTTGGAACTCTAAGGTAATTGCAGGTACTTTAACCCTTTTTTTACACATGTTGGTCTGTTTCGATTCAAAAGACTATGTTTTGGTGTGTCATCAGCTGCAGAACTTTTTCAAGACGTCATTTGACGTGCCATACAGCCTGTCATGAATGTGTTCAATTATAGCGATGACATATTGGTTTTCGGAGCTACACAAAAAGAGCACGAATACAAGTATGTTGTTTACTTGCTGATGCAGGTTTCACTTTGAATGCAGACAAGTGTGAGTTCCATAAGACAATGCTAAAATTCTTTGGCCATATCTTTTCTGATGGGGGCAGGACACCCGACCCTGCTAAAGTACAAGAGCTGTCAAATGCTAAACCCCCCCCAAGATGTTTCTATGGTGCATTTATTTCTTGGCATGGCCAGTTACTGTTCCAGATACATACGAGACTATGCCACTGTAAGTGCTCAATTGAGAGACTTAGCGAAAAGAATGTTTCATTTCATTGGTCACATGAATGTGAGAAAAGTTTAAAGAAAATCAAACAAGCCATTGAGAATGCTACTGAAATGGCGTACTCAATCCAAGGCTTCATACAGAAGTGGTTGTAGACGCCAGCTCAGTCGGATTAGGTTCAACTCTTGCACAGCACCGTGGACACCCGAATGTGCGAAGGCATATTGTGGCATATGCTAGTAGAAGTTTGTCCCAAACAGAACGTGCTTATTCACAACCTGAAAAAGAAAGTTTAGCCATGGTTTGGGCTTGTGAACATTTCCATGTAGTCCTGTACGGAAAGTCTTTTATGCTGGTAACTGATCATCAAGCTTTACTGACTTTATTAGGCAATCTAAAGGGCAAGATGCCTCCTTGCATTGAGCGATGGGGACTAAGATTACAAGAGTCTGATTATAATGTTGTGTATCATCCAGGGAAGGATCCGAACCCTGCTGACTATTTTTCGAGAGTACCTATACAAGGTCACGGCAATCTATCCAAGACGGCTGAAGCCTATATCAATTTTATTGTAAAATCGAACACACCAGATGCCTTTTTGTTAGCCCGGATTATCACTGCCATGAGCCATGATAGTGACATGCTAAAGTTGAAAGATATATTTACACATCAGTCATGGAATCAACACCCTCAACCTCTCTCCAGTGATGGTGAATATCAAAAATACAAAAATGTCTAAGATGAACTGTCCATAACTCAGGAAGGACTCATACTGTGAGGGTCAAAAATCCCGATTCTGGAGAGTCTGGGGCAGAAGATGATTGAAGTGGCCCAAGAAGGACATTGTGGAATCGTTGCCACAAAGTTAGCTCTTCGAGACCAAGGTTTTTTCCGTATTTCGATAATCGGGTTGAAAAGGAATTAAAGGCCTATCATCTGTGCAACTGCCTTTCTACAAAAGTTACTCAACATACCTTAAACATGTCAGAACTCCCGAAGCATGTATGGGAGAGCGTGGCCATTGACTTTTTCGGTCCACTTGACAATGGACATCACCTGATGGTGATTGTAGATGAATATTTATGATTTCCCTTAATTGAAGTTCTCTCATCGACCACTCAAGACCAAGTCATTGAGGGACTAGATGGCATCTTTGCGACATGGGTTGTTCCAGCCATATTGAAATCTGACAATGGCCTGCCTTTTAACAGTTCAGAGTTCAAAGATTTCTTAGAGAACCTGAACATAAAAGCATCAAAATAGCACACCTTTGTGGCCGCAGGCGAACAGACTTTTTGAGCACTTTATGAGTACGTTAAAGAAAGCAGTGCAGCGTGCTGCTCTTGAGAATTTCAATTAAAAAACTGTATTAAACTCTATTGTGACAGCTTATCGTTTAACACCTCACTTGACCACAGATGAAAGTCCTGCGACATTGACAACCAAGATACCTCAGTGGACTAATCAGAGAGAACAACGAGAATGCAACTTGGGAGAAGGACTTCGTTCATAAAGAAAAGATGAAAGTGTATGCTGACAAAAGACGACATGCAAAGAAAATAGTTTTTAAGAAAGGAGATCGAGTACTTGCTCGCGAGATGCAGAAAAGAAAATCTGATGCTCCATTTCATGCAGAACCTTTTCAAGTGGTGTTTACCAATGGACACATGATGACTGCCTAGTGCCCTGGGAAGTCGATTTCCAGTGACTTATCATTTTTGGCATCTAATTCATTGTTCATCAGATATACACGTTGATAGAAGGACTGGGTCTGAAACATCAGTGACTGCTGTTGCCGCTCCTTCGTCAACGCAGACCCTAGACATTGATTGTGATCGTTCCCAGCTTCTAATGACAAGATCAGGTCAAACAATTCAAGTGGCAAAAAGATTGACTGAAGATATTTAATTGTACATGATTATATATTTTGTATTGTTTTTTATTTTTTATTAAACAGAGGGGGAGATGTAGTATCTTCCGAGTTAGCAATTACAGGACCCTTTTGGCTACTGATGGACTCTGTAGAGCTGTGACGTAAGTCTTGGAGCGGAATGCAATGAAGGCTGATTTAGAATGCTGAGTTTGCAGTTACGCTCACACAAAGAAAGACGTATAATACTAAGCTCTGTGTGTGGCAGAGTCATTGGTGGGTACCCAGGCTAGGGAAGACGCTACTCATATTGATCATTTTAATAAAAAAATAGATACTTGCATTATTACTGTTAGTTGACCTAGTATGATGAAATCCTTTAAAAGACACAAAAGCAGCCAGGCCCTGAGATTGTGAACTCGATTGGAAAAGATTTGATGAAATATTAACAAAAATACTGGGACACTGTTATCAGCAGCTGACCTATTGCATTAAAGTAAACTGTGGCACATGACTTTGGCTAAACATCACCCATCAATCATTTACTTCAAACTGTGCTGGTTCAGTTTGGGTTAATGTCAAAGCTGCATTCACCTCTGATTAATGTGGTTGTATAAAAACATGTCAACCTGAGCTACATTTATTCCCATTAAGGGTCAGCCCTCTAGGTAGCTAGTTCAACAGCTGAGAGTGAAAAGAATCCTCCTTCAGACTTTGAAGAACATGAAGCAGTTTGTCCCTTTTCTATGTCCCGCACTGATCTTCCTGAGCAGTGCCCTCAGCTCTGTGCCCCCCATCCCCCCCATGCCTCTTATACCCGAAGACTGCAACGCTACAGTATTTCAAGCAGGTCTGGCCCTGGAAGAGATCAATAAAGACAGAGATGAAGGCTATGTTTTCGGCCTTTACCGTGTAGCCGATGTCCACCGTCAACCCGTGGTAAGAAAATTATTTCATTTTTATTACTTGTTTTCGCCTTCTGGAAGATGGAAAGCGGAGAAAACACATTTAGGGTCTCTGCAAAGTGTTTAATTTGTAAAATGATAAGTGCTGGTGTCCAAAGCGCTGCACAGACGTCCATGGCGGCGCGGTGAATACCAAGGGAGCATAGTCCTGAATTTACCTCAGGACCAGGGAGACCAGGCGTCCCAGATTTGCCAGGACGGTCCCGGTTTTTCACCAGCTGTCTCGGCAGATTTCAGGAAATTTAGCTCATGTCCCGGTTTTTAGAGCGGGCCGACTGAAAACGGCAGGAGGTGCTTTTCTATGTTTTACAAAGCAGGTATAGTTAGCAGTTGTTTCAAGAAAGCAATTTAATTAACAGGCAAGCTACTGAGTTTAAAAATTGCATGTTATGTATGTTCTAACTGCCTGTTCTGTAATTCTCTGCTGAGGAGCGCTGTCAGTATGTGCGCTCTTTTGAAATAAAATTGTAGACCTTTTTTTGTGAAATGTCCCGGTTTTTGGCTTTAAAATTCTGGCCCCCCTAGACACTCCCTGCCCTTTTATCTTACTCTTGCAGGCTACTGCTTTCTCCCTTCGTGACGTGTTTTTCCCTCTCTTGCTCTCGGGAAATGTCCAAGAGCGGGGCTTTAAGTGGGATAAAAAACCTGGAAGGTCCCTCAAAGGGGTGTGGCCGATGTAATTAAGGTCGTGGCTTAAAACAGGTAAGCTAAAAATCTGTGCTTAGCATAGTGTCCCACCCGACTGGTATTTTGCTGCCTCTGTCACTGCATCCAGGGATATAATACAAGTAACATTACACCTACAACAAGCCAAAACTATTGGCTTTGTCAATGGGTTTTAGTTGCATAAGACAAATAAACAGCAACTATGTCTTGGTTGTATATAATATTGAAAATGCTTTGGTTCTGAAATGTTGAGACTGTGAAAGTACTATAACGAGTCTCTTGAAGTTAAATCAAAGGCAACGAAGGGAGCTACTGCTGCAGAGTTAAGATTTTTTTTTTCTCACTCAGATGGTGAGGGTAAAAATGGAGAGCCTGATAGGGACCTGTCTCAGCACCTGCTTTTTAGAACTGCCCATGCTGAGCATCGGCAGGACCCCGCCCACTTAAAGCCTTGCTGACGAGAAAACCTAAGTGCATGTCCGCAAGAATGAGTGCAGTGCCCCCAACCGGCAACCACCAGCTCAAATTAAGCACTGTCTCTGCATCAGACATGCTCACCAACTATAAAACTGAATAATAACTTTTACTACATAACGTGAGTGCTGCTCATTTTAAGAGTACACATTTCAACAACATCAGAAAGATGATTTGGCATGGCCTGGATTCAAACTAATGAATGAATGATCTTTATTGAATGATTACTTAAAATCTTTTGCAAACGCGATAGCATAAAAAAGAGACTAAATATAAAAATATAAAAGACAATATTAATTGTGCCGTAAAATTATGCCATATAAAATTTTGACGTGTCGTAGCGTTTTTCGCCAAGCGAGGTTAACAGCCGCCCAAGATGTGGGGTCAAAAGTGATTGATATAGCGAGTACAGGGTGAAACGACACTACGCAAGGCCAAGGCTATGGAGTGCGCGGACATGCAATATTGTGGCGTGCAAGCATGCATGGGGTTAAGTTATGCGTGCCCGAGTGTCAAGGTTAATGCGACGAGAAAACCTAAGTGCCTGTCCCCAAAAATGAGTACAGTGCCCCCAACCGACAACCACCAGCTCAAATTAAGCACTGTCTCTGCATCAGACATGCTCACCAACTATAAAACTGAATAAATAATAACTTTTACTACATAGTGTGAGTACCGCTCATTTTAACAACCTCAGAAAGATGATTTGGCATGGCCTGGATTCAAACTAGTGTTTTACAGCGTTTCACTTACTGAGCCATCTTACTGGCAGTACTAAGCAAGTTAATGAAGCAAATAATTGCGTGCATTTCTGTTATCCCTCTTAAGTGGGCGAAATTAAAGAGGGTGCCATTTTGTGCCTTGAATTAGTAATATGTGTACTTTTTATAAACTCATTTTAGAAGTTCTTTCTTCGCAATCCCTTTGATTGGGAGCTGGAAACGTAACTATTTCTGATGCAAAATTCACTTCATTCACCTTTCGTTGGAACCACTAAATATTTCATTGTTTTCCATCTTCACCAATTTCGATGTTAATGAATACAGGCCTTTAACACACATTTCGTTATTTATTCTGTTTTGTATGACAAAACATTTCATAATTATTTCAGGAACAATTAAAAGAGGCAGAAAACAGGGTACAATTATCCAGCAACAAAAATCAAGCGATAAAATACCAGCAAAACTTGTCAGAAGGATAAAAACTAAGGGACATATTCACAAGGAGTTATCGCCGTGTATTAGCGGCGATAATTTTATCGCTCTATTACCAAGCTGTCGCTAACAGCCATTAGCAACAGTTTTTAGGAGAAAGCGTCCGTTGTAAAGATCACCACTTCTGTTAGCGATAATTATATGCAGGAGAGGCGTTCCCGTGCAAAAACGGCCGCAAACCCCACTACTCCATATTCACAAGGGGATCCCTGAAGTTCTGAAGACTAAAAAACTGTCTCTAACTGCAGTTGTTAGAGCCAGTTACTTAAGAACAGAAAATAGCTGGTCTTAAAAATGGGGATAACACTTGGGGCCTCATGTCAGCAGGATTTGGTGCTGGACAGCGCTGCAAGCAATGTTGCAGCGCTGCTCTGCGACAAAACTACAGTGCAGGAATGCGCACCATCAATAAGATAGTGCGCATTCCTGGGCCCCAGTCATGAAAAGTGTTGTAGCGCTGCGACAAGACAGCGTTGCAACACTACTCACTGTGCCCTTCGCGTGACAGCATGGATGCGATGTATTCACTGGACAGCGCTCCATGACGCAAGTAATGACAGATACGTCAGGAATCCTGACGTATCTGTCTGCACTAAAGTCACGCATTGCTGCAGTCGTGTCACAACCATGACGCAACTCCATCAATGCATGGGGCCAGCCTATCCCTGTGGCACTGCATCACCCTCACGCCTGCCATCAGGCAGGCGGAAGGTACTGACGCAGTGCCGTTCATGAGGGGTGCTGTTGGAGATCCATCGGTGGTGGTTGCGCGCTGCAGTGTCATCGTTTCGAAGCATTGGTGGAGTGTTGGTGTGGAGGGAGTTGATGAGACGTTCTTCGGTGGCCTTGATCAAGCTGTGAGGGGGTGCGATGAAGCGGTGTCGTCCGGTTGGCAAGGTGAAGACGCAATGTTACCAATGATGCTCGGTCCAGGAGAGTCCGGTGTTGTGGCTGTAGTTGAAGTTCCCGCTGGGGGAGGTGACGTGCTCGACCGTGTGCCCTGCTATGTGGCTTGTTGAGGTGACTTGCTGCTTGCGTCTGATGTAGGGGACCTTTCCCAGGAGGGGTTGGTGTCCTGGTCACTGGGGTTGTCCAGGCGGAACATGAGTTCACCGAGTAGTATGTCATCGGTGGATACGAGACCCTGGGGTGCAATGAAGTCTACAATGGTATTGGAGAATGGGGGGCCATGGCCCGGGGGCCTGCACATGAGGGTGCCGCAGAGGATGTGCTTGGGCTTGGTCCGGATCTAGGAGTTGAGGTGGTCCATGGTCACCCTTGGGTCATTAGAGTGCGTGGTCAGTCGGAGTGTGCTTCTGTAGGTGATGGCAATGCCTCCTCCTTGATGCTCGGGGTGCTCCTTGCGGGTGCTACTGCACCCGTCAGTGATGGCGATGGCGATGTCCGGTCCAGAGCAGAGGTTGGTCCTGGCAGGCGAGGTGGCGTCCAGGGTTGATGGTGAGGAGGGTGCTGGCGTCGTAGCGGTGGAGTGTCCAAGAGGAAGGCTCCTTGGTGCAGAGCGCGGTCCAGGGGCAGACGGACGCAAACGGCATAGCCTATGGGTTGCCTTTGGCACAGGAGATGACCATTACAATGCAGGCTGTACATCGTTAACAACGCAACTCCGACAACGCAGGTGCCTTCACATCGCATTTGATTACAACGCATTGTGAGGTCAGTAATGGGGTAATTTAAAGTTTTTCGGGTGGTTATGGGTTTCGGATGTAAAATATGGAAATTGGTGTGTTTTGGGGTAAAATATGGAAATTGGGGTGTGCATTTGGGTCAAATTTGATTTTTGGGTGTGTTATGGGGGCTCAAAAAGGAATTCCAGGGTTCACGGTTGGGTTTGGGGTGCAAAGGTTAGTTTTGGGTTGCACTCACTGAAGTGGGATTAGTGATATTAATGTCTCCGCTATGCAACACCTACTCCTACTCTACTGTTGCAATGTGCCTAGTATTAGTAAGCATTGGAATGGAATTCGATGTTATAACATGCGTCGCAACTACATATGTGCCTTTGGCACACGAGTGGTACGCCCGCTGTGCATGGGCGCACAGCGGCCGCCATTGAGAAGTGCTGGGGGGGGGCTGGGCAGCTGTGAGGTGGTAAATGCTGGAAAGAACACTGGATGGGGCGTGGACGCGGGGATGTGTGTGTGAGCGGGTGTTGTGAAAATGTTTATGAGGGAAGTCTTACTTTGAAGCCGGTTCCTGTGTCTTTGTAGCTCCTGCTCTCCTGCGTCTGCTTCCAGGAAAAGGAAGTAGGCAGCCAGGCTCCCTCCCCTGAGTCAATCACAACGCTGCGATGCGGCGATGGGATTGGTAATTGGCAACGGGACAAGTCATGCAGCCAGGGGCCGGAGGGGTGGGCATGTTCTCCATGCAGGCTGTAATGCAGCCTGCATTGCGAACAGGGAAGTGCGCATGACTGCTTTGGGCGGACTGAGTGGGCCGGCCAAACAGTCATTGCGCACTTGAGTGGGCATGCCAATCCGCCCATGCCCTGCTCCGTGTTTGGACCAGTGCTACCCACCCTCCCACCCCCTGAGGATACATAGCATGATTACATCAGTCAGTTATCCCTTGTTTTTCCCTTTTGAATCTGTTTTTTTGGCTTCTCTGAGCCCGTGCTTCCCACTTCCCGCCGCTGCTGCCCCTGCGGCCCGCCCCCCTGTCCTCGCCCGTTCCCGCCTCCTAGTTGATCGTTCCTCCCCCCATCCCTACTAAATGGCGGCAGCTGTGCGGTCGCGCGCCGCGGGCGCGCCTAAGGCAAGCCCGTCTGCGCCCATCCACAACCCGACCGCGACCCGCGCCAGGAACCCTGGATCTCAAGCCACCCATTGCTACAGCACAGCCACCCTGCACACACTCATCCCCGGAAAACTCAGAGACTGCCAACTGGCCACGCCAAACACGACCCACGGCCAGTTCTCCTGCCTCCACTGCAGCCAGACCTTAACCACCACCCCGGCCTCCAACACAGCCGACACCAGCACCAGCGACACCCTAAGATGCATCCTCCTCAACGTGCGCTCTGTGCACAAACATGCTGTGGCCCTTCTCGCCGCCACAGACGACATCCGCACCCTCCTGGACCAAAGCCACTCTGCAGGCCTCATCCTACTCGACCTTTCAGCGGCCTTCGACGCCGTCTCCCACCGCACACTATTTGCCAGACTACACGACGGCGGCATACAAGGAACAGCCCTAGACTGGATCCGATCAGTCCTCACCGGAAGAAGCCAACGGATCATACAGCCACCCTTGCTCTCAGATCCCACATAAATCACCTGCTGAGTCCCACAGGGGTCATCTCTGAGCCCTACCCTTTTCAACATCTACATGGCCCCCCTCCCCGCCATCGTCTGACAACTCGGCCTCAACATCGTATTCTACGCTGATGACACCCAGCTCATCATCTCCCTCACCAAAGACCCCACCACTGCCAGACTTCCAGAAGGGTATGCAAGACATCGCAGTCTGGATGACCGACAGCTGCCTGAAGCTCAAAGCCGAGAAGATAGAAGTCCTCATCCTTGGAACCACCCTTTCAGCATGGGACAACACCTAGTGGCCAACCGCCCTTGAAAGCCCACCTACCCCCTTGGACCATGCCAAAAACCTCGGCTTCGTACTCAACTCATCCCTCACCATGTACCGACAGGTCAACGCCGTCACCTCCAGCTGCTTCAATACCCTCCTCATCCTCTGCAAGACCTTCAAATGGATCCCACCGGAGTCAAGGAAGACAGTCACCCATGCATTCATCACCAGCAGACTGGACTATGGAAACGCACTCTATTCCGGCATTAACAAGTCCCTACTCCGCAAACTCCAGACATTACAGAACACCGCCGCCAGACTCGTCCTCGGCATCACCCGGCACGAACACATCAGCCAACACCTATGAAGTCTCCACTGGCTCCCCATGGAGAAAAGAGTCACCTTCTAAGTCCTCACTCACGCCGACAAATGCCTACACAACAACGGACCCAAATACCTCAACAACAGAATCAACTTCCACGTACCCAAAAGAAACCTCCGATATTCCAACCTCGCACTGGCCGAAACCCCACGCATCCACAGAGCCAGAGCAGGCGGAAGATCCTTCTCCCACATTGCAGCCAAGACCTGGAACGAGCTACCGGCAGACATCAGACGCGCCCCCTCCCTGAACACCTTCAAGAAGACCCGCAAGACATGGCTCTTTGGCTAACAGATCTGCGGACGCCCCCCGCCCTCTGCGCCTTGAGACCCTCACGGGTGAGTAGCGCGCTTACAATTCCCCTGATTGATTGATTGATTGAGTTATCTTCATGTGATGATTGTTTCTCTTCTGCACTGCTTGAGACAGTGGGGCAACGCTCTTCCGCCATTGCGGAAGTGCTGCTACTGGGGGTGCGTCATCTACGTGTGATAGGCCTGAGCGACTCGCCCCCCGGCCCTCCTGTGCTATACGTCCCACCTTCTCCTTACCTGGACATTGACACCGTGGCGCAATCCATTACACTCTCTCCAAATCTGTGACTCAGCTAGCAGGAGCCTCAGCCAGGTGTGATTTCACTAGGCTGGGTACTGCAGTCGCCACCTAGTCCGCTGGTGGACCTCCCGATGCAGTTGATGCAGCAGGGCCCCCTTAGGCGTGAAGTTGCAGCGCTCACACCACACAAGTTCGGCATAGCACAGGGGCCTCACCCTCCACAGCATACGGCCAGTCCAACATCATCGGGCCTGTGATGCAGGGAGACGGCACACAGCATTGGTAATCCCCTTCGTGCACCCCGGTGTAGTGGTGGATCATATTATGTGATGCGGACCTCCCTACGTTGGTGCACAGGAGCGCCTCTACCATTAGCAGCTCCAAGGGTCGCAAGGCGGTCTTCTCACACAGGTCAGCAACGTGTCTCCATGCAACCTGCCAGACTTCACCACCAGGTACGGGCGATCGTCGTGCCTCAATGTCTACCGCCACAGCTCATCGACTCCACAGCTCCTCCACATCCCACTCCAGGCTCCAGACGCTGGTCCAGCAAGGCATCCAGGCTCCAGACGCAGGTCCAGCGAGGCATCTAGGCTCCAGACGCAGGTACAGCGAGGCATCCAGGCTCCAGGCGCAGGTCCACAAGGCATCCAGGCTCCATACGCAGGTCCAGCAAGGCGTCCAGTCGTTGTTGATGGAGTTCTGCTTGACATTGTGTCCAGTGAAGATTTCTACATTCAGACTTAAAACATTTTCTGGAGCTTGGATTTTCTTTGCGGGGCAAGGCTACAGGCTGTAGACAAAAAGGGCTCCACGGGGCCAAATATTGTTTTCGACAGGTCCAGCTGCACCGGATCTGCTGCTGCCCAGATGCACCCTAAGGACCCTTGGTGGATCAGGTTGCAGGTGGGCTCCTGTCCCACACTGGTTCTCAGAGCAGAAATTTATAGCAAAGCTTCCAGTCCCTGGGCCTCATTTACATAAAAAATGATGCGGTGCGACGCCGCAAGCAATTTTGCTGTTCCAATCTGTGTCTTTTTGAAAGTACAGGGACACCTATTATTAACAACAATATGATGCATCCGTGTGCTTTCACCTGTGCAGGCACACAATCGACTGCCATGCACCAGGGCAGGAACCCTTGCGTCATGTTGCAAGGGTGCCTGAGTTGCATGGATGATTGTTTTTGTGCAGGAAGGAGACCTTCCTGCACAAAAACAATCACTGATGGCATTTTCCTCCTTCTGTTTCGTGCTGCAGAATTCAGCACACATAGAAAGCTAAAAAACAAGGAGAAATAAAAGTATTTCTCCTCATTGCACCACTCCTATGCCTCCCCTGGGGAGGCGTATGATTCTGGCACATCTTTCCGAGCTTCACAAAACTTTGTAAATCTGGGAATGTGTCAGGTACCATGGATATTGCATGGAAACACCCATACCAACACCCATGGAAAACCCCTCTCATGCAGAGTAATGCATGAAAGGGGCCCATATTTACAAGGTCATGAAAACTCATGCAGGGTGATTTGACGTGGCCTTGTAAATATGGGCAGGCACACTGTGCTGCGGGTGCATCCAAAAAAGTGACGCAGCGAGGGCGCAATGGCCTTATAAATGAGGCCCCCTGTTTATAGGGTTAGGTAGGAGGAGTACACTTTAGCACCAGCCCAAGGGTCCAGGACCTGGGGCGCACTACTTGGGGGTTAGGACTCTCTCCCACAGAGGCCAGCAGCAGGGTCCAGGGCAGGTCCAGTTGGAATTGGTTGTAGGAAGAGGCCTGTGAAGCTGTTGTACCCCTGTAGCTCAAACAGGAGGTCAGCCAATTGACATTTGGAGTCACTTCTGGGGTCCAGGTTTCAAGGCAGTCAGGTCCAATTTTTTTCAGGATCTTTGGACAGCAGGGCAGTCTTCATTCTGATATTCACAGCTCCAGGAATGTTCTGTGAGGTGTATTGGGTATGCCATCTTTATGTCCAGTGCCAGTCTGTGGGTGAGGAAAACTTGTGGCCACTCCCTAACTAATGGGGTAAAAGCTCAGAAGGGTATCCCTACCCTCTTTTGCAGCACTCCCTGTGGATTTTACTGTAAACTATCCCACAGTGCCCTTCTCTACCTAAATCTATCAGGGCAGGACCCTTTCCCCTTGTTAGAGCTCCCTATACCCACCCATAGGAGTGGCAATGATAATAGCCAAACCCTCCCTTGTGGTCACTCCAAACCAGATCATGGGCAGCTCCTCCCACCCCTGGGTTAGGAAGACAAAGGGAAGCAGGCTTAGGTGTGAGCTATATCTGCCAATGACAGGGTAGGAATCTTTTGAAGCTCTGCAAGGGGCTGGGCACAACCCCCAGACCAATCCTGCTCAAGGAAGAAAAACACCTCTCTACGCATAAGCCTTTTGTCAACTGTCTGTGAGCAATACACATAACACCAAAGGAGAGTCATTAACAGGCAAGTGACACTGGCAGAAAGTCACATTTGGCTTAGGCAGGAAAATAACTTTCTAAAAGTCTAATTTTCAAAACACTAATATAAAATCCAAGTTGACCATTAAGTTGGGTTTTAAATGATGATTAAAATGAGTCATTGTATTATGTTTCTAGTAGCTCCCAACTGCAATTAAGCACTATAAGTTGTTTTAGAGTATCTCGGTGTGTTTTCTATGGAGGGCTAGTCCTGCCACATTGAAAATTGACTTTGTAGGTTTCTCACTGCCAGGACATGTGAAACTTTAAATATACATGTCCTACCTTTAATATACCATGCAACCTGCCCTGTGCTCATTTGGGCCTATCTTAGGTGTGACGTATAAGTATTGAAAATGAAGGTTTAGGCCTGGCAGAAGATTATCAAATAAATGGCAG
The DNA here is from genome assembly GCA_963921515.1 of Calotriton arnoldi. Taxonomy (NCBI): domain Eukaryota; kingdom Metazoa; phylum Chordata; class Amphibia; order Caudata; family Salamandridae; genus Calotriton; species Calotriton arnoldi. The sequence continues at coordinate 109,071 of CAWUFW010006175.1, read as the reverse complement.
TTTATACAACCTACCCAAGCGGCAGGGTTGGGCTTGGAGACAGATTTTATAGTGCTACTTTACTGTGTGGCACAATGAGTACTGTAACCCGCTAGCAGTAATTAATTTACAGGCCCTAGATACACGTTGTTCCTTATACTTGGGACGTAAATATATGACTTAGAGGTGCCAATTACGGCCAACAAAAAAGGGTTTATCTAAAGAAGGCAAACATCTGGGCGAATGCCATGCAGAAGACGGTCCTTTCTACCATTCACTTTTTGACACAGTCTCATTGCAAAATCTATTTTGGTATTTACTAAGTCACACAAAGACCAATTTGCGTGGCAATGTGCGGCCTTGCAAAAATAAAGTAACTTTGTAAATTTTATTAACAATACAAAGAGAACCTTGTCTATATTATTGGTTTTTCACTATCTCTCGTTTCCTGGTGCATCCACATTTCATATTTTTACACAACATCCAGCTAATCCAAATATCAGTTTCACCACTAAACAAATGGCGAGTACAAACGGTACCAGATGCTTGGCCGCCTGTCCTCTCTTCAAAAAGATCACGCTATTTTAGTGTTTTCACATTTTACCGCCTTATACGGCATTACACTGGGTGAGCTGGCTTATGGATATAAGGTCAGTAATGACGTCTTAAAATAATAGAAAGCTTATGCCCTATCATTATTTTCATTCACATCATGGAGTGAAATATTAATTTATTTCAAGCTGCTTGTTATTTAATTCGTCAAAATCTAGTCTACATATATAACTACGGAGTCTACAATATATGAGAGGGACATTACTCATGATGCACTCACTATTCATCCAGACCCTACATGTTTGGTAAGCGGTGCACTTGGCTGAGGCTAACTATATTTAATATTTATACTTTTCGTGAACATCATTTAGGGCTGATATTTCTTGCTCTTCATTGCAGATCAGCTACTTGATTTCAATACTGTACATGGACGACTGTCCGTAAGGATACGAGTTATAAGAAGTAGTTTATTGAGGTGCTATAACTAAGCCCTTGTTGTGATTCATTTTTTGTTCCATTCTCTACTGAGGTCCTTACTTTGCCTGACATGGGCCACTTCTGGAATTAATTTTTCTTTTGCACGATTATCAACTTTGGTTTTTTCTCGCATCCCTTTATTTATACATAACACACATATCAAAGATGATTGGGAATGCATTTTGAGACTGTCTATTGGGAAGAATTATGACTAAGCATAGGACCTTTTACAGTTGTATTGGGTAGCTTACTTTTTCTTTGATGGTAGCACATTTTGGGTTTCTCCACCTCTCAATTTTTGGGAGAATTATGAACCTTTATTAGAAACGAATGGTTGCTTGTTCTTTTGAAAACATTTTATGTTAAATTGAAACATTTACACAATAATGTATAGTGCTTGAACTTTACTATTGTAGCGTTGAAAAAGTCTGAACCAGATGAAATACATGTCGGCTGCCGGATATTTGTGTTCATATTGTCCTCTTTTCGGCCTGTTTCAGTATTTGAAGTTCTGATAATAATAGTGGACAAACACAAAAAAGGGAAGACTGAAGCCTTTTGAAGCTTTTACCAAGAGCTGTAGTGCGCTGCTTCGGCGAGAAATGAGACGCCGCACCTCGTTGTGCTTATATGTGCCGCCTTTATTAGTAATCGGAGGGAGAGCGCCGGAGTCACTCATCCTCGTCGCCAGTGTTAAAACGAAAAATGATGCGCAGGCATGTCTTGTAGAAAAGGTAGTAGTTTTATTCTTGAGATAACTTCTTAGGTTACAGGTTACAGGAAGATGATATGATCCATAAATGTGCCCCACCAGGAGCAGTCTCCTCGCTGCTCAGCCCTTCCACACCAATTGATTCTCCTTTCAATACAAACACACTCAACATTCTATATGACCTCACCATAGGCTGAGCAGCAAGGCAGAGAACCACAATAGGGAGAGTGCATTGAGTAAAAGGTACATTACAACACACACTCAGCGCGGAATGGCCGCCGGCGCTCCCAGCATGCCTCTGGGCGCCACGTGGTGTTATCCACTAGAACGCTACACCACAGGAGCTATACACTAAAGGGAGGGAAGATGAATATGAAGAGGGAAAATATTTTCAGAAATATAGTCTTCCCACATTGACACATGCACAGAGAAAATACCTTGACAGACCCATTCAAAATGAATAAATTGTAAAAGCGATAAAGACTCTAAAGGGAAGGCAATCACCTGGGCTGCATGGCCACACAGCTGCTTTTTATAAAACGTTAAGAGGGCTGACTTGTTTGAGAAAATGGACTTACATACTGATAAAGGGTGTTTCAGTGTCATTGAGGTTCTGGTAATAGGTGTGAAAGGTGATGGATAGGTTGTACGCCCCAGCTGTGTGTCTACTTCATCCCTTGTTTTCATGATTATGTTGCTTTGTATGCCTTTCTATGTCTAGCATGCTTTGGAAGCCACAGGATATCGCACAGTGGTCTGCCCATAACTGCTCTGTCCATAAATACCTACTTTTGCCAGTTTCCCTTATAGTTAAGTCTTGAAGGAATCACAGCCTGGCAGCCTGATAGTATTGATTGCCATAAATCAGGGAATGATAATCACTCCTAGTTCTGGATGCCATCTGTATTTTTCTGGATACTCGTGCTCTCTTTTCTTTTCATATATGTCTCCATTTGTTTTTGAAGAGAGAATATATTTTCTTCCGATAGGAAACATGCATTGCCTGAAATAAGTAAACAAGTTATGCTAGTATATTCATGTTACCATGGCAATCATTCCCAGCTATGACAGTGGTAAGATGCCACATCTGCCGATATCATGTGTTACGTTTTTTCCTCATCCCGACCAGTTGGCCTGAATTAGTTTTGATAGGGAGGGATGATGTTTGAACCCAAGTATTTTATGTGGGATGTCAACCACCTAAAAGAGAAGTCACCCTGTAATTTCATGAACTCCTCTTGCTGTAGCAGCAAGCTTCTGACTTCTATTTATTAAATCTAAGCACCACAATGTTCTTAAATGGATCCAGTTGTTGGACTACAGCAGACAAAGAGATCTCAGGCAAAATCAGAAGAACATTGTCTTCAAAGAGGCATCATTTATGGTGCTCCCCTTTGAAATCAAGCCCATGCACCTCTGGATCTGCCCTTAATATTGCACGTAGTGGTTCTATGGATCGGGCAAATAATGGCAGCAAGAGCAAGCACTCCTGTCTGGTCCCCTTCTGCATCATCACTATGTCAGATTTGTCCTCTTTAACTATTATTCTTGATCTGGGCACTTTATAGTTGACCACTATTGAGCTGTACATCTTAGTGCCAAACCCCAGTATGTTGAGAGCCTGTCCTATAAAACTCAAACTAAGGGGCTCAAAGCCTTTTCAGTGTCTGGTGTGAGCAATATCGCTGGAATCTTTTTCTTGGTGGTCTTTTATATCAAATGAGCAACCCTCCTAATGTTGTGTGTTTGCCGACCCTTGACAAAACCTGACTGGTCTACATCAACAAAATCAGGAAGATTGTGAAACCCTTCGTGAACATTTTTAGATCTAGTTTTTACAGTGTATAAGCTTATGGGACACACAATCCCTGATATCTTTGCCAAGTTTTGGAATTAAAGTCACATCTGCTTCTCTCATAAATAACAGCCTGATACTTCAAATGAATTGAAATCCTGTATCAGTTGCAGGGCTGATATCCCTCTTAATTGTTTATAAAAAGCAGCTGTATAGTCGTCTAGCCCAGGTGATTGCCCTCCCTTTAGTGTCTTTATCTCTGTTAGAATGTATTAATTTTCAATGGGTCTGTCAAGGTATTTTCTCTCTGCATGTGTCACTCCTGAAAATATTTTCTCTCTTCATTTTCATCTTCCCTCCCTTTAGTGTATACCTCTTGGTAAAACCTTCGAAAGGCTTCTGTCTTTCCTTTTCATCCATTTTTTTTAAAAACATTTTTTTAACATTTTTTTTTAGAGTTTTATATAGCGCGAACTAGACCCGAGACATCGGGTATCAGAGCGCTTTACATGAGCACCAGTTTCGTTACATAAGGCCACATTCATTTTTGTTAGGCATGAGGAGTATTCTATGTACATCTTTGATTTCTTTAATATATGCCTTATTATTTTTGCCCTTACGCTGGAGAGCCAACAACCTCCCTGCTTTATTGCCTGTAGAGCAGATTTTTTGTTGGGCCCTTAACAGGAGTTAACAGGTGATAGTGGATTATTGTCCCCTCAGTCCATTAATCCTTCTAAGTCTTTCAGCAGTGGTTTGCTGTTTGTTAAGATGTCCTCCTTTCTTAATTGTCCCAATATTTTTTCTGTTTCTACTGCCCTTTCTCTTGTGTTGCATGCATCCAGAGCTATGAAAATGACTCTCAGAAATGCTTTAAATGCATCCCATTGGGTAAATAGTGTTAGTCAAGCCCATGGACAGACACATAATCTTGTAAGCTATCTCATACTTCTAAGTTAGTAGGGTTTCACAACAAGTATTCTTTGAGGTACCATTGTTTGTGTCTTTGTCTCATGATGCCTTTCTTCCAACTCAATAAGACCCGGGTGTGATCTGATAGTGTTATGTCCCCAACATTGAGTCCCTTTATTCTCCCCAACAGGAAATGAATTCTAGTGTAGGTCATATGTGTGGCTGAAAAGAAAGAGTACTCTCTCTCCTTTCTGTGTGTCAACCTCCAGGCATCAACCAACTCTGACTTTTCTATCAATGTTTTTAATTGTTTTGCTGGCTGCCTTGTATGTTTGACCTTGGTGGTTTGAGTGATCCAGATTACTGTGAGAAGTTGGCCTGGCATATGCTGTCCACTAATTATAGTGGGCACCTTGCACCAGTCCAAACAACCCCTTATTGGAGATAGGTTAAAGACAACCTTTATTGAAAGCTATCCTAGTGGTAGCTATGGAGAGCAGCCTTCAGGCTAAGTCTTGAAGGAATGTAAAGCAGCTTGTTTTACCAGTCTATAATCTCTTGAGTGATCAAATGAAAGAGCACCACACCAGGTATATATTCAAAATATATGTATTTATTGCTAAACACACCCCTCTAGTCTCTTTATGAGGCTAGAGTTCAAGTACATAAGTTATAAGTTATTAAGTCACAGTAATAGCACAAATACACGTTTGGGCCCTAGGGGCGTACCAAACCATATACCAATAAAGTGGTATGCGAACCACGACTGAACTAGACACTAGGCCTAGAGCCTCTAGAAGTGCTTGGACCACAAGGAACCACCCAAGGTTGTGACACAGAGGACCCACGGGAGACGCGTGCAGTGTAAATACACAACCGCGATACGCCGTTAACTTCTATGGAGAAAGTCGGGATCGGGAAAATAGAGAAAAGGGACACTTAAAAGAGGACTAGGACAAAACCCTTTGAGATCTAGGACTTTGAAGAGTCTCTACCCACGGGAGCACCGGAGTGCTCGTGTTACCTCACCCAGGGAAGCCGGGTGCATAGGTGCCTTTCGGGGTCGGGTTTCGTCGTCGATTCGAATGGCGATCTGCGGCAAAGTGCTGCTGGCGGCCAAGAGAAAAGTGTCCGGGTGGATCCAAGAGTGGATCGGAGTTCTGGTGAACCTGAAAGCAGAGGGGACAGAGTCTGGGTCACTAGCCAGTGACCAGGAAGGCGATGGACAGATGCCCACCGATGTCGAGTGCTTCAGGTGCGTTGACGGTCGTCTTGACTCTTCAGCCACGAGGTCCGGGAGGCGTTGTCGGCGACCAGGAGCAGTATTCGGGCTGGTACACGATGTCTGTCGAGTGCTGAGGTATCGGCGACCGGATTGGACCCAACAAGCCTAGGCAACGGCAAGTCTTGATTAAGATGTAGATCGTCGATGGTGCAGACCAGCAAGGTCTGTAGAACTCACCCAGCAAGGGTAAGTGAGGGCAGGCCTGGAGCAACTAGGATGCCAAGTAAGAAAAGGATTGGCCTTCATTAAGGGCTACTAGCCAACGGGCTAGCGACCGCGAAGGAGCCCAGTGACGCCGCACGTGGAGCTGGCTTACAGGACACTCGTGGAGTGGGGGCCAGTGATCTTTGGTGCAGGTGGTGCTGGAGGCTGGGGCTACTCGGAGCCCAAAGCACGACTTCTTGGGAGACCCAGAAGATGATGCACTTGCAAATGTGCTCGGTGTCCAGGGGTCATGGTCTCAAGTCACCCACGATAGCCAAGGGCCTCAGCTTTGCTGGGGACTCAGGGTAGCCTCGGAGAAGTCTGAGAATCCACCTCTGGTGATGCGATGACTTTGGCGTCCGACGGGAGCTTCAGAAATGCGAACCGGACAGATGCTTCTTTGGTGCCTGCCAAGCAGGGGAGTCACTCCTTGACCCCAAGGGAGATTCTTCAGTCCTCTAAGCGTGAGTAGAGCGTCGAAGGTCCAGGATTCAGTTTCAGAGTTTCATCCAGGTATAATCTAAAGTCCTAAGGACTGGGTTCCTACCTTTATACTAAAGATAGGGGTTGGACTACTCTGTGGCCCCACCTATGGGTGGGTCAGGGCAGAGGGGTGGCTACACCCCTTTTCCTTTGTCCAGTTCGCGCCAAAGCAGGGGCTGCAAGCCCCTGATCCGGTTTGAACTGGGGTATGCACAGGGACACCAAATGTGCCCCCAGTGCAGGACTTCAAAGCACCCGAAAGTGCTCCCGCCCAGCCCCAATACACATTATCCTGTCTGGGGAGGTGGTCACACCTCCCTGGGACAGGAAACCTATTGTCCAGGCCTCCCCTGCCGGAGTTTCATCCAGCAGCAGGAGGCCAGACTCGTGTCTGTGGCAGCAGCATCCATTTTGTGATGCCAGGGCTCTGGAAAGAAGTTACCGGACTCGTCAGAGTTAACATGTCTTTCCCTCTAGAAGGGTGGAATGCTACCCCCACCGCCAGGATTGGCGGGGGGTAGTATTCCAAGATGTTTGACACCAAACACAACATGTTTAGGTGCAGCCATTCCAAAGTTAGCATTTTACCGCGAGGATATAATGCGCTTAAGAGTATATGGTCAGGCTGCACTACAAACAGCATCAGAGATGGTCTCCGAATGCTGCAGAGGGGCCCTGCTCATGCAGGGGCACCCTCTCACATAGGAACCATGCACTCTGCCTTTAGGATTGATAAGGCCTGCCTTAGGAGTGACTTATAGGTTTATATGTGTGTATGTATTTCGTGATATAGGTAACCTATATCACAGTAAGGGGTGCATGCACCACCTTACCCAGGCTGCAGTAGCAGACCTGTGGTGTCAGTTTGGATGGCCTTCCAGGGGTGGCATAATACATGCTGCAGCCCCTGGCAGGCCTCTGAGGTACCTATGCCCTTGGTACATAGTATACCATATACTAGGGACTTATAAGGGCACTCCAGATCCCAATCAGTGATGTGCCTAAGGCACATGGAAACCATTTTAGAGAGGAAGCAGCTAGGCTGGGGTTCTGATTAGCAGGGCCCCAGCCAGACTAATGTCGAAAAACAGTGAAGCATCAGCAAAAGTGGGGGTACCCAGGTGAAGCAGATCCTACTCTCCTACACAACCCCCCCCCAAACGTAGGGACATTAAACTAACCTTTCCCAGTTAAGTCTTCATGTTCTAAGTGGAAATACCTAGAGAGTCCATCTGCATTCGCATGGTTACTCCCAGGCCTATGTTCCACTGTAAAGTCCATCCCCTGTAGGGAAATGGACCACCTAAGCAGTTTGGGGTTTTCACCCTTCATTTGTTTTAGCCATAAGAGGGGCTTATGGTCTGTCTGAACCAGGAAGTGTGTACCAAACAAGTATGGCCTCAACTTCTTCAGAGCCCAGACCACAGCAAAGGCCTCCCTCTCTATGGCTGACCAACGTTTCTCTCTAGGGGTCAGCCTTCTGCTAATAAAAGCTACTGGCTGATCCTGACCTTCTTCATTCAATTGTGACAGTACAGCCCCTACCCCCAATTCAGATGCATCTGTTTGAACAATGAACTTCTTGGAGTAATCAGGACTCTGCAGAATTGGAGCAGTGCACATGGCCTGCTTGAGGTCATCAAATGCCTTTTGACAGCTAACTGTCCACTGAACCTTTTTGGGCATTTTCTTAGAAGTTAAGTCATTCAAGGGTGTCACTATTGATCCATACCCCTTGACAAATCTCCTATAGTACCCAGTCAGGCCTAAGAAGGCTCTCACCTGAGTCTGGGTAGTGGGAGCAGTCCAGTCCATGATGGTCTGGATCTTGCTCTGCAAAGGTTGAACCTGGCCTCCACCCACAAGGTGGCCCAGGTACACAACCTGACTCTGCCCTATCTGGCACTTAGTGGCCTTGATAGTCAGGCCTGCCTTTTGCAGGGCCTGTAAAACATTCCTGAGGTGGACCAGGTGATCCTCCCAGGTGGAGCTAAAGACAGCAATATCATCTAGATAAGCTGCACTATAGGCTTCCAGTCCTGTGAGAACTGTATTCACCAACCTCTGGAAAGTGGCAGGTGCATTCTTCAGACCAAAGGGCATTACCACAAATTGATAATGCCCACTAGGGGTTGAGAATGCTGTCTTGGGCTTTGCAGTATCAGCTAGTCTGATCTGCCAGTAGCCAGCTGTTAGGTCAAATGTGCTGAGATATTTGGCAGAGGCCAAAGTATCTATGAGCTCATCTGCCCTGGGTATTGGATGGGCATCAGTCCTAGTGACTGCATTGAGACCCCTGTAGTCTACACAAAACCTCATCTCTCTTTTTCCACCACTGGTGTGAGGTTTCGGTACTAGGACTACTGGACTAGCCCAAGGGCTATCTGAGGGTTCAATTACTCCCAATTCCAACATTTTCTGGACTTCAGTCCTGATACAGTCCCTGACATGGTCAGGTTGCCTATAAATCTTGTTTTTAATAGGCAGACTGTCCCCAGTGTCCACTTCATGAGTGCACCAGGTGGTCTGACTGGGTGTCAGTGAAAACATATGTCTAAACTGATTGAGGACTTGCCTGCAATCAGTTTGTTGCTGGGTAGTGAGGCTGCCTGCCAAGGCTACACCATCAACTGACCCATCGTCAGGGTTCTGTGAGAGCAGGTCAGGGAGTGGGTCACTCTCTTCCTCCTGCCCTTCATCAGTAGCCATGAGCAAGCCCATGTCTGCCCTGTCCACATATGGTTTTAATCTGTTGACATGGAGAACCCTGTGGGGACTCCTGGGTGTTCCTAGGTCTACTAAATAAGTGACCTCACCCTTCTGCTCAACAATAGTGTGGGGTCCACTCCATTTATCTTGGAGAGCTGCTGGGGCCACTGGCTCCAACACCCACACCTTCTGTCCTGGCTGGTAAACAGTCAGAACAGCTCTTTGGTCATGCCAGGCCTTTTGAAGTTCCTGGCTAGCCTCAAGGTTTTTGGTTGCCTTTTTCATGTACTCAGCCATCCTGGAGCGGAGACCAAGTACATAGTCCACTATATCTTGCTTTGGGGGCTTGAGAGGTAACTCCCATCCTTCCTTCACCAAGCACAGTGGACCCCTCACAGGGTGGCCAAACAGAAGTTCAAAAGGGCTGTAACCAACCCCCTTCTGAGGCACCTCCCTATATGCGAATAAAAGGCAGGGCAAGAGTATGTCCCATCTACGCCTAAGCTTTTCTGGGAGCCCTTTAATCATGCCCTTCAAGGTTTTGTTGAATCTCTCAACTAAACCATTGCATTGTGGGTGATAGGGTGTGGTGAACTTATAAGTCACTCCACACTCCTTCCACATTGCTTTCAAGTACCCAGACATGAAGTTAGCACCCCTGTCTGATACTACCTCCTTAGGAAAGCCCACTCTTGAGAAGATTCCCAGGAGGGCCCTTGCCACCACAGGTGCTGTAGTGGTCCTGAGGGGAATAGCTTCTGGGTACCTGGTGGCATGATCCACTACCACCAGGATAAACCTGTGCCCAGAGGCTGTTTGGGGATCCATGGGACCAACAATGTCAATCCCTCTCAAAGGGCACCCCCACCACAGGTAGTGGTATCAGGGGGGCCTTTGTGGTGCCACCTGCTTTGCCACTGGCTTGGCAGGTTACACAGGAGCGACAAAACTCCTTACTGTCTTCAGACATGTGGGGCCAGTGAAAGTGAGGGACAATTCTGTCCCAAGTCTTGTTCTGGCCCAGGTGACCTGCTAAGGGAATATCATGGGCTAGGGTCAATAGGAAGCCCCTGAACTTCAAAGGTATTACCAACCTCCTGGTAGCACCAGGCTTGGGGTCTCTACTCTCTGAGTACAGGAGTCCATCATCCCAATACACTGTATGGGGACCACTAGCTTTCCAGCAGCCTCAGCAGCAGCTTGCTGTCTGAGGGATTCAAGGGAGGGGCAGCTCTGCTGCTCCTGGCTCAGATCTGCCCTAGAAGGTCCCCCTGTCCCCAAGAACTCAACCTGGTCAGGTTCAAGTTCCTCTGGGACAGTTCCTTCTTCAGGGCTGAGATCATCCCCTCAAGGGACTGATCTTCCTCCTGAGCCAAGGGGGAAGGCACTGCCTTAACCCTACTACTCCTCCTCTTGGAAGGCACTTGGTCCATTCTTCCAGAATCCAAGGCCTGTTCAGTGCTAGACATTTTGGCTTGTGACCTGGTCACAGCAAACACATCTGCAGGGATCCCCAGCATTTCTGCATGGGTCCTGAGCTCCACTTCTGCCCAAGCAGAAGTCTCTAAGTCATTGCCAAGCAAGCATTCGACTGGTAGGTTTGCACTTACCACAACCTTCTTAAGGCCAGTTACCCCTCCCCAGGAGAAGTTAACAACTGCCAGAGTATGGTCTGTTCTGACATTGCTAGCATTGGTCACTTGGTACATCTCACCAAGCATAACTTGCCCAGGTAGCACAAGGTCTTGTGTCACCATTGTGACACTTGCCCCTGTGTCCCTAAATGCCAAAGCCTCACGTCCATTGATTAAAGGCTGTTGTCTGTACTTGCCCAGATTACTGGGACTCACAGTGGAGGTCACATCCATGCCTCCATCACAGACTAACACAGCCTGAGTCAGTTCCCTGACTAAGTCAGAGCCCAACTCAGTTCCCAGGGTGAACCCTACTAAACCCTTTGCTGGAGCACTTCCACCAACTGTACTAGGGGGAACAGGTGCCTTAGGTGCATTGGTGGGTGCTGGACTGGAGTCTTTGGACTTGGTGCAATCACTGGTCCAGTGGGTCTTTTGCTTACAGACCTTGCACCATGGTTTTCTTTGGCCTTTACCTTTGGTAGACTGGGAATCCCCACCAGAAGAAGATTTTTGGGGGCCTGATGAAGACTTTTGATCTTTACCCTTCTCCCCACCCTTGTCAGAGTTTTTAGCATCTTGCTTCTTGGTTTCCCCACCTTGGTTCTGTACCTTCTGCTTCACCCTGGTTCTGACCCATTTGTCTGCCTTCTTTCCCAATTCTTGGGGAGAGGTCAGATCAGAGTCTACCAGGTATTGATGCAACAGCTGATTTTGACAGTTATTAAGAATCTGCTCCCTCATTATCAGATTATACAATCCTGAGAAGTCACACACCTTACTGCCCATCAACCAGCCTTCCAGAGCCTTGGCAGAACAATCCACATAGTCTACCCAGTCTTGAGTCTGTGCTTTTTGGGTGTCTCTGAACTTCAACCTGTACTGTTCAGTGGTTAGGCCAAACCCATCAATAAGAGCACTCTTCAAGACCTTGTAATTATCAGCATCCTCCTCTCTAACAGTGAGGAGCTTATCTCTACCTCTACCTTTGTCAGCAAAGGAGAGCCACAAGATTGCTGCCCACTGCTCCTGAGGGACCTTCTGTACTTTACAGGCCCTCTCTAAAGCAGTTATCCATTTGTGGATATCATCCCCACTCTGGTAGGGAGGGACAATCTTGCTCAGGTTCCTATGGTCATAGGACCTTTCCCTGTCTCTAGGGACATGGCTGCCACCATGGGACTCTAGTCCCAACTTTCTTCTCTCTCTAAGGAGATCTAGGGATTCCCTATCTAAAGCCAATTGCTTTTTCTGATCTCCAGCTGAGTTTCCTCATACTGGACCAGTCGGTCTCTCCTCTCATGAGAGGATTCCCTCCTGTGAGAAGAGACAGAGCTCCCTATAGAGGTGCCAGAGTGGTTAGACTCCTGAGAAGGAGATCTAGACTTCCTGGGCACACTCTTAATCCTTCCTGGGGGGACAAAGAGGGCATAATCTTGATCATCCTCCTCATCATCCACAGGAGGGATTGGGTTTTCCAGGTCAGGGTCATTGTCACCCTCCTGGCCAGTTTCAGAGGGGGTACCTCGTCCTCTTCGTCTGCCCCACCCTCAGCTCCTACCCCTTCAGTCCCTACAGGCTTACTAAGGTCATAAGCCACCAACAACTCCTTGAGGTGTTGGATGGTGGGGCTTTGGCCTGTCCTTAATTTTCTCAAGTTACATAAAGCTCTCAATTCCAAGAATGGGAGTGTATCATACTTGGAGAGTGGAAGCTCAATGGCTTCCTGCAAGGATTCTTTAGATCCTACCCTTAAAGACATTACTAGTGTGGTGTGGTGTATGCACTACCTACTCTAGTGTGGCCTACTAAACTCTCTTGAGTTGTAGAAAGGGTTGTGCTATCCCTTAACACACAACTCTAAGTTCAGTAGAACTTACTGTATTCTAAGCTTAAATTCTATGTACCTTAGGTACCTTTAGTGGTTTTCAGTTGATCAATTCAATTGAGATTATCTGGTAAAACAATAGCAAGCTGGAATCCCACACGCTGCACACCAATGTGAGAAGTTGGCCTGGCATATGCTGTCCACTAATTATAGTGGGCACCTTGCACCAGTCCAAACAACCCCTTATTGGAGATAGGTTAAAGACAACCTTTATTGAAAGCTATCCTAGTGGTAGCTATGGAGAGCAGCCTTCAGGCTAAGTCTTGAAGGAATGTAAAGCAGCTTGTTTTACCAGTCTATAATCTCTTGAGTGATCAAATGAAAGAGCACCACACCAGGTATATATTCAAAATATATGTATTTATTGCTAAACACACCCCTCTAGTCTCTTTATGAGGCTAGAGTTCGAAGTACATAAGTTATAAGTTATTAAGTCACAGTAATAGCACAAATACACGTTTGGGCCCTAGGGGCGTACTCAAACCATATACCAATAAAGTGGTATGCGAACCACGACTGAACTAGACACTAGGCCTAGAGCCTCTAGAAGTGCTTGGACCACAAGGAACCACCCAAGGTAGTGACACAGGGGACCCACGGGAGACGCGTGCAGTGTAAATACACAACCGCGATACGCCGTTAACTTCTATGGAGAAAGTCGGGATCGGGAAAATAGAGAAAAGGGACACTTAAAAGAGGACTAGGACAAAACCCTTTGAGATCTAGGACTTTGAAGAGTCTCTACCCACGGGAGCACCGGAGTACTCGTGTTACCTCACCCAGGGAAGCCGGGTGCATAGGTGCCTTTCGGGGTCGGGGTTTCGTCGTCGATTCGAATGGCGATCTGCGGCAAAGTGCTGCTGGCGGCCAAGAGAAAAGTGTCCGGGTGGATCCAAGAGTGGATCAGAGTTCTGGTGAACCTGAAAGCAGAGGGGACAGAGTCTGGGTCACTAGCCAGTGACCAGGAAGGCGATGGACAGATGCCCACCGATGTCGAGTGCTTCAGGTGCGTTGACAGTCGTCTTGACTCTTCAGCCACGAGGTCCGGGAGGCGTTGTTGGCGACCAGGAGCAGGATTCGGGCTGGTACACGATGTCTGTCGAGTGCTGAGGTGTCGGCGACCGGATTGGACCCAACAAGCCTTGGCAACGGCAAGTCTCAATTAAGATGTAGATCGTCGATGGTGCAGACCAGCAAGGTCTGTGGAACTCACCCAGCGAGGGTAAGTGAGGGCAGGCCTGGAGCAACCAGGATGCCAAGTAAGAAAAGGATTGGCCTTTGTTAAGGGCTACTAGCCAACGGGCTAGCGACCGCAAAGGAGCCTCGTGACGCCGCACGTGGAGCTGGCTTACAGGACACTCGTGGAGTGGGGGCCAGTGATCTTTGGTGCAGGTGGTGCTGAAGGCTGGGGCTACTCGGAGCCCAAAGCACGACTTCTTGGAAGACCCAGAAGATGATGCACTTGCAAATGTGCTCGGTGTCCAGGGGTCACGGTCTCAAGTCACCCACGATAGCCACGGGCCTCAGCTTTGCTGGGGACTCAGGGTAGCCTCGGGGAAGTCTGAGAATCCACCTCTGGTGATGCGATGACTTCGGTGTCCGACGGGAGCTTCAGAAATGCGAACTGGACAGATGCTTCTTTGGTGCCTGCCAAGCAGGGGAGTCACTCCTTGACCCCAAGGGAGATTCTTCAGTCCTCTAAGCGTGAGTAGAGCGTCGAAGGTCCAGGATTCAGTTTCAGAGTTTCGTCCAGGTATAATCTAAAGTCCTAAGGACTGGGTTCCTACCTTTATACTAAAGACAGGGGTTGGACTACTCTGTGGCCCCACCTATGGGTGGGTCAGGGCAGAGGGGTGGCTACACCCCTTTCCCTTGTCCAGTTCGCGCCAAAGCAGGGGCTGCAAGCCCCTGATCCGGTTTGAACTGGGGTATGCACAGGGACACCAAATGTGCCCCCAGTGCAGGACTTCAAAGCACCCGAAAGTGCTCCCGCCCAGCCCCAATACACATTATCCTGTCTGGGGAGGTGGTCACACCTCCCTGGGACAGGAAACCTATTGTCCAGGCCTCCCCTGCCGGAGTTTCATCCAGCAGCAGGAGGCCAGACTCGTGTCTGTGGCAGCAGCATCCATTTTGTGATGCCAGGGCTCTGGAAAGAAGTTACCGGACTCGTCAGAGTTAACATGTCTTTCCCTCTAGAAGGGTGGAATGCTACCCCCGCCGCCAGGATTGGCGGGGGGTAGTATTCCAAGATGTTTGACACCAAACACGACGTGTTTAGGTGCAGCCATTCCAAAGTTAGCATTTTACCGCGAGGATATAATGCGCTTAAGAGTATATGGTCAGGCTGCACTACAAACAGCATCAGAGATGGTCTCCGAATGCTGCAGAGGGGCCCTGCTCATGCAGGGGCACCCTCTCACATAGGAACCATGCACTCTGCCTTTAGGATTGATAAGGCCTGCCTTAGGAGTGACTTATAGGTTTATATGTGTGTATGTATTTCGTGATATAGGTAACCTATATCACAGTAAGGGGTGCATGCACCACCTTACCCAGGCTGCAGTAGCAGACCTGTGGTGTCAGTTTGGATGGCCTTCCAGGGGTGGCATAATACATGCTGCAGCCCCTGGCAGGCCTCTGAGGTACCTATGCCCTTGGTACATAGTATACCATATACTAGGGACTTATAAGGGCACTCCAGATCCCAATCAGTGATGTGCCTAAGGCACATGGAAACCATTTTAGAGAGGAAGCAGCTAGGCTGGGGTTCTGATTAGCAGGGCCCCAGCCAGACTAATGTCGAAAAACAGTGAAGCATCAGCAAAAAGTGGGGGTACCCAGGTGAAGCAGATCCTACTCTCCTACAATTACCATCACACATTAGGTTAAAATCACCTCCTACTACCAGTTCCTAGTTCAAGAGGTGGCTCAACTCCAGCATCAGAGACCAAAGATAACAGTCTGGATTTGAATTTGTGGGATACACATTAGGTATTGAGATTATTGTACCACTGCAATCCAGCTGGAACACTGCATATCTATCCACTGTGTGTCTTTTAGTTAGTACATTTTGAGCGCCAACTGTGTGCATAACTGATATTGCCACCCCTGCCATCTTATTGGATGCTGAAGGGTAGAGCTGAGTGGGAT
This sequence comes from Calotriton arnoldi, assembly GCA_963921515.1. Lineage (NCBI taxonomy): Eukaryota > Metazoa > Chordata > Amphibia > Caudata > Salamandridae > Calotriton > Calotriton arnoldi. The sequence continues at coordinate 93,288 of CAWUFW010006175.1, read as the reverse complement.
TGTGTTTATGCCTCATCCATTTTTGATCTAGTCCCCACGACGTGAGTCTCTTGAAGAATAAATATATTTGGTTTAACCCTGTTAAGTTGCAGCTGCAGTGTCTGCCTCTTAGTGGAGGTCTTAAAGCCACTAACATATCTTGATAGAAGCTGCAATATCCAAATATTTCTTTAACCCCTTCGATGCTCATGACGGAATGGTTCCGTCATGAGCATCGGTGCCCCTGTGCTCATGACGGAACCATTCCGTCATGAGGCCAGGGGCACGAAATCCCTCTGCTGTAGAAAATTTGTCCAAAAAACTCCCTGGAGTCTAGTGGACTTTCTGCCCCCCCTGGGGGGCAGATGGGGGCATTAGCCCCCAATCTGCCCCGCCGGGGGGGGGCAAAAAGCCCACTAGTCGCCAGGGATTTTATTTGGGCAAATTTGAATTAGGGTGGGGGCTGCCCAAAATGGGCATGCCCATGCCCCCACCCCCTCCCAGCAAAAATTACAGCCTTCCTGCCCCCCCTGGGGGGTAGATGGGGCAGTAGCCCCCAATCTGCCCCCCCGGGGGGGCAAAAAGGCCACTAGACGCCAGGGATTTTTTGGGGCAAATTTTAATTAGGGTGGGGGCATTTGCATGCCCGTTTTGGGCAGCCCCCAACCTAATTAAAATTTGCCCCAAAAACTCCCTGGCATTAGCCCCCAATCTGCCCCGCCAATCTGCCCCACCGGGGGGGGGCAAAAAGCCCACTAGACACCAGGGATTTTTTTGGGGCAAATTTGAATTAGGGTGGGGGCTGCCCAAAACGGGCATGTCAATGCCCCCATCCGCAACAATTACAGCCTTTATGCCCCCCCTGGGGGAAAGATGGGGGCAGCAAAATTTCAGGTTTGCAGGGGATTCTGGGTAAGAAAAAGTTGGGGGATCTATGCAAGCCATACCTCCCTGGAATCCCCCGGGTGTCTACTTTTCAGAAATGTGTGGGTTTGGTAGGTTTCCCTAGGTGGCCGCCGAGCCCCGGGCCAAAAAGTCATGGGACCCCCCTTGCAAAACCAGGTCGTTTTGTGATAGGCAATTTTGATGTCGCCTCAATACGTTTTGGGCCCTTGCCTGTCGCGGGTACTTGGCCCTCCCACCCGAGTGAGGCACCATTTTTATCGGGAGACCTGGGGGAACGCTGGGTGGTAGGAAATTTGTGTCAGCCCGGTGATGCCACAACTTTCCCACACACAAATGTGTGAAAAAAGTGATTTTTTCAGCAAAATTTCAGGTTTGCAGGGGATTCTGGGTAGAAAACGTTGGGGGATCCAAGCAAGCCATACCGCCCTGGAATCCCCGGGGTGTCTAATTTTCAGAAATGTGTGGGTTTGGTAGGTTTCCCTTGGTGGCCGCTGAGCCCCGGGCCAAAAAGTCATGGGACCCCCCTTGCAAAATCAGGTCGTTTTGTGATAGGCAATTTTGATGTCGCCTCAATACGTTTTGGGCCCTTGCCTGTCGCGGGTACTTGGGCCTCCCACCCGAGTGAGGCACCATTTTTATCGGGAGACCTGGGCGAACGCTGGGTGGTAGGAAATTTGTGTCAGCCCGGTGATGCCACAACTTTCCCACACACAAATGTGTGAAAAAAGTGATTTTTTTCAGCACAATTTAGGTTTGCAGGGGATTCTGGGTAAGAAAACATTGGGGGATCCACACAAGCCATACCTCCCTGGAATGCCCCGGGTGTCTACTTTTCAGAAATGTGTGGGTTTGGTAGGTTTCCATAGGTGGCCGCCGAGCCCTGGGCCAAAAAGTCATGGGACCCCCCTTGCAAAACCAGGTCGTTTTGTGATAGGCAATTTTGATGTCGCCTCAATACGTTTTGGGCCCTTGCCTGTCGCGGGTACTTGGGCCTCCCACCAGAGTGAGGCACCATTTTTATCGGGAGACCTGGGGGAACGCTGGGTGGTAGGAAATTTGTGTCAGCCCGGTGATGCCACAACTTTCCCACACACAAATGTGTGAAAAAAGTGATTTGTTCAGCAAAATTTCAAGTTTGCAGGGGATTCTGGGTAAGAAAACGTTGGGAGATCCATGCAAGACATACCTCACTAAAATCCCCCGGGTGTCTACTTTTCAGAAATGTGTGGGTTTGGTAGGTTTCCCTAGGTGCCGGCAGAGCTAGGGTTCAAAAAGTACAGCTAGGCACTTTACCAAAAAAGGGTCATTTTTCACTGTGAAAATGTGGTGTGTCCACGTTGCGTTTTGCGCTGTTTCCTATCGCGGGCACGAGGCCTACCCACACAAGTGAGGTACCATTTTTCTTGGAAGACTTTGGGAAATGCGGGGTGGGTGGAATTTTGTGGATCCACGCAGATTCCAGAACTTTCCACTACAGAAAATTGAGGAAAATGTGGTTTTTTTGACAATGTTTTAGGTTTGCAAGGGATTCTGGGTAACAGAACCTGGTGAGAGCCAGACAAGTCACCCCATCCTGGATTCCCCTGGGTGTCTAGTTTTCAAAAATGTATAGGTTTGCTAGGTTTCCCTAGGTGCCGGCAGAGCTAGGGTTAAAAAACTACAGCTAGGCACTTTCCAAAAAAAGGGTCATTTTTCACTGTGAAAATGTGGTGTGTCCACGTTGCGTTTTGCGCTGTTTCCTGTCGCGGGCACTAGGCCTACCCACACAAGTGAGGTACCATGTTTCTTGGAAGACTTTGGGGAACGCGGGGTGGGTGGAATTTTGTGGATCCACGCAGATTCCAGAACTTTCCACCACAGAAAAGTGAGGAAAATGTGGTTCTTTTGACAATGTTTTAGGTTTGCAAGGGATTCTGGGTACCAGAACCTGGTGAGAGCCAGTCACGTCACCCCATTCTGGATTCCCCTGGGTGTCTAGTTTTCAAAAATGTATAGGTTTGCTAGGTTTCCTTAGGTGCCGGCAGAACTAGGGTTCAAAAACTACAGCTAGGCACTTTGCAAAGAAAGGGTCATTTTTCACTGTGAAAATGTGGTGTGTCCACGTTGCGTTTTGCGCTGTTTCCCATCGCGGGCACGAGGCCTATCCACACAAGTGAGGTACCATTTTTCTCGGAAGACTTTGGGAAATGCGGGGTTGGTGGAATTTTGTGGATCCACGCAGATTCCAGAACTTTCCACCACAGAAAAGTGAGGAAAATGTGGTTTTTTTGACAATGTTTTAGGTTTGCAAGGGATTCTGGGTAACAGAACCTCGTGAGAGCCAGTCAAGTCACCCCATCCTGGATTCCCCTGGGTGTCTAGTTTTCAAAAATGTATAGGTTTGCTAGGTTTCCCTAAGTGCCGGCAGAACTAGGGTTCAAAAACTACAGCTAGGCACTTTGCAAAAAAAGGGTCATTTTTCACTGTGAAAATGTGGTGTGTCCACGTTGCGTTTTGTGCTGTTTCCTGTCGCAGGCACTAGGCCTACCCACACAAGTGAGGTACCATTTTTCTCTGAAGACTTTGGGGAATGCGGGGTGGGTGGAATTTTGTGGATCCACGCAGATTCCAGAACTTTCTACCACAGAAAAGTGAGGAAAATATGGGTTTTTTGATAATTATTTAGGTTTGCAAGGGATTCTGGGTACCAGAACCTGGTGAGAGCCAGTCAAGTCACCCCATCCTGGATTCCCCTGGGTGTCTAGTTTTCAAAAATGTATAGGTTTGCTAGGTTTCCCTAGGTGCCGGCAGAGCTAGGGTTCAAAAACTACAGCTAGGCACTTTGCAAAAAAAGGGTCATTTTTCACTGTGAAAATGTGGTGTGTCCACGTTGCGTTTTGCGCTGTTTCATGTTGCGGGCACGTGGCCTACCCACACAAGTGAGGTACCATTTTTCTCGAAAGACTTTGGGGAATGCGGGGTGGGCAGAATTTTGTGGATCCACGCAGATTCCAAAACTTTCCACCACAGAAAAGTGAGGAAATTGTGTTTTTTTGAACAATTTTTTAGGTTTGCAATGGATTCTGGGTACCAGAACCTGGTGAGAGCAAGTCACGTCACCCCATCCTGGATTCCCCTGGGTGTCTAGTTTTCAAAAATGTATAGGTTTGCTAGGTTTCCCTAGGTGCCGGCAGAGCTAGGGTTCAAAAACTACAGCTAGGCACTTTGCAAAAAAAGGGTTATTTTTCACTGTGAAAATGTGGTGTGTCCACATTGAGTTTTGTGCCGTTTCCTGTCGTGGGCACTAGGCCTACCCACACAAGTGAGGTACCATGTTTCTTGGAAGACTTTGGGGAACGCGGGGTGGGTGGAATTTTGTGGATCCTCGCAGATTCCAGAACTTTCCACCACACAAAAGTGAGGAAAATGTGGTTTTTTTTACACTTTTTTAGGTTTGCAAGGGATTCTGGGTAACAGAACCTGCTGAGAGCTAGTCAAGTCACCCCATCCTGGATTCCCCTGGGTATCTAGTTTTCAAAAATGTATAGGTTTGCTAGGTTTCCCTAGGTGCCGGCAGAGCTAGGGTTCAAAAACTACAGCTAGGCACTTTGCAAAAAAAGGGTCATTTTTCACTGTGAAAATGTGGTGTGTCCACGTTGTGTTTTGCGCTGTTTCCTGTCGCGGGCACTAGCCCTACCCACACAAGTGAGGTACCATTTTTTTTGGAAGACTTTGGGGAACGCCGGGTGGGTGGAATTTTGTGGATCCACGCAGATTCCAGAACTTTCCACCACAGAAAAGTGAGGAAAATGTGTTTTTTGTTTGGACAATTTTTTAGGTTTGCAAGGGATTCTGGGTACCAGAACCTGGTGAGAGCCAGTCAAGTCACCCCATCCTAGATTCCCCTGGGTGTCTAGTTTTCAAAAATGTATAGGTTTGCTAGGTTTCCCTAGGTGCCGGCAGAGCTAGGGTTCAAAAACTATAGCTAGACACTTTGCAAAAAAAGGGTCATTTTTCACTGTGAAAATGTGGTGTGTCCACGTTGCGTTTTGGGCCGTTTCCTGTCGCGGGCACTAGGCCTACCCACACAAGTGGGGTACCGTTGTTCTTGAAAGACTTTGGGGAACACGGGGTGGGTGGAATTTTGTGGATCCACGCAGATTCCAGAACTTTCCACCACTGAAAAGTGAGGAAAATGTGTTTTTTTGGACAATGTTTTAGGTTTGCAAGGGATTCTGGGTAACAGAACCAGGTGAGAGCCAGTCAAGTCACCCCATCCTGGATTCCCCTGGGTGTCTAGTTTTCAAAAACGTATAGTTTTGCTAGGTTTCCCTTGGTGCCGGCAGAGCTAGGGTTCAAAAACTACAGCTAGGCACTTTGCAAAAAAAGGGTCATTTTTCACTGTGAAAATGTGGTGTGTCCACGTTGCGTTTTGGGCCGTTTCCTGTCGCGGGCACTAGGCCTACCCACACAAGTGAGGTACCATTTTTATCGCGAGACATAGGGTAACACAAAATTGTAGAGCAACTGTTATTATCTATTGACTTTCGATGCATTTCTGCCTTCCAAATGAAAGACAATGAGTAAAAAAGAAGTCATTTTGAAAAATGACCTATAATTCTCATGCTCGTATGGGTACTCCCAATTTCGGAAAAGTGCAAATATCTACTGTTTCTAAACTCTATATTTTGTTCCAATTTCAGAAATACACAGGTGTCTTTCATACCGATTTTTCCATGTATAAATTTTCCCAGAACAATTGCTATATACCTGGGACATAATAAAAAACCATTGCAAGACGCTGCTCAGTTATTGGCTCTGGGTTCGTCGGGTTCTTGGTGAACCTACAAGTCCTATATATCACCACAACCAGAAAGGTCCAGCGGATGTAATGGTATATTGCTTTCAAATAGCTGTCATAATTAGAAGAAGTTACAGGTGAAAAGGTTGACACAAATGGCTGTTTTTTTCAACTAATGTTCAATTTTTCCTATATTTAACTGTTTGTTTCTATAAAGAAAACTTGAAGGATCTACACAAATGACCCATTGCTGAATTTAGAATTTTGTCTATTTTTCAGAAATGTATGGCTTTCCAGGATCCATTATTGCTTTCATACCCATTTCTACCATTAACTGGAAGGAGGTTAAAAGCACAAAAAATAGCAAAAATAGGCTATGTCCCAGAAAAATGGCAAAACTGTGTACAAAATTTTGGTTTTCTGACAAAAGTATGCTTGTCCCTGAAAGCTGGGAAGATGGTGATTTCAGCACCACAACCCCTTTTTGATGCCATTTGCAGGGAAAAACCAGATGCTTTCATCTGTAGCCCTTTTTTCGCATTTTTCCCCCAAAAACAAAATTTAGCTGTATTTTGGCTAATTTCTGGGTCCCCTCCAGGGGAATCCACAAACCCTGGGTACCTTTAGAATCCCCATGATGTTGGAAAAAAGGACGCAAATTTGGCATGGATACCTTATGTGGTCAAAAAGTTACAGGGCCCTAAGCGCGAACTACCCCAAATAGCCAAAAAAAGGCTTAGCACAGGAGGGGAAAAGGCCTAGCAGCGAAGGGGTTAAGTATCCTCTCTAGTAAAGGCTTCCCAAGCTTTGTTCATCTTTTCACCCATTTGTGCATTCCCATTTATCTTCCTTACGCCCTCCCAAATACCCAAAACGTAAACTACAACATTAAAAAAACAAGTATCAATTCACCTTCCCTCCCCTCCCCGCCATCGTATATTTTCCCTCTAGGTTCCAGTGTTGTAAGGAGTGCTGTCAAAGGCCCTCTTAGTGGCCATTCACTGGCTCTTGGCACCCCTTCCATTGTCAGTGTTGTTTCATATCTGTTAATTGTATATCTTCCTTTCATTGACGTCTCATTACCTTGCTCCGACCGTAGCTTGGAATCTACCCCCATATGTATTGGCTGCTGATAATTTTCTCCTACTTGGAGATTTTAACCATCATGCTGAACTTTTATCTGACATTCGCACCAACACACTCATCTCGAGCCTAAATACTTTGGGCCTCAATCAGCTGGTAGTTGGCCCCACCCACTCAGCAGGCCACACACTTGACCTCCTATTTACCAACTCTTCCCACATTAAAGTGGAGTCTCCAATTCCAGTCCTTTGGTCAGATCATCACCTATTAAAATTCTCCTTACAGAAAGCTTTTACTCAAAGTAACCCATTTAAAGAACCAATATTGAGTAGGCCATGGAAAAAAGTAAATTTAGTCACTTTTTCTCACCACTTCACCACTCCCCCCCAGATCAACACAGACAACCTCAATTCTGCAGTTGAATCTTTTGAGGTAGCAATCAGTCAGGCCCTTGACATCATTGCTCCCATAATAAAAGTCAAACGTAATCACAAAACGTCACCTTGGTTTACTGCTGACCTAAAATCTGATAAGCTAGCTGCCAGGAAAGCAGAACGTAAGTGGAGGCACTCCAAAAGTGCTGAAGACAGACAGGCCTATAAATCTACTCACAGATGCTACCTTGATCACATAGCAACGGCCCACAAAATCTATTTAGGCGACAGAATAAATAAGGCCTCCAACTCCCATAAAGAACTCTATAAAATATTAAAAGAATTCACCAGTCCCACCTCATGTCAGCCGGAACAACTCCTTTCGCAAGACTGGGTGGACACTCTGTCCACCTTTTTTGTGGATAAAATCAACAAAATTCACAGCCTCTTTCCCCACAAGGCTGGCGAAAATCAGTACCATTGGTCCGTCAGTGATCATACCTCCAATCCAGCCTCCCTGAATGAATTCACTGAATTCACCCAAGAGGAAGTTAGTACTGCCCTCTGTAAGGTTAAATCAGGCTCCCCTGCCAACCCAGTCTCCCCTCATATTCTGTCCATAATTGGGCCAGCCCTTCTCACGGGCCTTACCAAGCTTTTTAATCTATACTTACGCCACTCAACGGTTCCAACCAAATGGAAAGCGGCTATGGTCAAGCCCATATTAAAGAAGTCTACCCTGGACCCCAAGGAGCCAAATAACTATCGGCCCATCTCCCTTTTCCCTCTTTTTGGGAAGGTCCTGAAGTCGCTAATTAACAAACAACTTACCACCTTTTTGGAGAGGAATAACCTACTGGACCCCTCTCAATCTGGGTTTCGGGCCTTACATAGTACGGAAACCGCTTTGTTGGAGGTAGTTGACAACATAAGACTCTCCCTTGATGCTGGTCAATCAGCCATTCTGGTTTTACTTGATCTGTCGGCTGCCTTTGACACCATCTCCCACAGCACACTTGTGAATCGTCTGTGGGAGATGGGTGTCAGGAGTACTGCATTGAACTGGCTCAGGAGTTATCTAACAGAACAAACTTTGAAAGTACACGTGGGTACTTTTGTCTCCAGTTACCAACCTATACACAAGGGTGTCTCCCAGGGCTCTATCTTAAGTCCCACACTCTTCAATCTGTACGTGGCACCCTTAGCCAGTGTGATCAAATTGTATGGCTTCGACATAGTATCGTATGCCGACGATACTCAGCTGCTAATCACGCTAGGCCCAGATCCAACTGATGCCAAACTTCGATTCATGAAGTGTATGTCTGACATACACATCTGGATGCAAACCAATCATCCGCAACTCAATGCCAGCAAGACGGAAATCATCCTATTTGGTAAAGCGCAAACCTTGTGGTCGAGTGATTGGTGGCCTCCCAATCTCGGCTCATGTCCATCTCCCAAGTCGGTAGTTCGTAATCTAGGGGTGCTGATTGACAATCACCTCTCCTTGACCGATCATGTGGCTAGCATTTGTTATGGATTAATGCGCAGTCTCCGGAAGATCTTCCAATGGGTTTCACTGGCATCTCGGATGCCGCTGGTTCAAGGATTAATCATCAGTCGGCAAGACTATGGAAACACCCAATTGGCCTCCATCAATGAAGAGCTCCTAACCAAATTACAGGTCCTCCAAAATACAGCAGCCAGACTGGTATTAAATCTACCCTCCTGATCCCCCTCGATACCAAGTTTGAGAGCTCTTCATTGGCTTCCCATCAGGAAATGCATAATATTTAAGATCAACTGACTGGTCCATAAAACCATCTTTGGACATGGACCACACAATATTGCTAAAAAACTGATCAGGTATAACCCCTCCAGAACCCTTAGATCCACCAATAAACATCTTCTTATCCCGTTCAAGATTCGTACCACCGGAAATGGAAGGATATCTTTTTCGTATCTTGCCCCCACCCTATGGAACTCACTCCCTCTGCATCTACGTATGGAGACCAACCATAGAAAATTTCGTAAGGCTTTAAAAACCTGGCTGTTCTCATCTTTCTTCCCTCAGCCTGTTCTCTTCATTCCTTCTCCTCTACTGTTTTTCCGGATAGGCTAGCGCTTTGAGACCCTCGGGTGAAATGTGCGCTTAATAACATCTTATAACATAACATAACATAACATAACATATGTCGACACTTCCATATTTACAGTTGATTGAATTTGGTCACATAGGGTTAGTCCCACCCAATTGTTAGTTCCACCACTGCATTTCAACATTTAATTATTAGCTAGATCTAAGATTATGATTTTTAGACCTTAGTTTGGTAGATTCACACTTTTTATGATCTCTAAGATGCTGTCTGTAGTCCGATTATAGAGTTGTATGATTGTACAACGCATGCCTGTACCACGTGGTCTCAGCCATGAGTGCGTCTTTAGCACGCATGCCTTTACCATGCATGCCTTTACCATGCAATTTCGTGGTAAAGACATGATGGGTAAAGGGGCATGCGGGCTAAAGATCATATCCCTGCCCTGTAAACTGTCCCTTTTCCCCCTGCCCCCTAAAAATTAACCCACACCCTAAAAACTACCCCGACCCCAGCCCCCTCGCCCTGAGCCCTAAACTATCCCCTACATCCCTAAACTACCCCCGCCCTGCCCTGTAAACCATCCCTTCTCCCATGCCCTGAGCCCTAAAAATTAAGCCCACGCACCAAAAACTACCCCGACCCCAGCCTCCCTTCCCTGAGCCCTAAAAACTATCCCCTACATCCCTAAACTACCCAACCCTGATCCCTGCCCTGTAAACTGTCCTTTTTCCGCCTGCCCTGAGCCCTAAAAATTAACCCCATGCCCCAAAACCTACCCCAGCCCCCCTGCCCAGAGCCCTAAGAGACTGTTCCCTACCTCTGTGAAGTACCCCGACTCAGCCCCCTACCCGCCCTGAGGCCTAAAACTGTCCCCTGCCCTGAGCCCTAAAAACTATCCCCTATAGCCCTATACTACCCTGACCCGGCCCCCTGCCCTGTAAACTGTCCTTTCTCCCCCTACCCTGAGCCCTAAAAATTAAGCCCACGCACCAAAAACTACCCTGACCCTGATCATTGCCCTGTAAGCTGTCCCTTTTTCCCCCAGCCTTAGCCCTAAAAACTGTCTCTTACCCTAAAAGCTATCCGACCCCCTCCTGAGTCTTAAAACCTACACCCACCCCGAACAACTACCCCCCCACCCCCTAAGACCAAGCCCCAGCCCCATTTACCTCACCGTGTCCTCTCCTGATTCCCGATAGTCCTTCCTCTTCCTGTCTTCCCCTTCCTGTGCCTCCTCTCGGCAACTAGACAGCGCATTGCCTTAACCACGCATATGCGTTGTCACGGCATACGCGTGGTAAGGCAAGCATGGTACGGCTTGCGGAGAAACAGTGCGCGTGGCTCAGCCCGCATTGTTAAGGCCATTTCTCTGATTACAGCAATGCTTTTCCCTCCTTCGCAAGAGTTCATATCGTTCATACTTCACACAGGATGCATTTCTTTATCAAGCCACTAAAAAGAGTTTCTTTGTTTAATGTGTTACCCCCAGGGTGGCATTGCTGCGCTTTACAAATGACTGATTGATTGATTGATATAAGGACAGCTTCACCATAATGTCATGTGGTCTTGCTTTCTCATCCACATTTTTCTTCCCCACACTATGAGCTATTTATTCTCCTATGGGAAAGTCATTGCCTTTATGTGGAGTCTTCCTAAAGAGATCCCGAAGATACCAATCAATGTCCCCTGCTTTGCTTTCTTTCAAATTTCGAATTCTCAAGTTGTCCCTTCTTGATCTGCTCTCAAGATCCTCGCATTTGTCCATAAGCTGCTTAACTTAATGTTCTAGAAGAACAACTGAGATCGTAGCAATTTGACTGCTGTCTGATAGGGATTTCAAAGATTGATCCACTGAGTCAATTCTGGAGACGTCATTCTGTAAATCTTTCATGATGTCTGATATATCTGCCCCTAGACATATTGTAGTTTATTACATCCTTCAGATAGTGTTTTATTGCAGTCATTTTTTAGGTCAGTGAGGCAACCTTGCAGTGGGTGTACCATTTTCATCACCGTCTTGACAAGATCTCCGCCTTCACCGTCTTGAGAATTAAAAATATCTGTGTTCACCAATCGGGAAATAAAGGAGTGAAACTTTGTCTGTTGAGGTGTCTTCCCATGATTTGATATGGAGAGAATACTATCTCATGCTCATCTATTCAAAGAGATGTCATCCAGCTTAGCTTATGACCTATCCATCTCAGTCTCCCAAAGAATGTTTTATGATTTGGACAGTCACCCAGAACTTCACCCTTGGTTGTTTATAGTGTCTTTTTGCAGGCTGCACTGCACCATCATGATTCATGTCTTCCTCTTTTACAACTTTGTAAATAATAAGCTTTATGTTCCATTTTTAGGGTGCTGGAAATATCTATTATTTCACGATTGATGTGATTGAAACAGACTGCCATCTTGTAAGTCGGAAGAGCTGGAAAGATTGTAACATCAGACCCTTCCATGAAACGGTAAGTACTGTGATAGCGAGAATTACAGCAGAAAGCATGGTTTACCTACGGTAGATTTGAAATACAAATAGGGTCCACAGTTTGGGACTCCTTAGAAATGTCTAAATAATAAACTTCCTTTGCTGAAGAAAGATATAAAGCTGTACATATCGGCAGAAATTAAAAAAGTTAATGGCATGACGGAAAAGTGACACAAAGCACATTGGAAAACTCTTATAAACGCCTGAGTTACCTAATACATTACCCAGCATTCGAGACCTCTTGTTTATACTTTAGTATATACTTTAGTATATATACTTTAGTATATACTTTAGTATATACTTATATGTGTATGTACTATGTGGGCTCTGGAGATCAGCCCTAGGACTTGTCTTCTTCCGCTTAGGGACTTTTTTTTCTGTTCAACTGCCTCTATTTAACTGTCTTGATAGAAAACGACCAGCAGAGGTCAGTAAAATACCAGAATTGTTTTCTGCTGAGGGACTTTCTTATTTTTATTTTTCTGGCAACTGCCTCTATTTAACTTTCTTGATAGAAAACGACTAGCAGAGGTCATGAAATACCAGAATCACTTTAGCATTCTCTAGATTCCAGTCCATAGAAATTGTCTTCCACGAGCACCCGTAGACAATAATATTTTTTCAAATCTTGTATTTTCAGTGATATGACCACCGAAGGCCCTGCTTTTATATTAAATACAGAGCATTGGACTATGCCATTTCCCGCTGAAAGGCAATATTTCTCTCCATGTGTTCCCATACCTGGCGTGTCATGCAGTTTGGTGCTTACTTTCCCTCCATGTTAAAGAACAGGAGATGTTTCAGCACCCAGGCTAATGTGCTGCATAGCTAAATACATATAAGGTCCCAAAGGCGAGACCAATTGCATTGCAAATGCTTGTTTGTGCATGTCATCGCCCAAACTTAAAACGTGTATCTATTGCAAACACCATCTATCACATATTGTATCTTCCCCAGCATGTTACCAGAAAGCTAACCCTACATGACATGAACCATGGTTGCACCTTGCCTTGTATCTTAAAACACTATAAATGCCACCATCCTGCTATGTACATGCCATCACTTAATACATACCTTTTGTAGCCTAATACAGACCATAACAATAGGCCCGTGAAATCATCAACCAAATTACACTGTGCATATCAGTACCCAGTTAGCATGTCAACAAACAACTACAGAACATAAATGACAAAGATTTCAATGCAAACACTATCATTAACCTAGCATTACAAGTAAACACTAAACTAATACATTATATGTCACCTAAAATAAGAAACACAATACTTCAAATATCACAGTACTTGCCACAATTCATCTAGGAGACTGGAAGACACTATTCAACAAAAGGAATACATTGCATCAGCCAACAAACATTATAAATACAACACCCCAGCTAACATGGTCATTTCTGTCAACCAGTTAACACTGTAGAACAAAAACAATACATGCCCCTATCCTTTTACAACTGTGTATGATTCACGTCAGTAATTCAAGATATTTCTTTGGAAAGTTGTAAAAATTCCAATCATTCAAAACACCATTTAATCAATTCAAAAGCACACTGCATGTTTACAATAAAAAAGCATAGTGCCACATATTTCAAAGCGGTGTTCACCCGAGGGGCAAGTAATGCTTACAGGTCTGCTGAGCAATCAAATGATTTACAGACTCAATGCAATCGGTATTGAACCAATACATGGCCTAATAGGTAACATATAGAAAGTTCTCTCAGCATAAAAAAAGGCAGAGCTAGGCGATATGATAGGTTTTAAATATCTACTTGGCAGCATGCCCTATAGCAGTGATTCTTGACCTTTTGACTTCTGTGGACCCCCACTTAAACGTTCATGGAAACCAGGGACCCCCAATGAATCATTATTGGAATCCAGAGCCCCCCACTGAGTCATTACTGAAAGTCTGGGACCCTCTCCTAAGCATTTTCAATTATTTGAAACACAGAAAATTACAAAAAATACAGAAACAAGCATTTATAAAACAAATTATGAAATATTGTCTTTCATTCCCAACCAAATATTAAAAAAAAAAAAAAAATTTAATAGGAAGGTTGGAGCTTTTCTAAATTCAATTGAGGCCACAAATCAATCTGAGGATACTAACTTAAGTTGTTGTCTCCAATGTCAAATTACTGCACATTTATAGAAAAGTTTAAATTTATCAAGAATTTATTAATCTGCTAATATTATTTAGTTTTTAAGCAGTCAAGATCCCTCTGAGTAGGCTTTGCAGACCCCCTGGGTTCCCCGTAACACAGGTTAAGAACCACTTCCCTATAGGATGCAAGAGTACAATGAGCACTTGTAACTTTCTTGAGTTATCCATCACCTAAGCATACACATGTATCAGGTGGCACCTTTCCAATTAGCTCTACTGGAGGGCAAAAAGGGGATGCAAGCAAACTTGAATGAAGTCAGCAAGTTGCTTATATTAAAAATGTCCATTCACTCAATTACTAATTGCAGTATTACTTCAAAATCTTTAAAATTCTATTACAAATTGAGGGCCAGATGTATGTACCTAGCATTTTGCGATTTTAAAAAGCGATTTTTACTGAATCCCTATTTGGGAATCACACAATGCTATGTATGTAGGAATCGCAAAATATTTTGTGATTCCTTAATATTACCTAATAGGGATTCGGTAAATAGCGAATCGCTATTAGGTAACATGACTCTATTCATTCCCATGGGCCTACAGGCCCATAGATGTGGATGGTTTTGCATTAGCTAATTTGCGATTACCTAATTGGTAATCACAAATTAGCAAATGCAAAGCAAAGGGTGCCCGTGGGCCTAAGGCCCCCCTGAATCACCCCCCAAAAATAAAGTGTGCACATGTAAAGCACACACATGCCCTAGGGGCATGTGTGCGCTACATGGGACTTTGAAAAATGCCATTTTGTGCATTTTTCAAAGTATGCACACGGTTACCATCAACTTGAAGTTGATGGTAATTAGCGTTTCCTAAACTCACAGTTCGCATTTAGGAAAGGCTTCTTACATGTTCAATAGGGATTCACAAATTGCGATTCCCTATTTGCATTCGCAATCTAGGTAATCGCTAAAAATTGCCATTACCTAAATTGCAAATGCCAAAGCCTTTCATACATAGGGAAAGGCCATATTGCGTTCGCAAACGGCTGAATTTTGCGATTTGCACCGTTTGCGAACGCAAAATGGTTTCATACATCTGGCCCTGAATCTTTAAAAAAAAATCCTTCACAGCATTTAAACATAAAATAAAGCCATAGTAAATCTGGCCCATATAATTAGATCTCTACAGACTGATCTAGCAAAATACTACCACAATACGTTGTTTTGTATTGTAGTACATACTGAAAAATATTTTTTTAAAGCTGCCGAAAACAGGTATAAAATGCTGTACTCTACGTCTAACTTGTCTTACCTTTATTTCAGATTTTTGGTCAGTGTAAAGCTATCTTCTACTTGAGTTTACCTTGGAGGAGAGTCAAACTGTACAGTTATAACTGTATCCTCGGCCCAGGTACGGTGTTCTCAATTTCGAGAATTCACCAGTATGTATGCGTTTGACCATCAACGCCCTTTTGAGGAGGAAAAGGCAAAAGAAATTCCTGCCATATCAGTAAACAATAACTATGATGTTTAGTAATTTAGCATGTGAACTGAAATCTGACTCGGTTGACTGCAATATATTTACATGTATATCAATGTGGCATGGTCCATACATGAGAAAGGTAAGTAGTGTAAAGCCAACGATATAAGTTGGCAGAGTGTAGTATGTGAACTGCAGCTCAGAATTTTTTTTTTTTTTTCTCACCTTCACAGTTCCTAAACGTTTAATTCACTCCATGTGCCCAGATTGCCCCACTTTGGGCCACGATGCTCCTTTCTACGAACCAATAGCTGATACGATGATTGCAAAATACAACAGAGAAAGTAATAACACCCACTACTACAAGGTTTATATGGTAGAACACTCAACAATGCAGGTAACTACAAAATGTTTTCTGACTAGTCTTCAAAATCTGATAAATGTTTCAGAACCGTTATCCTGTTTTAAGTTACATGATTCATTATTTATTTTTCCCTTATTTTTTGTTATTATTCTGTACTATTCATAACCATATACCTATACATGTGAAAGTCTCGCGGTACTTTAGGATAAAGACAGGATATATGAGAACCATGACAATTGCAGAAGGGCAATTAAGTGGTTATCACACAAGATTTTCAAAACCCTACAGACAAACAAATGGTCTTTCTTGCCTATCAACAATAAATGTAGATGCAGCTTAGATGCAAAAAGTTTCCCCATCTCCAGACTGAAAACATGGATGTTAGTTAAGCGATGAGAGGAAGACCTCAAGCTGCAAAAGGTAAATATTTGAAGAAGATGTCCTTTAGATGTACATATCCAATGCCACAGAAGATCCTTGGTGCAACGTGGAGGGAGTTAAACCAGAGTAGGACAATGAAGTCAAACCAGAGCTTGTGTAATTTGGTCATATAGATTAAAGCCTATTGTCTTCAATAAATGAACGTGCAGCCTGATACGGCTTGTTAATCCAGATATTAATATCACGTAAGACTATCAAGTGGCTAAAACAGTGATGCAGTGTTCCAACACTCTTGTAAGGTGATCCCATATACAGCATGCAGGGCAATGTGGGGGAGGTACAACTGGATAACAGACACCATATTTCAATGTAAAAATTGTTTTGCATGAATCCCATAAAATTTGCCTTATGTAGTAAAAGTCTGTTAAAAGGGGAAACAAGGCCACCAATTTTAGGATTACATAGCGGCATGACCCAGGATTTACAGATACCTAGCAATTCATGATTGTGCACTAGAAGTAGATTACACATCTGAAATTATTTAGTGTTTTTATAGCTGTGTGGGCATTGAGAATAAAGGCTTTAAACCTCCCAGTTGCTGTTATCTCATTGAGTTAAATATCAAAGACACTTTTTAACCACTTATAAACGTTGTAGTTTCTGGGGTCAACAATATTGTAACCATTAAGGACCTTATTACGAGTGACCTCTTAATTCCTATGGGTCTTGTGACAGCAGTTACCAGCCCCATCAGAATTGTAGGAACACTGTGAATCTGTGGAACTTTCATCCAGAGATTTTGGCTGCTGAATGTAGCCAAACTGTGGGTCAAAATCAAGCACAAAAAGTGAATTTAGTGTGGGAAGCAAACCTAGAAATACCAAATTGTCTAATAATTCCTGATTCCTTAGTGGATCCATGGGGTCCAACTTGTAAAGGGTTGGATTTTGTCCACTCCCGGAGTCACCGGTAACCCTGGTATCAGTAACTTGTGTAAGGGGAAAATCTTTCATATTTCACAGGCCAATTATAATGAGGCCCTAAGAGTGAATTAATTGTTAAAAGGGGACAACACAACTGAATTTTCAGTCTCTGTTATGAAGGGTATATTGAGACTGAAAGTTACAATTCATTATTTTTGGATACCTCTAAAGATAACTAATTGATACAAAGCTGGCATGATTAGTCTGCCAGGAACAACCAAACACCATGACCTGTTTTTATGAAACACCAGACACATTACCATTAAGGGGCCGATTACGATTTTGAGGGTGTGGTGGCAGGACCACCCTGCTGCCGCACCGCCAAACCCGTGTGAGAACCCCTCGCCGCATTATGACGTTTTTAGTCAATAGTGGGCGATTCCTGTGGTGTTCCCATGGCTGTGTATATAAAATAGGCACCACAACAGGAGCATCAAAAACAGTTCCAGCATGACATGGACTGATAAGTCCATGTCGTGCTGGAACTTCTCT
Source organism: Calotriton arnoldi (assembly GCA_963921515.1). Classification (NCBI taxonomy): domain Eukaryota; kingdom Metazoa; phylum Chordata; class Amphibia; order Caudata; family Salamandridae; genus Calotriton; species Calotriton arnoldi. Next base: position 75,771 of record CAWUFW010006175.1, on the reverse strand, counting down.
GCATGCACACAGGGGGGCACATGTTGTGCCCCCCTGTGTGCATCTACAGGGCGTAAGGCACAAGGGGATCCTGTAGGGCCTCCTCTGTTTCCTCTCCACCAGGGTTTTCATGGAGGAGGAACTGCCATGAAAACCCTGGCGGAGAGGAAACTCCTAATATGCTTGGCAGGACCACAGCGGTCCCGCCAAGCATATGGATGCCACTGGACCTCCGCACCTCCGCCAGGGAACGGCGGTTCCCTGGTGGCATCGGCGGTCCCAGGGCGGCACGACCACTAGGGTCATAATGCCACCCAACCACGAGTCTGGCGGTCCGAGGACTGCCAGACTCGTAATTGGCCCCTAAGTGATATACACTTACCTCTCTGAATTATCCAGCTGGCTCGACATATTTTGAGACACAATGGAGGAATTGTGATTTAGTTACAGGAATCTTAAATGTGGGGCTTATAATTTCGAGGGAAATTTGCCTTTCACTACAGCAGCTCTACTGGTCATTCTCATAATAGATGTTGAATAGGTACCATAATTTCACAGTGAAATAAGGGAAATTTCTTTTCTCACTAATGCAGAAGGTATAACATGGTTACATGCACTTTCATAAATTGTACGTGCATTATAAAAACTTTCATTTTGGTTACTGCATCAGATGTCTATCATCATTTGGATATCACTGACAAATGCATTTGTTCTTTTTCAGTGGGTGGTTGGTCCATCATATTTTGTGGAAATCATTATTAAGGAAACAAACTGCTCCCAATCAGAAACTCATGTTACTGACTGTCAATTCCTGGAGGATGAACAAGCTGTAAGTGCAGAATTCAAAATACAGTCCTTATAAATGATAGCTAATTTACACAAGAGGTATCATTTATCTTGTTCTATTATAATATATGTTACCCTGTTAGGATAGCTGGCAACATTTGTAAGAGGTTTTACTAAAAAATTGCTAAAATTGTAGTTATTTTTCTGCTATATTTTCGTGACAAATTGCTATATCTCTCAGGTGCCAAATATATAATCTGATCACCCAACAGTACCTAATAAAATAATTTTGAGCACTAATTTGAAATCAGACGGGCTTAAGATGTTGATTACGCATAGGCTGTTGTTTAGTCAGTATGAGAAATTGGGTTCTTGGTTAAGAGGAGTTAAAAACTCTTCTCAAGCAACAGCCACAATCCCTAACAGGTTGAACTACTGATACCACTAAATTAACCTGTGCTTAATCCTCTGGTATCTTTGCACAAAAGCAGTCAGGCTTAACTCAGAGGCAATGTGTAAAGTATTTATGCAGCACACAAACAGCAAGAAAGTGACAACTCAACAGAAAAAACCCTACACCAAATTAGAAAAATCTAATACATTTTAATAAATGATTTGAAACTAAAACAACAAAACTCCAATCAGTAGAACTGGAGCGATGAAGTTCTAAACTTTATGGCGCAAATTAGCGCCTAAAAGATCAAAGCGCCATCTGCGGACATTATGTCATGTGAGACCGGGGCAAAGTTGAAAGTTTTGCCGACCGCAATGGAGCACGTTTCGGATACACAAACTGGGTTGGGCCTGGTCTCGACTTGCCTTTCGTCTTGGAAGACATTTTGTAGAAATATTTCTGAGAAGATAAAGTTCAGCTGGGCTATGCAGCTGGCAGTGTCCAAGGAGGAGGCACTGTCATTGGGTAGCTCCTGGCCAAAGTAACCTTTTGGAAGTCGAGGAGCTCCAGCAGGATGGATCTGTAAGACTGTAGCTGACGAGGGTCCCATGCGGATACCCCTTCTGTGAGGGGTTGCTGAAGAGGGTTTGCTACAGCAGAGAGAAATGTAGTGTTAGCTGCCTCAAAATCAGACTGACGGGCATTGCACCATGGACGGATAGAAGAGCAGGCTGGTACCACTCTCCTCTTGGTTCTCAGAGCACTTTTTAGGCAAAAACTTTATAAGTCCCATGGTGTGGGTTTTGACTATCTGGGCACTTTTAGCAGCCCCTCCAATGGTCCAGGACTGGGGTGCCACCACTTGGAGGGTCAGGACTCACTCAGGTAGGGTCCAGGTGCGGGGTCCAGATGGTTGGAGTGTTTTCTGTCCCTGAATATGACTTTACCACTAAAGAGGATTTTAAATAACAATTTCTCAGACGCTAAAAATTACTTTCCGACCTGCTCCCAATCACAAGTTAGCACTTATTAAATATAACATATCCCAATGTTATCCAATGGAAGAGTCAGGCCTCATAGTAGAGAAAAACTAATTGGGGATTTTCACTACAACAACATGTAAAACTTTAAAGTACATGTCAACATTTTAATTACAGTGCACCCTTCCCTATGGCTATTTAATAGTATACAAAAAGTGATGGCTAGAACACTTGAATTAATCTCAGCCACTGGTAATTACTTGGGGGGATAGCTTCTCACGCCATCGTTATTTTGCTCACCATGCCACCTCAGTTTGGACCCAGCTACATGCAAATCAGTCTCAGCCTTGCTCCAATTAGAACAGTCCAGCCCAAACAGCCAAGCCATGTCCTCCCTGAACCAGAACGCAAGCAACCCAGGACCGGTTTTGCTCTTGTTATGGGCTCATAAGCTGGGTATAGCTTGGTTTCAATGACACAGTGTGCACAGGACCCACGTCTGGGCATGCCCGTTCCACATGGGGTGACATACTAAAGTACAAAAAAAGTGATGGATGGGATTCCTAAATTAATCTCAGCCACTAATAATTACTTGGGCCGTATCCCAATCCATTGTTATTTTGAACACCATGCCACCTCAGTTCAGACCCAGCTAGATTCAAATTAGCCTCAACCCTGCCCTAATTGGAACAGTCCAGCCCGAACTGCCAAGCCAGGCCCTCCCTGAACCGGAACACGAACAACACCAGGACCAGTTTAGCTCTTGTTATGGGCTTATCAGCCAGATATAGCTTGGTTCCAGCGACAGTGTGCACAGGAACCATGTCTGGGCCTACCAGTCCCACTTAGGGCAACATTCTAAAGTTTACAAAAAGTGATGCATGGAATGCTTGAATTAATCTCAGCCACTGGTAATTAAGCGTGCCACATCCCAGTCCATCATTATTTTGCAGACCCAGTTATTTGCAAAACAGTCTCGCCCCTGCTCCAATGGGAACAACCCAGCTTAAACTGCCAAGCCAGATCCTCCCTGAACCGGAACGCAAGCAAGCCAGGACCAATTCCCCCCCTGTTATGTGCTCATCAGCTGCGTATAGCCTTGCACAAGTTTTTGTATTCTTTAGTATGTTGTCCTAAGTGGACTCCTGATCTAACAATATACCAAAGGGGTATTAAACAGCTTAAACAATCAATATAAATTGGATCAGAGTATGACATGTAGATCCTGCAAAATACTATGAAATTCTAAATTAGTACTTTTAGTAATTTCACCGGCACCCAATACAAAATGCCTGGGTGTAGTATAACACAGGCCAGAAAATTGCTTTATTTGTAACTGTTCTTGGAAGCCTGACTGATCTGGGACTCATCCATTTGATGTCCAGGCTTCAAATAGTTGATGTTGGATCTGACAAAGGGTGCAAATGCAGCCTATCACTGGCAAGAGTTATCAGGAAACGTAGACACCATCATTTTGGATGCCAGGTACTAGCCGGCCTGAACTATACACTTTGCATTTATTGACTTCTAGTTTCATTCAGTGATTAGTGAATAATCATGAAATTCTTAGTACTTTAGCTTGAGTTACATAATTTGCATAGGAAGACTACACCACATTGTTTATTAGTCAATAAAGGAACCTTAGTCTGACATTTCTTTGAGTTTGAAGTAATAAGTTTAGCAAGTTCAGCTCAGAGTTCCACTATCTCCCCTCACTGGTATACTTCTCCCTTGGGAAAATCCTTTTTTAACATGGATTTTCTCTTGGGTTCACCTCCTGAAAAAGAAAAGGGAACTGTCCGGAGACTTCCTCTGAGGTCATCCACAGCTTCCCCTCTTCAGAAAACAAAGAATTTACCACACCTGATAAGGACTTCACCTGATGTTGTTGATATTTACTGGGTGCAAAGAATACCTCATCACCATCCCGCCCACTTGGAGTCATGGCCAAGGTATGAAAGGGGAAAGAGTGGACCAATGTGCATGCCATATTTCAAGATAATAACTGTAGAAGTGTGTATTGCTTTCCTGCTAGTTATTGTTCTGATATTTTAGTCAGGAAAGAAGCAGACAAACCTTAATTCTGATCCTTACCAAATCCTGTTTGAAGAGGGATCAGAAATCAATGATATGCAGCTAATACTACCTCCCCTCAAATTTTGGAAGGTTAAACCTCCCGAAAATGTATCAAGAGAAAATTCCCAGAAAATATCAATACATGTGGAATTCAGTCAGTAAGAACAAAATATTTTTGTTTGTTGATATTTATGACTTCCACATTCTGGTATACAAGCTTCAGCCACATATTGAACACGTGCAGGCCAATATGTGCATTCTTAGCCACAGATCACAGTGTAGCCCTTTATATACCTGTGGCCCAGAGCCTCAGTAAGGCTGCATATGATCATAAGTAAATGCATATTCTCAGAGCAGCTTCACGTACTGAGTGCGGACTCATATTTATTGATCTAACTTTATGTACTCAGTACAGCTGCTTGCGGGAGATACAGACAGATATGTTAAATTCCATTAAACAGGTATTGTTCACATGCCCCTCACCTTCTCTTCTGTCCATATTATAAGAGGGAATAGGGAGTCCTCTAGGGATGCTGTTCAATCATGGGATATAGTTGTAAATTGCCTCACCCAGCATCATCCCCAACTACAGCGTATTGCCACCCCTTGTTCAGAAGGAAAGAAGACCACAACAATAGGGTTCTAATTAATCCTGATTTTGTTGAACCATGGTGGTGGGGTCTGCTGTGCCATGTGTTAGCTCATACCCACATGAAGGGGTAATTAGCAGATCATGCCACATTCTCTTATGTTCTTGTGTAGCAGGGAATTGAAAAGGTAATTTATGTTGCCCAATAGCACATACAAGTCTACTGATGGACTAGAGAAAGACATGGGGTGGTAGTTCTTTCCTCCTGTCTCACCCATAGCTGTTCAATATTGTCTTATATGTCTGTAATATGCTAGTGGAAGGTGAAGTATTGCAAGAAAAGATGATTCACTGTGGCTATGTAAGAGTTTCATTTACTTCTTTTTTTTTTTGTTGCTACCCCACGACCTCTAGACAGGAAATGCAATACCTGGGTGACAGTTTCGAGATATGTTAACTTGTAAGTGATATGGCTCGCATCGAGCAAACCAAGAACTTCACTGAATTGATCAGGGGCATATGTACATTTTCAAGAAAAGTGGAATTTCAATGAGAGCATAAGCTTCCAAATGGAATAATGAGCACTAACTTCTCTTCAGTATTTAAGTATCAATATTATTATTAACATTCTTTTTTCAAACATTCATCCCACTAACCTAAGCTAATAGTTTCTTGTAGAGCGTCTTAGACATAAACATTTAGCTAGAGGGCCAAGAAAGCAATAGAAATGCAAATGTAATGTAGGGGAACTAGCAAGGCTGCCCTCTTTCTCCCACATTGTTTATCCTCATCTTGGAACTATTTTTAGAAAGGCTTAAAAAAATCTATTGATTATATGGCTTCTTCAGTGATCAAAGTATTACATTCACTATGTATGCAGATTACATTCTGGTTTTTATCTCTCAACGTGAAAAATTATAGCCAGTATTTTTAATGAAATGCGCTCCTGTTCTGATAATTTGGGATATAAGTAAATGTTGAGATATCTGAAGCATTAGTTTTAAATAGATTTGTATAAGGGGGTCTTATCAGAACTGTGATTTATCCTGGATCTCCCCCAAAATTAAATACCCGGGAATTTGGTATTGCAATTCAGTGAGGGATTCTTAGGTATCATAAGTATCAACATTAATGAGCTACAACTGAAAGTTAGAACTTATGGAAAAATGACCCCCTTGATACATCTCTTTATGGGAACATTTAGACACAATCAAAATGCAGATCTTACTCGTCTTAAACTTCCTTTTTATGATGTTACAGTTAAAATACAAAAAGCAATTTATTGTAAAATTGATGGTATGCTTTCTAGATTTTAAAGAAATAATATCTCCTAATGACCTTTAAAAACCTGAATCAAATGGGAGGGTTCATTTTCCAGATTTTGCTAAGTATCACACGGTTTTCAGTTTAAAACAAATAATCTCCTATAATATTGATTCAGATGTAATTAATGCTAAATTGTGACTTTGCCTAGAACACTGTTTTACAACCCCACTTTCTCACACACACATACACACGCACACACACATCATCTTCATGTCCCAGGTTCCCAAACTTTGGATACCACCAACATTTATGTACTCACATTCCCTACTTAAACCTTTTTGTTGTTGTTAATATTTCCTCCCTAGAACAATACAAAGGTAGTTCTATTTGGTATAAAAAATGTATTAGACTAAATGGTCAAATGATTTTCTAGAAATCAAAGGGAATTCTTTTTGTCTCTCATCTTATGGAAGAGGAAAAGAAAATGTCTTTTGTAGATCCCATATACAAATATAAAATTATTTTATTCAATATAAGAAACTCATTTGCCCCTCAAAAGAAATCTACCCGAATGCAATTTAAATTTTTAAAAATGAAGTCCACTCAGAATGTTTCAATCCGCAAAGGTAATCCTTCTCAAGCCTTAGTCATATACATATATTTCAACCACCTAACTTGAATAGAGATAAAACTGTTACTGAGACACTTTGGCAAACCGACTTGAACATCTTTTTGTCCACATCAACTTGGGATTAAATATGGTTTAAAATGCATTCTACTTCAAGGTCTGCTAGTATAACTAAGTCCCTTTTCTTCTTTAACAAGTCATGCTATACTCCAGTGTTTATGAATAGATGAAACGTTTACATTGTGAGCCATAAGGGGGTATATGTCTTCACATGCTCTGGAGTTCATCTATATTGGATAGATGCATGGAATAAGAATACATTAATATGTGCTCCATAAATTCCTTTCTCTATAATTAATGTTTTTCTTCGTTGGACTATAGGCTATTTTGGCTATAACTCCTTGTTGAATAAGCTTATTGATATTGTCTCCTATTGCCTTCCAACTTGACTGTATCACAGTCAAGATATCTCTCCAGTAGGCAGTTATAGTTAGAACCTAGTTTCCATACGAAAAGCGTTTTTTGATTTGCCAATATCTTTGGCGCCGTTTGACGAATCTTCGCGAAATTTTCAAAACTAATGGGGCGCTCCGGTCAGCTCCTGTCTCGAAAGTTTCGGGGTGATTCGTCAAGCAGGGGCCGAGAAAAAAGGGGGTCCCAAAACGCGTTTTCCCCGTGTTAATTTCCATAGGAAAAATTAGAACAGGCTACAGCCCGAACTGCTGAATGGAATTACACCAAATTTGGCAAAAAGGTAGCTCTTGGTTCAGAAAGCGACCTTTTTTTAAAAAATGGTGTAAATCCGTTTAGTAGTTCCTGAGAAATTAAAAAAAGAAAACTTTCGATATCTGAGCACTGAGGAGGAGTCGCGACTCCTCCTGAGCACGCGCTTCATTCTAATTGTCTGCCAACACTCCAAACCAGGAAGTGTTGACAGCCATCTTGTGACTCGGTAACCGTGTCACAAGAAAACAGTAAAACAAAGATGAAAAACAAGAAAAGGGGCCAGGGTAGAAACACCCTGACCCCTAGGCCTGCTCAGGGGGTCCCACAAGGACCCCCAGGCCAAAAAAAAATGTTTTAAAAAAAAAAGAAAACATCCGAATTCGCGCTGGGTGCGCGAAGCCGGACGAAAAAATTAAAAAAAGCGAAGCGCGGGCTTCCACGCTTTGTTTTTGAAAGCCCCCGGGTGGGCCAGGTCCTGGGGGCAATGCCAAATTGATTTGCAGGGGCCCGTGGGGGCCCCCACAGCCCCGGGGACTGCCACCTCCCCAGGGCTTTATAATTTATTCGCGGGGGCACGCAGCCCCCCTGCAGCCCCGGGGACCGCCACCTCCCTGGGGCTTCATTCAAATAAGGGCGGGGGGCCTCACGGGCCCCCCCCAAGCCCCAGGGACCGCCACCTCCCCGGGGCTTCATTCAAATAAGGGCGGGGGGCCTCATGGGCCCCCCCAAGCCCCAGGGACCGCCACCTCCCAGGGGCTTCATTCAAATAAGGGCGGGGTGCCTCGTGGACCCCCAAGCCCCAGAGACCACCACCTCCCTGGGGCACTTTGTATGTAAATATACAGGGGTCCGTTATGGACCCCCGGGCCCCGGGGACCACCACCTCCCGGAGCTTTGCAAACATTGGGAGGGGGCCACGCGGCTCCCCTCCTGGAGCCCTTGATGGCCCTGGTGACCGCCACCCCCCAGGTCCGGCTCCTGCAATGTCCCGGGGTGCCCACCCCTGGGACATTGCTGTTTGCTATGATAGGGCGGGAGCATGGCTCCCGCCCTGTCATAGCAAACTCTGCTTTGGTTTTTGGAAGCGAGAGCAGGAAAACAGGCCAGAAGTGGCCCAGGAAGGGGGCCACGTAGCCCCTTTCCCCTCTAATTAAAAAAATTAAATAATGGAAAGGCCGGCTATGGGTGACGGGGTCCCTGGGGCAATAATTGGCCTAAGGAAGGGGGCCACGTGGCCCCCTCCTAAAAAAAAACACAGGCTGGCCAGGCCCTGGGGGATGGGGTCCCCGGGGCCAGAAGGGGCCAAGGGAAGGGGGGCCACGCGTGCCTCTTTCAGCACCTCTGTTGCTTCTTTCTGCACTTCTCTTCCTTCTTTCTGCACCCCTCCTGCCTCTTTCTGCACCCCTCTTGCCTCTTTGTGCACCTCTCCTACCTATTTCTGCACCCTCTTGCCTCTTTTTGCACCTCTGTTTGTTCTTTCTGCACTGCTTTTGCTTCTTTCTGTACCTCTTTTGCAAATTTCTGCATCCCTCATGCCACTTTCTGCACCCCTCTTCCCTATTTCTCCACCTCTCTTGCTTCTTTCTGCACTTCTCTTGCTTCTTTCTGCACTGCTCTTGCTTCTTTCTGCACCTCTCGTGCAAATTTCTGTATCCCTCTTACCTCTTTCTGCACCCCTTTTCCCTCTTTCTGTACCTTTCTTGCCTGTTTGTGCACCTCTCTTGCCTCTTTTGGCACCTCTGTTACTTCTTTCTGCACTTCTCTTGCCTCTTTCTGTACCCCTCTTGCCTCTTTAAGCACCTCTGTTGCTTCTTTCTGCACTTCTCTTGCTTCTTTCTACACCCCTCTTGCCTCTTTCTGTAACCCTTTTGCCTTTTTGTACACCTCTCCTGACTCTTTCTGTACCTCTCTTGCCTTTTTCTGCAGTTCACTTGCCTCTTTCTGCACCTCTTTTGCTTCCTTCTGCATTTTTCTTGCCTTTTTCTGTACCTCTATTGCCTCTTTGTGCACCTCTGTTGGTTCTTTCTGCACTGCTCTTGCCTCTTTCTGCACCCCTCTTGCCTCTTTCTGCACCTCTGTTGCTTCTTTCTGCACTACTCTTGCCTCTTTCTGCAACCCTCTTCTCTCTTTCTGCACCTCTCTTGCCTCAGTCTGCCCACCTGTTCCCTCTTTCTGCACCGCTTTTGCCTGTTTCTGCAATTCTTTTGCCTCTTTCTGCAGTTCTCTTGCGTCCTTCTGCACCTCACTTGCCTGTTTCTGCAACTCTATTGCCTCTTTCTGTACCTCTGTTGCCTCTTTCTGCACTTCTCTTGCTCTTTCTGCACTGCTCTTGCCTCTTTGTGTATCCCTCTTGCCTCTTTCAGCACCTCTGTTGCTTCTTTCTTCACTTCTCCTCCTTCTTTCTGCACCCCTCGTACCACCTTCTGCACCTCTGTTGCTTCTTTCTGCACTTCTGTTGGTTCTTTCTGCACCTCTCTTGCTTCTTTCTGCACCTCACTTGCCTCTTTCTGCACCTCTGTTGCTTTTTTCTGCAGATATCTTGCCTCTTTCTGCACCTCTGAGTTAGAGGTAGTTTTAATCCCCCTGCCTTATTATGTACCAGGGCCTTACAGGGGAGGTCATGCCAATCACAGGGGTACCCCAACCCATAGTGTACCCTAGTGTATGTAGGTGTTTTCACTGTATTCTAAGTGTCTTTCAGCATAGCACTAGCTCCGGGCCTGGTTAGTCAGAGTCAGTTACCACCAGTACCAGTCAGCAAAAAGTTGGGGGCACAGGATGACTTTGCAACAAGACCTCTTTTTGCACCTATGTTGGTTCTTTCTGCATATCTCTTGCTTCTTTCTGCACTTTTCTTCGTCTTTCTGGAGTTCTGTTGCCTCTTTCTGCATTTCTCTTGCTTCTTTCTGCGCCTTTCTTCCTCTTTCTGCACAACATGTCCTACCTCTGTAGGCATAATTAGAAATTAGCATTTAAAAAACCTTTGAAATTCAGAGAAAAAAACATAGGTTTCAGGGACGTTATAGTTAGAAATTAGCATTTAAAAAACCTTTGAAATTCACTGAAAAAACCATAGGTTTCAGGGACATTATAGTTAGAAATTAACATTTAAAAAACCTTAGAAATTCTCTGAAAAAACCACAGGTTTCATGGACGTTATAGTTAGTTGGAGATTTCACTCGTACAAAACCAGAGAAATTCGGACGTTATAGTTAATTGAGCTAACTATAACTCGCGCCCCCGCAATGCACTGCTGATGACGTCACATATTACATCATTCATGACATGGTCAGTGACATCACTGATGACATCACTGATGATATCTCAAATGACATCACTGATGACATCATCCACGTGATAATCTGATGCACCTCCTCACACCCTAATATAACCTTTGATACAACCACTCTAAAATACAGACTACCATTTTCGAAACCATAGACACACCAATACCAGTTACTACATACCCCCTCACTGATTCATATGTCTACACACACATCCACTCATTCACCCATACAGTCACTCATACATGCAGTCACTAATCAATACAGCACTATCATATGCACTCATACACCTATACAGACACTCACACACCACCACTCATCCATAGAGTTACTCACACACCTAGTCAGTCATGCAAAGAATCCATCACACTCCCATTTACTCACCTATACAGTCATACACACACCACCTCACTTATTCATATAGATACTAACACATACTTACTCTCTTATACAATCACTGATAGAAGCACATACTCACCCATACAGCCACTCTCACAATCACTCACTCTCACATATAGTCATTTATATATTCCAACACTCACATATACTGCCTTTCACATATGTAGTTACTCACACATGTACCACTGAGACATCCATTCACTCACCAACACACCCATACACACACTCACCCACCCATACAGCCCTTCCCAGATGCAAACTTGAACCCATACACCCAGTGAATCACCCTCTCACACATCTATGCACAGAGTCACACACACCCCCACCCACCCACACAGACACTCAGGCACCCATACAGATACTCAGACTACCAATCAATAACTCATATAGACACTCATGTAGCTACTCACCAACCCATGCAGCCGCTTACACACCAACTGACAGACTGATACAGACATTCACACAGTTTAGTCACTAACCCATGCATTCAGTAAGACACGTTTAATCACTCACTTATACAGTCAGTCACACACCTACTAAATCATCCATTCAGACACTTATACACCCACTCATTCTTCAATACACCTTGGCATATATATATATATATATATATATATATATATATATATATAAAACATATTTAAACTTTACAGAAACACACAGTCACTGGATGATGTCATCAGTGATGTCATCAGTGATGTCATTTGAGATGTCATCAGTGATGTCACTGACCATGTCATGAATGATGTAATATGTGACGTCATCAGCAGTGCATTGCGGGGGCGCGAGTTATAGTTAGCTCAACTAACTATAACGGCCGAATTTCTCTGGTTTTGTACGAGTGAAATCTCCAACTAACTATAACGTCCATGAAAACTGTGTTTTTTTCAGTGAATATATATATATATATATATATATATGCACAACACCAGTCCTGGTTAATTCCGAGGCTGTCTCATGGGCGGTCAGAGTTTGGGTTACCGGGTAACCTTGTCAAATAATAAACACTCCTCCAATCAGCAGGAAATACTCCGACACTCCGGCATGCTCGAATATAAGTTTAATGACAAAAACGACGCGTTTCGGCTTTACGCCTTGCTCACGGTCATAAACGTACAATTTCACATTTCCGCATTTAAATTCATTCTTCAGAAAGTAAAAAAGGACTTCACCCATACAATGTGATTTCGATAGTGAAAAGCTGGCGGCCATCTTAACACAATAGCTCATGCTTGGTTCTTCTATATTAAATCAATCCTAGATATTTACAACAATTACCGCAAAATACATTTGGGCATATTCCTGCCCCGATGTAACATAATGGGCCTCACAGTGATCAAAAGTTCTAGGTTATCACAGGTTTACAGTATTCCTGCCCGAACTCACAAAATACAATACAAAAATATTTGCCATGGTGTTCAAATGGATACATTTCCAATGAAGCAATTATTGCAACTTATTTTACTTTCCAACTCCTAAGTTTTGCCCCAGTGGGCATTCAATACAATCGGCATAGCAATTCAATATATATCGCTTTATAAACAGTGCAATGTATATCCAGATCACAAAGGTCCATTTGTATAGACAGGTCATTTGAAAGTTTTTGTGAGGACAGAAGATTCCACATTGATCACTATCAAAGAAAAAGAAGAAGGAAACAACAGTGCCCGCGCTGTGTAAAAAATATAAATATAAAATGTTATATGTTAAAAACGTTGAAGCCATCAGAAAAGATTATGCAATTTCATCATCACTTTGTCTAACTGTTCAAATGGATAGCAAGTTCCTCGCTGGAATTCAAACTCTGCGGTAGCGAGGTTCCAAAATCAATAATATATTTCAATTCCAGTTTTCGCAGTTCTAATTCGCGATTACCCACCCTAATGCATAATCTTTTCTGATGGCTTCAACGTTTTTAACATATAACATTTTATATTTCTATTTTATATTTCTATTTATCAGTGATGTCATCAGTGATGTCATTTCAGATGTCATCAGTGATGTCAGCATGCGTTTGGAGCATGCATTGGTGTTGTCACTCCAATCCTTGAGCACCTGGGGTTTGGGAATTGCGAGGGTGGGGGTAATGAAAATTCTTAAGCCCCTCGGTATCCGGTTAACTTCCAGATAATTCTGGAGGGACGTAGCCTCCCACAGATGTCATTTGAGATGTCATCAGTGATGTCATAAGTGATGTCACTGACCATGTCATGAATGATGTAATATGCGACATCATCAGCAGTGCATTGCGGGGGCGCTAGTTATAGTTATGCTAATTTCTAACTATAACGTGCCTGAAACCTATGGTTTTTTTCTGTGAAAATATATATATATATATTATCTACTGGTGGTCGCCAGTAGATAGTTATAGTTAGGACCTATTTTCCATAGGAAATCCACAACATTCTATTTGAAATAACTTTGGCGCCGGTTGACGAATCTTCACGAAATTTTCAAAACTTATGGCCCGCTCCGGTCCGCTCCTATCCTAAAAGTTTCGGGGTGATTCGGCAAGCGGGGGCCGAGAAAAAAGGGGGGTCCCAAAACATGTTTTCCCCATGCAATTTTCCATAGGAACCTTTCATCGCAGCTACAGCCCGAACTGCTGAACGGAATTACACCAAATTTGGCAAAAAGGTAGCCCTTGGTTCAGAGTCATGCCTTTTGGTTAAATGGTGTAAATCCGTTCAGTAGTTCCTGAGAAATTTGAAAAAGAAAACACATATATATCTGGGCAGAGCCTAACCACACGTCATCGTGAGATCTGATTGGCTGTCAGCACTTCATCCTGGAATTGCTGGCAGCCATCTTGGGACCAATATAAATGATAGTACCCCATTGAAATGCATTGTAGTGAATCGAAGATTTTGAGGGTCACCAAAAGGAGAACTATAAAGGGTGATAACAGACTTTAGTTACATTAGAATTCATTTGTTGATGGTACCATACTAATTTCAGGAATTGTGGTGTGTTCTAAGGTGATTTTACCCTGTGAAAAACCTTCTGCTGGGATATCATGAATCATGTTTGAGAGAAAACTATTTTCACATGCTTGTCCCATACAGTTTTGGAAGGTGCTCCAGAAGCTAAAATGAGAGCATATTTTCTGTAAATTCACATTATCTTTCTCAGTCATGTGAGAATGAAGTCTGACATTCTCAGTAAAACATGTACATCCAACAAGGGCAGTGACTGTCAGTTGATTCCTTTGTGTTCTACTGCAGCATCCCAGAGTGTTCTAAAGAACAACTAGAGTGCTAACAGCCTTACTTATGACAAAAGTATGGCACACCTGAAGCCATCTTGATTGGATAAACTGGTAACACTTAAAACATTTAATTTAAAAAGGAACAAAATGATGGGGTTCATTTTTGTCATAGAAATTATGGTTAGTGCTGTAGAAAGAAAAATTAGGACATGTTTTAAGTGAGATCTCAAATATCTTCCTGTTATATTTCAACAGGAGCAGCCTGTCAGTTGATGCCTTTGTGTTCTACTGCAGCTTCCCAGAGTGTTCTAAAGAACAACTAGAGAGCTAATAGTCTTACTTATGACAAAAGTATGGCACACCTGAAGCCATCTTGATTGGAATAAACTGGTAACACTTAAAACATTTAATTTAAAAAGGAACAAAATGAGGGGGTTCATTTTGTCATAGAAATTATGATTAGTGCTGTAGAAAGAAAAATTAGGACATGTTTTAAGTGAGATCTCAAATATCTTCCTGTTATATTTCAACAGGAGCAGCCTGTCAGTTGATGCCTTTGTGTTCTACTGCAGCTTCCCAGAGTGTTCTAAAGAACAACTAGAGCGCTAACAGTCTTACTTATGACAAAATTATGGCACACCTGAAGCCATCTTGATTGGAATAAACTGGTAACACTTAAAACATTTAATTTAAAAGGAACAAAATGATGGGGTTCATTTTGTCATAGAAATTATGGTTAGTGCTGTAGAAAGAAAAATTAGGACATGTTTCAAGTGTGATCTCAAATATCTTCCTGTTCTATTTCAACAGGAGCAGCCTGTCAGTTGATGCCTTTGTGTTCTACTGCAGCTTCCCAGAGTGTTCTAAAGAACAACTAGAGCGCTAACAGTCTTACTTATGAAAAAATTATGGCACACCTGAAGCCATCTTGATTGGAATAAACCGGTAACTCTTAAAACATTTAATTTAAAAAGGAACAAAATGAGGGGGTTCATTTTGTCATAGAAATTATGGTTAGTGCTGAAGAAAGAAAAATTAGGACATGTTTTAAGTGAGATCTCAAATATCTTCCTGTTATATTTCAACAGGAGCAGCCTGTCAGTTGATGCCTTTGTGTTCTACTGCAGCTTCCCAGAGTGTTCTAAAGAACAACTAGAGCGCTAACAGTCTTACTTATGACAAAAGTATGGCACACCTGAAGCCATCTTGATTGGAATAAACTGGTAACACTTAAAACATTTAATTTAAAAAGGAACAAAATGAGGGGGTTCATTTTGCCATAGAAATTATGGTTAGTGCTCCAGAAAGAAAATGTAGGGCATGTTTTAAGTGAGATCTCAAATCCTCTTCTATTTCATTAGAAAATTCTGACATGCAGACTGAAACAATCACTTTCAATACCAGCAGTAGACTTCCAGTTAACTCCCTGGTGAGCAGTAGCTTTACTACAGTGATCTAATGAACAACTAGAGTGCTAACATTCTGAATTTATGGCAAATGTGTGACACATCTGAATGCCTTCTTGATGGAATCAAAGTAAAAACTAAAAGCATTTCCTACTGAGGAGACTGCAGTAAATGACGAAATTATGAAACTTCATAACAAATAAGTCTCCCAAGATGGCCACCAGAGAAAAAAGAGCCCAAATGTAGCACAAATATCACCCAGATGTAGCCCACATATAGCCCAATGACAGAAGTGTGCAAAATACTTTTTATTTTTAGTTTTTCTGCAGTTTTATATAGTGCAAACTGGTCAGGTATTGGAGCGTTACATCTTACTTGGACTCCTTATTGCGTATTTTGCACGAAGTACATGAGATTGATCTTGCGAAACATTGAACTTTACGATTCTGTTAACCTGAAGTTGCTCTGAACCGGGCTTTGTAACACCCGTTTTTACCTACTGGTTTTAATTAATTCTCACTGTATTGTATTAGGAAAGAGGATTTACTGTTTTTATGTACACTTTTATGATCTATGTTTCTAAATCAGATCAAATAAAGTTTAATGAATTCTATGGCAGGACGGAGGCGAGGATTATGCATATCTTTCCTCACTTTATTTCCATAGCAGTTCAAAGAAAACATAACACAACAATCATTAAACAAAATACTACACAACCCATGAACCATTATGGGGGTAGTCTCCAAGGCAACTATAGTCCAATCATATCACAGTCCATCGTATATAATATCGTGACGTCCCTTCCGCTTCCTCTTTCTTCACTGCTCGTCAGTTAAGTGCATTCCTTACATTCTTGGCTTAATCTGACGTTGTTGCTGTTTGTATAGCGGTTTCTTGTGCACGTTATTAGCATTATTGCCTTGGTATTGTTTCATATTCCCTGCGCAGCAGGCTCTTGCCCGAGGGCGTTCTCCCCCTCGCAGTTTCTCCCGCTGTGTGCTCTGCGCGCGGTGAGATCCTGTCAGGCGCGTCTGGTCCGAGCGAGGCAGTTCCGTTGAGCGCTCCCGCTGGTCTTTACGCCTTTAGTGTCCGCTTGATTCCCGACCAACCCTCGCCTAATTTTGACACCGCTACGCGGTGATTTCCCCACACGGCCACGTTAGTGACCAGCGCCACCTGGTGGTGGTAATTGGTATTGCGCCTCAGTCTATTCTTATAACATCTTCGGGAAAGCCCAGCTGTTGGAGCACCGGCGAGGGGCTGTCTTAAGGATTTTAAGGGCATTTGTTCTGTGCTCACACCCTCTGCTATCATGTCTTCTCCAGAAGACCATTTTTACTCCTCCTTCCAGGAAGTGGAGGAGGAATGGCCCCCCAACTTCTCCCTCCAGCAGTGGACCAAGCCCTCTCTCTGGCTATTTCTAGGGCGCTGGCTCCTCTTAGGGATCAGGTTGATAAGCTGGCGAAAAGCATCCCTGGGGTGTTCAGTGACCCAGATCTGGTGGTGGCGGGTCCAAGTAGATCCCAGATGGGGAATAAAAGGGCCGTTAAGCATAACGCGGGGCACTTGGAAGAATTTGATAAACTTACGGAGACCTTCCTCAAGAGTGCGCGAACGCTAAAACATGCACCCTGCCGGGAGGAGGAGGGGCGCGGAGAAAATTGCAACACTGTCACCACTATTGTAGACCCCAACGGCGGGTTTCCCTTTGAGGGAGAGGGTGTATCGGAGGACGATTTCTCCTCCGATGAGGATAAGGACTCGGGGCATCCCTGGCATCCAGAGTCCCACTCCTCTCAGTCCCCGGTTGGGGATGGGGTCCACTCGGACATGTTCGAGCCTACCCAAATTTACCATCCTAGGTCGGCAGAGTGGACACCTGACGCCAAAGTGGCAGAGTATGTGGTGGGGAAAATCCATCAACCCCTTGAAAGGGAGGTCAGGAATAGGATGAGGGGAGAATGCCCCAGGCCCTCACTGAAGGGGAAGGTGGCACACACGCCTGAAATTGATGAGAAACTATGTACCTTTTTCTCCAAGTATATGAGGGATCCCAAGAAAGGAATTGATAGGTCTTGGACGTGGTAGGGCCCTTGACCCAAATTATTCAATTGACGGAGCGTTCCAAAGAGTCAGGATCCCCTTTGTCCACGGATATTGTGGCTGGTTGGGCGCACTACCCTAAACCCTAAAACACTACCCCTCCACTACCCAAACACCACTGCACTACCCTAAACCCTAAAACACTACCCCCAGCACGACACCCTACACTACCCAAACATAACTGCACTACCCTAAACCCTAAAACACTACCACAAGCACGACTCCCTACACTACCCAAACACCACTGCACTACCCTAAACCCTAAAACACTACCCCCAGCACGACTCCCTACACTACCCAAACACCACTGCACTACACTAAACCCTAAATATACCCCCAGCATGACCTCCCACACTACACAAACACCACTGCACTACCCTAAACCCTAAGACACTACCCCCAGCACGACCCCCTACACTACCCAAACCCACTGCACTACCCTAAACCCTAAAACACTAACCCCAGCATGACCCCCTACACTACCCAAACACCACTGCACTACCCTATACCCTAAAACACGACCCCCTACACTACACAAACACGACTGCACTACCCTAAACCCTAAAACACTACCCACAGCATGACCCCCTTCACTACACAAACACCACTGCACTGCCCTAAACCCTAAAACACTACCCCAGCACTATCCCCTACACTACACAAACACCACTGCACTAACATAAACCCTAAAACACTACCCCCAGCACAACCCCTACACTACACAAACACCACTGCACTACCCTAAACCCTAAAACATTACCCCCAGCACGACTCCCTACACTACCCAAACACCACTGCACTACCCTAAACCATAAAACACTACCCCCAGCATGACCCCCTACACTACACAAACACCACTGCACTACCCTAAACCCTAAAACACTACCACCAGCATGACCCCCTACACTACTCAAACACCACTGCACTACCCTAAACCCTAAAACACTACCCCAGCACGACCCCCTACACTACCCATACACCACTGCACTACCCTAAACCCTAAAACACTACCCCCAGCATGACCCCCTACACTACTGCACTACCCTAAACCCTAAAACACTACCCCCAGCATGACCCCCTACACTACCCAAACACCACTGCACTACCCTAAACCCTAAAACACTACCCCCAGCACGACCCCCTACACCACCCAAACACCACTGCACTACCCTAAACCCTAGAAAAGAAACCCCCACCCCATGCCCAATCCCCCTTACCTCTCACTCCTCATGGTTCCTGTCTCCTCGTGGTTCCTGCTTCACGTCATCTCTGAGGGGCGGTGCACGTCGTTGTGAGGAAATGGAACAGCCTCTGTTTCCTTACAACGACATGGATCGTCTACATGTTTTTTAGAACGCATGGTCATTTACCATACATACCTTTACAACAAAATTCGTAAATGACCATGCGTTCTAAAAAAATGCATAGTAATGACTTCGTTATGTACACCGCATGCGTGGTAATGCATGCGTTGTAATGGTATCGCAAAGTAAAAAAGTCGTTGTAACGGCTGTTTACCAATCGAAGCTGGCCCCTGTTCTTCAGTGAGACGTTTATTTGATTAATTAGGAGGAAGGAATGTGTTTTTTTACCAAAAAGTGCATTCCCGGCTGTTGTATTGTGAAAGTGTCCGCGTGGCCTGGTTTCACTTCCGGTGAGAGAGTGGAAGAGTCTGTTTGGATCTAAAGGAGTTCTGTTGTTGGACGGGGCCGAGCGCGACATGTCATCAGAAAACATAGCTAATGGAAAGCGTCCTCCCTGAAGTGTGGAACAGTGCCATGAGAGGTCAACGAGTGTGCGTCCCACCGCAGTATGACCGTACCGCGTGACCCATGTGCCGCCTCCAGGGTACGGGAGGCAGAAGCGGCATCGCAGGTCCTCTTGAAGACCGTTGTAGCACTAATTCTACATTTTGGTACTAGGGCATTTTAACTTCGTTGTTCCTGCCAGATACAAAGAGAAGATCCTGTGTTATTCAGTGCCCTCGTTACCTTTTTTGTGGGTTGTGGTGCTTGTCACTTCGCTGCCCCGCCGGTGCACACGACTGGGCACCCCACCTCGTGTGCCATCTGCAGGGCCTCTGCCCTCGGATCACTGGTTTCGGTTTCTGGAGTGGCAACATAAACAGTTGCTCCCAAAGGACTAGCCTGAACACTTAGGTGAATATCCCCTGCACCAGCATTCCACGGAAATTCTTTCCTAGCTCTCCCACGTCAACGAGCACGGCTCCGCTCGCGACACCATATGACGTCATCGGAGCCATAAGAGGACCTCGTCGGCCTGCTGACGTCAGTTCCACCCATTTTTTTCCGTGCCACCGAGGCAAACAGGGGACCGAGACATTTTCACATGTATACATAGTATAATAAATATATATATATTCACTGAAAAAACCATAGGTTTCAGGCACGTTATAGTTAGAAATTAGCATTTAAAAAACCTTAGAAATTCACTGAAAAAACCATAGGTTTCAGGCACGTTATAGTTAGAAATTAGCATTTAAAAAACCTTAGAAATTCACTGAAAAAACCATAGGTTTCAGGGGCGTTATAGTTAGTTGGACATTTCACTCGTACAAAACCATAGAAATTCCCCCGTTATAGTTAGTTCAGCTAACTATAACTCGCGCGCCCGCAATGCACTGCTGATGACGTCACATATTACATCACTCATGACATGGTCAGTGACATCACTTATGACATCACTGATGACATCTCAAATGACATCTGTGGGAGGCTACGTCCCTCCAGAATTATCTGGAAGTTAACCGGATACCGAGGGGCTTAAGAATTTTCATTACCCCCACCCTCGCAATTCCCAAACCCCAGGTGCTCAAGGATTGGAGTGACAACACCAATGCATGCTCCAAACGCATGCTGGAAATTTTAATTAACAACGCCTGGGATGAACACAAGGATTTGATGGCACAGATCAATCAAATTATGGATGAATTACAAAATGAAACTGACCAAGCCGAGACAACAAAGAGACAACAAAGATGTTAAAAGCAATTGACGAAAGGCTGAAGAAATATGAACAAGAGATAATAGCCCGCAAACAACGCAAATTCATAAGGGATGAGAGAGACTATGCAGCTGGCAGAATACTGACTTTTGCCAAGAAATTCGATAAGGCAAGATCTGAGCTGGCAAAGGATAGAACATTGGGACTGGTCGAACAGCAAGCAAGTGGCTCATTCACAGATATGAGCTCCGACCATGAGTCCATAGACAGTGCTTCATCAAGTACCACTGAGCAACTCTCTTTTTCCGAGGAAGTGTGCCTCATGCAAATGACCAACGAACAATCACAAAGAGGGCGGCCCAAAGGGAAAGGGCGAGGCAGAGGCACAACAAGAAACGAAGAGAAAGACGCAAGAAACGTGAAAGCACCTGGTATGGGAACACGCGGCCAGACAGCGAAGAAGTCATAATGGCAGAAAAATCACAACAGCTTACGGTAATTAACCTCTCTGAGAGAGTAATTGATGATGATGAGATCAAAGTATTACAACTTGGGTTATCTTTTTGTCCTGACACTGGTTTAGATTATGCTCAAACTAGAGTTGATCTCTATAAATTTGAAAGGAAGCTTAAACTGTTTAAATTTCATGCACTGCGCAAGAAAGACACTGCTAACTTATCTACAATCACAACCACTACTGATCAAGCTCTATCCATAGAAGACATTCCTACACTGAGCGTGATGCAAGAACTCAGTGACCCTGATCCACCTATCTTCATTAATGAAGACGGGGATCCCTTTGATCCCAGACATATAGACACTATTCCCACTCTTTTTGGCGTAAATATCAATGAAACTGAGAGTACCAACTTCAGGGTAACGTCCAAATTTGTACCGTCAATGATTAAAGATAACATTGATGTGTTTGGAGAGGGGGTAGCACTTGACTTACTTAACCTTGCCAATCAGAAATCTCCCTGCACGAATATGACCAAGAAACAATGGCAGATTGTTAAAAATCTCCAAGCCGATAATAATTTGATTATCAAGCCCTCGGACAAAGGGGGAATGTTGTTTTAATGACTAGAAAGATGTACACAAAAGAAGCTTATCGCCAACTTGACGATAGAACCTGCTATGCTAAAGTCCATAAATCTTATCTCACAAATCTCACCTTGAGACATAAGACACTCATCCAAGGCTGGTACGACAAACAACTTCTTAATTGGGACGAGAGGAAATTCCTCCTTAAAGAGTCCCCGACAACACCAACCTTCTACCTTTTGCCTAAAATTCACAAGAATGCATTAGATCCACCAGGACGACCTATTGTCTCGTCGAAGGAAAGCCTTCTTGAAAATACATCCATTTATGTTGACCATTTTTTGTTTCCTTTTGTCACTCAATTAAAATCCTACATTAGGGACACCAAAGACTTCTTGCAGAAAATCAACAAAATCAAATTCAAGGAGAACCACTGGCTCGTGGTACTTGACGTTGAGAGCCTTTATACTAGCATTAGGCACCATGACGGACTTAAGGCCTGCCAATTCTTCCTCAAATCACGCAGTTTACACCTACTAGAGCACACTCACATGATACTGTCACTTATTGAACTATGTCTTAATGAGAATGTGTTCATGTTTGAGAATGAGTATTATAGACAGTTACAAGGAACTTCCATGGGCACTTGCTTCGCTCCCAGCTACGCCAATCTTTTGGTGGGTTGGTGGGAGAAGCAGGTGCTCTGGAATGAGAAAACTGAACACTGGATTTTCAATGTGCAATCGTGGGTGAGATACATCGACGATATTTTCTTTCTATGGGAAGGGGATGAGGTTGACTTGAGAATGTTTATCAATACGATCAATGAAAACACCCTCAATCTGAAATTCACAATGCACCACAGTAAAACATCGGTGGACTTTCTGGGCCAAAAACTTAAAGTTGAGGGTGACTCCATTCACACTGAATTATTCAGAAAGGAAACCGCAGGCAACTCGATCTTACACTCTATGAGTTGCCATCCTCCGTGCTTTCATTGGGGGATACCTTACGGTGAATTTTTAAGGGCAAAACGTAATTGTAGTAACAAATCCGACTATGAACGTACTAAAGCAGGAATGATCCATCGCTTTAAAACCAGAGGGTACCCCCAGAGGGCTTTAAAACAAGCAGACACCTGGGTGGGACTGTTAAGTAGGGAGGATGTCCTCTTTAAGCCTTCTAGAACTAAAGCTATCACTGCACAAGGACAGGAACCTATCCGCTTTATCACCAAATTCAGCAGCCAAGCAACAGCATTACGCAAAATCCTAAAAACAAGATGGGGTGTACTAAGTCAAGACCCCATACTTCGCAATGCAGTAGGCACAAATCCTTCTATTACCTACAAAAAAGGTGCATCCCTTAAAGACCTACTAGTTCAGAGTCACCTCCCTCCTAAAGAGACTAGTTGGCTACAACAAATCAAAGGATTCCGCAGATGCGGTAAATGTAAGGCATGCCGTAATAGTGAGAATACGACCCAAGTCATGCTTGAGAGAATAGGGAAGAATTGGATTATTCCCAAATTTATTACCTGTACTACTGACTTCGTGGTGTATGCTATCATTTGTCCATGTAACCTCTGGTATATAGGCTCTACCATGTTCCCTGTAAAAAAATGAATTTTAGAACACTGGAGAGCCATCACCAATAAAGATGCAAGCTACAGTACAGCTAAACATTTTGCCGACAAACACAACGCAGACTGGACCAAAGCTAAATTCTTTGGCCAGGACACGATTTTACCACACCAGAGGGGAGGCAATAGAACAGCGGCACTACGTAGATTAGAATCCAGGTTTATCCTACAGGCAGGAACTAAATTTCCTAATGGGCTTAACCTTGATGAAGAAATGCACTCTCACCTTTAGAATCCTATAACAGCGTTATTTAGACCAATTGTGTGAACTGCAAGACTCCTAGTTTCTGTTGTTTTTAAATAATTATCTTTAATGCACTGTAACTTTTTGCACTGTTTTTTCTTTCTGTATCACTTATACTGTTTAACAATTATTGGGGTATTACATGATACCTTTTGCAACCACTTATAAGGAATATATAGTTGTGCCTTATTATAACGATCATACTTCTCAATTTGTATTACAGGCACTATTTGCAATAGAGGACCCAAGGTTGCTGCCTACTCACAGCCTATAATTCTAAGAGCACGGATGCGTCTTGTTGTTCCTTTGAACACATCTTGCCCATTGATAACTGATCTACTCGGCGCCATAATTGGGTACTACACCCTTTATGTTTTTTCACTCCTTGATGCAATATGACAGCCTGGAACATGGGTACACTGTGGGTAGCACATTATAATTGCTCCATTCATGTGGGTACTACACCCTTGAACCATTCACAATTAGCAATTTTACCCATGCTCAATGGCAGACTTTTCCGCTGTATATATGCAACATGTTGTTTAATTATATGCTGACGCCAAATGAAAAATTGTTGTTAAATATTTCTTTTTCCTTTTTTCCTTTAAATTAATATACAGAATGTGTGCACATTTCACATAGTATTTTCTTTGTGTCTATGCGTATACTCACTTTACAACCAATGATGTTCCCTTTAAAATTCCATGACCCCGCTGGGTGTCATGTGATCAAGACCGCTTGTGCGATTGAAACGCGTATTTTTCTGCCTGAAAATTAAATATCTTGTAAACTATTGGAGTGGCTCGTGTTTCCTCATTTCGAGTGTGAGGATCTCTCGTGTGAAATATATATATATGTATATATACACCAAAGCTTAAACCATAGATATAGTTCAGAAAACTCTATTTATTCTTTCTGTACAAACCAACTACCCAAACATTAGAAATTCTAAAGCTATAGTTATACCTTAAATTTACAATTTACGCATCAACGGTAAATTACCATAACCGTATATATTCTTTCTATGCAAACCAAACTTGAGCTATGCAAACATTAGAAATTCTAAAGTTATAGTTACACCTTACATGTATAATTTATGCACCGCCTTTAAATTACTATAACTTTATTTATTCTTTCTACACACCAAATGTATACTACACAAACACCAGAAATTCTAACTTTATACCTTACATTTGTAATTTATGCACCACCTTCGCATTATTATAACTCACGCACCTCCATACACAGTGTAGTGAACTCGGTAAACACACTGCATTAACTATAACTCGTGCCTTCACCATGCACTGCTTATACCCTTTCATATTACATTACTTATACCATCTGAAATTATAGCGTTCATAACCACACTTATGACATCGCAAATCAGCATCATTTGTCAGATTGTCAGAACACAGTGCAAAGTAGAGTGGCGAGTTATAGTTATTATACTGTGTCGACCGCTCACGATATTAACTTTTCATCAGTGAGTACAGACAAATCAAGGACTTTAGGCATAATGTACCAAGGTATTTCACAATGGCCACAGAATGGATAAAACCCTTTGATGCACAGGCCCCTTATTCTCAATTTACAGCAATTAATGGTAGTACAGAAACTAGTACATTTTCACTCACATGGTGAGACAAACAAGAACAATTGCGAACCTAAGTTCAACTAATGTCAAACAATAGCATGCTTAAAATTGATATTTGCAATGTGCACAATGCAAATTTACTCCTGCAAATCGATTTACTGCTATAGAATGTTATAAGACCACTGTAAAAACTACATGGGGAAAAAAGGTGCTTTCAAGAGCTAGGAGCCCATGTGAGACCACCCACAAACCTCTTCATTAATGGACATTCAGTAACTTATGCATGGCAGTGCATTTTCACCCAGGATACAAATGGAGACTTGCTCCTGTCAAGAGTAAGAATAAATCTTAAAGTAGGGAGTGAATGGAGAACAGATATAAAGAAAAATAGCATGCACCAATGCACTTTTACTAAGTATAAATATGTGTAATATACACCATGTACATATAAGCATATAAGTACTTCTGTGGCACCATGATTGCCTAATCTTCCAAGGGTTAGTAATAGAATTATTTAAAAAACTTATAATTCTATTCAGATACAGATTCCTATGCATGGTTACCTCCCTTAGGGTGTGAACTCTGCATGCAATGGTTTGTATTAAACATAATGGGATAAACTTGAATCCTACAGGAATAACTTGCTCTTCCAGTTATTATCAATTTTCGAAGTGACTGTAGAAAGAAAATAATGATTTTTAAAAATAACATCACAAAGGCTGCAGTAACAACTAAGAACAATTCTGTGTTTTCTTTCCTGAACAGCATGTTGGATTCTGCAAGGGGAGCCAAATAAGCAGACTTGGAGAGGATGGTGTAACTGTTTCCTGTGAAATCTATGAACCCACGGTACTTTCAGCTCTGCTTACATGTAATAAATTGTGTCAGTTGTAGTTATTTCAGGTGATGGTAATGCACAACTGATATCAAATTTATGAGGTTTTATATAGCGCTGCCTAGACCCGCAGGTATCAGAGCACTTTACATAAAATGAAGAATAAAATAGACTAAAATAACATAGGTATACATAAAATGTGATACAAATAGGTTCCAGTATAAGCAAAAATAGAGAAAAAGAAAGACATTAGGCATGATAGTAGCCATTCACACCACACCTGTCCACCCATGTAGATGTATTTCATTCAGTGTTGGATTGATGTGGGACTACACTGAAACTTGGAAACCTAAAGGTGCATGAAGTCATTTTATATGATGGGGTTTGCTGTAAGATACCAAGGGATCCTAGGGAGTTTAACACCATAACCGCGGTGGCAATTCCGCCGCGGTGCGGGCGTTCCATTAAGTGGGCGGGGTTGTGTCGGCCAACGAACTTGCACAGCACTACGGAGGTAGTGCTCACGACGGCTGTTGGCCGACGGGCGCAACGAAGGGGTTAAAGGCTCTTTATAGAGTTATAAGTAAGCTGAAGAAGAGTGCACATTATACTACCTCTCAAATTTGCAAGCAAGAAGGAGGGTGGCATTTATATGTTTGTAAACCTGGCCTGGGTGGAGAAAAGGTTAACGTAAATTTCCAAGAAAAATGATTGCAACGGAGAGCAGGGCAGGGGAAGAAGCAGCAAACCGACCACGCTAGGCAAGAGGGAAGGGCAGTGGCAGCACAACACAGGGCATGCGGAAGGGGCAGTGTCAGAACAGCAAACTGTGGAGGGCGCGCAGGCAGGGGAAGCAAACCAACCATGCAGGACAGGTGAGAGAGGCAGTGGCAGCACAACCTACTATGGAGGCCTCTAGGGATGGACAGTGGCAGCACATTGGACCATGGAGGTCAGGAGGGTTGGGGTAGGGGCACAGACATGGTCAATGAAGAGCATACAGTAGGTGGCATGGATAGTAAGCTGACCACACAGTTCAGGTGGCAGGGTAGTGGCAGAAGAATAGATCACACATGGCAGGTGGGAGGGCAGTGGTAGCACAGCGGACCATGGAGGGCAAGAAGGAGGGGTCAGGGGCCTGCACATGGACAATGAAAGACAGGTGGAGGGGGGTATTGTCAGCAGGCTGACCACACAGGGCAGATGGGAGGGGAAGTGAAGCATAATGGATCATGTAGAGCAGGAAAGAGGGCGCAGGGGTATGCACATGGACAACAGAGGGCAGAGGGAGGAACAGCAGAAAGATGACCACGCAGAGCAGTCAGGAGAGACATTGGCAGCATAACAGACCAGGAAGGGCAGGAGGGAGGGGAAACGGGCATGCCAACAGACCATGGAGGGCTGGAAGGAGGGGCTAGTGGAAGGATTCAGACAATGGAGGGCAGGATGAAAGGAGGCAGGGGCAACATTCTGACCATGCAGGGCAGGTGAAAGGGGCAGTGGCAGCAGTATGGACCATGCAGAGCAAGCGGCAGGGGAAGGGTCAGTACAGCGAATCACGGAGGCCACAATGGAGGTACAGTGGCAACACAATGGGCCATAAGGACAGGCAGGAGGGGGTAAGGGCCTAACATGGATAGTGGAGGTAAGGAGGAAGGGAGGTGGCAGGGTCAGCAAGCTGACCACAAAGGGTTGGCTGGAGGAGCAGTGGCAGCACAATGGACGATGGATAGCAGAAGGGAGTGGGCAGAGGCATGGACACAGACAATAGAGGTACAGGGGGAGGGAGGCAAGGGAATCAGGCTGATCTCTCTGGGAGGGCTGGATGGTCAGAGGCAGCACAACCGATCATTGAGAGCAGCAAGGAGGAGGAAGAGGAAGCAGTGAGCTGATCTTGCAGGGCAGGCAGGAGGGGCAGTGGAAGCACATGGCACCATGGGGGCAGGAGAGAGGAGACAGGAGAGTGGACAAGGACAATGAAGGGAAGGTAGGAGGGTGTCAGATAAAGGAGTAGCAAGCTGATCATGTAGGGCAGGTGGAAGTGGCATTGACAGCACAGCGCACATATATTCCAGACAGGAAGATCAGTGGCAGCACAACAGACTATAGTGGGCAAATGGGAGGGGGCAGGCCCATGCTCAAAGGACCATAGAGGGCAGAAGGGAGGGGATAGGGACTGGTGCCAGACAACACAGGGAAGAGGACAGGAGCATGGACAGCAAGCAGACCACTCAAGACTGACAGAAGAAGCAGTGGCAGGAGAACAAACCATGCAAGTCAGGCGTAAGGGGCAATGGAAACACAGTGGACCATGGAGGGCAACATGGATGGGCAGCACAGTGTTCCGTGGAGTGCAGGAGGAAGGGGTGGGGCATGGACTCAGACAATGGAATACTTGCAAGTGGGGGCAATTGCTAAAGTGAAGCAACATTTAGGTATAGCATATCTTGAATTAACCGTAGAAATCTGCTGAAAAAAGGTTAAAGTAACATTATAGTTAGTTGTTGAAATGAGTTCTAAACTAACGCTTGAAAAACAAAAAAACAATGAAATTATCAAGTTATAGTTCAGCGAGCTACCTGTAACTTATGCTCCTGCCATACACTTCTTATGACCTCACATATTATAGCACACATGACATGTTCAATGCCATGACTGATGTAATCTCACACAATATCATTAATGCCATCAATGATGATATCACTGACGATATCATACAGCCTACTGTGGTTCAATTTACTCTACAAACAAATACAGCCTTTCAAATATGTAAATAATTGCTACATGGTGGAGAATCATGAAAAGCATAAATTGCATGAAGAAATGTTCTTGCATAAAATAATCATACTATAAAATGCTCTGTCTACATGCAAGCATCATTACAATGAAAGCACCTACCATGCACATCCATCACTCTGTCCACTACCCTTTATGAAGTGTCTTCTCTCCCGGCACACCCAAAGGTCATTAGAAGAGCAAAGCCCTCTACACATAGCTGTTAACCAATGCATAACTATTCACAGAGAAGTTAGTCCCTCTGGACGCACAAGCCCCATTAGTGGGCTATGCTCCAACTATGCACAGCCCTCATCCTGTGCAGAACTCTTTAAAGAGATGTCATTACCTCCACACATGCCCCATTAGGTGCCTAAGCCCCTAATACACACAGCCTTTACCCTGTACATGGCTCTTTACGAAGATCATACTCTCACCAGACATCAAATCCCATTTAGTGACTAAAACCCTACTATGTACAGCCTTCACCCTGTAAACAGCACTTGATAGGGAAGCCACTCATTCCAGACACTCAAAGACCATTAGATGGCCAAGCCCATACTATGCAAAAAGTTCATCCTGTGTGCAAGCCTTCACAGAGAGCGCACTGACTTCACACAACCAACCACATTAGGTGGCCAAACCCCAAGTACACAAAGCCTTTGTTCTGTGCAGAGCTCTTAACAGAAACTCCATACTCTTCAACCATCCAAGCCTCTTTAGAAGGCCAAGCATTTTGCAAAAAATTACACTTGTTAGCAGTATAAAAGGTATGGAAAAATACGAGTAGATGAAGCTTACTAAGTTCCTTTCAGTGTGATAAGTTCATCCCAAGCTCTCAAACTCATTGGATGATGTAATCAGTGATGTCAAAAGTGATGACATTTATGTCATTTGAGATGTCATCAGTGTTGTCATCAGTGATGTCATTGGACATGTCAAGAGTGGATGTATTATTTGAGGGCATAAGCAATGCATGGCGGTTGGTACAATCAAAATATTTAAATATTGAGAATAGAGTCTGCATATAGTTCTCTATCTTAATTATTGTAGAGTAGAAATACTTAGTTTTAGCTTATCTATGAGTCTTCCTACAAATAAAAAACTGGGTTTTATAAACACTTTTGCCCTCATCTGACCCTCTTGTCCTTGAAATCCAAAATGTTATTAGAGTGCTAAGTACATGCCATCACACCCAATGATGGATCAGAATAGAAAAGCTTCTATTGAATGTTTTGAAGATCATACTGCTTGTAGCATCTGTTGCAAGGACTCCACAATTTACTATCATGACACAAATTGATTTTTTACAGCACATGTTGTATTGCACTTAAGGTAACTTTACAAAACATTTACCACTTAATGTTTTTAAAACAGAATTCTTATGGAAATACAATTAGCCTATTTGGTAGGTACCGCGCTATTAAAAAAAAATTTGAGTGAAGAAGGATTGTCTCAATTAAACAGTAAAGGGAAGGTGGGTCAACACTGCCATCTTTGGATATAATAAATTTAGTGGTTTGATGAGTTTTAATCATTTTGTGGATTACAATTTGCTCAAACAAAATCTTTGATCAAGCATTGACTCTGGTAACTTTTGGAGACCCAAAAATATTCATGCAGTTCATTTTTATCAAAAAGCAGGAAAAACAATTTGAAAAAACGTTTCAGCGCACAAACACAATGGTATCTGTACCTTAAAAACTGCATTATAAGTTAAAAAGTGCATACCTTTGTTAGAAATGGGGTTTCTGGTTGGCTAGGGTATGCACCTAAGCCAGGCAGAACCCATGACTCTAGTCAGGTCAAGTCAGTTACACACTAAAGATAACCTGTGCTCCTCCTCTGGTAGCTTGGCGCAGAGTAGGCAGGCTTATCATCGGAGGCAATGTGTAAAGCATTTGTGCAACACACTCACACGGCAACACAATGAATACATAACAAAAAAGGATTATGGAAAAGTAGACTTCCATATTATACATCCAACAAGACCAAAAACAACATGAATCATAAGTACTGGCAAGTAATGCTAAATGCTTAGGGTAAATCACATAAAATTGTACTGAACACATAGGCACAGCTCACCTGCACTCATATTGCTTCTTATATGGTAATTTCTGTGAGCCCTATTACACTGATTACATTCAGAACAGCATGTAGGGCACAGGAGCACCTGCACACCTACTAAATGTGATATGGTAATCTGGTATCTCAGTCAACAAAACTAGGCATGGCAGATCACGGAGCTAGTAAGGCAGTTAATGCAGGGTTAAAATGTCACATTAAGTGCAGAGAATAACCATTGCATAAATATTACTTTATGTGCATGCAACACATAGGTACTTTTCCAAATAACGCAGTATCTTTAGAAACAGTCACCTATATGCCACAAAAAGCATATGGATTGTATTAGGAAACCAAAAGGGGTACAGGAGCACCGGCGCTCCTATTAGCAGTTATATGGTAACTCATCTTGGAGGGTCCCAAAGAGACGGGAGTCTTAGTCCAGTTCGATCTCCAAAGTGACGGCTCTATGCCGGTTTTGGGGGTCCCCCACAGAGGGTTCCTTGCTACCAGGTAGAGATCGGACAATGACCCCAAGTTCTGGCGAATCTGGGGCACTTGGTGTCTGTCCAGACTCACAATAGTTGGAAGAATCCCCACAGAGCTGCCCGCAGGGAGAGCGGAACAGCTTCAGTGACACAGGGAAGGCCTCAGCACAATGGTAGCCAAAGAACAGGGCCACCCACAGGGGAGCACAGGACTGCTTCCTCGGTGAGTCCGGAGCCCTGGGAAGCCACGTCCAACAACCAGGGCTGCCAGCTAAGTAGCACTGGACAGCGTTACTACTCCCCCGTGGCCCCACTCACCTGCAGTATCATTTGTGGGGCTCCGCAGGGAGGCACTCCTTGGAAGTGGGGCCAGCATCGTCAAATCCCAGCGTCCCTGGGTCGGATTTCACACAATGCTGACATCAATGGGAGTCTCCTCATTGCCTTGGCAATGCGTTGGTCAAGGAAGGCATTCCCTGACTCGGCATGCAGTGCCGTGCATCGTAACCTAAAGGGAGGACAAAGCAGCTGGGCACATGAGAATTACTCTGTAAGACACAAAAGTGCTCAACACGCGCTACCTGTTGGCATGGAGCAGCACTCACCACGTGCTGGTTTGTAGATTATAAAGTGAGGAGTAGTGGATCCCAGCTCCTCAATTAGCCCGTTGTTGCTGGACTCCCAAAAGGCAGAGTCCCATGGTAGAGGGGCTTAAATTAATCTTTTATGGCCCTGAGATTGCAAGAACAGGGGGCAAGCCAAAATGCCCTTGGAGAGCACTTGAGGCAACAAAGGGAACAGCATGCAGGCAGGCAGGCCAGCACATAAAGTCAGGTTTGCAGAGTGGCAGTCCCTCCGGCAGCCCAGCAGTCAGCAGGCAGCAGGCCAGCACAACAAAGCAGGTAGTCCAAATGGTGGTTCCTCCTGGAAGCACAGCAGTCCTCCTGGCAATTGGCACATTGTAGAGCTGGCAGCATCTGGTTACAAGTCCCACGCACTAAAAACATGGGATCAGAGCCCCAGTACTTATACTCAAAAAGATCTTTGATGAAGGGGTGACTTCAAAGGAACCCTCAGAAATGTGCAACACCCCCCTTTCAGTCCAGCCCTGGCTCCAGACAATCAGCAGGTGGTAAATCAGCTCTCTGCATGAGGGCAGGACACAACCTGTTCAGATGTGAAGTGTGAACCACCTCTCCCTCTACCAGCCCAGGAAAACTATCAGTATGCAGATGCATGCAGATGTATCCCCTGCCACACCCTGCCCTTCCTGTGTGCGTGCTGTCTAGAAAGTATGCACAATGTGTAGCTGTCATCCAGTCCAGATGTGTATTGGAATCAGGCTGCAAAGCACAGTCATGAGCACAGAGAAATGCCCACTCTCTAAAAGTGCATTTCTAAAATAGTAATGTAAAATCCAACCACACCAGTAAGTAGGATTTATCACCACTATTCTAAACATACCAAACTTGGCAACACCACTCCTTTCTCATCAGGAATTAACACTTAAAAGCATACAGTGGAATTCCCAATGCTAGCCTATGAGAGGAGTAGGCCTCACAGTTGTGAAAAACGAAATAGGCTGTTTGTCACTACCTGGACATGCCACACATAAAGACACATGTCCTACCTTTTTACTTATACAGCACCCTTCCCATAGGGTTACCTAGGGCCTACCTTAGAGGTGACCTATGTGTAACAAAAGTGGATTTTAATGCTTGGCAACTAATTTTAAATGCCACGTTTAAGTGACAGTAAACTGCACACACAGGCCCTGCAGTGGGAGGACTGAGACAGGTTTGAAAGGTTACTTCTGTGGAAGGCACAAGCAGTGCTGCAAGCCCTATAGTAGCATTTAATTTACAGGCCCTGGGTATATGGTATACCACTTTACAAGGGACTTACAGGTACATCAAATATGTCATTTAGGTGTAAACTAATCATAACATGTTTAGAGGAGAGAGCACATGCACTGTAGCACTGATTAGCAGTGGGAAAGTGCCCAGAGTCCTAAAGCGAACAAAAAGAAGGTCAGAAAAATAGGCAGCAGAAGGCAAATGTTTGGGGATAACCCTGTAAAAAGGGCCAGGTCCAACAACCTTTAACAATAATAAGCAGGCATGCATGTCATTTGGGTTAAGTGCTTGTATTTTTCATTCAGTTTGTGCATTGTCCAGTAGCCTAGAGTTTTGATTTTATACAAGTGGGGGAGAGGATGTAGCCTAAAGACTAGGGCGGTCAACCTCAAATCTGGGGAACCGGGTTCGAGTCTCAGCAACGACGCTCAACATGCTGTGATTCTGGGCAAATCAATTAATCTCCCCATGCCTAACAAAAAAAAATGAATGTGTCGGAATGTAACGAAACTGGTGCTCATGTAAAGCGCTCTGATACCTGATATCTTTGGGTCAAGTTTGCGCTATATAAACGTACGGAAAAAAAGTGTGTAATAAAGTAAAACGCAATACTAAGAATCATATAATTATATTTAAATGAGTGAGAATAGCATTGCTATGTGAAAAAAACTTCTCATGTTTCTGGTTTTTGTGCTTCCTTTTGTTACAGAAACTCAGTCTTCCACGTTATAGAGACCATGAGCATCATGGTGAAGATCATGGGAATGTTGACATATTTCATAAACATCAATATGACTCTAGTGGAAAAATCACCCGTCTACCAAAAGGCACCAAGGTCCACCATAAGGAAAAGCATGAGGAGAACCATGGACAAGGATCTCCCTCTGGTGAACTCCAAAATCACCCTACCAAAAAACCTGATGAAGGCTCATCGCCAGAACACGCAGGACGAAAGCTGATCCCTCCACCTCCCAGAGGACCTGTTGGATCAGTGGAGTACTACCATATGATCAATGAGACTGATGTTTTTCCTTCCCCAAGGAATCCTGTCCCATCGCATCCCATAGTTTCCCCTGGATCTTCTCCAGGGCAAAAGCCTATTGAGCCAGAACACCCTATTGTCACTGGTGTTATTAAACCATTTCAGGATCCAGAACCACAGCCATTTCCCCTTCACCCTTCAGATTCCACAGGATGCCCCTCAGATTCCAAGCACATGCTGCCCCACATTGCATCCTTATTGCCAAAACCTTGAATGAATGTTGAAGCAACAAATGAAATTAGCATATAGTGTTTGCATCAATAAACACTCTTTCTCTGTTGAATAATGTGACCACACTACCTTGCTATTTTTGTCAGTATTGGAAGGTCAAAAGAAATAAAGAGATGAAAAACAGCATCTTTCTCTAATTAAATTTTTTGTGGTAATAATATTCCTCTTTAATTTCCTATCAGTACTGTACTTAGTTATTGATGACTCATGATGGCACATCTCAAATGTATATGCGGTACACATACAAACTATAATATCTTGTTATAAGATGACTTAAAGTCAAGCTATTGCATTTATATATTTAGGAATCAACAGCAGTGTTTTCTTTTTCGTGGTTATTTAAATGTACAACGCACTTCACCTTATTGGACTAGAGCTCCATCTTAGAGAGTGTTGGTTCTTTGTCACTCTGGCACTGCTTTCTTCCTTGTGCTTTAAGAGTAGGTCTCGCCCCCTTCATTTTAGATTGTTATATCGTTTTTTACATCACTGACTATTTTCTTCTTTCTAAAGACATGGTTAACTTGGTCTGCCACTGACTGCCAAAATTGTCCACACACATTTGCACTTGTTTACACATTTCTTTGCCCAGCAGCTGTGGTTCTTCTTTCATAGCTACATCTGTAAGGGCCTGACGTTCTTTCTCAGTTATTATTTCTTCCAGGGTCTTTCTGGAGTCATCTTTTGGCTTTAATTTACAGAAACTGTAAGAAATAAGACTACAATACTAATAAGGCCTCTGACTGAAATCTTAAGTTGGAATAATGTTATCATTTTGTCTTCTATAATAAACTGGAATCAGAAAATAAACACTCAGAATGCTCACTTCCTGTGATTTGTTTTCTATGCATTTTTTTTTACAATCGGTTTAGCCGGCTGGAAAAAATGGCATGTATAAAGATCGCCCCGAGCAAAACTGTGAAAGATAAAATTGTACATGGCAAAATCATTATCACAGGACCCAGGAAATACCCATAATCAAACACAGTTTCTGGCTCCACAGAGAATTTTGCAGACTGGAAATGGTAAAATTGGGTGGAATTTACTGCACTGTATTTACCACCTGACACGTAATCAGGGACGTTGTATATGTAACATGTGCAAATAGTTTATGTCTCTTGTGCTCACACTTCCCCATCATGTGTTCCAATGCAGAGCTACACAAAGCTGTTTTATTACTGTCACCAACAAAAGCCCAGCCATTTAGATCGGAGAACTGCTGAGAACACCTTACATCCCTTCAATTTCTCAAAGCTATAATGGTGTCGGGGTGCAGTACCGGTAGAAAAGTAGAAATGGGGTGCAGGAGCTTTGAAGAAGAGCCAAGAAATTTCTGCTCCCTCTGATGGTACATGCTTCTCAAGCTGTAGCTAAAGCTCCCTTTTCTATTGATACAAGATATTCTCGTTGGAAATATTTAGCCTTGTAGGAAACCAGTCAAGCCCCTCAGTGTACCATCACTACCCAGGCACAAGAAAGTCCCATGAAATGCCAGGGTGGAACTGCACCAAGTAACTGAGTTGTAGAATGTCACTCTCCACCCTAATACAAGAGTGTGATTTCAAAGTTGAACTGCTGGTGCCACACTCCCAGGAGCTCAGGAAAAACAGCAAGGTCTCTAGAGGAGGTGGCAGCTAGCACTGCTGCAATTGATGGGTGAATATTAAGGCCTTAATAGAAGATACAGTCATGTATCTTAGTAAACAGATAAACACCTAAGAAAAAAGCTATTTCCCTTCTCTAAAAGAAAACCTAAGGACCTATATGATTAGTATAGATGCTTCAGCTCCAAATTGTTTGTCATACTTAAAGCTAAACATGGCTCAGATGATGGCTGAATGCCTAGATGAAGAGTTTCAAACTTTGGATTCTGCTAAGGTGTTGGGCCATCGAAATAGTCAAGGGACCAAGCCAACTCATTGTTGACATGAGTTAGTACTTGTTATAGGAACAGTTGTTTTCCATTCCATTCCACATCACAACAACACACATGTTCATGAGAGGATAAAAACTTTTTTTTCAGACCTGACATCTGTTGTAAGGAGAGCTAAGGCAATGACGTCTCCAACATAGTTACCCTCACCAGGGCAGTTTGATTATAGTAAGACGCCACACTGGAGAATACCCACAGTAGTTACATTATCTGCAGGTGATTATTTAGATATTGTTACCCCAAATCTATTTACAAGATGCTTGTTTCCGGTCCAAGGAAGACCTGGCTTGGCAGTTCAGGCAGGACTGTTCCCATGAGGAACAGGGTCAAGACTGATTTGCATATGGCTGGGTCTGAAATGGGGTGGCGAAGTGAGCTAAAGAACGATGATGGATTCAACCCAGATCTTTGACTGGGGGTGAGTGTCTGAAAAGTTTCAGAGCTCCCTCCATCATCTCTTTGTGTTTGCTTTGATCACCCTAATTTGACCGGGTATGCCCAGACATGGGTCCATTTCTCACTTTGCCAATAGATTCAAGATAGCCATGCTGATGAGGGGTGTTACCCTGAAACCGATTTCAGGATGCTTGTTTCCGGTCCAGGGAAGACCTCGCTTGGCAGTTTGGGCTGGACTGTTCCCATGAGGGACAGGGTCAAGACTGATTTGCATATGGCTGGGTCTGTACTGGGGTGATGAAGTGAGCTAAAGAACAATGACGGATTCAACCTAGATCTGTGACTGGGGGTGAGTGTCTGAAAAGTTTCAGCGCTCCATCCATCATCTTGTGTTTGCTTTGTTCGCCCTAAGTTGGCAGGGTATGCCCAGACGTCGATCCCTTGCTAACTTTACCACTGGATTCAAGCTAGCCAGGCTGATTAGGGGTGTTACCCCAAAACCGGACCCTGGATGCTTTTTTCCGGTTCAGGGAAGACCTGACATGGCAGTTTGGGCTGGACTGTTCCCATGAGGGACAGGGTCAAGACTGATTTGCATATGGCTGGGTCTGTACTGGGGTGATGAAGTGAGCTAAAGAACAATGACGGATTCAACCTAGATCTGTGACTGGGGGTGAGTGTCTGAAAAGTTTCAGCACTTCGTCCATCATCTCCTTGTGTTTGCCATGTTCGCCCTAAGTTGGCAGGTTATGCCCTGACAATGGTCCCATGCTCACTTTGCCACTGGATTAAAGCTAGCCAGGCTGATGAGGGGTGTTACCCTGAATCCGGTCCCAGGATGCTTGTTTCCGGTCCTGGGAAGACTTGGATTTGCAGCTCGGGCTGGACTGTTCCCATGATGAATCGGGTCAAGACTGATTTGCTTATGACTGGGTCTGAACTGGGGTGGCGAAGTGAGCTAAAGAAGGATGATGGATTCAACGCAGATCTTTGACTGGGGGTGAGTGTCTGAAAAGTTTCAGCACTCTGTCCTTCATGTCCTTGTGTATGCTTTGTTTGCCTTAGATTGGCAGGGTATGCCCAGACGTGGGTCCCTTGCTCACCATGCCACTGGATTCAAGCTAGCCAGGCTGATGTGGGGTGTTACCCTGAAACCAGTCCCAGGATGCTTGTTTCCGGTCCAGGGAAGACCTGGATTGGCAGCTCGGGCTGGACTGTTCCCATGATGAACAAAGTCAAGACTGATTTGCATATGGCCGGGTCTGAACTGGGGTGGCGAAATGAGCTAAAGAACGATGATGGATTCAACCCAGATCTGTGACTGGATGTGAGTGTCTAAAAAGTTTCAGCACTCCGTGCATCATCTCCTTATGTTTGCTTTGTTTGCCCTAAGTTGGCAGGGTATGCACAGATGTGGGTCCCTTGTTCACTTTGCCAGTGGGATCAAGCTAGCCAGGATGATGAGGAGTAGTACCCCGAAACCAGTCCCAAGATGCTTGTTTCAGGTCTAGGGAAGACCTGGCTTGGTAGTTTGGTCTCGACTGTTCCCATGAGGAACAGGGTCAAGACTGATTTGCATATGGCTGGGTCTGAACTGGGGTGGCGAAGTGAGCTAAAGAACAATGATGGATTCAACCCAGATCTGTGACTGGGGGTGAGTGTCTGAAAAGTTTCAGAGCTCCATCCACCATCTTGTGCTTGCTTTGTTCGCCCTAACTTGGCAGGGTATGCCCAGACGTGGGTCCCTCGCTCACTTTGCCACTGGACTCAAACTAGCCAGGCTAATGAGGGGCGTTACCCCGAAACCGGTCCCAGGATCCTTGTTTCTGATCCAGAGAAGCCCTGTCTTGGCAGTTTGGGCAGGTTTGTTCCCATGAGGAACCAGGGTCAAGATTGATTTGGACATGGCTGAGTCTGAACTGGGTTGGTGAAGTGAGCTAAAGAACGATGATGGATTCAACCCAGATCTGTGACTGGGGATGAGTGTCTGAAAGGTTTCAGAGCTCCGTCCATCATTTCCTTGTGTTTGCTTTTTTTTTCGCTCTAATTTGGCAGGGTGTGCCCAGACGTAGGTCCCTTGCTCACTTTGCCACTGGATTCAAGCTAGCCAAGATGATAAGGTGTGTTACCCCGACACCGGTCCCAGGATGCTTGTTTCCAGTCCAGGGAAGACCTGGTTTGGAAGTTTGGGCAGGATTGTTCCCATGAAGAACAGGGTCCATACTGTTTTGCATATAGGTGGATCTGAACTAGGGTGGGGAAGTGAACTAATGAACAGTGATGGATTCAACCCAGTTCTGTGACTGGGGTGAGTGTCTGAAAAGTTTCAGCACTCCATCCATCATCTTGTGTTTGCTTTGTTCGCCCTAAGTTGGCAGGGTATGCCCAGACGTCGATCCCTTGCTAACTTTACCACTGGATTCAAGCTAGCCAGGCTGATTAGGGGTGTTACCCCAAAACCGGACACTGGATGCTTTTTTCCGGTTCAGGGAAGACCTGACATGGCTGTTTGGGCTGGACTGTTCCCATGAGGAACAGGTTAAAGAATAATTTGCATATGGCTGGGTCTGAACTGGGGTGGCGAAGTGAGCTAATGAATGATGATGGATTCAACCCAGATCTGTGACTGGGGGTGAGTGTCTGAAAAGTATCAGAGCTCCGCCCATCATCTCCTTGTGTTTGCTTTTTTCGCTCTAATTTAGCAGGGTATGCCCAGACGTAGGCCCCTTGATCACCTTACCACTGGATTCAAGCTAGTGATGCTGATAAGGGGTGTTAGCCTGCAACCAGTCCTAGGATGCTTGTTTCTGGTCCAGGGAAGACCTGGCTTGGCAGTTCGGGCTGGACTGTTCCAATGAGGAACAGGGTCAAGACTGATTTGCATATGGCTGGGTCCGAACTGGGGTGATGAAGTGAGCTAAAGAATGATGATGGATTCAACCCAGATCTGTGACTGGGGGTGAGTGTCTGAAAAGTTTCAGCACTCCGTCCATCATCTCCTTGTGTATGCTTCTTTCACCTTAGGTTGGCAGGGTTTGCCCAGACGCGGGTCCCTTGCTCACCTTGCCACTGGATTCAAGCTAGCCAGGCTGATGAGGGGTGTTACTCCGAAACCGGTCCCAGGATGCTTGTTTCCGCTCCAGAGAAGATCTGGCTTGGCAATTTGGGCTGGACTGTTCCCATGAGGAACAGGGTCAAGACTGATTTGCATATTGCTGGGTCTGAATTGTGGTGGTGAAGTGAGCAAAAGAATGATGATGGAGTCAACCTAGATCTGTGACTTTGGGTTAGTGTCTAAAAGGTTTCAGCGCACCGTCCATCATCTCCTTGTGTTTGCTTTGCTCACCCTAAGTTGGCAAGGTATGTCCAGGCGTGGTCCCTTGCTCACTTTGCCACTGGATTCAAGCTAGCAGGCTGATGAGGGGTGTTACCCCAAAACCGGTCGCAGGATGCTAGTTTCTGGTCCAGGGAAGACCTGGCTTGTTAGTTCGGGCTGGACTGTTCCCATGAGGAACAGGGTCAAGACTGATTTGCATATGGCTGGGTCTGAACTGGGGTGGCGAAGTGAGCTGAAGAACCATGATGGATTTAACCCAGATCTGTGACTGGGGGTGAGTGCCTGAAATGATTCAGCGCTCCGTCCATCATCTCCTTGTATTTGCTTTGTTCGCCCTAGGTTGGCGTGGTATGCTCAGACGTGGGTCCATTGCTCACTTTGCCACTGGATTCAAGCTAGCCAGACTATTCAGGGGTATTACTGCGAGACCGGTCCCTGGATTATTGTTTTCGGTCCAGGTAAGACCTGGCTTGGCAGTTCGGGTTGGACTGTTTCCATGATGAACAGGGTCAATACTAATTTGCATATGGCTGGGTTTGAACTGGGGTGGCGTAGTGAGCTAAAGAAAGATGATGGATTGAACCAGATCTGTGACTGGAGTTGAGTGTCTGAAAAGTTTCTGCGCTCCTTCCATCATCTCCTTGTGTTTTCTTTGTTCGCCCTAAGTTGGCATGGTATGCACAGATGTCGTTCCATTGCTCACTTTGCCACTGGTTTCAAGCTAGCCAGGCTGATGAGGGGTGTTACCATGGAACAGGTCCCAGTATGCTTGTTTCTAGTCCAGGGAAGACCGGGCTTGGCAGTTTGGGTTGGACTGTTCCAATGAGGAACAGGGTCAAGATTGATTTGCATATGGCTTGGTCTGAACTGGGGTGGCGAAGTGAGCTAATAAACGATGATGGATTCAACCCAGATCTGTGACTGGGGGTGAGTGTCTGAAAAGTTTCAGAGCTCCGTCCATCATCATCTCCTTGTGTTTGCTTTTTTTGCTCTAATTTGGCAGGGTGTGCCCAGACATAGGTCCCTTGCTCACTTTGCCACTGGATTCATGCTAGCCAAGATGATAAGGGGTGTTACCCTGAAACCGGTCCCAG
The DNA here is from genome assembly GCA_963921515.1 of Calotriton arnoldi. Taxonomy (NCBI): domain Eukaryota; kingdom Metazoa; phylum Chordata; class Amphibia; order Caudata; family Salamandridae; genus Calotriton; species Calotriton arnoldi. The sequence goes on along the minus strand of CAWUFW010006175.1, from coordinate 34,408 downwards.
GATGCTTGTTTCCGGTCCAGGGAAGACCTGGGTTGGCAGTTTGGGCAGGATTGTTCCCATGAAGAACAGGGTCAAGACTGTTTTGCATATAGGTGGATCCGAACTAGGGTGGGAAGTGAGCTAATGAACGATGATGGATTCAAACCAGATCTGTGACTGGGGGTGAGTGTCTGAAAAGTTTCAGCCCTCCACCCATCATCTCCTTGTGTTTGGTTTGTTCACCCTAAGTTGGCAGGGTATGCTCAGATGTCGATCCCTTGCTAACTTTACCACTGGATTCAAGCTAGCCAGGCTGATTAGGGGTGTTTCCCCAAAACCGGACCCTGGATGCTTTTTTCCGGTTCAGGGAAGACCTGACATGGCTGTTTGGGCTGGATGTTCCCATGAGGAACAGGTTAAAGAATGATTTGCATATGGCTGGGTCTGAACTGGGGTGGCGAAGTGAGCTAATGAACGATGATGGATTCAACCCAGATCTGTGACTGGGGGTGAGTGTCTGAAAAGTATCAGAGCTCCACCCATCATCTCCTTGTGTTTGCTTTTTTCGCTCTAATTTAGCAGGGTATGCCCAGACGTAGGTCCCTTGCTCACCTTACCACTGGATTCAAGCTAGTGATGCTGATAAGGGGTGTTAGCCTGAAACCAGTCCTAGGATGCTTGTTTCCGGTCCAGGGAAGACCTGGCTTGGCAGTTCAGGCTGGACTGTTCCAATGAGGAACAGGGTCAAGACTGATTTGCATATGGCTGGGTCCAAACTGGGGTGATGAAGTGAGCTAAAGAATGATGATGGATTCAACCCAGATCTGTGACTGGGGGTGAGTGTCTGAAAAGTTTCAGCACTCCGTCCATCATCTCCTTGTGTATGCTTCTTTCACCTTAGGTTGGCAGGGTTTGCCCAGACGCGGGTCCCTTGCTCACCTTGCCACTGGATTCAAGCTAGCCAGGCTGATGAGGGGTGTTACTCCGAAACCGGTATCAGGATGCTTGTTTCCGGTCCAGAGAAGATCTGGCTTGGCAATTCGGGCTGGACTGTTCCCATGAGGAACAGGGTCAAGACTGATTTGCATATTGCTGGGTCTGAATTGTGGTGGTGAAGTGAGCAAAAGAATGATGATGGAGTCAACCTAGATCTGTGACTTTGGGTTAGTGTCTAAAAGGTTTCAGCGCACCGTCCATCATCTCCTTGTGTTTGCTTTGCTCACCCTAAGTTGGCAAGGTATGTCCAGGCGTGGTCCCTTGCTCACTTTGCCACTGGATTCAAGCTAGCAGGCTGATGAGGGGTGTTACCCCAAAACCGGTCGCAGGATGCTAGTTTCTGGTCCAGGGAAGACCTGGCTTGTTAGTTCGGGCTGGACTGTTCCCATGAGGAACAGGGTCAATACTAATTTGCATATGGCTGGGTTTGAACTGGGGTGGCGTAGTGAGCTAAAGAAAGATGATGGATTCAACCAGATCTGTGACTGGAGTTGAGTGTCTGAAAAGTTTCTGCGCTCCTTCCATCATCTCCTTGTGTTTTCTTTGTTCGCCCTAAGTTGGCAGGGTATGCCCAGACGTCGATCCCTTGCTAACTTTACCACTGGATTCAAGCTAGCCAGGCTGATTAGGGGTGTTACCCCAAAACCGGACCCTGGATGCTTTTTTCCGGTTCAGGGAAGACCTGACATGGCAGTTTGGGCTGGACTGTTCCCATGAGGAACAGGGTCAAGACTGATTTGCATATGGCTGGGTCTGAACTGGGGTGGCGAAGTGAGCTGAAGAACCATGATGGATTTAACCCAGATCTGTGATTGGGGGTGAGTGTATGAAATGATTCAGCGCTCCGTCCATCACCTCCTTGTATTTGCTTTGTTCGTCCTAGGTTGGTGTGATATGCCCAGACGTGGGTCCATTGCTCACTTTGCCACTGCATTCAAGATAACCAGGCTATTCAGGTGTGTTACTGCGAAACCGGTCCCTGGATTATTGGTTCCGGTCCAGGTAAGACCTGGCTTGGCAGTTCGGGTGGGACTGTTTCCATGATGAACAGGGTCAATACTAATTTGCATATGGCTGGGTTTGAACTGGGGTGGCGTAGTGAGCTAAAGAAAGATGATAGATTCATCCAGATCTGTGACTGGGATTGAGTGTCTGAAAAGTTTCTGCGCTCCTTCCATCATCTCCTTGTGTTTTCTTTGTTCGCCCTAAGTGTGCATGGTATGCCCAGACGTGGTTCCATTGCTCACTTTGCCACTGGATTCAAGCTAGCCACGCTGATGAGGGGTGTTTCCCCAAAACAGGTCCCAGGATGCTTGTTTCTAGTCCAGGGAAGACCGGGCTTGGCAGTTTGGGTTGGACTGTTCCAATGAGGACCAGGGTCAAGATTGATTTGCATATGGCTGTGTCTGACCTGGGGTGGAGAAGTGAGCTAAAGAACGATGATGGATTTAACCCAGTTCTGTGACTGGCGGTGAGTGGTCTGAAAAGTTTCAGCGCTCCATCCATCATCTCCTTGTGTTTGCTTTTATCTGGCTCAGCACCTGGGCTGAGCATGGCCAATGAACAGACTTCCACTACACACCCTGATGAAGACCTCATTGATGACAACACTCCTGGACATGTGGACGTGGATGACTGTCCTGGCACATCTGGTCAGCCTGGGCAGACAGCATCAGTGAGTCTCACTGTGTCCACATTAACACTTCCCACCCCAGCTGCAATAGCTCAGCCAACTCCAGTTCCCCCAACCTGGGTACCTAGAACAGTCACTACCATCTTGTGTTCCCATTCTTGGATCCTGAGGTGACAATCCCCAACCCAGTCACAGAGGAGCCAGGAACCAGTGGGAGAGTGCACCCGGGGCCAAGTGCACAGCCCCGTGGGGGTATCATTTGTGGGAGGTGTTCTGTGGACCTGCTGATTGAGGTCACTGGGGCCACTCACACCCAGGCCACCTTCAACCAAGTCTTGAGAGCCTTTCAGGACTCCCAAGACATGAGGGGCCAGGTATTGACAGAAATCCAGGAGATGAAGCAGCTGCAGAGGGACATACTCCTGGAGCTGGCCAGCTACAACAACATGGGCCAGCTCATTGGGGTGCTGCAGGACATCAACACAACCCTGTACATGTCTTTTCCACCAACATCTACCTCTTCCTTTGATCCAACTACATCCGGGCCATCTACATCTTTAGCAGCCACAGGAAGGGAGGCCCTGTCAGAGGAAGATATTCTTGCAGACACCCGTGTCTCTGCAGCAGCGGATACCCCACATGGTCACAAGCAGGGACGTCCATGCAAAAATCCAGGAGGTGCAGATGGCAAGAGACCCACCAATGCCAGCAAGAAGCTTCAACCTTAATTTCCTCCAGTGTGTGCAACTCATTTACTCTGTGGACTATTTTTGGGCACTTTTCCCTTTCTGATGGGAGTAATTTTTTGGACTTTCGATTTCAGACAATTTGGCATCTACAACTATGGTTTCATTCGTCATGACTGACTACTTCGCTTTTTTTGTTATGTTTTTTTTTTGCACAATGTATCTCTTCACCTTTACCACTTAAATAAATTCACAAGTCACAAACTCATTGTTTGCTGTAGTAAATCTCACAACTAGCAATGTATTTATGTACTCCCATTTGAATTTTACCATGCCAGTAGGACATTAAACTCCCCCCCCCAATTACAATAGGAGCCATAGCTTCCATTAAATTCCATTCGAAATTAGATAAATGGGAGATATCATCAATATTGGGCCCATAAAAAACAGCACAGACTAGCTCTGCCCCTCCGCAGTCTAAGGTGGATATCAGCCATCTCCCAGATTTATCAAATTTGGAGGGCTTAATAACACAACTTACTCCTCGTTTGATTAAAATGGCAACACCCCTACAGTGTGCAGACTGTTCTGAGACTAGAAAGCAATCTATCCAAGGATATTCTTAAAATGCGGCTTTCCCTTCTAAGGTGTCTAAGTGGGTCTCCTGGATCAGACACATGTGCGCTCTGCTCTCCTCTAGATACTTCATCACCAGTCTCCGCCTACGCTTACACCTGAGCCCATTAGCGTTCCAAGAGAGAACTATTAGCTCATTAAGACCCCTCATCTAAGATATCAGGCCTTAACGCTGCCATAAACTGACGTAGTGATGTGATTAAGAACATTCTAGTAAGATAGAGGAAACATTTATTTTTTATTTTTACCCACTGCGCCTCACCTCGTGCCCCCCCACCTAGCCTCCCACCCCCTGTGCCCTCCCCCACCCCTGGGGAACCCCCCCAACCAATGTAGGCATATAGCCTAGTGGCCTTCATCGTCGGTAAGAAATGAAACACGATGTATCGGGCCAACCCTCTCTCCTCAAACCCCCGCCCCCCTATTTGCTCGCTCCTTTCCTGATTTCCTCAATCAACATATCTACTTCCTCAACTGAGCGATGGATATACATGTGGTTACTCCACATTGTTCGAAGAGAGGCTGGGAATTTTAACTGGGCTTTCGCGCCAAGTTTATTCAGTTCCATCATCCTTTTACCCATCTCCCACTGCTTTAATGCGTTAGCATGGCAAACGTCTAACCTTATTAAAAATGAATAGGAGCCTACAGAAAAAGAACCTTCTTTTAATGCTGAAGACAAAATAGCCTCCTTAGTGGTGTAAGTGAGGAAGTTGATTGGAATTCTCCTTGGCTTCTGTCGCCTGGGGTTTCTTTTATGGGGGTCCCGATGTACCTGCTGGATTTCAGAGGAGAGGTCGAAATCTGACCGATTTTTTAAAGCGGTGTCCTGCAGCAGTAAAATCACAAAGGCCTTGATATCCGATCCTTCCACGTTCTCAGGGATATTGGTGAGTCTAAGATTGTTCCTACTTGAGTAGCTTTCAAGACGTTCCAGGTCCTCTTTCATTTCCCTGTTTTGCAGAGGTCGTGTCTATAGCCTGCTTAATTATTGGGATCTCCTTCTCCAGGGCATCAGACCTCGCAGATACTTCATCGAGTTTCTGGGCTAAAACAGCACAGGAAGCCTGTATTGCGACCTGATTCTGCTCGGAGATCGAAAACCTGCTCTTCATCTCCTCCTTAAAGGCCAGAAGGATATCCACCAGTAATTCTGAGCCCGCTTGAGGGGGGCTGCTGACAACTGGAGTTGACTGTGAGGACTCCTTCTGCCCATCATGGTTATCCTCCTCGCATGCCTCCAAGGCCTCCAAGGCCAGAAATCTATTCGATGTAGAAATAGGAGTTGGAGTTGCAGCTCGTGAGCCCTTTCCGTTAGCTGGTTTTAGGGTCTGGGCCACCAGGGGGGAAGAGATATGAGGGATCACTATATCAGACCCCTGAGTTGGACCAACCGACGGCTCCATTCTGGCAGATTTAGACTCTCCAGCCAACCCTTCTAGGGCGGCAGCCAGGGATGTAAAAACCTTATAAAAAGACTTCAAGAAGGGGGTAAACTTTACTTTAGATTGATCAGCCTTCTTCCCTCTGCCCCTACTCCTGGGGCTCTTACCGGCCGCTGTAGATGTAAGTGTTGCTTTATCCACTTTCCCACCTGGGCCCTTTTTCAAAAGCTCTGGTGAGTTATTACGGCCCTTAGTCGTAATATTTATATCTATCACAGGTTGGATAGAGGATGAAGCTTCCAGTCCTGGAAGAGGCGTAATAAGGCCCCACCTAGTGCAGAGGGTATATCTGCACACTTTTCTGATAGGTAGAGAGGGTCTGCTCTGCGCAATCGTGCCCTTCTCCAAAGGATGGAAGGCGGACCCCCACTTGTTCCTTTAAGCCCCTCTGCAGTTTTACTCACAGGACCCCTGTAGGAAAAAATTGAAAATGTTGCCTTTTTTTAGTGGGGTAGGAGTATATATGCAAAGCCTGGCCCAGAAAAGTACTGTAGGTCCCCCCTTCCACTGGGAGACAGACCTTACTGCATTCCACCTCAGAACCTGCCTTCCCCCTGTAGTATTCAGCAGAAGGCAGCCTCCATTGAACAAGATGACAGGATGCGTCTCGGCCGGTGCTGGCTCTTCCACCGCCAGCCCGGAACAAAAAAACAGCTGCATAGAGTATATTAAGGCCTGGTTGAGGAAGTTACAGCTACCTAGTTTAACAGCTACGAGTGGTGAGACACTTGACGCCCCTATTACTAAGGAGGAGATTCTTTCAAGTATAACTAAAAGTAGGAATGGTAAAGCCACAGGTACCGATGCTCTTCCTAATGAAGTATATAATCTTTTAATAGACGAGCTGATACCATTCTTGGAAATCCTGTTTAATTCGATCTATAGGCATGGTGGACAGGTTCCTAAGGACTGGAAGGAGGCTACGATTGTCCTCATTTTGAAACCTTCCAAAGATCCCTCTAGGGGGAATCCTATCGGCCAATCTCCCTGCTGAATCCAGATTATAAGATCTTTATGAGTATTTTAGCAGGGAGACTGGCTAAGCTTGCCCCCCAGCTTATTCATTCAGACCAGAAGGGTTTTATCTCAAAGAGGTACATACAGGAGTTGACCCAACAGTTAATTGGCACTATAGATCTTGCCATCAAACGATCTGCTCCTTTGGCCATAGTAGCTTTGGATGCTGTTAAGGCATTTGATCGAGTATGCTGGGTCTTCCTTTGGGAGGTTATGAGCGCAATGGGATTTGGCCCTACATTTCTTAATACGCTTAAGGTAATCTATGAAGGAGAGTCGGCTAGGATTTTTTTTAATGGCACATTATCCCCCAGTTTTAGTATACTAAGAGGGACACGGCAGGGCTGCCCCCTTTCTCCTCTTCTATTTGATATTTACATTGAACCTCTTGCTCAACTTCTGAGATTGGATGCTTCGGTAGTTCCCTTCAGTTCTTCACCCTACAGCTGTAAAGTCGCGCTTTATGCAACGATTTATTAATCTATACGGCCGATCCTCTTATATCGATCCCGAGGGTGGAACATCTATTGGCGAAATTTGGCTCCCTCTCTGGTTACTCAGTAAATACTGCTAAAACTGAGGTTATGTGTTGGAATATCACGGATTGGGATGGGAAAGTAAGCCCCAATTTTAGGTATCTGGGCATCACAGTAGTGGATGAAATATATGAAATCCTGCAACTTAATTTGCAAAGGGTTACTAATGAAATTGACCGCCTATTAACTAGATGGAAAAACCTCCCGTTGACAATTTTTGGATGTGTCAATTTAATAAACATGGTCATCCTTCCCAAATTGACCTACCTTTTTAATGCTATCCCCCTCGGGTTTTCTAAACAAGGTATTGATAGAATTCAGGGGAAGGTTGTGAGTTTTATTTGGGCACATAAAGGCGCTAGATTGTCTTGGAAAAAACTTAGACACATGCTTAACAAAGGGGTATTAGCCCTACCTGATTTTAACTGGTACTGTGTTTCCTTCCAGTTTAAAAACATTCGGATGCTTTTGGTAAAGGTGGATGATTCTACTTGGGGAAAACGTTTGGGGGAGATGGTGAGGCAATGGAGCGTGGAGGGCTTTCTTTATAAGTTCGGTGATCCCAGGTTTTTCAAGAAAGTCCGATTGTAAGTATTACGATCTGCTCTAAATTTATGGTATAATGTCAGGAGGAGGTGGGGCATTGGTTATTATTCAGACTTGGCTCCAATCTGGGACTCTCCTGGAACCCCGGAATGCTTGAAAGATGGTTTAAGTCTTCCACTTAGTAGGGCGGGGTTACAACATGGTCAGATCTGCTGTCATCGTAGGGAGTATAACCATGGGAAGTATTAAAAGCTTAGTCTGGTAATGACCTGTCCAGATTCAAGTTTATTCAATTATCCTCCTGGTTTGTGGCATCAAAAAAGGAAATTGGGGGCGTCTGTCAGTTGGAGCTCTCTCTTCAGGACATTAGATCTAAGAGTAAGGAGGTTGCAAGGTGGTATGAGAGGCTTTTGGCAGCAGAGGAAAAGGTGCTAGCACCCCCTTACTCAGTATGGAGTGGAACCTTTCTTTAGGGAGATATTAAAACAGTATGGGATAATTCCTTGAGGACTCTGTACTCAACACTAAAGCCAGCTAACCTGAAGAGGAATCACTTTTTTACCATCAACCATCTCTATTGGACTCCATATAAAATATCCAAGTTTGCCCCTCAACCTCCCCCTAAGTGTGTAGGGTGTGGCTGCTTAGGAGCTAACGATGATCATATCTTTGTTGAATGCCTGAGCTTGAGCGACTTTTGGGGTGGAATAGAATTTGCTTTAAAAGGTATCTTTGGTCGGGAGATTAAACTGAATGTAATGCTTGTCCTCCTCGGAGGTGATGAAAAACAAGCACGTCGCTGAGGCGGTTTCATAGAAGGTTGCTCTTCTACTTGATCCTAATCACCAGAAGAGAAATCTGTATGAAATGGAGGGACCCTTTGCCCCCGAGAGCGAAAGACTGGCGTAAGGCAGCTGTCAGGGTTTGCCGGTTGGATCAGGGTATGGTGAAGAGCCCTACTCTGGATATATGGACTGATTTCTCAATCTGGTGCAGCTCCCTGGGTTTATATTACTCGTTCCAATGATTACACCGAGTCACTGGCAAAGGTGACGGTCCGGCACGGTAACAGGACCTGGGCGAATGCAGTGACCGCTGGGCGGATAGTTTGATGGTGCGGTTTATTGTTTATTGCAGACGCACTTTGGTGATATGAGGAAATAAAAAAATTAATTAAAAAAAAGCAATTTACTATGCCAAAACAAGATACTTTTATGAGCATGGATATGTTGCATGTACACAATGTTTAGCTCAGGATCACAACAATGTCACACCAGCGCATACATACAAGTGTTGTGTATTATGACATCTTTATTCCATTGTTCTAATCATAGGCTGACATGATTTCAAAAACTTAGCAAATCAAACATGACTCAAATATTCTGTGTCAGTAATCACATTTTCAGGTGCAGACCTTAACAACATGGAAGGAGGGGATACATCAGACAATTTCTATGGAACAGGCAAAATAACATTGATCTATGTCATCAGCTGGAGCCATATCGCCTATCTCGCAAAAGGAATCCCACATCATTTAAACCAATAAACAGACACATGGCAGTACAGCAGTTTCTGATCACAGAGTCATTCCAATCCAGTGTTGCTGCATCTGGTGGAAAGTCACAAACAAATGTAACTGATGTGCCACAAGCACTTTGGCCTGCAATAAGGAGACACATCAACAGCTACATACAGTTTATACATAATGAGGAATTAGCCAATGTGAAAGGAGACTAGCATGACTTGGGCGCACAACAACATTTTATTGGAGCACATGATGGCACACTTATTACATTAGGATCACCACACGACAAGGAACAAGTCCAATGGATTCCTCTTAACTTCCATCCTCTCGCTGTTTAAGCTGTCTTGGCACAGGTTTGGTACACCCAAAGTTTGTGACAGACATTCCCAGGAACAATCCATGTCTGCTTTGTACATCCAACAGCATCAAATACCTGCTAATGTCACAACTCTGAAATGTCCAAATGAAGATGCCATGGTGAAGGTACTTAAAATAGACAAAAACAAGCAGATTAGCTATGAAACCGTACATATGACACAATTCACATAGTCAACTTCTGGAGAACACAGTCCATGACAAAAATCTAAGCTACACAAAGCAACACTATCAAAATGAGCATGTGTCAAAACCTCCCTCCACAAACACCTTTAACCAGAATTTGCCAGGGTTTTAGCTTCCTAATATTTTCTCTAAACATACTCCTCACATCATCACAACAAGAGTTGCTTTAATAATCAAAGTCATCACATCTCACTACATACTTACACTCATGAGAAGAAGTTGTCAATTAGATCTTGACGCAAGTCAGCTTCCCTCCTCTTTACCACTAACATCATCATTTGGCATTTCAGGATCACACAGTGGCACTTCATGGTCTCTATCCTCTGCAATATAAGGGATATTCCATTGCAGGGCGATGTTGTGGAGCATGCAGCAGGCCACAGTGATTTGACACACCTTCTCGGCTGAGTCAAGGAGGGCTCTCCTAGTCTGTCCAGACATCTGAATCTGGCCTCCAGGAGCCCAAACGCCTGCTCCACTGGCCGCTGTGTTCTTCCATGGGCCTCATTGTAGCGGACTTCCCCTGGCGTTGTTAGATTCCTCAGCAGTGCCAACAGCCATGGACGGTTGGGATACACTGAGTCTCCTAGATGGAAGACAGACATACGTGCAACAGTAAGTAACACACTTTTTGATCATACTACCTGACATAACTCACACAAAGTTAGGACAGATCAAACTTACCAACAAGCCAGAACTTCTCCGGTAGTAGTTGTGACATCAGCTGCGGTATGGTGCTGTTCAGCAGTATGAAGGAATCATGTGCTGGTCCTGGGAACCGGGCACAGACATTTGAGATATATAAATCTGATAAGCAGACAACTTGCACGTTGATAGAATGGAAGTGCTTCCTGTTATGGTAAACTTGTTCCCTGGTTTGCAGTGGCACTAAGGCACTATGGGTGCCATCAATGCCTCCAACCACATGTGGGATGCGACCAAATCCATAGAAATCACCTTTCACATTGGCTAAATCATGACGTCTGGAGAACTGGATATAGCTGCCAATGTGTCTCATCATTGCTGAAAGCATGTCTTGTAGTATACCACTGAACATTGGTTGTGAAATACCACCAAATGTAGTTCTCTAGAACAAAGGGGCAACCCAGTAACCCAAGGACCTGGGCTGGACAATAATTAACAAAAAGATGATCCTTATGGGGAAAGTGTAGCCCTTGACTTCCACGGCAATAGTATTACACCAGGGTGCACCAGGGATAGAAGAAAACCTCTCAAAACAGTAAGTTACAGTTATGTGATTAGTGCATTTATTTATACATATCCCATTTCTGAATATAGAAGTACATTTTTAGCAGTATAATGCAATATTTATATTTTGTCTAGAAAATAAGGTGCTCCTAAAAGGTGATGGCGCAACAAAAATGATATATGGTGAATAAAAGTGCACACGTGCTATGTACAAAAATATATACATGTGGCTGATAGCGATAATAGAATGTTTGAAGTCAATACCCATGAAACGAGTGTTGATGTCCACCATCAAATTCTTAAAAACACAGTCCACATATGTTATTTGTAGGCCTGGGCGTAAAACTCCGCTCTGCTTGTGGAGTTTGAGGAATTCAGCAACTCCGCGTTCTGTGGAGAACGCGGAATTAATTATAAACTTCTCATTCCGCAATAGAGCAGAGGTTTTTTTTTTGTTGGCACGCTTGAAATGTTGTTTTGCGCACTTGGGAGCAACTTGCCAGGTGCTCGTGAGTGCCCACGAGATTTCCTAGCCATTTGTGTGTGTCATGGGATTTGCTAGCCACCCACAAGCTCCTGCGAGATTTTGCGGCCACTAACACCGCTTGAAGCCGCACCAGAGACTTCCGGCGGATGTTTTGTGACGTACGCGAGCCCGAACGAGCCAGATCTACTGCGGCTACAACCTGGGGAAGATTCACTCCTCAAGAAGCATCTAAATCTTTCCTAAATGACAATTTGGAGTAAAAACCTCCTCAAATGGACCTTTTGCGTTGGTGTTTTGTGCGAGGAGTCCTTTTTTTAAAAAACTTTTTTTTCCAACAGGGCAGAAGAGCCCCAAAGTCTCCAACCTCCTGTACCTCTCCACCAGGCTCCTCCCAGTGCTTTGTCCATCTCCTGGTCACTTTTCATTTGGTTATGGAACTGGAAGGATCACTCTTTGTGTCTGCTGCATATACCATTGGATATAAGGACTTTGCATTTGAGATTTCACAAGTAAGTTAAAAAACTGTTGTATAAGGGTTTTGTTTGTTTGATAGAGGGCATGCACCAGGATTTATTTTTATTTTTATTCGATTTTTAAAATGTATTGTGGTGGGGGTGGCCTGCAGTTTCAGTAGGGGCCTAATTATTTTTTTCATGTAATTTGTCTTATTGTGTAAAGGAAAAATGTTGTACAGTTTAGTACATTTCCTCCGTGTTCTCTTAATACATGTGCAATATTCTTTTAATTCACTAAATGGCCTAGTCTGCCAATGGGCATTCAAGCCAGTAGAGCCAGTACTAGTCATGGGTGCATAAAACAACTGTTTGTGTGGTGTCTGTTGAATTGAAACATCATTTAGGCCATGGATGGCAATGGATTAAAATACAAAATGTGTCTTTTTGTGGTATTTCATGTTTTTCCCCCGCAAACAGTGCATAGGGTAGGGTAATGCCTTTGGGGGATGTGTTGTTATAAACATTTTTAGCCCTGTTATTTTTGTTTTGGGGATTGCTGAATTAATGTTCTCTGTGTTACCACCATGCCTCCTTTGTCTGGCCAGTGTGTGAGTGTGTTTGCCATAGGCCACCATTTGTCTTTGTTCCCCATGCCATGTAGCCAAGGGCCATTTTGTATAGTCAGTGTACATAGGCCTGCATGTATCTTTGTTTTCCAGGCCTCCTGCTTGTTATTGTGACCATGTGGATGGTGGCCATTTTGTGTATCAGCCAGTGTGCTTTTGCCATAGGCCTACATGTCTTCTTTGTTGTGGCCATGCCTTCTTGCTGGTTGTTGTGACCATGTGGCTGTTGGCCATTTTGTGTAGGCAGCCAGTGTGCTTTTGCCATAGACCTGCATGTGTTCTTTATTGTGACCGTGCCTCCTTGCTTTCTGTTTGACCTTGTAGTCGGTGGCCATTTTGTGTAGGCAGCCAGTGTGCTTTTGCCATAGGCCTGAATGTCTTGTTTCTTTTCCGTGCCTTCTTCTTGCTTGTTGATCTTCACCATGTGGGTGGTAGCCATTTTGTTTAGGCAGCCAGTGTGCTTTTGCCATAGGCTTGCATGTGTTCTTTGTTTGCAGCCATGCCTCCTTGCTGGTTGTTGTTTGTTTGCATGTAATATTTCTTATTTTATAAAGGAAAAATATTGCACAGTTTAGTACATTTTCTCTGTGTTTTTAAATTTCAATACATATGCAATATTCTTTTAATTCACTATGCGGCCTAGTCTGCCAATGGCCTTCCAGGCAGTAGGGCCAGTACTAGTCATGGGTGCATGAGACAACTGTTTCTGTGGTGTCTGTTGAATTGAAACATCATTTAGGTCATGGATGGCATTGGATTGAAACACAAAATATGGGTTTTTTGTGGTATTTCACTTTATTTTCCCCTACAAACAGAGTATAGGTGGGGTAATGCCTTTGGAGGATGTGTGTTATTGTAAACAAATGTAGCCCTGTTAATTTTTGTTCTTGCCATTGCTGAATTAATGCTGTGTTCTCTGTGTTACCACCATGCCTCCTTTGTCTGGCCACTGTGTTTTTGTTTGCCATAGGCCGCCATTTGTCTTTGTTCCCCATGCCATGTGGCCAGGGGCCATTTTGTATAATCAGTGTCCATAGGCCTGCATGTGTTATTTGTTTTCCAGGCCTCCTGCTTGTTGTTGTGACCATGTGGCTGGAGGCCATTTTGTGTAGCCAGCCAGTGTGCCTTTGCCATAGGCCAGCATGTCTTCTTTGTTGTAGCCATGCCTCCTTGCTTGCTGTTCGACCATGTGGTCGGTGGCCATTTTGTTTAGGCAGCCAGTGTGCTTTTGTCATAGGCCTGCATGTCTACTTTGTTCCCCATGCCTTCTTGCTTGCTTGTTGTTGTGACCTTGTGGCTGGCGGCCATTTTGTGTAGGCAGCCAGTGTACTTTTGCCATAGGTTTGTATGTCTTCTCTTTGTTCCTAATGCCTTCTTGCTCAGTGTTTTTGTAGTTGACAATGTGGCACTGGCTGGCAGCCTTTTTGTGTGTCCAGCAAGTGTGTCCATTTGCCATAGGCTTGCATGGATGGTTTTGATAGTAGTTTAATACATTATATGCTTGAGGATAATTTCACTTATTTATGTTTTTATTTAAATGTTGCATTTTTTTATTTTAGGTTTTTTAATTATATATATTTTTTTAATTGTAATTTTTTTTTTTTTTTTATTTTACTTAACTTTTTATTTTACTTTTTATTTGAATGTTTTTTATATAAAAATAATAATTGTATTTTCATTTTTTTTAATTTAAAAAAATCCCCATTTTCCTGACATTTGGCATCACTCCCATTTCTGCTATAGGTGCACAACAGCATTCATTGTCTAGGGATTATTCCATTGTCACCTGCACCTCCCTGAGTGCCACATCCCATTCCCAACTTGATGCACACAAAGCAAACAGTTACACTTGTATGTTGTTGTTGTTGCTCTTTCTTATTCCTGAGTGTACACCATGAAAGTTAATGTTGGTGTGGTTTTATGAATGGATACACTGTATTATTAATTATTTATAATAACTTAATTAACCAGTGACCACTATAAATGATATTGGTTGTTTGTACTTCTAATTGAACTGCAACAATGCCACCTTTCACTGATGTTCTTCTTGCTTGTTTGCTTTAGGTGAACAAGAGACAACATCATCCACAGTACTGCCAGACAGAAGGCCTATGCACGATGTGACGCGTGACCACACAACATGGACATCTCTTCATCTAGTGAAGCTAAGTGCCACTGCCAAATGACATCTTCAAGATGGCCCCAAAGAAAGGTGCTGCTAAGAAAGTGGCCTGTGGGGAGGAGAAGAAGAAGCTGATTTCTCCCACTGGCGTGCCGGCCAGGACCTTTTTTGGCAAACTTGTGCGTGCCGCACCGACCTCTGGGGAGCAGGCTGGGAGCAGCACCCCGCATCAGTGGACCCACACCAATCTAGCAGACCCACCCCCAACCTAGGCCCAAGCCCATGTCTGGCACAGAGGAAGCCAGTCTAATCACGGCAACGCCGACAAGCAGTCGCATTGATATTGACTTATCTCTTTCGCAAACTAGTACCCAATTGTTGCAGGAAACTGAGATAAGTAGACAACAACAGCCGCAACCAGCTATAGTAGTTCCTCCCAAGTAGGAACAGTTCAGGAGATTGAACTTCATGCTGAGGAAGTAGAAGAAGCCACTCTTTCAGAACATTCATTGCCTTCCAGATCTCCAGCAAGAAAAAGGAGAGTTACTCCACCATCTTCTTCTCCAGGCTCCCCTTCTGATGATCAAGACTCCACTTGGATCCTGCCTCGGTCTGAGAGTGAGATACGCCAGGAGAGGCTAGGGAAAAGGAAGGTTCCTGAAAGTAATGGATGTAGAAGAGGAGAATGATGATGAGTCAGTCATCATGGATGTTAGCCTAGCCTGAGAGGAGACCGATGTTACCCCACCTCAACCTACTCTAAGGGATGTGGCACGGATACCACCACCACCGCTAGCTGCCATAGTTGCAAGGCCCCGGCAGCGATCTGCATCTCTAACCACCTCAGCAGATATAGGCACTGCAGAGAGGCAAACGTCAAAATGCCAACCTACTGCCAGTTCGTCCAACATTTACAGTGGCACCAGCGTTAGAAAGTGGACCTCCCCAGTTTGGGTCTTCTTTACGGTTAGCAGGAAGGAGCCGAACATTGTCATATGCTCCATTTGCGGAGCAATTGTTAGTTGGGGTAATCTTGATACAAACTATGGTGCCGGAGGCCAAACAACTTACTTGAGAAAACACCACTCAATCCAGAGAGAGGAGGACCTTACAGACCAAAAAACTACAAGTGGTGTTGATGAAGGGAGTGAAAGGCTGAGCAGGGAAACCGATCATGGTGGAAGGTGAAAAAGAGAAAGACATTTTTGTTACGTAAATCAGCCCTGTCCCCAGCAGTGCAATAGTTTCGCAAAAGACTAAGGTCGAGAAACAAAGGCAAGAGCATACAGTGACTGTCCTGCTGAGACACACATTAAGCCTGCCATCGTCTACTCTCAAGACGTTGCCTGCATCAGTAGCACCAGAAAATAAAAAAATCCTGGGTACTATTCCTGGCTTGCTTAGACAGGGGGGCAGTATGACCGCTAACGAACGGCCCTTAGGAACTTTCTCCAAATGGTCAGTAATGGAGATTTATTGAAAGTTTAATCTTTTGACTGTAAATGATTGTTGTATGTGAATCATCACTTTTTTAAATTTAATAAGTGAGTTTAGAGTAATTTTCATGCTCTAAATTGGACAAATTATAAGCTTCTGAGTAGGAGGAAAAGCCTACAAAAATAGAAATTTTGGTCAGTGTGAGGCCTATAAAAGTGGTTATTCAACATTAGGTGCAATACAATTGACATTTTGAATAATTTTTTATACATTCCAAAAAATCCATATTCTGATGAAAAACAATAACCACAGACCTTAAGAACTTTCTCCAAATGGTCAGTAAGGGTGATTGTTTTAATGTTTAATATTTTGACTGTAAATGACTGTTGGATGTGAATTATCACTTTTGGAACTAAAATAAGGGAGTCATTTTCATGTTTGAAAATCGGGCAAAATACTAGCTTCTTAGTATGAGTAAAACTCTATAAAAATGACAATTTTAGACACGGTGAGGCCTTAAAAAGTAGTTATTCAACATGAGGTGTGATACAATTGACATTTTGAATCATTTTTTGTACATTCCCAAAAATCCATTTTCTGATGAAAATTGATGTCCCCGGACCTCAGGAACTTTCTCCCAAAATTCAGTAATGGTGATTTTTTTCAGTGTTTAATCTTTTGTCTGTGAATGACTGTTGGATGTGAATCATCACTTATGGATCTAAAGTATGTGTTTTAAGAGTGATTTTCATGCTCAAAATTGGGCAAAATACATGTTTCTCAGTAGGAGGAAAGGTCTATAAAAATGGTAATTTTTGTCACTCTGAGGCTTTAAAAAGTGGTTATTCATCATGAGGCACGATACAATTGACATTTTGAATCATTTTTTGTACATTCAAAAAATCCATTTTCTGATGAAAATCGATGACACCGGACCTTAGGGACTTTCTCAAAATGGTCAGTAATGGTGATTTTTTTAATGTTTAATCTTTTGACTGTGAATGACTGTTTGATGTGAATCATCACTTGTGGATCAAAAATAAGTGTGTTTAGAGTCATTTTCATGCTCGCAATTGGGCAAAAAACTAGCTTCTGAATAAGAGGAAAGGTCTATGAAAATTGCTATTTTCGTCACTCTGAGGTCTTAAAAATTGGGCAAAATACATGTTTCTCAGTAGGAGGAAAGATCTATAAAAATGGTCATTTTTGTCACTCTGAGGCTTTAAAAAGTGGTTATTCATCATGAGGCACAATACAATTGACATTTTGAATAATTTCTTGTACACTACCCAAAAATTATTTTCTGATGTAAATCGATGACCCAGGACCTTAGGAACTTTCTCGAAATAGTCAGTAATGGTGATTTTTTTAAGTGTTTAATCCTTTGATTGTGAATGACTGTTGGATGTGAATCATCACTTGTGGAAGTAAGGTGTCTCAGTAAGAGGAAAGGTCTATAAAAATGGTAGTTTTGTCACTCTGAGGCATTAAAACGTGGTTATACATCATGAGGCATGATACAATTGACATTTTGAATCATTTTTGTACATTCCCAAAAATTCACTTTCTGATGCAAATCGATGTGCCCAACCCTAGGGACTTTCTCAAAATGGTCAGTAATGGTGATTTTTTGATCTTTTTATTGCAAATGACTGTCGGACATGTATCATCACTTGTGGAACTAAAATAAGTGACTTTAGAGTCATTTTCAAGCTTGAAATCGGGCAAAATACTAGCTGCTGAGTAGAAGGAAAAGTCTATTAAAATGGTAATTTTGTCGCTCTGAGGCATTAAAAATTGATTATTCGTCATGAGGCACGATACAATTGACATTTTGAATCATTTTTTGTACAGTCCAAAAAATCCATTTTATGATGAAAATCAATGACCCCTGGACCTTAGGGACTTTCTCAAAATGGACAATAATGGTGATTTTTTGAATGTTTAATCTTATGACTATAATTGACTTTCAGATGTGAATCATCACTTTTGGAATCAAAATAAGAGTGTTTAGAGTAATTTTCATGCTCGAAATTGGACAAAATACAAGCTACTGAGTAGGAAGAAAAGTCTATAAAAATGGCGATTTTGGTCAATGTGAGGCCATAAAAAGTGGTTATTCATCATGAGGCATGATACAATTGACATTTTGAATCATTTGCTGTACAGTCCAAAAATCTATTTTTGTTTGAAAATCGATGACACCGGACCTTAGGAACTTTCTCCAAATGGTCAGTAATGGAGATTTTGTGAATGTTTAATCTTTTGAATGTAAATGACAGTCAGATGTGTGTCATCATGTTAGGAATCAAAATAAGTGTGTTTAGAGTCATTTTCCTGCTCGAAAGTGGACAAAATTAAAGCTTCTGCATGGGAAGAAAAGTCTATAAAAATGGCAATTTTTTCACTGTGAGGCGATAAAAAGTGGTTATTCATCATGTGGCGTGATACAATTGACATTTTGAATAATTTTTTGCACTGTCCAGAAAATCAATTTTCTGACGTAAAACGATGACCCCTGACCTTAGGAGCTTTCTCAAATGGTCAGTGATGGTGATTGTTTTTTTAATGTTTAATCATTTGACTGTAAATGTCGGTTTTGAATCACGACTATTTGAACTAAAATAAGAGTTTTTAGAGTCATTTCATGCTCGAAATTGGACAAAATACAGTCCTGGGTAGGAAGAAAAGTCTATAAAAATGGAAAATTTGGTCACTGTGAGACCTTAAAAAGTGGTTATTCATCATAAGCTGCGATACAGTTGACATTTTGAATCATTTTTTGTAGTCTCCAAAAAAATCAATTTTCTGATGTAAAACGATGACCCCTGACCTTAGGAGGAGTTTTCTTGAAATGGTCAGTAATGGTAATTTTTTTAATGTTTAATCTTGTGACTGTAAATGACTGTTGGATGTGAATCATGACTTTCAGAACTAAAATAAGAGTCTTTAGAGTCATTTTCATACTCAAAATTTGGACAAAATTCTGTCTTCTGAGTAGGGTGAAAAGTCTATAAAAATGGGAATTTTGGTCACTATGAGGCCTTAAAAAGTGGTTATTCGTCATGAGGCGCTATACAATTGATATTTTGAATCATTTTTTGTAGTGTACAAAAAATCAGTGGACATATGGACATTAATGGTGATTATTTGAATATTTAATCTTTTGACTGTAAATGATTGTCCGATGTGAATTCATACTTTTGGAATTAAAATAAGTGTGTTTAGAGTCATTTTCATGCTCGAAATTGGACAAAATAGAAGCTTCAGAGTATCAGGAAAAGTCTATAAAAATGGCAATTTTGGTCACTGTGAGACCTTAAAAGTGGTTATTCATCATGAGCTGCGATACAGTTGACATTTTGAATCATTTTTTGTAGTCTCCAAAAAATTCATTTTCTGATTAAAAAAGATGACTCTGGAACCTAGGATCTTTCTCCATATGGTCAGTAAAGGTGATTTTTTTAATGTATAAACTTTTGACTGTAAATGACTGTCGGATGTGAATCATCAATTTTGGAATTAAAATAAGTGCGTTTACAGTCATTTTCATGCTCAATATTGGCCAAAATGAAAGTTTCTGAGTGGGAAGAAAAGTCTATAAAAATGACAATTTTCGTCACTGTGAGGCCATAAAAAGTGGTTAATCATCGTGAGGCGTGATACAATTGACATTTTTAAACATTTTTTGTACAGTCCAAAAATCTATTTACTGATGAAAAACGATGAACCAGACCTAAAGATTTTTTTCCAAATGGTCAGTAAATGTGATTTTTTGAATTTTTAATCTTTTGACTATAAATGACTGTCAGATGTGCATCATCACTTTTGGAACTAAAATAAGTGTGTTTAGAGTCATTTTCAAGCTCAAAATTGGATAAAATACAAGCTTCTGAGTAGCAGGAAAAATCTATAAAAATGGCAATTTTTGTCACTGTGAGGCTTTAAAAAGAGGTTATTCAACCTGAGGCACGATCCAATTGACATTTTGAATCATTGTTTGTACAGTCCAAAAATCAATTTTCTGATGAAAAACGATGACCCCGGACATTTAGAACTTTCTCCAGATAGTCAGTAATGGTGATTTTCATGTTTAATCTTTTGACTGTAAATGACTGTTGGATGTGAATTATCAGTTTGAATTAAAATAAGTGTGTTGAGAGTCATTTTACAGCCCAAAATTGGTCAAAAAAGAAGCTTCAGAGTAGGAGGAACATCTGTAAAACTGGCAATTTTGGTCACTGTGAGGCTTTAAAAAGAGGTTATTCAACCTGACGCACGATCCAATTGACATTTTGAATAATTTTTTGTACAGTCCAAAAAATCAATTTTCTGATGAAAAACGATGACCCCAGACATTTAGAACTTTCTCCAGATAGTCAGTAATGGTGATTTTTTAATGTTTAATCTTTTGACTGTAAATGACTATTGCATGTGAATTATCACTTTTGGAACTAAAATAAGTTTGTTTAGAGTCATTTTCCTGCCCGAAATTGGTCAAAACAGAAGCTTCTGAGTAGGAGGAAAAGTCTGTAAAAATGGCAATTTTATTCACTCTGAGGCTTTAAAAAGAGGTTATTCAACCAGACGCACGATCCTATTGACATTTTGAATCATTTTTTGTAAAGTCTAAAGAATCAACTTTCTGATGAAAAACAGTGACCCTGGACCTGTCGAACCATCTCCAGATGGTCAGTAATGATAATTTTTTAATGTTTAAATTTTTGACTGTAAATGACTATTGCATGTGAATTATCACTTTTGGAACTAAAATAAGTGTGTTTAGAGTAATTTTCCTGCCTGAAATTGGTCAAAACAGAAGCTTCTGAGTAGGAGGAAAAGTCTGTAAAAATGGCAATTTTGGTCACTGTGAGGCTTTAAAAAGTGGATTCTCAACATGAGGCACGATCCAATTGACATTTTGAATCATTTTTTGTACAGTCCAAAAAAAATCAATTTTCTGATTAAAAACGATGACCCCTGACCTGTCGAACTTTCTCCAGATGTGTCAGTAATGGTGATTTTTCATGTTTAATCTTTTCACTTTAAATGACAATTGCATGGGAATTATCACTTTTGGAACTAAATAAGTTTGTTTAGAGTCATTTTCCTGCCCGAAATTGGTCAAAACAGATGCTTCTGTGTATGAGGAAAAGTCTGTAAAAATGGCAATTTTGGTCACTGTGAGACGTTAAAAAGAGGTTATTTAACATTAGGCACGATCCAATTGACATTTTGAATCATTTTTTGTACAGTCCAAAAAATACATTTTCTGATGAAAAACGATGACCCCGGACCTTTAGAACTTTCTCCAGATAGTCAGTAATGGTGATTTTTAATGTTTACTCTTTTGACCGTAAATGACTGTTGGATGTGAATTATCAGTTTTTGAACTAAAATAAATGTGTTTAGAGTCATTTTACTGCCCGAAATCGGTCAAAATAGAAGCTTCTGAGTAGGAGGAAACATCTGTAAAAAATGGCAATTTTGGTCACTGTGAGGCTTTAAAAAGTGGTTATTCAACATGAGGCATGATCCAATTGACATATTGAATAATTTTTTGTACAGTCCATAAAATCAATTTTCTGATGAAAAAGATTACCCCGGACCTGCTGAACTTTCTCCAGATGGTCAGTAATGGTGATTTTTCATGTTTAATCTTTTTTGACTGTAAATGACTATTGCATGTGAATTATCACTTTTGGAACTAAAATAAGTGTGTTTAGAGTCATTTTCCTGCCCGAAATTGGTCAAAACAGAGGCTTCTGAGTAGGAGGAAAAGTCTGCAAAAATGGCAATTTTGGTCACTGTGAGACCTTAAAAAGAGGTTATTCAACATTAGGCACGATCCAATTGACATTTTGAATCATTTTTTGTACAGTCTAAAAAAATCAATTTTCTGCTGAAAAACAATGACCCCGGACTTGTCGAACTTTCTTCAGATGGTCAGTAATTGTGATTTTTTAATGTTTAATCTTTTGACTGTAAATGACTGTTGGATGTGAATTATCACTTTTTTAACTAAAATAAGTGTGTTTAGAGTCAATTTCCTGCCCGAAATCGGTCAAAATAGAAGCTTCAGAGTAGGAGGAAACATCTGTAAAAGTGGCAATTTTGGTCACTGTGAGGCTTTAAAAAGTGGTTATTCAACATGAGGCATGATCCAATTGACATTTTGAATCATTATTTGTACAGTCCATAAAATCAATTTTCTGATGAAAAAGATTACCCTGGACCTGCAGAACTTTCTCTAGATGGTCAGTAATCGTGATTTTTCATGTTTAATCTTTTGACAGTAAATGACTATTGCATGTGAATTATCACTTTTGGAACTAAAATAAGTGTGTTTAGAGTAATTTTCCTGCCTGAAATTGGTCAAAACAGAAGCTTCTGAGTAGGAGGAAAAGTCTGTAAAAATGGCAATTTTGGTCACTGTGAGGCTTTAAAAAGTGGATTCTCAACATGAGGCACGATCCAATTGACATTTTGAATCATTTTTTGTACAGTCCAAAAAATCAATTTTCTGATTAAAACGATGACCCCTGACCTGTCGAACTTTCTCCAGATGTGTCAGTAATGGTGATTTTTCATGTTTAATCTTTTGACTGTAAGTGACAATTGCATGGGAATTATCACTTTTGGAACTAAATAAGTTTGTTTAGAGTGATTTTCCTGCCCGAAATTGGTCAAAACAGAAGCTTCTGAGTAGGAGGAAAAGTCTGTAAAAATGGCAATTTTATTCACTCTGAGGCTCTAAAAAGATGTTATTCAACCTGACGGACGATCAAATTGACATTTTGAATCATTTTTTGTACAGTCCAAAAAAACAATTTTCTGATGAAAAACGATAACCCACGGACCTGTCGAACTTACTCCAGATGGTCAGTAATGGTGATTTTTAATGTTTAATATTTTGACTGTAAATGACAATTTCATGTGAATTATCACTTTTAGAACTAAAATAAGTGTGTTTAGAGTCATTTTCCTGCCCGAAATTGGTCAAAACAGAGGCTTCTGAGTAGGAGGAAAAGTCTGCAAAAATGGCAATTTTGGTCACTGTGAGACTTTAAAAAGAGGTTATTCAACATTAGGCACGATCCAATTGACATTTTGAATCATTTTTTGTACAGTCTAAAAATCAATTTTCTGCTGAAAAACAATGACCCCGGACTTGTCGAACTTTCTTCAGATGGTCAGTAATTGTGATTTTTTGATGTTTAATCTTTTGACTGTTAATGACTGTTGGATGTGAATTATCACTTTTTAAACTAAAATAAGTGTGTTTAGAGTCAATTTCCTGCCCGAAATCGGTCAAAATAGAAGCTTCTGAGTAGGAGGAACCATCTGTAAAAATGACAATTTTGGTCACTGTGAGGCTTTAAAAAGTGGTTATTCAACATGAGGCATGATCCAATTGACATTTTGAATCATTATTTGTACAGTCCATAAAATCAATTTTCTGATGAAAAAGATTACCCCGGACCTGCTGAACTTTCTCTAGATGGTCAGTAATCGTGATTTTTCATGTTTAATCTTTTGACAGTAAATGACTGTTGGAAGTGAATTATCACTTTTTGAACTAAAATAAGTGTGTTTAGAGTAAGTCTCCTGCCCAAAATTGGTCAAAATAGAAGCTTCAGAGTAGGAGGAAACATCTGTAAAAATGGCTATTTTTGTCACTGTGAGGCTTTAAAAAGTGTTTTTTCAACATGAGGCATGACCCAATTGACATTTTGAATCATTATTTGTACAGTCCATAAAATCAATTTTCTGATGAAAAAGATGTCCCTGGACCTGTTGAACTTTCTCCAGATGGTCAGTAATGGTGATTTTTAATGTTTAATATTTTGACTGTAAATGACAATTTCATGTGAATTATCACTTTTAGAACTAAAATAAGTGTGTTTAGAGTCATTTTCCTGCCCGAAATCTGTCAAAACAGAAGCTTCTGAGTAGGAGGAAAAGTCTATAAAAATGGCAATTTTGGTCACTGTGAGGCTTTAAAAATTGGTTATTCAACATGAGCCATGATGCAATTGACATTTTACATCATTTTTTGTACAGTCTAAAGAATCAATTTTCTGATGAAAAACAATGACCCTGTACCAGTCGATCTTTCTCGAGATGGTCAGTAATGGTGATTTTTCATGTTTAATCTTTTGACTGTAAATGACTGTTGGATGTGAATTATCACTTTTGAACTAAAATAAGTGTTTTTAGAGTCAAGTTTCCTGCCCGAAATCGGTCAAAATAGAAGCTTCGGAGTAGGAGGAAACATCTGTGAAAATGGCAATTTTTTGTCACTGTGAGGCTTTAAAAAGAGGTTATTCAATATGACGCACGATCCAAATGACATTTTGAATCATTTTTTGCACAGTCCAAAAAATCAATTTTCTGATGAAAAACGATCACCACGGACATGTCGAACTTACTCCAGATGGTCAGTAATGGTGATTTTTTAATGTTTAATCATTTGACTGTATATGACTATTGCATGTGAATTATCACTTTTGGAACTATAATAAGTGTGTTTAGAATCATTTTCCTGCCTGAAATTGGTCAAAACAGAAGCTTCTGAGTAGGAGGAAAAGACTGTAAAAATGGCAATTTTGGTCACTGTGAGGCTTTAAAAAGTGGATTTTCAACATGAGGCATGATCCAATTGTCATTTTGAATCATTTTTTGTACAGTCCCCAAAAAATCAATTTTCTGATGAAAAACGATGACCCCTGACCTGTCGAACTTTCTCCAGATGTGCCAGTAATGGTGATTTTTCATGGTTAGTCTTTTAACTGTAAATGACAATTGCATGTGAATTATCACTTTTGGAACAAAAATAAGTTTGTTTAGAGTCATTTTTCTGCCCAAAATTGATCAAAACAGAAGCTTCTTAGTAGGAGGAAAAGTCTGTAAAAATGGCAATTTTATTCACTCTGAGGCTTTAAAAAGAAGTTATTCAACCTGACGCACGATCAAATTGACATTTTGAATCATTTTTTGTACAGTCCAAAAAAACAATTTTCTGATGAAAAACGATAACCCACGGACCTGTCGAACTTACTCCATATTGTCAATAATGGTGATTTTTAATGTTTAATCATTTGACTGTAAATGACTACTGCATGTGAATGATCACTTTTGGAGCTAAAATAAGTGTGTTTAGAATCATTTTCCTGCCCGAAATTGGTCAAAACAGATGCTTCTGTGTATGAGGAAAAGTCTGAAAAAATGGCAATTTTGGTCACTGTGAGATGTTAAAAAGAGATTATTCAACATTAGGCACAATCCAATTGACATTTTGAATCATTTTTTGTACAGTCCAAAAAATAAATTTTCTGATGAAAAAAGATGACCCCGGACCTTTAGAACTTTCTCCAGATTGTCAGTAATGGTGATTTTTCATGTTTAATCTTTTCACTTTAAATGACTATTGCATGTGAATTATCACTTTTGGAACTAAAATAAGTTTGTTTAGAGTCATTTTCCTGTCCGAAATTGGTCAAAACAGAAGCTTCTGAGTAGGAGGAAAAGTCTGTAAAAATGGCAATTTTATTTACTCTGAGGCTTTAAAAAGAGGTTATTCAAAATTAGGAAAGTCCAATTGACATTTTGAATCATTATTTGTACAGTCCAAAAAATAAATTTTCTGATGAAAAACAATGACCCTGTACCTGTCGATCTTTCTCCAGATGGTCAGTAATGGTGATTTTTCATGTTTAATCTTTTCACTGTAAATGACTGTTGGATGTGGATTATCACTTTTTGAACTAAAATAAGTGTGTTTAGAGCAAGTTTCCTGCTCGAAATCGGTCAAAATAGAAGCTTCGGAGTAGGAGGAAACATCTGTGAAAATGGCAATTTTTGTCACGTTGAGGCTTTAAAAAGAGGTTATTCAATATTACGAACGATCCAATTGACATTTTGAATCATTTTTGCACAGTCCAAAAATCAATTTTCTGATGAAAAACGATCACCACAGACATGTCGAACTTACTCCAGATGGTCAGTAATGGTGATTTTTTAATGTTTAATCATTTGACTGTATATGACTATTGCATGTGAATTATCACTTTTGGAACTATAATAAGTGTGTTTAGAGTCATTTTCCTGCCTGAAATTGGTCAAAACAGAAGCTTCTGAGTAGGAGGAAAAGACTGTAAAAATGGCAATTTTGGTCACTGTGAGGCTTTAAAAAGTGGATTTTCAACATGAGGCATGATCCAATGGTCATTTTGAATCATTTTTGTACAGTCCAAAAAATCAATTTTCTGATGAAAAAGATGACCCCGGACCTGTTGAACTTTCTCCAGATGGTCAGTAATGGTGATTTTTCATGTTTAATCTTTTCACTTTAAATGACTATTGCATGTGAATTATCACTTTTGGAACTAAAATAAGTTTGTTTAGAATCATTTTCCTGCCCGAATTCGGTCAAAATAGAAGTTTCTGAGTAGGAGGAAACATTTGTGAAAATGGCAATTTTGGTCACTGTGAGCCTTTAAAAAGTTGTTATTCAACATGAGGCATGATCCAATTGACAATTTGAATCATATTTTGCAAAGTGCAAAAAATCAATTTTCTGATGAAAAACGATGACCCCGGACCTTTCGAACTTTCTCCAGATGGTCAGTAATGGTGATTTTTGAATGTTTAATCTTTTGACTGTAAATGACTCTTGTTTGTGAATTATCACTTGTGGAACTAAAATAAGTGTGTTTAGAGTCATTTTCCTGCCCGAAATTGGTCAAAACAGAAGCTTCTGAGTAGGAGGAAAAGTCTGTAAAAATGGCAATTTTATTCACTCTGAGGCTTTAAAAAGTGGTTATTCAACATGAAGTCTGATCCAATTGACATTTCGAATGATTTTTTGTGCATTCCAAAAAATCAATTATCTGATGAAAAAGATGACCCTGTACCTGTTGAACTTTCTCCAGATGGTCAGTAATGGTGAGTTTGTTAATGTTTAATCTTTTTGACTGTAAGTGAATGTTGGATGTGAATTATCACTTTTGGAACTAAAAGAAGTGTGTTTAGAGTCATTTTCCTGCCCGAAATGGGTAAAAAATAGAAGCTTCTGAATAGGAGGAAACATCTGTAAAAATTGCAATTTTGGTCACTCTGAGGCTTTAAAAAGTGGTTATTCAACATGAGGCATGATCCAATTGACATATTGAATCATTTTTTGTACAGTCCATAAAATCAATTTTCTGATGAAAAAGATGACCCCGGAACTGTTGAACTTTCTCCAGATGGTCAGTAATGGTGAATTTTTCATGTTTAATCTTTTGACTGTAAATGACTATTGCATGTGAATTATCACTTTTGGAACTAAAATAAGTGTGTTTAGAGTCATTTTCCTCCCCGAAATGGGTAAAAAATAGAAGCTTCTGAGTAGTAGGAAAAGTCTGTCAAAATGGCAATTTTGGTCACTGTGAAGCTTTAAAAAGTGGTTATTCAAAATGAGGCACGATCCAATTGACATTTTGAATCATTATTTGTACAGTCCAAAAAAATCAATTTTCTGATGAAAAACGATCACCTCGGACATGTCGAACTTTCTTCAGATGGTCAGTAATTGTGATTTTTTAATGTTTAATCTTTTAACTGTAAATGACTGTTGGATGTTAATTATCACTTTTTTAACTAAAATAAGTGTGTTTAGAGTCAATTTCCTGCCCGAAATCGGTCAAAGTAGAAGCTTCAGGGGGGCGTGGCCTGGCACCAGCGCTGATGGCGGTGTAACTCGCGAGCTCCGCCGAGGCCTGCGACTAAGCCCATGATATCCGGACAGTAGCCGGCGGGCAAAGACGAGAGGGTGCCGGCGCGACACTCCTTGCAGCGCTCTGAGGCGAGGGAGACACCTTAGCTGCACGAGAACGACATAGCGCGGCGGACTAAGGAGCGGCCCCGCCGGTCGCCGGCTCCGTACTGGTGACGCACTGGAGGCGGAGTCGCGTAGGGCACAGGCCGCGAGCGAGAGCCTGTTGTCGGAGGCAACTGCGGCGCGAGACCGTGGCGCTTGGCCCTTCACGAAGGGGAGCGGAGGTGAGCCCGGGATGGCCCTTTACAATTCATCGGCGGGGGGACCGGTGCCCTACAGTGCCCCAGAGAGGGACTGAGATCAGGAGAGTGACTGCGGACCCCCATCGGGCCCCTGCGACGTGCTGAAGGTGGGGGCGCTTGAGGCCATATTGCAGGAAGACTCAGGTACGCGCGGCCCTTGGGGACTCTGGACACTGGGCAGAGGCGAACCATGGATGTGGTGACCCCCATCCCCCGCAACACGTAATTTGGGGCCTGACTGCGCCCGGGGACCTGACAGGGAGGAGGTGGCGACCACCATTGCGGCAGAGAGTCTGGGCGGCGGAGAGTGAGGGACACCTCCCCCATGGTCCTCCATAGCTGAGGTGGCGTGCACGTGCACTTACAAGCGGGAAGTGCCATAGCCGAGTGTGTGGGGGCAGAGGGGCCCTCAGTCGCCGAACGACAGCCTACGAAGCCGGGCCGGACCTGAGGGGGGTGCCACGGCATATCCAGCCACAAGGGAACGGTGCCACTCAGCAGTGCCCAAGGGGTGCAGGGGGAGAGGACCCTCAATCCACTGTTGATACCCGACGTGAGAGGAAGGATTGGGGCTGCGGCCGCCCACGTGGAGTCGCCTCAGAAATGACGAAACCGAAGGGGTCCGCGGCTGCAGTGCAGGCCAACAAAATGGACAAATATGCAGTCTTGCGACATCTACAATCTGAGGAGGGGACACAAGATGACGAACCCACTAACAAGGAGCCGTCTCTTAGCTCCATCATGGCGGCGATCCAATCGGTGGGGACGAACCTGGAAACAAAGATAGACAAGGTCACGATCGAGATGAACCTTATGAGGGCGGACATGCGGAAAACCTCAGAAAGAGTTACGGCAACGGAGGAACACATCGGGGAGCTTCAATCGACGACTCGCACACTGGAGGAACGGGTCCAAAAGTTGGTGCATCAACACAGGGCAATGGCCCTCCAGTTAGACGACCAAGAAGGGAGAGCACGCCGTAACAATATCCGCATGGTGGGAGTGCCGGAGGGAGCAGAGGGGCCCAGCGTGGACCTCTTCCTCGAGGATATTATCCTCAACCATCTGAAGCCCAAGAGACTGTCACCTTTGTTCTCCGTGGAGAGGGCGCACAGGGCCCGATCCCCAAGCCGAAACCTGGGGCCCCCCCTAGAACCATCATAGCACGCATCTTGAATTTCCGGGACCGCGACGCCATCCTTCAAGCATCTAGAGTCAAAGGCGACCTCCTCTACGACAACACGACGATTCGGTTCTTCCCGGACTTTACCTTGAAAGTACAGCGGGAGAGGCGCTCCTTCGAAGGAGTGAAGCGGGCCCTCAGAGACAAGGGTCTCAAATACATGTTGTTCTTTCCCGCCAAACTTAAGGTCATTGAGGGGGATAAATCCAGGTTTTTCACAACGCCCGAGGAGGTCCAGCACTGGCTAGACGGGGGCCATCCCCGGAGACATCACCAACGAGGAAATACGGACTGGCGGGGAAATGGAACTCGTCCCCTGGAGTCCCTGAATCGACGCGAGGAGAGGATGCGCTCTGAGTCAAGGTCCAGATGTTCCAGATCCGTGAGCCCCGTAGGGGTGCAGCGGGCACGGGGAGTGAAAGGACTTGCCTCACCTTCCATAACGGTACTCTATTTGCTGATCCAAGCCTGAGGTATGGTCTCTCTATTAGCTGTAAGGGGGTGAACTTTCGCTCCTCAGACACGGACAGAGAAGAGCCGGGCGATGTACGGACTTAACTGAGAACAATAGTCTTATATATAACTGGGCTGGGTTGCGGGCCCGGAATGGGGAATGTTGGAGGGTGGTGCCGCCAGGTAACCCTACATTTGTGAGTTGCTATTGGGACAACAGGTGCTCTGCTATTGGGGATGTGGGTGGTTGTAGACCTATAAGGCAGGGTTGCAGGGAGGGGGGTTCGTTCAGGGGTTTTGAATATTTTCTGTGTTGTTTTTATTTTGTTGATTGTATTGTGTGTGTTGGTTGTGCACGCTTCAGAGCATTGTCGACGCGTCCAACGAGACGAGACCTGTGACTATATACGGACAGGGTCCATCTGCAGAGACATGGGACAGGGACTGGGAATGGGGAGGAGGGGAACCGAAGGAGACATCCCACATGGCGACATGACATATGAGGGCATTATCAGTTCTCTCGTGGAACGTCAACGGTCTGGGGGACAAGATAAAACGCACCATGGTACTTCAATACCTACGCCGACATTCACCAGACCTGGTGTTACTCCAGGAGACCCACCTTAAAGGCACTCATTGCTTGGCACTGAATAGATACGGCTACACACTTAGGGCACACGCAGGCTACACGACTGGCTCCAGGGGCACTGCTATCCTTACTAAGAATTCACTTCCCTTTGTCGTAAAACACACCTGGACGGACCACTTGGGTCGCTACGTGGCCCTTTCGGGGATGTGGGAGGGGCAGGTCCTGAATATTTGCTCGGTTTATGCGCCACCGCGGCTCCAAGACTCTGCGCTATCCGACCTCAGTCGTCTACTACTAGACTTCCCACAGGGGACTCTGATCCTCGGGGGAGACATGAACTGCACCATGTCCCCGGACGTGGACAGAGAGACCAGTGCACATGGGACCAGGGACCCGCGAACTCTGTCGACATTCGCGCATGCAATGGGGCTCACTGACCTCTGGAGGAGCCATAACCCAGAGCTACGGCAATACACGCATGTATCCGCGGCGCACAAAAGTAGTTCACGCATAGACTACATTTTCACGCAGGCTGCCTTAGCGGGGCTTTTTAGAGATGGACACCATGGGGCGCGAGGTATTTTGGACCATTCACCCGTCGAGGTACAGATGCGGGGGCCGTGGCGAGAGCGATCACTCCCACCGCGCCTGGACCCCACCCTGTTTCGGGACCAGGACTTTAGGGACCAATTCGAGGAGCGCACTGTCCAGTATTTTGAGGAGAACGTTAGATCGGTACGGTCCGACTGTATCCTCTGGGAAGCATACAAAACGGTGGCCAGGGACTTTGTACAGGCGACTAGTGGCGTTAGGCGCAAACAAAAACGCGAGAAATGCGACGCCCTGGAACTAGAGATTCTCACTTTTGGATGCACCGATAGAGTCGGACCCCGCGAGCGAGGCTGAACACGGACACAAACTTAAACTAAAACAACAGGAGCTACGGGATTTGGAAGAAAATGCGGCCCGCGCACATGCACTGGCGGTACAGAGGAAGGTCTATGACCTTGGGGACAAGGCGAATAAGCTTATCGCGTGGCTTGAAAGGCGGGACAGGTGCCGTAACTGGGTAGCAGAAATTCAAACCGCGGAGGGCGTACGGGGTGGCACCGGGGCCGAGATGGCAGAGGTATTCGCGGACTACTATGAGCAGGTCTATAGGTCACAGACTAGGCGGGAGGAGGGGGAATCCGCGGAGTTTTTAGCAGACCTACACATGCAGACACTGTGGGAAGAGGACAGAGCACTGCTAGACGCCGCCATGAGAGTAGAGGAAGTCGAAAATGCTATACGGGACCTACAATCCGGTAAGGCGCCGGGCCCTAGCGGACTCCCGACAGAAATGTTCAAATGCGTCGCCAGCAAACTTGCCCCACATATGCTCAATATGTTCCTTGGTGCCAGGGACTCGGGGATGCTCCCGGAGGACCTGCGCATGGCCACCCTTGTGGTTATTCATAAAAAAGGGAAACCCCACGACCAGTGCAGCTCCTACAGACCTATCTCCCTGGTGAACTTCGAAGCCAAAGTGCTGGCCAAAGTAATTGCTAACCGCATTGGCCCGGTCATCCAGTCTCTTATACACCCAGACCAATCCGGTTTCATGCCACACCGGAGTACCAGACTCAATCTGCGCCGCCTGTATGGCGTGATGCAGCTGACCCAAAACCGCCCGGATATCACGGCAGCACTACTATCCCTCGACGCGAAAATGGCGTTTGATAGTATTGAATGGAGCTATCTATTCGCGGTCCTGGAAAGGATTGGGTTTGGCCCTAACATACAGCAATGGATCCGCCTCCTGTATACTGGCCCGAAGGCACGTGTTAGTTTCAATAGTAACGTCTCAAGGGCCTTCACGCTTCACCGGGGAACCCGTCAGGGGTGCCCGCTATCACCGATACTTTTTGCGCTGGCCCTGGAACCACTGGCCATGTGGATAAGGGGAGATCCGATAGTCAGAGGCATAGACGTGGGGGGCGGATGGGAGGAGCGTATCTCCTTGTACGCGGACGACATCTTGCTGTATGCCTACAACCCAAGACAAACATTCCACCGCCTTATTCACATTATTCAATCCTTTGGCACGTATTCAGGGTACTGTGTCAATTGGGATAAATCCCTGGTGTTTCCACTGGCGGGAGAGTTGCCTCCCTTGACGTCGGCGTGTTCAGAGTTGGTTCCCAGAGACACGTTTAAGTACTTGGGACTCTGGATTACTAAAGATGAAGGCGAGTTCATGCGACTTAATGTACAGGCCCAATTGGTCCGGTTGCGAGACGATGTCGCACACTGGAAACGCCTCCCCGTCTCCCTGATGGGCAGGGCGGTCCTTTTTAAAATGATGGCCCTCCCCCGCCTAGTGTATGTGGTCCAGAACACCCCGTACCTGATTCCGGAGACATTCTTTCGCGCCATTGAATCTGAGCAGCGCCAGCTACTATGGGGGAGCAGTAGCCCAAGAATCGCAATTAAAAAACTCTGGCGCGGTATATATGATGGGGGCCTGGCTGTCCCGGATGTGCGAAAATATTATTGGGCATCTCAGCTCATCAATATAAATGGGTGGGCTTTCTCGCCGTTAGACGAACCGGCATATAGGGTGGGCCGATTGGCATTCGGGAAAGCTAGCTATCTGACAGAGCTCTATCGGAAAGGAAAGAGCAAACTGCTGCTCCCGGCGCATACCCGAACGGTGGCGGAGATCTGGCATAGGGCGACTAGGATGACCAGCTGGACGAACAAGCTCATGGAGCAGATTCCTCTCTGGGAGGGTGGCCAGCTAGGAGAATTGACGAGACTCATGGGCCTCCGGAAATGGAGCCTAATCGGAATTGACCAGCTAGGAGACGTATGGAAGGCCGGGAAAATGTTGGACTTCGACGCACTGCAGACGCAGTTCCAAATGGGGAGGGGGGAGTTTCTGCGATACAGACAGATGCGCCACGCGCTCCACTGTCACCTGCGGGAGGGAACCCAGTTGCCTGAATACTCGCCCCTAGAGGACCGCCTACTCCTTGATCCCATGATTGATAAGGCCATCTCCTTGACCTACCGGAAACTGATCAACAACACCCCAGATTGTCTAGGCCAGTTGCGGGAGGTATGGGAGTCTGACGTGGGCCTACAGGAGGAGGATGACTGGGTGGAGGCACTGCAGACTCCCCGAGAGATAGCTATTAGGGCAAGGTTTCGACTGATCCAATTCCGGATCCTCCATAGATCATATGCCTCGCGGACGGCATACGTTCGAATGGGCAAGTGCGAGACTGATGACTGTCTGCGGGGATGTGGCGAGAGGGGGTCCTTCTTTCATATACTGTGGACATGCCCCAGGATCTAAACATACTGGGAAGGTATAGCCTGGGTGATGGCAACTGTGGTGGGTGAGGATGTCCCGCTTGAGCCGCGGTGGCATATCCTGGGAGTGACGAGTGACATGACGTGGCCGCAATGGGCCAAGAGTTGGTTGGCTCTAGCGGGAGGAGTGGCAAAGAGGAATATTGCCCGAGGGTGGGGAGCAGAGGCACCACCCACGCTAGCTGCATGGAAGAAAGATCTTGATTGGTGTTATGGGGCAGAGCAAGTGATCTATCAAAGCCGGGGATGCCCACGGAAAGGTGAGAAGATTTGGGCCACGTGGGCCAAGTTTAGAGGATATAACTGAGGGCCGAGGGCGAGGGGGGCAATAGCAAGAGAGAACCGATGCCATGCAATCTATTATAGGATGGAGACAACTGGAAGTGGGCGCCTGTTGGGAATGTAAGTTATGTAACATGCAATCTGTACCACCTGTCTCGTCAAAATGGCGAATTACTGTATAAGTGCACTGAAGCTTGTATATGTTTAATAAAAAGAAGTTTAAAAAAAAAAAAAAAATAGAAGCTTCAGAGTAGCGGGAAACATCTGTAAAATTGGCAATTTTGGTCACTGTGAGGCTTTAAAAAGTGGTTATTCAACATGAGGCATGATCCAATTGACATTTTGAATCATATTTTGTAAAGTGCAAAAAATCAATTTTCTGATGAAAAACGATGACCCCGGACCTGCCGAACTTTCTCCAGATCGTCAGTAATGGTGATTTTTCATGTTTAATGACTATTGCATGTGAATTATCACTTTTGGAACTAAAATAAAAATATTTAGAGTCATTTTCCTGCCAGAAATTGGTCAAAATAGACGCTTCAGAGTAGGAGGAACATCTGTAAAACTGGCAATTTTGGT